>JAJQWJ010000003.1:31846649-32446649 GCA_023637945.1 Phaethornis superciliosus
ACTGTCTGCAACAGAATGTTACATCAGCCAAAGCCAGGCCTGTGTTGTCTAGGCAGCAGGTCTCACTGGAGGAGCAAACCCACTGGAATCACACTTTACTAACTAGCCCCAGCTAATTAAAAAATTTACAGAATCACAGAATCATTCTGGTTGGAAAAGACCTTTAAGATCATCAAGTCCAACCATTAACCTAACTCTACCAATTCCAGTGCTAAACCATGGCCCTAAGCATTATATCTACAGATCTCTTAAGCACCTCCAAGGATGGCTATTAACTACCTCCCTGGGCAGCCTGTTTCAGGTCCTGAACACCCTTTCAGTAAAGAAGATTCTTCTAATATCTAATCTAAACCTCCCTTGGAGCGACTTGAGGCCATTTTGTCTTGTCCTACCACTCACTACTTGGTGAACTCACCCCCCACCTTGAAGATCTGAAAAGCCTTTTACAGCAAATCAGCTTACATCCAGTTGTCTAGAAAGCCAGAGAGAGACTAGAGAGACCATCAAGATAGAGCAGGTAACAGCTCTAGAGGAGTAACTTTGCCAGGACTCCCAAGAGAAACTGGAAGGATCATGTTTAGAGAGTCAGAGCAAGCTTCGATCTCCTGCCAACAAGGGCAACAACCACGAGCATCTGCATAAATTCTGCCTAAACATCAGGGCACCAAGTGGGGTTTTAAAAGAGATGGCAAATTGCATTAATCCTCCAACCTCCCCACTCCAGGACCAGGAACTGGCAGGGAGCTCTCTCTGCAGCTCTCTTAAGCCTTCTGCTGCTTGCCAAAAACCTCACTGCTGGACTAAAAGCACCACCAAGTGTCTGCAGCATCTCAGCAGGTTCCTTAGCTCTGTTTGCCAAGGGGACACCCCCGGGGACAGAGCAACAGGAACTCCCAATTCTAGGGAAAAAGAAAACACTCAAGTACCAGATTTTTGTTCCCTTGTGACCTCCAGTCACATAGTTGCTTTCTCCACTGCAGGAGTGAACACTGTTTACACTGGCAGTGTGATTTTGCTATACCAAAAATCAAAGTCTTGAAATGTGGATCCTGTGACCTGTGCAATCAGACTGTGCATGTTAATTAGTGACAGAGTCAAAGGTTGCCCCCAAGCTGCAAAGCAGGAATTTCAGGACCACTGTACACTATAATTTTAATAATCCAATTACTTCTGTTTGGACCCTGGGAGAAATAAGTGAAAAGTAGAGAATATGAAATTACTATTATTTCTTGCTATGTAAGCTCACCTACTCCTCTGCTTTCTTTTCAGAGAACAGTTTTAAATACCATGTAAGGCTGCATTTTAAGGGCTTCATCTTTTATATATTTATTAACCTACTAGGTGTACAAGAGCCAAAAAGCAGAAGCAGAAAATTCAATAATAAACTGCAAAGTGCCTCTGACAACAGGTAATATTCATGTCATTCATTCTTCAACCTGAACATGGAATAAAATAAAGGTTGAAATAGGTAGGATGTTACACATCTGAGCAGCAAGCAGTCTGGCTCAGCCATTTAATCTTTGTTACTGAGAAATTCATATCCTTGTCTAACTTGGTGCTCAGTGTCATTTTGATGTTGAGACACATTGAACCATAGTAGAGCTCTGCTTCTTTCAAGCCTATGGGTTTCTTGACCTGTCACTGTTTTCCTGCAAAGTAATGTCCAAATGGCACCTCTGACATTTCAAAGTGACAGCAAACAGGCTGAGCAAGTACATTCATGGAAAGAAAAAAAAAAGAAATCAATAAAAGAAAAAGAAGGCATCTGTTTACAGCAGGGTAATTAATTCTCTGAGCTGGTTTAAGCAGACACACCGTCACAATATGAAAGAGTTCTTGCTTTGCTTTTTGGCTTCCAAACGGTAATAGAGGACGGTCCAATAAGGTCATTTTGTAGAATCAAAGAAGGAATAGGAAAAGAGCTACAAACACCCACCTGGAATGCATATTTCACCCTTAGTATAGCCATCACTATCAAGTTTTCCAGTTAAGACTGGAACGTATTTGCCATAAAAGTCAGCTATTTACAAACGAAAATAAGTGCATGAAGTAAAGCAGTCTCTATACCAAGAAACTTCCCAATTAGTGAAAACCTACAGAATCCACCAGGCCAAACCCAAAATAATTTCCCACATCCCGATACCTCATTTCAACAGGACATAAATTAATGACAGTAAAGATATATGCTAAGGACAAGAATGGTATTTTCCCACACAGCAAAAATTACCAAAGATCTTGAAGACCAGCAGTCCCTGTTCTATTACTCAGATACAGTGAACAAGGATGTGCAAAGTAGTTTTGCACTCTTTACTATAAGTGATTTCTGAACTGAAACAAGGACACATTTCTATGTAGGGCTGATTGCCACAGCAACCCTTGTCCATTAAAGTGAAATGGATATAATGAAAGTACCAAAGGATCACTGGTAACCTCCCATAAGGCCCCTATAAAAAGTCACTGGTAAACAGAGCACTTCAACACTCTTCATTGAAAAGGGAAGGGATATGCATAATTCTGTGTCATCTTAGGAGAAGCACTCACTGCTGATAAGAGGCTTGACTTGATATGGGAACAAGGAATGGAAGCATTAACAGCCAGCATTCACCTTAAACATTTAGGCAAGATCTGCTCTTCTCTAACACAAATGGAGAGCACATCCACTTGAAAACAGACAGCAGTGAGAGGACTGGAGGGAAGGCAGCTTTGTTTCCTGTGCATTTCAAAAGCATCATGTGCCAAGACCCCTGGAAACAGAGACAGGTGTTTTACCCCACTGGAGCTTCAGGGGACAGGTTGAGAAATTGCATTTCTTCGTATTTGTTCTTTCATAACAAAATCATCTTGCCTCCTGGAGCTTCACATATTGCTGTATCAGCAGGCAGAGGTTTACTGAGAGATTTGAAAGCCTGACTTCAGAGGCACCTTGGATACATACGAGTGTAATACACAGCATCTGCTGACAGCACATTTCCCTGCGAAGGGTCTTAGACAGACAGCACTTTCATTTCAGTGGTTCTATGGCATGGAAGTTGCACTATCAACCTAATTTTTCACAACTGCTGAAACAGGAAAAAAAAAAACAAAAACAAAAAAAACCAACACACTTCCCACTGAGACAGGCTGTGACCACCCGAGGAGAAAATGACCTCTTCTTTGGATGCCTAGGACAAGCCAGCATGATTGTGGGGACTCTCTACTATCAACTCCTAGACAGAGATCCAGCTTAATGAGCATAGAAATATTTCACCCAGCAACTGACACCCACAGTTCCTAGGCAGTTTTTCATTCTGATTAAGGCACCCCACTCCTGATCTGCCCCACCCCCTGTCCATCATTGCAGGCACTTCAAGAAGTTACTAATATACATATACATTTGAAAAAATTTTATCTTTAATAGCAAGAGTATCCAAAGCTCCAGATCCCCTGGACTTGACTTCAAATAGAGAAGCATAAAGAACAAACACCCTGTTCCCCCCAGTAACTTGATTTGACCAAAGATAAGGGAAAAAAAGCTCTTGCATACAGGAGTAGGAAGAGCAGGAACTGATAAAACAGCAGTGTTGGGGGGGAAGTGGGAGACAAAACCAAACCCAGTAAAAACAGTCTTAAGATATACCTGGTATCGTCTCTTCCCAGGAGCTGATGAGGAAGATACGAAGTTACGAAGCATGAAAGCCCATCTCCAGGATCTCTCCTTTAGTCAAAAAAATTTCCCTTCTAATTTAGCAGTCTAGCATTTGCAAGATTTCAATGGAAGCACTGGCAAGTGTATTTAGCAATAACATTTCACAGGTGAAGAGATTTGCTGAAATGCTGACTACTCACTCAAGTTTATCCTTTCCTCCTCAGTACAAAGAGCAGCCACACAACAGTACACTGACTGCATCTGCTTAGAACTCTCATTAAAGCACTACAGATTTGTTTCCAGGCCTTACATTTGATATTGCATAAGTCCAGTCAGGTGGTGGGTACTGGCTGCTCTAGTGTTGATGATGCATCCTTCTTACTTCTCATAGCTCCACAATGAACTACTGGCAGTGACTTATCTTTTGAAAGAAGGCGAGATACATAAAGATATACAAGTTATTTTAGGATTAAAGAGGTCCTAAAGGAAAAAAAATTGAGTATTCCCAAATTGGTCTACTGATTTACTTTCTGAAATGCAGATTCAATCACATTTCTTTGTTGCCTGTGCTCGCCTTGGGCTCCTGGAGAGCAGTGTTTGCTCATGGGAAACAGAGCAGCGACAGCTCTCTGCTTCATCAGTCTCCACAAAACCACAGTATGGATTAGGGAAGCTCCCATTCATGACTTCCATCCTGGCTGCATTTGACACCCATGGGGTTTCTCTGTGGCATGGCTCTACACTCTCAAGTTCCAGCCTCATGTCCAAAGAAGGGGACTTAAGAGACAGGGAGAATGGAAACAGGTCCTTCTCTGGAGACGCTGGCAAATCCTCACCTCACCTCCCTCATCTTCCCAGTTACCCACACACAACAGGTATGAGTCTCTGGAAAACAAGGTCCAGGCAAATGAGGATGGAGATGAGGGTCCTATCTGGTATAGATATGAGGCCCTGCTGGAAGATACTCAGTCTAATGGGGCTGTGGATGATAGGCAATCTGTACCAGAGGTCTCACCACTGTCAGGTAGGCCCTCCAACCACATAGCACCCTCTTCTACAAGGAGAAGGAGAAGAGTTTTAGTTATTGGAGACTCACTTCTAAAGGGAACAGAGGCCCCAGTGTGCTGGGTTGACCCTCATCTTAGAGAAGTCTGTAGTCTTCCTGGAGCTTGAATCAGGGTTTATCACTAGGAAACTTCCCAACCTGGTGCTGTTGTCAGACTGTTACCTGCTACTGATCTTCCCGACACGTGGAGAGGAAGCTGCATCCTGTAGTCTGAGAGGAATGAAGAAAGACTTCAAGGCTTTGGGATGGTTGATGAAAGTTATTTTCTCTTCCCTCCTTTCAGTTGTGGTCAATGACTTGGGATCCTGGCTCAGAGACTGGTGCTACAGGCAGGTTCTTTGATCATGGCTGGGTTTATAAGACACCAGGCCTGACAGTAATATGTGGGAGAGGCTTATCTTCCAGGGGGAAAGGGTTCTAGGACAAGAATTAGTAGGGCTCATTCATAGAGCTTTAAACTAGATTTGAAGGCGTATGGGGTTGTAGATGGGTTTGTACCAGTGGGGCAGTGTTCTGTTAGGAATGAAGGACCGGAAGTCTTCCCAGCCCCTTACGAGGATGGAGCCAGGAGGGTGACAGAACATTAGAAGATGCTGCCCAGTGAAGTTGTGGAGTCTCCTTCTCTGGAGATATTCAAAACCCACCTGGACACATTCCTATGTGACCTATACTAGGTGATCTTGGTCTGGCAGGGGATTGGACTCTGTGTTCTCTCAAGGTCCCTTCCAATCACAAACCTTCTGTGATTCTGTGAAAAGTATATTTAAAGAAAGTCACTGCCAAGTTCTGAAGAGGAATGAGCTCTGATTGAAAAGGAGAGCTAACATCCTTAGCGAAAAATAATTAAAAAAAAAAAATGTTGAGATCCAGTTCAGTTTCTATGTGCCACAGAAAAATTGTA
Source organism: Phaethornis superciliosus (assembly GCA_023637945.1). Taxonomy (NCBI): domain Eukaryota; kingdom Metazoa; phylum Chordata; class Aves; order Apodiformes; family Trochilidae; genus Phaethornis; species Phaethornis superciliosus. Next base: position 31,852,242 of record JAJQWJ010000003.1, read on the forward strand.
GTAAGAAGCTAGAAGAACCTTCAAGATCATTGTTTAATGATGAAATCACCAAGAAAAAACAGCAAATCTTAAAACCCTGACTTGGATTCAGGTCTTTTGGGTTCCAAAATCAAAAAGAGGACGGTACATTGCCACCAAATTTTTTTCACACTTGGATACCCAAACCAGCATATCAGTTACCTTAAAGATTTCTTAGCTCAAGCACAAGTTTAAGGCTACACTAGAAAGGCACTTCAAGCACGCACAACACTGTGAAGATGAGAAGAATGTACCTACTTCTAACCGTGTCAAAGTGTAGTGGAGCAACGAGGGAAGTCTCAAATAATCAATGTGATTGATAATCAAGCTTCAAACTTTATTGCGCAGTTACAATGCTTATATAGTGCTTTGTGTGACCACACCTCAGCCACCACACACCAACATAACTTATTACTGGACACCCGGTGTGTTTACCTATAGAGAACGAATCCCAGATGTGCAGGGATGGTAGTAAGGTAACATGTAATTGGCCTTAGATAAGGAGTTCTGTATACAGACATAGACTTGTGCACACCCCAATTCTAGGGCATTCTACAGCATTCTGCAACATCAAACCTTTAGAGGTCAGAAGTTATATTAGCCTCTCAAGGTACCTAACTCTTCATATGGGCAACTGTGAGACAATCTGCAGAAAAGCATAAACAAAAACTACAAAAAGTAAAAGCAATCTATCAGAGATGCAAATGTGAGAAACATTAAAATACCAAGCATACTTGGAGCAAAATACATATATACAACAGAACCAGTTATATGAGGGAAGTTATCCAACAGGGTGTCACTAGCTAAATGCTCTCTCTTTTAGTTATCTTACCCCCAAGACTTGATTGGCAGGTATTTCTAAAAAATCCAGAAAAGACCCAAAACAAATATTATATTGAAAAGAGTACCTAACTGGTTGCAGAGCCCCTGTGAGATGTTACATTTCCAAATCCCAACCTTGCAAGCAGACTTGCAAACATTTTATTTTTTGGTTGTGGTGTTGTTTTGTTTTTTTTTTAAATTTGTGTAGATATCATCATTTGTTTGTGTCTTTTGTTCATAGACATTTCACAGAGAGGAAAAGGTGGCCAAAATGGTACAGAGCAGCCCAAGTCCAACTGTTCAGTAGCTGTGACAGTCAGTGTCTCAACACACAAGGCCTAAGTATTTACTGGATCAGGAATCTCTGGAGCAGAAACCATAGCATTTTAGGACTTTTTTGTAAATTGGCTTCCAAAAAAGAGCCCCAGATCAGATTATATTTCCATGTCATCAGCAGCAGACACATGAAATTTTAATCCAGCAAACACAATGGTGACCAACTTAAATGTAACAAATACTCACGAAACAAGTTTTGATGATAAAGTAAATCAATAGCTCAAGTTGCTGGTTGAATAACAAATTTTGGGAGTTATTATAAATATAATTCAGTTCAACAGTATCAGACACAAGGCTGCTCATAAATGTGTTCATCTGCATTTATTCCAGTATGCACTAAACCAAAGCCAGCCACCCAACAGCAACAGGGACATAAAGCTGAAATTCAAATAAAAGTACAAGTGAAGGCAGAATATCCACCACTGACTTGAACAAATAAAGACAATTAAAATTCTGCTGATTTTTAAAGTTGTCTAATGTGATGGAGCCCACAAGACTCTTATAAAATGGAAATATTAATACCAAGCATTTTATAGTATCGTTAAAATTATCATCTCCATTGAAAGAAGGTAAAAAAAAATGCAGAGGTAAAAAACAAGAGAGAAGGAGAAGGGATTGCATTACATAGGAAAGAGGTTTTCCACTATCAATTGCACTGGATTGTTTTCTAACAAAGTGTTATTTAATACAAACATAATGACCAGAACAGCACACTTCTATGTTGTTTTTTACAAGATGTTTCCTCAGACAACAGTGACATCTCAGTCCTATACTGCTGCAAACTCACTTCAGAAATAGCATGGATTGCAAGATAAAGATGATCTAGAGTCAACTTCATCAGCAATGCACTAACAGGTACAGAGCATCAGGCTCCCAGCCATGCACTTCTTGATTTTATTTTTTTTTTATCTGCTCCAAGCATGAACTATACTGAAGCTGCCCTGCCAGCCTCACATGCTGTGCTACAGCTGGCAAGTTGTCACACCTAGACTGGATGATCCAGACAAAGTTTGGGCACACTGACCTCCAAGCACATGCATTATCCTACTGACTTCACAAGTAGCAATCACAGCCTAAAGGGCAAGTACTTGTTTATGCAGGGTAAGGACCTAGTGCTCGGTACCTTGCATCATCACCCTCTACTGCATACACAGGTCCACTGTATCGGTTTACATCATCTTTTAGGTAGAAGATTAAAAAAAAATAAAATAAATTTTTTTAAAATTCTTCCAGATTCTCCAAAGTGTGAAACTTCAGCAATCAAATACTGCAAATCTTCCATTTCTTATGGCTAAACTTCTGACACTATCAAAATTTGTATTTTTCAAAATACATATTTGATCAGTGCAACACCTGAGTATGGGAGATAAACCAACATGCATCCAGGATCAAGAGTCCTCTAAGCAGTATTAGGATTTTTCTGTGTAACAGATCTTAGCTACTAGATCAAGGCAGCAAAGGCTTTACACATCCTCAGCAAAGAGATTCACACACTTCAGTTGGGCAGTGCACTTGTACGATAATACTCAATTAAATTATACACAGTATCAGAACACCATGTTGGCATTGCTGCAATCTATTTTATTTCTGCAAAACAATTAATTAAATAGATCCATTCCATAATCAAGAGATGCATACAGGACAGTTAACATGTATTAGCCCCATATTTAAAAATAATTATTATGTACTTTATAAATTAACATTATCAGAGGGCTAGAGCACCTCTCCTATGAGGAGAGGCTGAGAGACTTGGGCTTGTTCAGCTTGGAGTAGATTCCAAGGAGACCTTATAGCAGCCTTCCAGTACCCAAAGGAGCCTACAGGAAAGCTAGGAAGGGACTTTTTGAAAAGTGTGGTAAGACACCGGCACAGGTTGCCCACAGAGGTTGTGGATACCTCATCCTTGGAAGTGTTCAGGGCCAGGCTGGGTGGGGCTTTGAGCAACCTGGTCTAGTGGGAGGTATGCCAGGGGTTTGGAACTAGATGATCTTAAAGGTCCCTTCCAATCCAAATCAATCATTGTAGCTTTTTGAATGACCACCAAGAACATACAAGAGAAGAAATGTGTTTGTCTTTCATTCCATACACATCCCTCTCCCCCAAATTCCTGTTCTCTCTTCCCTAGTCCCTAAAATTGAACAAACATTCCAGAAACAGACAGTAGCACAAGCATACAGGTAACAAAACACAAATGACCATAGCACTAAATAATTCCATCTTAATACTTTTCTGAGTGTCCAGGGCTTCTGTTGTTCAGGGCTGTGGAGAAATGTTCTGTTTTTAGCAAGAAATACAGTAGTGTTTCCCAAGGCTCTGAGTGATCCCAACTTAGAATTTTAATTTAAGTTTTCAGTAGAATGAACTGTCCATAGCAGCATACCTCATAATATGAAAGAGAAAGCCCTGGATATACTGGATTTATTCAAAAGGGGGTTTTTCCTAAATACAGAATAAATAAAACCAAGTAAACACAGCACAGATTTAGCATCCTACTTCTAATACATATAATCCTATTTGGAAATGGCTTAAATGAAGATTCAGGACGAAAGATGTAATAGCAAATATGCAAACACTGGAAGGGAAGGGGAAAAAAAACACCACAGGTATTTAAATTCCAATTTTTCCCTGTTTGTTGTAAAGCGGTTCTTTTACAATCAAATGCACCTACCACAATCTACAAAAGATACATTTTACACAGGCTTTCTTAAATTCGTTTGAAAACAAAACTGAATTACTAAATTAAAAGAAAAAGGGCATATGCTTCACTAGCAAAACAGAGATCCCAGGCAGAGCCCTTACAGGTGCCTCTGTGACTACAGTTCTGCTGCAGTCATATCAGCTGTCCCATCCTGGCATCTGAGTTTTATGGTCATAGCTTGAAGAACCAGAGAAGGAGACAAGAATTAGCGGTACACAGAGACACAGGCATGAGCTGGCCCTGGGCTGCAGTCATCATCATCCCCGAGATGGTCCTGGTGTCTAGACAGACCATGGTGCTGAAATGGGACGTTTTGTAGCTAATTACTTAGGGCAGCTGAGCAACGTGGTTCCAGGACATCTGGAGATAGCTCATGCCATTTGTGTGAGGCTGCTTGACTGACACCCTACCTAAGTGCAACCAGCAAGCTCCCTCATCAGGCTGCTGGCTCCTCTATTCGTGCTTCAAGACAGCACCATCCCACTTGCAGTCTAGATACATTTTATTTCCTCTGCTTCTTCCTCCCTGCCCTCAAGCATACAGGTGCTATTTGCAAATACAACTGACCTCTGAAACACCTGGATGACATCCAGGATGATTGGATTATTTTCTGTGACTCCTCTAGTGATCATAACTACTTCTTGAGAATCAAGATGCTCTCCTAGGTCCTTGTGGGATTTGGCCATTGTTGGCTGACAACACCAGGGTTTTCCAGATGTGCTCCACTGCTTTGAAGTCTCAGTAGTCATCTATTTCCAGCTACACCAAGTGAATAGGGATAAGTTGGGCAATAGAAAAAAAAAACCAGGCTATTGCTCTGCTTTCCCATTTCTAAGTCAGAGCACAGTACAACATTGGGATTATTCTATCCACCTGCCAATTGCTGGTTCAGGTTTTCAAATGGGTACAGGAAAAGACTTCCTGTAGGCATGTTTTAGTGAGTCAAACACAAGGCCAAAGCAAGGCCATCTAGCAAGCCAAAGCACAGGAAAAACAATTCTTAATATGAAAGCTCCTTAATATGACAGTGACATTACCTGGTTCCCATTAACCTATAGAAAAACAATGTCCTCATTTCTGTGTTATTTATATTCCAACATAAGCCCTTCTTCCCACACATCCCTCCCTCCTATTCAATCATGCACTCATAGGTTTAGTTCATGGGCTTATTGACACAGTGGGCAACCTACACAACTGAATCATCGTTCACAAAACAGTTACAGTACCACCAGTCTCTTCGCCTTTACTGCAACTGTGAACCACTTGGAGATGCACCACAGGGTGCAAAACAGCAATGAAGTATTAATGAACACTGATGAAGATTGTGGAAACCAAGGGAGAGAGGACAGTGGCAACAATTTTGAAGGCTGGTGCTTTCCACTTTTCAAACTGCAGGATACTAGCAAGATACACAAAACTGAAAAATATGTTACTGCTGGAGGAGAAAAAAAAAACTTTCAGTGTGGTGTAATTAGAAAAGAAAAATATTTCTCAGAAGACATGCCCAACTAGCACTAGGGGAACCGTGGGTGTAAAAATTCTACGTGTTTGATCACCATCTGCCAAGATACTGAAAATGCAATTCCAAGCACAAAAAGCAGCATAACAAATCCAAGACCCTGCCAAGCACAAAGGGTCTGAAATCCAAGCTCCAGGAGGCCAGGAAGAAAAGAGTCGACAATACAAGAATGTTTCTTGCTATGTGTGGCTGATCACCTCTGTAAATATACACAGTTCCAAAAGAACCAAAACTAGCTAGTTTGAACAAGAAAGCATATTCTTGCTTTTGAAAATCAGTAGAATAAATGGTTTTGAAGTACTTGTAGTTGCTGGCAGTTAGTTATTGCATATTCTGTTTTATTATAGGATAGTTATTATACAGTAAAAATCCTAGTCCAGAAACACATTCAAGCATTTATTCATGGCTGTTCCTGACCTCCGTTCCATAAAGTTATTTTCCTCAGAGGAAACTCTTCTCTGCACTTCACACAAATGGTCAGTATGGTGCACCACCAGCATTGCTGATTTATACATATTTAAAATTCAGTCCAAGATAGCAAGCAATGGACTCTGGAAAGGAAACGTGGCCTCAGAGCAGCTTTCTGTTCTTATTATTTGGGATTTAGAAATAGTCTGATTAAAATTATCATGCGAGTGCTAAAGTGAGAGGATAAAATGTAAATTATATAGCCAACAGTTCAGAAGTTACAACTGTTCAGAAATTGTTACACTGGAAACAGTAATGCGTGGAGGCTGCCCTGTGCTGAAGGTGAGCTGCAAAGCTGCTTCTGAAGCAAGCATGGCTAAGCAAACAAAATGAAAGATAATAAACTCCCAAAGAACAGACAGTTCCAAAACAGTAGAAAAATGCCCCTGGGTTGGGAGACTGGAAAAAAATAAAAATAAAGTAAAAAAGCCAACAAAACCCACCAAAAAAACACGTTAAAAGCTCAAGCATGATATCAGCCCTGCCAGCCAGTGGGGCTGGCCTCATGGACAGACAGGCTTTGGTTGAGACAGAGGTAATGACCCCAGAATACACCCTCCCTGTCCCACATCACACCCTCTACAGCCCCAGTGGCAATATGAAAATGGACTCATGAAGAATGAGCAAGAAGCATTCAAGTTGATCCATTTGTGGGGGCTAGACCGTAGAGGCACCCCAAGAGGGGCCACACAAAACACCTCCTGCTTTTCCGTCAAATACTGGCAGTGCCATCAGATTCAGCAAGTTACAACTGCAGCTATATCACATGCAGAATAATACAAAATTGAATGTACCAGGAGATCTACTGCGAAACACACACCTCAGAATAATTTGTGTTGGAACGATTTTCAGGTTAGTAATAACATATTATCTGCATCTTTATGAAGATGCTTGGCTTAAGTATTATCTGGACCTAACAAGCTAAAACACCAGATTTGCTATAGCTGTGAAAATGTTAGTCACCTTTTAAAAGTAGGAGACTTGCAACAGAATAGGAGTATTTCAGGTAGTCTATTAAGTATGTCACATTTAGAAGTGGTCCATGAATACTGTAGCAAATCAATTTAATGGATAATTCCCCCTCCTCATCCACACCACCATCCCTCAATACATGAGCAAGCATCAATATTCACAAAAGCAAGAATGAGACTGTACAATATATTCGCTAACAGGACAGAATATTTTGCTCCATGTCTCTCACATGAAGACGCCTGCAGAACAGAGGTCATTCTTCTGTTGTCTACCCCAAATCTCCAGGTATGGGGATGGAAAGAGAGCCTTAAGCAGGAGGGAAAGAAAACCTTCCTTAAAAGGATTATTAAGAAAATAAACCTCATTACACATACAGGTATTCAAGCATGCATTTCAGCCAAGAAAGGGCTCCTGGATACTCAATAAGGCTTTAATTAGTCAATCACTAATTCATGAAATCTGTATAATTGATTTAGCAGCTGGCACCAGCACTCTCAGAGAGCAGAAAATAAGCAATGAGGTCACCCCATCTGTCCATACTCCCCATGCCCAGTGAACCTACTCTCCATCACCCCATGGGTGGCATCCTGAATAATACCTCTGTGGTCCTTGAAAAAGAAGTGGGTACCAGGTTTTGTACCAAAACAGGCTCAGCATTAAATTAGAGCACAGGGATTTGATGCTAAACTGGCTCATCACTTGGCTGGCTTAGCTGACCTCAGAGCCTCAGCTTTCTGGGCTCAGAGATAAAGGGCTTTAAATGTTTTATCCTAATTCCTGCTGCCTTCCCTTCCAGACATACCAGGGCACCTTTCACTGGGGTCACCTTTCTTTTCAGCTATATCAGCAAGAAACTGGATAGTCCAAATGACCAAGCAGTCAGTGTCTGCAGCATATGGACATTATCGTTTCAGCTACTGCTTTCATAAGCAAATGAAAGCTTCTTTGACCCTAAAATTGTGAAGAATAATGTGTATAGCAAGGCTAACTTACTTTCTGCCAAAAAAGTCACCCCATGGTCTCCCATGATACTAAGGGGCTGTAAGAGCAAGCAAATGGACATAAGATCAAGGCTCTGTGCAGAGCACATCCTGCATCTCTTCCACTCACATTTGCCACCACCTTCTTGTCTTAAGAGCTGATGACACACACAGAAAAGAAATGAGGTTTCATCTTGCTTTGTGCTTGTCTAGAGCATTGTTACTCTATGGTGCAGTTCACAATGTTTGCAAGGGCCAAGTTATTCTTTAAAAGGAAAGTAAATCCCAGAACTACTGTAGGATTTCATTATCCTTTTGGAGCTTTGTATAGGGCTGAGAAGTGGTTTGTCCCTACAGAGGCTCAGTTGCCAGTGGGTATTTACAACCCCTAAATTCCAGGTGCCAAAGCAACATCCCAGAATACAAAAATCCCACTTCGTATGTCAAATCCTGTTTCCAGTGAACATGGGAAGCTGGTTTTCTGTGCATAGGATCCACAAAACTTGGCAAACAAGTTACCTTGTCTGTGCATCAAGGCAGACACAGAAGAGGTCTAAGGATCAGAATTAAGGAATTAACTCTGAACCAGAGTTCTGGTCCATCTCTGTATTGGACTCACAGCCATGAATCCTTTACTCAAATCAGACTATCACCCTTCTTTATTTGACATGCAAGACCCACATGGTCCTTCTTTGCCTGAGGGGGTCCGGGTCACATATCCAATAGGGTAGAGCACCTTACTGCCTTACAGCTCTTTTCCATTGCCCCAGGATTTGCTTCATTTTTACAGCATCCTGCAATATGTAGGAACATGCCTCTACACCTTCCCCCACCTGATGGGCTGTCTGGGCTCACAGCAGCAAATATTAAGAGAAGGACCCACCCTCCCAGAAAAACCCCAAACCCTCTAAACTGAATTATGTATATAATCGAAGTGTCCTTACACTTGATTTAATGAGATATTGATGTCCATGTACTTGCCTGTGCACAACACATCTGCAACTCAAAACTGTATCTATTCTCCATTGATTGCACATCGCTTCCTAGTTGGCTTATTCCATCTGAAACTCAGAATAAGGATCATTACTTCAAATGAGGGCAGATAACCCTTCTGCAAGGTAGCAAGCATCAGAGTGCTGTTGTATCTACCTGCCTAGAGTGCCTTTCCACTATTTCTTTTTTATCTAGGTTGGATTTTTTTCCCCCGTTTTCTCACTCTTTTTTTTTACCCACACATTAAAACAGGAGTGACAAAGACTGAAGTATCCAGCTTCTCTTGCACTTCAGCTAACCCTGGCCTCCATCTAGGAATCTGTCTTTGCTGCCTTCACTGAGGATGGGAGACACCGAGCACCAGTTCCTCCCTCACTGAGAGAGGAAACCTGACTCTGATGCCTTTTTACATCCTTACAGGGAAAGATGAGAGACCTGTGGCCTATTCCCATGAATGCATCTATTCAGTACAGGACATACTCATAGACTTGATTCAAGGCTTTCCTTTCTCTAGAGAGGACCTGAATGATTCAGCTATGTAGTAATTCTCTTGCTATGCAGACCAGTTGGAACTTAAGTATTCTATTTAAAGAGTACTTCTCAGCAAGAGGAAAAAATGTTAAAAAAAAAAAATACAAATGTCAGGACTCTTTATGGTCAAATTCACTTAGAAGTAGAAAGCATGCATTCAGAGTCCTCCAGTGTAAAGCAAATTAAATCCTAGAACTGCCTTCAGTGATGGAATGCTCTACCTGCTGTGTACAGCAATGAAGAAATGGGGGCAGGCAAAAGGAATGCTTCTGGACTGTACACATTTAATCACCTGAATACAATATCTACTTTGTTATCAGACACTCATAAAAAAAATAAACAAACTTCTGTTGTTCAGAAAAAATAACCAGAATAGTCTCTGGACCAGTCTCTGGTCTGTAGTTCTAATGAAGTATTACCACTCTAGGCAGTGAAACTACCCAGGTGAAATTAATATTAAATTCCTAGAGACTGCCACAGGTAACACTTAGCACAAGCCTTATTGCCAGATAAAACAGAGGAAAGGGACATCTCTGGAAGTAAGGTAGCTTTTAACGGTATAAAAGAAAAAAATCTGGTGTGCTCACTGGAGGCATTGGAAGGGGCCTGATCCCATCAATTTTGTACTAATTCAGCTGCTTTGACAATCAGGCCTTGCAGCTATTGGCTCTACCTCGTAAATATGCAAACTGGAAGACTTCCAGACCTGCTAACATCTGCAAAAGTAATTGCTTCAGAGACTCTAGATAATGCCAACAAATAATGCCAATTTAAGGTCTGCTTCACTTGTTTGCAGACACAAAAAAAAAATGTATCAGGGTTTTACATCTAACTATACTGGATACCTAGGAGAAGATTTTAATGAAGATTTTTTGTGATGTAAAACTATGCTTCCTGTATTTACAGAGGCAAAGCACCTTCCACACAAGCAGGTTATAATGAGCAAAATCTGACTTCTCAGATTCAATTTTTGGGTGGTTAGTTTTGTACTTTAACCCTCTGGAATTTTTGTACAGTATATTGATTTAATATAAATAAAAATAATGTAGTTTCATGAACACTGTTAAGTAAACTGCCTTGTAAATTCTTAACTAGAGAACAAAGGGATATTTTTAGTCTGACGGTATTTTCCAAGTAAGTCCTGCTTTAGGGTCACAGTCTTCTGTATACGAAGACTCTAAGAACAATGCTTATTGTATGCTGAATTCAAATTGTTTTTAAGTCTGGAATGAAGCTTTGATATATGCGCATGCTTGCTGATCTCCTCAGAAATCATAAGCAGAACATGGTTTTGCCACATTATTTATCTGCTTCCAAAAGTGGAGAAATTTGTATTTCTTTAATACATGACCCAAAATATTAATCTGCTTACCTGCTTTTCTAGTGTGGGTATGTCCATATCTCATCCGAAACTTAAGTGCCTCTCACACTTAACTGCAGCACACAGATCATATCTACAAATACATTATTTGCCAACCTTTTACACAAAGCAGACATCACCTTCTTCCTAAACAAAGTGTGCATGGCATTTATTTAATGTCATCTCATTAGAGGCAATGACTACTTCACTGCTAAATCGTAATTTATAGCTTTTACACATACATTTTACATGCAGCAGGGCACCCCCTGAAAATGCTTACAAGCAATTCCCTCTTTAAGCATCTCATATGCTTCACACAGGACATCTGTGACCCAGGCAATTGGTTATGCTGCAACTGAGATCTGGGCCCAGTTTCAAAGGGGTGCACAGCCCTCATCTGTAGCATCACCCAAATGCAACTCTATCACCCCACCCACTACTCAGCAGTATTAAACAACCATCTTTTATCTTCACTAGGCCATATTTAACTTCTATCCCTTGCTCATTCTGCTTTTCTCCCACCCCATCTCTCAGCCTGTAGAGCTGCAAGAGCCTATTTTCATGTCCAGATTCCCCAAAGCAACAGCTTCATGTTTCTTGTGTCCAGTGCAAGCCAAATAAGTTCTCTTCCATTTACAAGTTCTTTTCCCCTACTAAGCAGCTGTTAACATGTCTTTCTGTCTTCCTTTTCAAAGACACTCCAGCTTCTTAAGTAAGACTACAAAAAGTCTCTACTGAACTAATGTCATGGTAGAAAAGAGAAAGAGGAGCACCAGAAGAAAAAGATGTGATGCCAGGTCTGCCTGTTCTGCTTTTCCAGGCCATTCAGCAACCACCACACCTTAAAAACATTCCTGTGTATTAAATCTGGCCTCAGGTCCTCCAGTGGTGATGCATACATTAAATTCAAATGATCCTCCCTCAGAAGTATTGTTGGCACCTGTGTGGACTCAGACAAAATGTTCTGGGTATGCTACAGAGGTTCTTCATTCCTTTTGTCCTGCTTAACTCAGAGATCTGAGGCATCAAATCTCACATCAGACACCCACATCACGTACTTGCTTTCAGTCATGGATGACTTCAGTTCTCTTCTCAATAAATGCAAGCCTTGCTGTAAGTTATTGCTCATGTATTTAGTTGCTGTGGCCAAAAATCAATCAATGAAAACACGAAGTTTTAAAAATAAAGCAGGCAATGAAGGGAAGCTCTAGAAATATTAATTTCACATTAAATGAGCTCACATTGAAGACTCATTATACACACTTCTGCTTTGTCCATGTGATGACTGTGGTGTTAGCAAAAATCTCTTTGTTTCCATTACACACCCTGTGAACTATGCCTTCTTTCCTCTTTGGATTACATATTGAGAAACTGAATATTGAGAAATTGAAACACTTTATTTTATGTATAATGCACCTCAAGTCAGGTATTTCTTAAAAAGCAAACAAAATAAAACAAAAAAACCCCACAAACAAGAATAACCAATACAATAACATCTGAACACAGTCTGGCAAGAGAGAAGAGAAAAATTAACAGTGTAAGCTAAAGGGGGAAGCATCTACCCCAGGGAGATGTGGGAGTACTGCTGGGTAAAGGCTCTTGGAGAAGACCACAAGGACTCTTTTTCCATGGAGACAGAAGGTGCCTGAGCAAATAGCTGAGGGCAACTCCAGACTGTGAAAACAAGATGCAGACGAGGGACAGCTTATGATAGTATAAGGATCTGACAGCTCAGACTCACTCTTTTCCAAAGTCTACAGATAAATTTAAGTCCACTGAGTCTCTATTTTCTGTTTCTGGGAATAACCTGATAAGGAATATACTGGCAGGAAGGGAGCAAATTTTCTCTTTCTCTGTCTGGAGACAAATACAGTGATTCATCATCTTGCTACCAGTATTTGTTGCTCAGTCACCTGTTCAGTTACAACATGAATATGGAGAGAAGAATCCCCTGAGCTAACATAGTTTGTTGGCTTTTTTTAATTTTGGAAATTCTCTCCATGTCTAAAGTCTTAAACAAGCACCAGAGTTGAAGTCTAGCATTAAAACATAATAAAGCCCTATAAGTGCATTGAATTACACCACAACCTTATACTTGTATTGTGTGTGTATTGTATTGTGTTACATGAATATCCCTTTTTCAACAGGGCTCCTTCATAACTTAGGAGCTGCTCTGTTATCTCTTGCCAACTATACTCAAAAGCTGACTAATATGTGGTGGTTTAAGTTAATCTAGCCTCTGCTTAGGTGCCTACATGGACATGAAAATTTATTTTTGCCAAGGCATGCAATACACAAAGGTGTTGAATCTCAACTGAATGAGGAAAACAAAACAAACAAAAAAAAGAATATTAAAATATGTTCATTAAACAGGACAAACATTTGCAATAAACTGTGACTAGCAAGTAAAAAATTCATGACGTGTGAAGACAAGCTTCCTTCCTTTATCATTTTTGGTTTTGCAATTTTAGTATCCATCACTTTTCTCCTTGCACTCTCTTTCCTGTCAAGGAACAACTGCCTCACATTCCATAACAGCAAAGTGCTACTTGTGACATGACTTTCTAAGAAATGGGATTGAAATGAAAAAAATCCAGCTGGGAAGTCTTCAGAAGTGTTTTCATCTTGGACCCTCATAATCTAATTTCATAGCAGAGATGTGTTTGTTCTCTAAGCAATTTATTTCCTGCCAGTCAGAAAAAAAAAATTATTCAGACAGAAAAAAAAAATTATACAAAATAGAAATTTAACACTGCCCACCAGAAAGAAGCTGAAAAGGTGTTCCTTGTCTGCATGCTCATCTGTAGTGCATGCCTATTGATTGATAGGAAAGCTAAGCTACTGCAGGGAAGCTTTCTGTTCTTTCTACTGTCGTGACTCTATCAGATGCCCATGTTGACAGACTACATGGTATTTTCATTTCAGGTGATTCCTCCTGCTTGTGCAAGATATTAGGCTAATGTTTTTCAGCATATACATAATGAAAAACCAAATTTTGATTTTCAGCCATCCCTGTGGTTTCTCTTATGATGTAGAAGGCAATGATAGTACAGATGCAAGGCAGTAAACAAGTTCTTGCAGTAGTATGGGATATTTGACAGGTTAACTCCTTATATGCCTTATTCATTACAGCCACAGAGATGTGCCAGAAGAAACATTCAGTTAGTCATGGAAAAGCAGTGACAGTAAGTCACCAAGTCATTAAAACACAGAATTTCCGTTTGGGCAGAAAAGACATTAATAGTGATAAACACTGAATTGTCATGCATCAGCTCTCTGGAGAGAGGTTTCATCTTAATATAGGCCTATTATAAAACACTAACACCTGAAAATACATTTGAGATAACAGTTTAATGCCTGTTCCTCCTTTTATATCAATTTTTGTTTGGGTTTGTTTTGGGGTTTTTGTTTGGTTTGTTGGGGGTTTTTGAAAACTTCTATTGCCATTTTCCTAATTTAATTAGACTGTGAAGAGGGCAGCCAGTTCCATCTCAGCTTTTTAGAGCAGAGATGCTCCAGAATACCCACAACAGCCTGATGAGCAGCTGGTCTAAGGGATCCCACAGTCTTGCTGCCTTTCACCACATGCTGTGACTGCCACCACATCCTCCCCCTCACAGAATGAGCAGATGTTCCAGAAGCATCCCTGGGGGATGAGAAGCTGTGCACAAAGCCCCCCTGCTGCCATGACATCAGTCATCAACCAAATTCTGGGCTGGCTGCTGCTAGTTCTGCCATAAGGGAAAGGGAACATCCCAAAACAAGGCATTTATCACATTTCAGCGTAACATGAGTACAGTGCAAAGCTGGAGAATGTGCAGGGGTCATAATGAGAACTCATCCCAATAGGTTTTAGAGGACTGGGCGCTGTGTGCAGCCTGATGTGGAAACACACAGCCTTTCTCAGGGTTAGCCTCAAGACTCAGGCCCATGGCTTCTGAGAGCAGTGTGCTGCACTTCAGTAGTGGCACCCTTGGTGCCTTAAATTAGAAAATACGACACATTTATTGAAATCTACAACACGTGGAAGATAAAAGTATAGGAACTCGTATTGATAGACAAGGTGGTATTGTGTTCAAAGCCTGACAATGGATGCAGAATTATGAATTCGTCTGATAGGAAACAGCCATCCAATGAGCAGGGAAAAAAAAAAAAAAAGCTATGACAAATCCATTTAATGCTATTTTTCTCCAGGTAGCAGCATTACACAGAACACCTATACGACTCTGCTTGGTCAGGTGAAAATACCAAGCTTTATTCCAAATAACAGCAGATTCTTAAGCATTTGGTCTCATTGTGGAGTGACTCAGGCTGATGGGAAACAGGATATTTTAGGTGACCCAAAAGTAGTCCCAGAGGTATAAGATGTGCAAAAGTCTATTAGAGTACCCAAGTCACCAAACTACAAAACAACAATTTCCCCTTTTTAGGCTAAGATGTACTCAGGAAATTATCCAGTAATAAAGGGAGCTTGAGTCACCAGTTTTTAATAAGAAGTTGTCATGAAGATGGACTGAATCAGTACAGGTGCATTTCATGAAAATTAAGAAAGACCCTGCACAACAGTGCTCCTCACTACAGAGCTCAGCTGAATTGGGCAAACACATCAAGTGCAAATACAGCTCTGAGTGCTGTGGGAAGCATTCTGTGGATGGCTGGATGCTGCCAGCTTCAGTTAGCAAGAGTGTGCAAGCAGAAATAAAAGAACATCCTAAAAACATGTCAATATTTGAAGCAGAAGATAGCAGTGAACGCACACTACATAATGACAGGGACAAAGAAAAAAGAAATAGAATTCTTCACATAAAACCATAATAATGTCTGGACAGTTAAAAATGTTGTCAGTTACAGTCTTTAGTTACTCCTGGCCTGTTTGATGACAGAAAAAGAAAGGATATCACGTTGGCACTTGTAATATCTGCATGCAAAACAGGGAACTTTTTCAAGATAGTAGGTAGGAGAGCTGGAACATCACCCCCCTCCAGGGATTACATGCTTGTGTGTTCCCGTGCACAAAGTCAGATTAATGCCAGGCAAAGGTCCCTGTGTATAACTGGAGATCTCAGACTTGGCTGCACTGGTGGTTCTTGTGTCACAACTGGACAGCTGCAAGTTAGCATGGCATGTTAACAAAAACTGGGATTCATGTAACACACATGGCAACAGCTGCCACAGCTGTGTGCTGAGACTTACTTTTACAAAGCCTGTTTTCCCCACTGTTGTTAAGATACTACAAGTGCTCCTTTTTTTCAGGCAAGTATCCCAGAGGTTAAACCCACTGGAATAACAACAACAAAAAATTAATTTCTTTCATGTTTATTATGCATTACTAATATAAGGAAGATATATTCATTGATTTGCTGAGAGAACTCACTGATTTCTTTTTCACTAGGGATTTGCTTCAGTATTTTCAAAAATACAACCTATGGCGTAAAGGGCTTCCCTGAAGTACATGGTTTTTAAGAGCAACAAGGAGAAGAACAAAGGGAAATCAAGATGCTGGGTGAAACACAGCACAGAACATGAGTTAGGATGCTCCAGGATGTTGTCAAGTGGGGAGTCCCCACCACCCAACCATGTCCCTCACTGCAGTCTCTTCAAACCATCTGGCTGCTGCTCCTGCCAGCACATGGAGGAAATAAAAATTAAAAAATAAAAAAATGGCTGTCTGCCCTTGTAATTCTTGTTCTTTGCATGTATACAACTGGTTGATCAGTTTAAGTCCTTTTTATCTGCAGCAGGTTTCTTTAACCCTGCGAGGCATCTGCTGCTCCTCCCAGACTTGTAATTTTCCCTTTCTTTCTCCTTCTGCCTTCATGGGTGTTTCTTATTTCTCAGATTTTCAGTTCCTATACCCTGTCACTCCCACTTCACCCTCCCCCTTCCAGCCCCATCCCTTTCTCTGTACTGTTTGTCTTGTTTTTCAAGAGAAAATAACGTTATTCAGATATAAAATTCCATATATCTATTGGATTAAATAAAGACTAGGATGTGTTTGGCTCTGTGTAAAGAGGATGTATACATAACCTGAATCTTTCTGGCCCTTTAATATGGTATCCTAGGTAACATGAATTTTCATGTTGGAGATACAACCATCCAGGCTTTTTCTTTTTTAATATAAAAATTAAACTTTGCACATCATCTGAGAATTTCAGAAAGCACATAACCTGATTATGCCTTAACTGTATGAATTATTGATTCGTCTCCAAGAGAGACCAGATTTAATTATGTCCGAGGGGCATCTTCTATAGAATTAAATGTTGAAATCCTCATTTGTCTACCTAGCAGTTTTAAGCGTGAAATACACTGGGCTTTAAATATGCATGTCATTAGATCAGAAGATGTATGAAGGAAAATTAAAAATATACCAATACCTCCATAAATATAATCAATAGACCTGTCTATTTACAAGCCACTTGTAATATTAAACCCAACAAAACTTTATCTCCACTATTACAAAATTAAGACAACAAGAAATTAATGAGTTATCTAGAATGTGGCCATGGGTCATATGAAACATTTATGCACTTTATTTAAAAGATCAATTCCTCAAACAGCTATAGGCCAATGTTAGCCATCAAAAATATGTATCACTCACAAAGCTAACAGCCTCTTGTCATATTTGGCATGCCTTAAACCAGCTTCAAATATAAGACTTTGATTGTAAATATTATTTATCTAAGCACTTTACAGAACATTTTTACTCTAAAACACTGATGAAAACCACAAGAGCTATAATATTAAATGCTTCCACCATTCAAAGGAACTCATTGACAAAACCTAAGATACACTCTGCCTGTCTCTTCCCCCACCTCCTCAGAATTATTGATTTTAAGGGCTGCATTAATTTCACACATCTGTAACCTAGAAGATTTCAGTGTAGCTGCTCCCAGTAAAACCAGAAGTGTAACACAGTTAAGCAATCTCATAATTTCTCTGTATTGAGGTCTTGGCTTTAACTTTTTTTATTTGAAACTGCAAATGTGAATCAAAATGACTTAATGACAGTGAGTGCTCTTTGTAGAGTGTGTGGTCCAGGCTAGTTCCTTTCTAATAGTTAAGTGACCCATGATCACAGTCTTACCCCCACAGCCAGCCCCACATACCACCTCAGGTAAAAAAGTTGATCTGGCTCAGTTTCTCTACTTAAAAAAAAAAAAAGTTTATGGCACTGAACCTTTTCATGTAGTATCTCAGGACCTACTGAGAAAAGGCCTATTTATTAAGATAACATTATTCTTAACTGCTTATGGAGTAGAGAGAAGGCTTCTTATTCATATTTTTTTGATAGGAGCCTTTTGTTGGGTTTTTGTTGTCTTCATTTGGGTTTTGTGGTTTGTTTTTTTGGTTTGGGTTTTTTTTTTTGTTAAATGGACTTAAGCATAAATTGTGTACGTATAACTCTCCCTAGATGTGTGGCTTTTCAAAGAGCTATAGAACGAATTTAGAGAGAGATAAGCACCTAATTCCTCCAAACATCACAACTTCAAAGCCCACAGCTGTCCTATTCCAGAAATACAACCTCACTTACAAAAATTAATTTGAGAAATAAACATAACATTTAGCAACAAAGAATAACTCTTCCCAGTCCTCTACATAAAACAGGAATTTAGTGTATCTGGATGAAATAAAAATGGTAGGTCTCAGGTCAAAATTTCTCAGTGCCTTACAGATGGTGACATCTGTTTTAGTGTGGCACCCACACATGTTCCACTAGATATGTGATGCAGGCAGTAGGCCTTGATAATTTTTATTTGAAGCAGTGTTACGTGTTTGGGTTTTGGTTTCTGTGTTTGTTTTGTTTGGTTGTTGTAGTTGGTTTTGGTTGGGTGGGGATTTTTTTGTCTAAA
This sequence comes from Phaethornis superciliosus, assembly GCA_023637945.1. Taxonomy (NCBI): domain Eukaryota; kingdom Metazoa; phylum Chordata; class Aves; order Apodiformes; family Trochilidae; genus Phaethornis; species Phaethornis superciliosus. The sequence goes on from JAJQWJ010000003.1 coordinate 31,870,789, forward strand.
AAACCAGAACAAAAGACCACAGAAGTTTTAGAACACTAGGTTGCCCAAAATATAGTTAAAAATTTAATATTTCATTCCTCTTCCACTGGAGCTACCTGGGAAAACAAGCAAGTGACAGGAAATGGTATTAGATATGGGTCAATACTGCAAAAATCAGATCTGGACTTTAAATACCCTGAAGACCACAGCAATGAGATCTCATACTTAATAACCATAAGACTCTCTTATTTAGACACCTAGGAAAGAAGAAAACAATATTCACACACAATAGCCTAATTCCATCTCCTTAGGTTTCAAATCCAAGGCTTAATTTCAGGACAAAGCAAGTGACACAGATACCAATTAATTTTATCAGCTTAGGGTTGGGGTTTTTTTCCAAATTTTGCTTGTGATTCACTAATGAAGCAAAGATAAGTAAGAAGCCTTATATTTTCCTCTGTCATTTTCTCTGCTGTTGGAAGAGATGGCAGCCACAGGAGCTTACAGTATTTCTTTCCAAACATGACATGCGCTTGCCACAGTGGCCAGAAGAGGTGCCTATGCTTAGGATGAAGCTTAGTTTATGCTACAGCTGGTGTCTTATAAAGGACAGACAAACTGTTCATCCCTTCCTAGCCAAGGCTTCACACAGAGAGCAGTCATTCGCACCAATAGCCCCGTTGGCTTCAGTTACTGCTCAGCAGTTGGAATATCAGCATCCTGCTAAAGCATCTTCTCTTTCAGCTATGGAGCAGCCATGGGTGCTCACAGAGCCAACATCTCTGATGCTTTCTTTTACCTGTCTAACACCTTTTTATGCCAACAAAGCCTCACATATAATATAAATTGCAAGTCTACCCTGATGGCTTTTCCTACAGATGCTTTCCCATGGTATGTTTCCCATTGCAAGGCAACTAAATGGCTAACATCATATTTAATACTTTAATAGGCAATATTTTCTTGTTTTGTGACATACTAATGAGTCCTCAATGCATCCTTAGATTTTCTGTTTAGAAAATTTAGATTTTCTGTTACTTTTATAAATGCATAATTTTCTGATATGGAAACCCTGCCTAAAATAGAAAAAGACTTAATGGTTACTGTCTTCAATGGCAGCTCTCTCACTGTTTGAGCTCAGGGGTCTTTCAGACCAAAGTCTTGCAAAGATTCATACAAGAATTTATGGATGCCGAAAGATCAACTTGACCCCTATGGTACCCAGATAAATATTATGTCCCCTCCTTTAGTAAATCAGGATATTGTACACATTCCCTTTCAGAAGCCATGATTCAAACACACTCATGTAGCCAGGCACTCTAGCACCAATCTGAGCAAAAGCCGAAATTCCAACACTATGTGCACTCATGCCAATATGAAGCCCCAGTGGCACTTCATGTAAAAGCTTAAAGCTAAACTCTCAGTGGGTCTGGATGAACAGAGAAAGATCCAAACACAAGCATTCATGTGCTCTCCTGAGCTGCAGCTACTCCATGCTGGCAGTGGGAGGACATCTGTGCAAAGTAATTGTCTGATTATTCCCAGCCCATGCAGCAGGGTGGGATGTTCACCCTAGGTTGTTTCTTGTTTAAGGTTTGTTTTTACTTAGTAATGGAGAGATTTCTCTCCCATAAAAAGACTTTAATGTCCAAGATTACCAAGAGTCTTATCTAACTGGCAAAAAAACCCTCTCCCTTTGCTTGGTACTTCATTTCCATCCTTTCTTAATCCCATCTCTAAGACTGGTTCTTCATTTATTGCAGGTAACTTGCACAATACTAGCTGGATGCAAACTTAGTGACATTTCAGTGGTAAAGAGCGTAAAGTCCTTTAACTGTCAGTAAGAGCGTGAAAACACGGAATCTGTGACTAAAACCAGTATGATTGATACACAGCACTCAATTTTATTAATAATTACACAGCATTATATAGGGTCCAGGGGGCACGCCTCTTTTAGATAACAAATTCTTGCAAATCCTAGGACATCAACAACAAGACTTTAAAACCAAGGACCTGCTACCATTCACTGGTAACTCTCTACAGACCTCCACAGCAGCAGACCTTGTATTTTTTCACTTTACAGTCAGACCTCCAAATATTTTGCAGTCCTTTCTCTCCATAAAGTTTGTAACCAAAATGTCATTGAAGCTGCTGTTTTATGTGTCTTCATGGGCAAACTCTGGAGCCTTTACTGTAGATTGATAAAGCACAGACTGGAAAAACTGCTGTACCACCTTCAGGTATAGCATATTTCAGTCCTCACAGCGAAATTCCTTCTCATATGTTGGGCTGGTAGTTACAAATGGACTGCATCATAACTATTAAAATAGAGGTGGATTTTCACTAGAAGAACACAAAAATTGGCAATTTTAATTCTTCTGGGTACTCTCAGTTTTTATCTCCATACATCTACCTGAACCAAAGTATGCCATGTTTGTCACCTGCCCAGGTTTGCTCATAGCTGTCTTTCTATCCGACACAGAATAGAGGAAAGTTGTACCTATCTGTAGAAGTATTTCATATGAGTCTGTACTGTAAGTCTGTAAGTTCAAGAGTTACATCAAAGAATGTCAGGTTAAAGGGGAATTCAGGATCATCTGGTCCAACCCTTATAATATTATTGTTTGTGCTAGATATCTCAGCACCCCATCAAGCTGAGACTTAAAACTGTCCAAAGTGGGGAAATCCACCACTTCCCCTGGGAGACCATTCCAATGTCTGACTGTACCCAGAGTGAAAATTTTTCTCTTGCATTCAATTAGAATCTCCCCAGGAGCAACTTGTGCCCATTACCTCTTGTCTTGTCCATGTGACTCCTTGTAAATAAGGACTCTCCAGTAATACAATCTATACAGTTTACTACATTTTCTAACCAACTATAACACACATGCTGCAGTTCTTCCTGCTACAATACTAGGTTTTCAAAACCATACTCATATTCTGGAACAATTACACCCACAGAGCCATAACCACAGACACTGTACAGTCAGATTTAAAGCACAACCATTTTTAAGGGTATTTCCCACCAAGACTGGTAAATCTTGCATAAATGTTACCTAATGTTACCCTTGAATATAGCAAAGTTTTTAGGCTCACAGACAAGTCTGCAGACCCAACATCTTCTGCAAGTCAGGGCATGGTTCAAGCATCAAGAAACCACTTATCACTCCAATCCTATCCATCCCCAAGTACTTGAACACAACATGGAGAATAAGGGCATCACAGTCAGTAAGGGAGATGAGGCTGCTTTCCCAGGCATTTAATATTGACTTAAAGTACAAAAGGCTTCCTCTAACTCCTCCTTCCAAGGAGCCTGCAGCACACAGTGTGCTTTGCAGCAGCTATTTACTGTAGTAGCAAACTCATTTACTGTAGTAGCAAACTCACCTTTTGCTCCAGAGCTTGTGAGGTCATCTGATAAGCTGCCTGTAACCTTCACTGCCCAGAAAGCCAAGGCTCAGAGGTTCCCTAGCCATGGAGAAGCTTGTGCAGACCAGGGGATCTTATTTCACCTTCTAAGGGAAGCAGCCACCAGAGGTGGTGCTTGCAGGTGCATAGAAATAAGAGCTACCACAGCTGTGTGTGTTTATATACTTAATGCCTGTTTCACTGCTGAGTGATATAAGAAAGCTGAGAGAGCCCTAGTTCTGCTTAGTACATAAAAGATAAGAAGTGGCACTCCTATCCTTGCAGGGGAGGGGAGAGCTGTAGCAATCCCCTTCCTCCCCAAAAGGACTAACAACTAGTTATGAGTCTTCAGAAGCCAGGAACCCTCCGTGGCACTGCTGCTCTGGGGTAGAAGCCTGTTTATTTGTTTTGAAGGAGTAACACCTGTGAGGTTTCTCATCTGGCTTCTTCCAATAAGGTTGACAAGCTAAAATAGAGATGTTTCTTGCAACCCTCTTCTTCTCTTACATTGCCTGAAGAGGGGGTGCAGATGCCTTCACTGCTTGAAGCTCATCCCTCCTCTCCCTGATGAACTTGAGAAGTAGCAAACTTCTAATGTCACAAGGTAAAGCCTGCATGCAGCAGAAGCGTACTGCCCTCATTTCCCACCGGTGCAAATCAGCACACAGCACACTTTACAGCTCTGCCTCTGCTTCCTGTAGCATGTCTTGGCACCATGGGTGCAAGATGCCAGATTTCCCCAGAGAGCATCAAATTGCTCCCAACAACATTGCAGTGTGCTGCCTTGACCCCTTAGCATCGCACAGGTAACCACCGTCTGGAATACATGACATCCCTGTCTGCCAAGCAGTCTCTCCAAGCAGTGCCTTTGCAAAGGATGCTCTTTTTGTATGCCTTACCAGTTTAACCCTAGCATGTATGACAGTCCTTCAGACCATTTCCTCTTAGTAAAGATACACTCATACCAAGTATGGTATTCTTACTTCATGAGTGTATGACACCTTGGTAAGCCAAACAATTCATTGATGTCACCTGAAAATAAACACAAAATGAAAGTAGAAGGTTACAACCTGTGTCATTTGTTAAAGATCATGCAGCCCGAGGTAAGGCCAGAACCAGTAAAGACAATCTCCTCTTCAAAAAATTTATTTAATAAAATTGCAAGTATTTAAAAGCAGTGACTAGAGCTCTGAGTAACAAATTCCTACAAAGGTGCCTTTATGAGTCCATCCAGGTGTAGTAGAAATCAATACGGTCCTCTACCTATCTTTAGCTTATACCCTAGAAAATACTTTACTGTTCTAGCTGCATACCAAACCTGTATTTGAGACAACAGGGAAGAGAAAGGAGAAGTTATTTTCTCATCAGATGTGTTCCTTGAACCAAAGGCCCCAAGGTGCTCTCTGCTATATGGCACAGCATAGCTGCCTTCTGTTTTCCAAAAGTTTGGTGAAGGTGTGCATTCTGCAGGTTAGCACAGGTTTCACCCCAATTCAAAAAAGCACATCTTCCTTTTCTGAAGATAGAAAAGGATAAAAAATAGAGGCAGGAAAATATTAACCTGGCATTTAAAATAAAATTTAAAAATATATAAGGAACTCAAAGCCATTTCAGATTTCCTGGATAAGAACAAGATGCAGAGTTGAGGAGGACAAGAGTGATGCACTGCCATTCCTCTTAGCCTCTGCCCTCATCTCTGAGATGGTGCTAATTTCTTCTGTGAACACCATTATTCTGTCTGTCCCAGAACAATGCTGGGCTCTTCTTTGTTTCTAGAATTAAGAGAACTCATTAAAGTTACCTAGAGTTCATGTTGCTTTAAGCCTCTCCACTCCATTTCATAACAACTATCGTACAAAAACCATTTTAACAGTAACTTCACTTTTGCTGTATTTCCCTACAGGCAGGTGGTGGTCCTGTCATGGAGAAACCTGGAATGAACTCTGAGATCCTGTTGTTAGTGGCAAAACCTCCCTGGATTTTAACACAGCTGAGATTTCTCTCATGATCTTCAGAAGGCTCCTTTCTGTATGGCAAATGTACTGCAGAATTTGGAGGCTTGAGTTGAGCCCCTCTGCAGATTTGAATAAATTTCTGGCTTAAGTCCCTATCTACATGCATTTCTGCTATAAAACCTTTTGTTTCACCTGCTGTGGTTTGAACACCACGAGCAAGGACCCTGCCAACTTGTGTGTTTGAAGATTATTATCACTTTTCAGAGTTGAACACAGTGTTGGATAACCAGGTCTGTGCTTTCTTTGTCTCTTGAAGTACAAAGATCTAATTCTCTAGTCCCTTCTGCCTCCAAAATTGATCAACTTTTGACCCCCCCACCAGCTCTTCATAGGAGATAATTAAAAGTAAAGCAAAACTGTCTGAAGGTCACTCAGCACAGCTTGACACCAGAATATCAGTGGCCATCTTCCTCCCTAACCACAGTCATTCATACAAGCATTGTAGCATCTGCTCTGAGAGCCAGGGCCAAATACAGTATTCTTCATTTTTTCTTCATTTGAGCTATGCTTTCAGGGCAGTGGGTTATTCAGGAGGGCTATTCCTGCTGGGGGTACAGGAAAGACTCCCAGTGAAGTTAGCAGAGCTGAACCAAGCCCTGGTGCTAGGCAGGATTACACACAGAACTGCCCCTGAGCTTTAATAACACCCCATCTATATGAGCTCACATAAATTTGGAGTATGCAATTTTAACAGCCAACAAGCCATATAATTTTTTATTACTGAGATGGTAATAATGCTTTTATTAGTTTAAAATCCTCTGTTGGTAAGCAGAGGATTTTCCCTTCTGCAGTGCATCTCTTACTCAAAAAGCCTACTGTCTCTGTCAACAGATAAGTGAGAGCTGCCTCAAGACATTTTGAGACAGCAAATAAGAAAAAAAATAGGGTCATGTCTCAACTCAGAAACCTAGTTCAGTCCCAAATTACCTGTGCCCCTGCACAGTTTTCCCCTGCACTCCCAGGGAGGCAGGCGTGACCCCACCACAGCTCCACCAGCTTATTGGAGCTAGATCAAAGGTACGTGAACTTATGGTCAGCATCAATGATAGCAGAAATGTGGTTTCTGACCCTGAAACTTCTGCTGATGTGTTTATACACTGGTAGGTTGCAACATGAAGAACCACCTTTGAAATTGTTCTTTTCAGGCACAGAACTCGGAGTTTCTGCAACGTCAGGAAAGAAAGCTGAAGGCAGAGAGAATAAAAACTCAGGGATGCTCATGAGAATTACCAACAGTCTCAGGTGGCATTGCTATAAGGGGCATCAGCAGAAGCAGATTTTGCTTTTGTTGGCTCCATAAGGCTGACATTTTTCCTCATGTCATTTGATTAGGAATTTCATTATTTTTTCTGTCTACAGTAGGGTTTCTTGTTCATGTTGTTTAGTTTCTGCAGTGCTGCTGCCAGGAATGGCTTTGTTGATATTCTAATAACAGTGGAAGAATCCTTAGAAAGGTACACAGGGTTCAAATCCCAAGCAGCTGAAGGAAGAGAACTGATTTCCAAAGAAAACAGAGTGGAAAAAGAAACCTGCCTTCTGCTGAGAAACTACAGAGGACTTATGCGTAGGGTAGACAGGGTCTACCCTTTTACAATACCTTGGATTTTACCATCTGACTCTCTCCCTCCCTTCAGCCCTGAGTAATTTTAACATATTTGTGTGAGTGTAACTCTCTTAAGATTTTTGCTGTCATTATTCATGTGGACAGCCATCAGCTAGACCCATACCACAGACCTTTACCTGCCCAGCCCTCCCTTCTGTGATGTGTCCAGCAGCTTCTCCTTGCTTGAAAAGTTTCATTGAAACCACAGGGGAGACTCCCTGTTTTTAGTTTGGATGGACAGGTGCCAGAGCCTCCATAATCACAGGAAAGTCCAGCTCATTCCTAACTAGAACATGCTTAGTGCACACAACTCTTCAGAAAATTAAACTCCTTAGCCTAAACAGTCTCTATGGTGTTTGCACTAACTGAGCTATTTCAAAGTCACTGCCCTTACATTCTCAAATATTGTTTTCCTCAGAGTGGAGAATTGTCCACCACTGACAAAACCACAGTCTTCCTGCCCAGAGCCAGGGGAAGGAAGGGACCTCTAAACACGGGCCACAGAATATCAGCCATGGCAAAAAGTCATCTTAGTTCCCACTGATAAGATTGACTGAAGCAGAAACTCCATGCAGCAATTACTATTTAGCAAAACTCCACAAAGCCCAAAACCCTAGCTCATATGGAACCTTTCATGCTAATGCCCCACAGGGAATTGGCTCACTCTTTCCTCTGTCATGACAAAACGCTTTCCAGCAGCTGAGTCACAGTTGAATCAGATGGAAAAGGTAAATCCAGCACTGGGGATGTATATTTAAATACCTTGAAAAGAGTTGTCAGCATGTTATACCTCTGCAAATGTGTGTACAAACACACTAGCTGAGAAGAATATACAGAAGAAAATATATCAATGACAACCAGAGCAGCTTATGTCTGCCCTGATATTGTTAAATGTGTAAAAAAGGTTTCTGGGGATTTCCTCTATCTCAGTTTTACGACGTGAAGTTCGATTTATTCAGCTTCTTGAAAAGGGAGTTAAGAGGTGACTCAGTCATTGTGTATAGGTAATTACATAAGGCAACAGTATCTGATAGCAGGAGGCTTCTTCATCTCATAAAGAGGCAGCAAAATCACGTGGCTGGAATCAGGACAAAACTGCACCAATTCAACCTTGAAATGAAACTGCTTCTGCCATTAGCAGTGTAATGGCTATTAGGGACTGGGAAAGACTGTAAGGGGAAGCTTTAGAGTCATTCACTGAAGATGTTATGACAAGATTAGATATCTCTCCAACAGAAGGTGTTCTGTTTAGATTCTGAGGCACATCCTACTGCCTGCATATGCAGAACCCAGGTGCAGGTTGGGTCATCACCAAAAGAAGTCCCATCTTGTACGGTGACTCCCTTCCTGCAGAGTCTCCTCCTTTATGGTTTCCCTTATGTATTTGCAATATTTATAATCGTGCCATTAAGATAACTACCAAAAATTCATATATTTGAGCAATAGACAACCTACAGGATGTAGAAACAACATAACTTCATATTCCCTACCCACCCATTCTCTACCGATGAGGTATACTGCTTTTCTTTTTTTTTTCTATCATCTTGCTTTAAAGTAAAAGAGATTGGGGACATCATTAAAAAAACAAGCTACAACACACTTGGAAAGACCAATCAACTGCAAAGCAGCATTAGGAATGCTCTTAGACACATACCCTCTTAGACAAGTACCCAATGTACAACAAAATGTACAACAATGTACAGACAAAACTCGTACCAGATTTGGGCTACTAGGAAGGAATGTCCAAAGGGAATATCTGATGTCATACATGGATAGCAGCATAGTGTCAAACAACAGAGAAAGACGATAAATCAGTTCATGAAATCTCATGGCTAGAGATATTTCGCCTCACTTCATGCATTGAGTAATCAGGCATCCCTTGAACAAAAAAGGAGTAACATTAACAGGGAGTATATTGATCAGCCCGAAACTGAGGTGCCCCTGGGTTTGCAACACACTAGGGACAGACTTAGGCAACTTGCTTTAACAAGAGTGTGCAGCTTCCAAAAGCCATGTCATTTGGACAAGTTTCAGAGATGCCCCTTTTCCAGTTAGAAATGTGGGGACCATAAAGTGAAAATTGCATTAAAATAAAAATACAGTTGGAATGATGAGTGCTCTCCAACAACAACTTTTTCTCTGGCATTGCTTATTAATCAAGAAAAGTGGCTGCTAACACGATGAAAATTCATTTTTGTCAATGACTGCAAAATGGGTATTATATACTAATAATGAAAATCTGCAGTTTGGTATAGCTTAGTACATGAGCAAATATTTAAACATATAAAATTCACAAGTTAACCAGATTTTAGGCAGCAATTTATGCAGTGGAGGGGATCCCATTGTTTCTATAATTCATTTTCTGTTTGTGAAGGAAACAAAGTTTGAAGCTCCCTTTCTATATAGAAGGGAGAATATGAAAAGGGGAATAGAAAATGGCAAAGCTGTGAAATGCATCAATTTGTAAATTCATCAGTGCGGCAGGTAAAACAAAAACTGTTTTCATAAGCTTGGCAGAGTACATAGTTAGTTATTGTTCTAGGAGAGCCTTTGAACAGAGAAAAATCTATCTGGGAAAATGTTCATAATGCAGCAATTATGCATCTCCCAGTGTTTGATTAGTGTCAAATGTATTTGCCAAGCATATAAGAAACTGGCTCAGCTTTTTACCCAATCACACCACGATTGCTATGAAATTAAAGGAAAAAAAGGTATCCAAAAAATTCAGTCCTTTGGGTTGATTTGTTGGGGTTTTTTTAACTGATTTACATGTATAGAATACATATATATACAGGTTGACTCACTGTTAGGTGCTTCAGTCTTTAAAAAAGTATTTAAATATCCCTTTTTTGTAGAATACATAACTATAAAGTCTGAGGTCATTCTGTAGCACTTAAATTTTTTTGTACAGTCATTCAAAATCATACCATATACATCATATCAGACACTGGTGAGCATCTCATATTGTGATGAGCATACCCCATATCATATTTTATAAACCAAATCCACATCTCTTTAAATGACATGAGTTCATGTTCAAAAGACAAAAAAATCCTTTCAGAAATAGAAAGTGTCTGCAAACTTGGAAAACCAGAGCAGACTTATGTAAGTACATGGCACAACAAGCAATCAGCTTCCAGACATGGTGTAAAAATACCACATAAGATGTACTACTACAATTATTTCCAGGAGCTCTTCTCTGGTGCCTGCTAATTGCTATAGTGATGACCGCATCTCCACTGTTGGGTCATCACCAAGCACTGCTATGATATATTTCCTTCTCCTCTGCACCATCAGCACAGGGCTGGTTGGATGAACTGCATCCTCCATCCCCTGAAAACCCCCCACTTGGCTACCAGCCCTCATTCTCATGCTCAATAAATGCAAGCAGAGAAAGGAGTCCTGGAGACATGAAGGGAATGTCAGCTCCCAAGTTGCCTGGAAGATGCTCACTCTCTAAAGTGATGAAGGCAAGACAAAGAAGTGATAAAATAAACATTTTAACTTGAATCAGAAAGTTTCATCCAACAATTCTACAACAGTTGCTTGGGGAGAGAGAAGCCTGTGCCACAGTACCAAAAATCAAAAATAAGTACATCTAGAAAGAAGCTAAACAAGCAATAACAATAAAAAACAGTAGCATAAGGGGAGATACTGTTTGAATAAATATTACATAATAGCCTGAGTCATCTTTTTATTGGTCAACTTATTTTAACCTAACTTCTCCTGATTTATTAAAACCTGCTAAGACTCCTAATTATATTTTTGTACTGAGCACATATAAATCATATTAGCTTGCATTCTTCAAGGTGAAATGAGAAACCAGTCCCTAGGAACCTTTTTTCTCTCAGTCTGATGATATATAATGCCAGATGTTCTCATTGCCTCTAACATTGTTAAATAATTGGAGAAAGAATAAGCACGGTGCTAAAAATACACTAACTCATCTGCAAACATGCATTCACTCAAAACAAAACTTCAATATTCTGGAGTAGCAAATCCTAATGCAAGCCTGACATTTTTGTCTCAAATATGGTCAGAGACCTGACAGCAGAGTTAGCAAAACTTCATAAGAGTGCAACCTCCAGAGGGACTCTTCTTCTTCCACTCACACCTTAGACTTCCTCACAGAAAAGTCTCATTTCTCAGTAACTTTTATAAAGCTTATTGCTAGAGACCAACGAGCCTTGCCCCCATTGCCATTTACAGACACCTCTTTGGCAGCCCTCCACCAGTGCAGAACAGTTGCAGTCACCCACAAGGATATTGCACCTTTAATCTCTTGAAAGTTTAAACCAAATCAGAAATACTAAGCCAAGCCTTTTTTTCCAGTTACAAAATGAATATATTTGAAAGAATATATACCTAGGAGGTTATATGAAGTTCTTTCTAAATATACCTTCTAATGTCATAGTCAAGACTCATAACTTTTAGAAAGTCAATTTAAATTTGACCGCAGGAGGAAAAAAAGGTTTATTTGAAACAGGAGGCTTGCTTAAAACTTAACTACAAAGGAGATTTCTGGTTCTTTAGAAGTTATAAGGGCAATAAAATACCAAAGAAAATAGATTGAACTACAGTTGAAACAGGTTGAAAACCGTTAAAGGAATCTGTGCTGGGCTTTCTGCCAACAGCATTCAGTGGCAGAGAGAAGGAGGGCAGAAATGGAGCCAGAATAAGTTGTCGGGGCTAAATTTCTGGAAAGGAGCCTGAATAAGAGAAATGTTCAAATAAGCAGGAAAGAAACTAGAGGAGAAGGCATCAAACTTAGCAGAGGACAGCTTCTCTCTTTTTGGTGAGCTGACAAAGTGGGAAGTCATGGCAGAAAAGGTTAATTTAATTAATAAAATACTCAGGTGCATTCATTACTTCATGTCTGCTGGCCCACAGGAAAATAAAAACAATTTCTGATCAGAGTTTAATATAATATAACCTTATATATAACCTTTTCATAATTAAAAGGTGGTATTTCATCTTCTTGTTTGTCCATTTAGCACACACTGTATCTTCACTATCTGTTCCCCAAAATGCCTTGTCTGTGGTTATGTGGCTTTTATAAGTAATTGGCTGACCTTTACTTCAAGAACAGGAGAGCAGCAGAGCAACAAGAGCATTTATAAATACAACAACACATGTAAGTGAGAGCTGTAATTGGAAAAAAAAATCTTATGTATATCCCCTGTGCCCAGATAGGGTGAGCCTGAAGCCCTTTCCATCTCTGAGCAGCCTCATTGTCTCCAACACAGAGCATAATGAAGTTAAATAGTTAGAATAATCTAGCTTTTGCCTTTTGCTGCAACCTCTGAATCTTTTTCAGTCTCTCTTTGTGAAATCAATGTGAGTTACACACATGTACCAATTTGTTGATAGCCCTTGGTTTGTCTGATTACCTCGGTGGGGAAAGCAACTCCTCCTTCATCTGTGTGACAGCCCAAGAAAGTTGTTGTTTGCAAAACCAGACATATTTTGTGTTGACCATAGCACTAGTGAGGAGCTAGGAGTGAAAAAGAACCAGGCTGAGGAGGGGTGAGGGGAACAGCTGTAGAAGGTCACTGCGCCCAATGCCCAGTGTAATGTGCTAATCTCAGTGTAGAACCTACCGTCACCCTCAAAAATGCTTATCTAAGACTAAAATCATACATCATTTAGCAAATCTTTCCAAAATTATGATTTAAAACTATATAAAAGTAAGAAGACTGGTTCCTAAAATACCACTTCTGGCATGACAAATAACTGACACATCTGAGAAAAAACTAGCACGTATGTTATGAGTCAAGTATAAACTGACAGTCTTTTAAATATTCTTGTTTGAAAATGGCATATGAGGTTTCCTGTATATATGTTTTGGGTGTGCATGAACCTCATTATTCTATTCATTCATTATACCTCCTATATTTCTGGGAACCTTTTTTATTTGTTTAAGTTTTTTACAAAGTTAAAGATGTTACTTATTGCCTATGCTGGGAACCAATCGTTCTGTAAATCTCTGTAAATCCACATGCCTCACCTGATTCTTTGAAATCCTAATTATATAAAAGAAACTGTGGTGTTAGGGGCTGCCATCCCTCCCAAGAAAAAAAAAGTTCTTCTGATACCCAAACTATGTTTATCTGCAGTGTTGAAAAATCTCATGCATTTATTGCATGTTATGCAACACTTGGTATGTACATACTTTAAAAAGTTATTCTCTTGTAATCCATCTAAAGAGCTAAGTACTGTTCCTAGAAGCAGAAAAAATTAAAATGTAAATTCTAAATATGCAAATTGTGGAGAAAAAAACACTTGTTTCTTCAACTCATTGTTTTAAAATCATAATTTCCATTTAAATTTTGAACCAAGAGGGAGAAACATGGGAGAGAGAAGTAATTTTGAGCTAATATTCAGAGCTTCTAAGAGCCTGGAACAAATATCTGAAAGGCTCCTGTGTTCCAAAATATTTCTGAATTTAAAATAGGTAGAGGAAGTATGGAGACTGTTTTTCTGCAAGTAACACTGTGCTGAATACAATAGGTTTCAGCAAGTAATAGTATTCTCTGAGGAAAGGTAACAATGCTATCTACAGCTCAATCTACTGTCATAAAAAACCTTGTAGCATACAACAAAGCTTGGTGACATTATCATTGCAAACATTACCTAAATTATATGACCCGATCTCAGCAAAAATATTTTTTATTGCTGCAGAAGCCAATGCACAATTAATGCAGCTGGCAACAGCTCATAATCATTCACCTAGAAACTTGGGTAGGGTCCATGTCATAGAGTAGGACCTTTCATAAAGTGTAATTGAATACAACAATGCATATGGGTACTATATAATATATGCTGCACATTTAATGATATCTAATAACTAGAGATAAGTACTCATTATTTTCCCATGCTGAACAAGGGATTAATGCTGGAACACCCAGTGGCAAACACCGATTCACAGCACTTATCAATAAAGTACAGAGGTCTCAGCAAGAAGCCTAGGATAATTATAGTGCTCTCAGATTGTGAATCAAAAGCTAGGGATTTTAGCACACTGTCATTGGTACAGATGTCACTTCTTATGGCAGTATCCAAAAAGCAGAGAAGCTTATTGCACTTTTGTAGGTTTGATGTTATAACTTCCCAAATCAAGTCTTGGCTCCAGTCTACCACCTTAATGACCTGCATTCAACTATATTCTCTATTTCTTCTTTTTTCCTGTAAGAATGCAGTCCCCTTCTCCTAAAAAAGGCCTCAGTTGAAAAGAAAATTAACTCATTTTTATGTTCAATCATGAGCAATGTAATAGCTGCAAGAACCTGGTACCTTCTCAAAACAAAATTTTTTTGGCTTTTTTAGTTGATTGGTTTGTTTGGGGGTTTGGGTTGGTTTTTTTTGTTTGTTTGTTTTTTGAACAATATTGCATGGATTCAAAGATAAAGCTTTAATTTTTCTAAAGCAATAAATTGTTATGGTACCTTTTACTCCCAATCCTCACTGATTAACATTCAGGATATAGGGAAAGACAGATAGGAAGCATAAGCACAGCATACAAACAGAACAAAATGGTGTTTTCTATTATAAACACAGAAGTTCATTTCACTTCCAGGCATCTTGATGGAGAGCAAAAACAGAAGCAGCGAAGATTCTGTAGTAACCTCCTTGAATTGTAAGACAAATTTATTTATCATCTCTCTGATGAGTAATGCTAAGACAATCAGACTTCAAAGAAGAAAAGAAAATTTAATAACTTGAAACACCACAGATAAATAGCTTAAATAGCTCCTGCAGAATGAGAAATAATATTTCTGAAATATTCCATAATTGCTTACTTTTAGAACTTGGATATCAAAGGTTGAAAAGAAAGAGCTAGGCCCTCTCACCATCTCTTAGTTCCTTACCTCACCTAAGTTTGAAAAGTTGTACTGGGAGCATATGTTGTATGTTATACAGATGTGCTTACACACCACCATCCCCTCGTTGTTCACACACAGGGCTCCTAAGAGAGTAACTCAGTGACTTTCCATAGCTATACTACAAGTATACTATACTAAAAATACCTCCTCAATATATGCCAAGTATGAATCAAACACCATGATGAGTAAAACACACTCAAATATATCTTTTTTCTACAGAGGTTACTATTTCTGCTCTCCAGTTTCTGATTGTGAAATTACTGTTGGCTATTTAACCTTCAGCTGCTATTTTGCATTAGCACAAAGAGCTGTTTCCCACTTAAATTCTGGAAATCACTGTATACATAGAATTTTTTTTTTTTAATCGTACCACTTACCAAAGGTACGGCTGACAATTTCAGGGGCATTTTTGTGGCCTGAAAGAGTTTTTGCTCCACAGCTGGAGGGAGTCCCCTCAGCTCCTTAACTTCAGAATCTAAATATGAGCATCCTACAAAACACTCCTTTAAAATGTTAACCTTTTACACAATAGCATAAAAATAATAATAGGAACAATTCATAGACAGTTTTAATATTTTCTAACAAATCCTTACCAATTTGCATCCTCAAGGTAACAAAACTTCCGAGTCAGTTCTAAAGTAATTTTGGCAGCATAATCGTTGCTAATGCAATGAGATCTTCCTCTTAAACTTTTCTAAAGTGCGTTAGGCTGGAAGAAGATGTGTGTACTTAAAATATACTTATGCCAAAGTAGCAGGCATCTCTTTCCACTGCAGCATTTTGTAATTCCACCTAAGCTCTAGTAAAGAATTATAAGCATTTCTATCATATTTGGAGAAGAAGGGAAAAAAAGAAAAAAATGGAGATTAAGTATATTTATGTTTTGGGTAGTGGATTTTTTTTTTTTTTAAATATAGAGGTAAAAGGTGTTTCACACCCCTTCCACCAGAGATTGCATTTGTTCATATTCAGCAATTGGTCTGACTTAGATTTCAAATCTTTACAGTATATGAAGAACTTCTAACAATAGCTTAATTGAGTAAGTGGGTAACACAGCAGGAGTGAGCAATCATTACAGTATTATGCGTGATTAAAAGCCATGTAATTTACTAGAACAGCTTCCTGCATAGATGTATACATTCCTAAAGTTCCATCTAAATGGAAATCTAAATGATCCAAGTACACAAAAATACCAGACCAGACATCTTGAATAATTTGCTTTTTTCAAGAGATTCCTGTCAAAGTTTACTTTATGCACTTTCAAGTGTGCTTTTAAAAATTATTTACTTTTTAAACATTAAGGGACTGAAAATAGTCTTTATACAATTACCAGAAAGCATGTAGGGGAGAGATCCAATTGCCTAGCAGCCTGTAGGAAAACAGTGATTTTGCTTTGCCACTTTTTACCATTAAAATTGTCAGTGCGATAGACTGAGCAGAACATGATTGTACAACTTTTTCCCATAGTAAGCCAGAGAGAGATGATCTATGTGCATAAATGTAATTTATCATCTATACTGTTTTGTTATTTTCCAGTGTGAAATAGGTAACATTGCAGCTGAAGTTGCAATAATATCGGTTTTCTAGATAATGATATTTTAAAAGCAGATTTTTCAAGACAGCAAGCAATCTGTATAAAAGCATTTGTGGATTACATAATCAAATATTAAAAATAATTATATTTTATATTAAATAAATTGACATCCAGGCATGCTTGTCATGGAATTGCTATTGTGTTATATGTCTACTTTTGCAATTAAACTTAGTTTTCTTTATATAAATATGATCTACAGAGCCACAGATATGCCAAGCTTAAGTAAGCTCCTATAACAACCACTTAGAAAGGTGTGAATGCCAGTGAGTGACAGGGTTTCACTAACTGCATTTAAAACTACAAGCAGCATAGCATCAAACTCCTCTAAACATTTATAAGGTTACTTTTAGCTAAAAAAAAGGTATATCTAAATCAATTTTGACATCTTAACAATATATGACATACAAATCAATATTTAAGACAAAATCAAAATCCTGCTCTTTTCATATAATTAAATAATAATTTCAATGATATTATAAATTACATCTTAAATTATTTCAGAAAAGCTCATTAATGTGGGACTTTAAACATCTCTTCATGGATAACAAAAAACAGGAGATAATACAAGCACTCCATAATTTTAAAGACAAGTTTCATTGTATAGGGCCTATTTAGAATACTATGATGCAACCATTTCAATGTGGGAAAAGTACAAAAATCAGACTGGTATTTTTGCCTTGGTTTATTTTACACAATCTCTAATCATACACATTTCCTACTTTTCTAACTTTGGTGCAGTTTTACTTTACTTTCATCTATCACTTCAGACCTCATTCTACGCATTTGAAATTATTCTTGTAGTTCAACAAGATTTAGTGGCTAATATGAGATGCTTAATGTAAGAATAGAGAAAGGATGCTTTTCTCCAGGATAGTAATAAAGCAATTTTCATTATGTCTTGCTTCCTAAAAAAGGGGGGAAAAAATTTTACTGAACTTATCCTTTACACATAAATATTTTTATTTCAGATTTTCTATGACCCTCACTAGCCTGATCATGGTAATTATCATGTACCATCCCTTGAAAGCACCTGTTAGACTAACCAGGCAAGACCTTGGAGATGAGTGTAGCATGTTTAAAAAAGCAATATAGTATTACCTGATTACCAGAATCTGCACAATAAATTCACTGAATTAAAACTACACTGCAGTAGATAAGGCAGCCGTTCCTTGTGCTGCTCATGTGCTTCAACTGCATAACAAGAAGGGTCAAAACAGAGTAAATTTTCATGGTACAAATTATCCTAAATCAATCCAAAGTAGGGCGATTGAGTGTTTCAGCAGTATATCAATTAAATAAAAACCCTACAAACACAAGCATAAACACATTCCAGACAGAATCTGCCGCTTCAGTTCTGCTGAATACCACAGAGAAAGAAAATTTCCTTTACCAAAGATCCCCTCAAACCACAAAAAACCCACACCAAGCCCTCATGACTGCAGTTATGTCTAGACAGCATCAGTTTAAAATGGAAAAAAAATTAGTTTTAAAGACTTGATCTGATGCATTTGTTCTTTTTTTTTGTTTTGTTTTTACCCCCAAAAAAATTTCCCTGCAGTGCTTTGTCTGCAGGGCTGCAGCCACCAGGCATTCTCACACAGTGTCTGAACAGGGCCATCAGGCTGAGCTGGAGCTTCCAAAACCCCCACTATCTATGTTGGATCCATAGAGAGGGGAAAAAGGTGGAAAACTGGTTTTACTGGAAAACTTCAATGCCTGTAACTCAGGGATGCTACTGCAGTCATCACCTGCTTTGGGCTTGCCTTCAGACAGGTAACACTCCGCCTGCTTACTTAGATCTCACCTGAAATCTGTTTCACATGAACTCTCAAAGAAATGTGTCTCAAAACTAGAGACTGCCCGAATCATGGGAACATGTTTAGAATTAACATTCAGACATGTTTGTTGCAGGCTCTGCAACCCACTGAACTTCCATTTAAAAAATTGGTATTTTAGACTTAGGGACAATGTTAAAATAATTTTACAGGATGCAATGAAAGTGATGCATGTAATTCGTCGAGAGTTGTCAAGCAAGAGGTTGATTTTAAGTACTATTTGTTTCTACCCTCAGTTTTATAACCAGGCCTAAAAACTAGAAAGTCATACATACCCACCACTGTTATGCAATCAGCAGCAAAGTATATTTCAACATTTTGTTCATTGTCCTGTATTAATTAATTATAATACAAAAATGGGCTAGTTTATGTGAACTCCAGTAATTTGTGTTCATTTTCAGTTAATAATTTGACTGCACATCACTTGTATGAAATTATTTGGAAGCTATCTACCTCATCTGTAGCACATCTTTAATACAGTTACCTGGTCTCTCTTTCCTAAATTATCGTATCATACATTATGACTGTTCAGGGACACTCTTTAAAGACACTTCGTAGGATTTATTGTAAATTGTTTTCACTGCAAACTCCTAAGCTTTCACTTCCCTGCAATCCTTATATATAATTCATAGGACATGTGGTAAAGCCTGTTCTGGTTATTATCCAGATGTGTGATGGCACAGGTGCAGTTTAGGATGTGTATGAGTTCCTGCCCAAAGCACTCAGTCCCACTCACAGCCTGACCCCAGACTTTAAAATACTCCCTGTATTTTCCCTTACACCTATAAGACCATGCAATTACTAGCAGGCAATTCACAAGAATAGTTGAGTAAAATAGGATCACTTTGCAAATGTATTTAAATGCTTTGTCTCATTTAACATTTGAGATCAATTCATACTTACTATCCAAATCCACCAAAGAAACTTCAAAAGCAACTGAAAACTTCAGCAAAAAATATCCCAGCCATGTTAATTCTTTGAATGGGTTTCCTCGGGGAAAAAAAGCACACCACTTTAAGACTAACATTTTAAATGAGAAAGGGCTCTTATACCTCGTAATTTATCAAACAGCCTCTTCACATCTACAGCATCCAGACTGCACTTGTTTATGGGAGTTGGGTCACAGAGGAAATTATTTTAAATTTTAGGTTTTTGGTAAAGCTATACAGGTAAAAATATTCTGTAATCTAATAATGGCTAAAGTGTTGCTTTATTTGATTTTTCTTCCTTAAATAAAGGAAATTGAAGCCAGTCACATGTGCAAGACAAGAACTAAAAATGGGACACTGAAATCAGGATCCACAAATGTAAGCCAGCCCTGCCCTGAGAACGGTGTTATTGGATCAAGTGATTTTGGTTTGTTTGGGTTGTTTTGTTTTGTTTTTGTAAATGGGGGATGAGCTAAATTCAGGGCTATCAAAAGTGTTGGCATTTTAGCTTAAAGAAGATTCTGAAACCTTTATGAAGATGCTTTCTTTCACAAGGCACACGGGCCACGTAGGTTACTTCACTTTGTAATGTTGAGAAGAACTGTCTGCAAAAGGTGAACTTCATTGCATTCTGGAAAAATATTAAATGAAAGATAAGTAGCCAAAAAAAACCAGATAGTTTTCAAATATATTCTCTCTATGAGAAATTGTATTATTAAAGGAAAAGTCAATGACAATAACATGTAGGCAGATCACTGATCTACCATACATATAAGTATATTCAAGAGCAAGGCTTTTCTATTCTATTAATTTTTCACTGCAAATTATAGGTGTTGCATTATAAAACAATCATTATTTTATTTTCTCTTCTATAGAAGGGGTGTGTGCATCACATGCCATGCAAAAAATTATTTGGGCCATGATCCAACAGAATTTTTTATCCAATAATTTCAAGTCTTTGTTATAGTTATTGTGCTGAACTGATGATATTCTGCTTGCATGGCATGGTGGTCTTGTTGCAAGAATAATGAAGGAACGAAACGTGAAGGAAAACTTTAGTTACACAAATATGTCTAGAAGTTATGTAGCTTTGTATTCATGCAGAACACTGGCATGTAAAGTGATAATTAAGAGTCTATTTGATTCAATTACAGCGTCAAGCCAAGTTCCCAGAAGACAGAGATGGGCTGATAAGGCCTTTTGAAAGCACAAAACGAGACTGCAATTATGTTCTACAAGACTCCTCTTCAAAGAGCTGAGCTTCCCAAAGGAGATTTCAGCAAGGTTGTTTAGCTCTTGCATGTGACCCCAGCCCCACACATTATCCAGACATTAATGGTGCATCTCAAGAGTTAAGGAAGGACAGGAAAACTTCATATTGGAAGGGGAAGCGAAGTTACATAAAGGCCAATGAAGTAGCAAATAATTTCAAAATATAGGAGGTAAACTTGCCTCTTTTGGAAAACTGCACACGAGTGTGTGATCTACAGCCAAAGGTTAGGCACCCTTGAGCAGCTGAGCTGTTGCCTTCTTTAAGTAACTTAAAGTAACTCGAGTAACATTCTTCATCACCACTGCTGAATACATGGGGATCATTTTGTCTGCTGCTTTGTCACAGATCCCATCAGCTTTAGCAACTCTGCAATACTGCAGATATTTGAAGTCAGTAATTATTACTGAAGCTTTATGGAACAGTTATTTTTAAATTTTCTGGTCAGTTCTCATATGGACATTAAGAAAAAAAATGTACCTTAAGAACAAAGCCCTACCTATATTTTATATTACTTAAAAGCACAGCACTTGCCATTCAATAATATACTTATATCAGTGTGCTTTGGCACCGATTTACATCACTGACTGACTGTACATATCACATTGCCACATTCAGGCTCAGGATCCTCTAAAATCTTGTATTCCATTGTCCTAAGTAGGCAAGCAATGAATGTTTTAACTAAAACGAGACTGATATTTGATAATACAGCAATACTGAGAGCCCATAGTATTCTTTTAGATACAGGCTTCTCTGGAGTTTGGAGGTGAAGTGAACATGTGAGCTACAGACAAAATTAGTATTTCCTTCTATTGAAAAGTGCTCACCAAGATACTGAAACAGAAAAATCATCTTATTTCATAACTCACACTCTGACCCGCATCCTTCCCAGCTCACGAGTATTGGGAGACAAACAGTGATTCCTGTAACACCTGGATCTATTCCTATAACACGCCACTATGAGATTGCAAGCTATGAATTGTTGGTAAAGTTACAAAGACAGAATTTGATTTAAAGATATTTCTGGTACTAAAACCCATCCTACACTCCTGAAAAGCTGAAGAATGAAAAGCAGCACTGTCAATACCTGCTGCATCCTGATCTCCTCATCACCCTGAGAAAAGTCCTCTGTCTGAAGCACAGCTCAGCTTGTGCTCATAATCCCCTTTTGCTTATGGTCAAAATCAAGCATCTGATGATAATTTTACAGTTTTAAATATCTTTATCATGCATTAAATATCTTTTGTTCTTAAGTGCTGCCAACCATGTGCAAATCATGGGGTTGACAGGAGATGTTTCTCTGTGATGAGCTGCAGAGAAAGAAGCTGCTTTTTGGTTTTCTTCTACAAAAGCTGCTTATTTCCTAAGGACTGGGAGGTCTGGATCTGCCCTATGCCACAGTCCATAGGGCATTGGCTTTTTCTTGGCTTGGCTGTTGATGCTTGCAACAGACAAAACAGCTGATACACTATGGGGTAAATCACTACCATTACACAGCAAATTAAATAACAAACTGCCCTTAATTGGTATGTAGTGACTTCACTGAGTGAGCTCACCATTTAACAGTCTGTCCATAGTAATAAGGGAATGATTAGTAGGTGGCTGCTGTTTCAGCTGTCACTGTCATGACATACCAGCACAGTAAGTGATCCAACTTCTACAAGTGTGACTTGGGGCAACAAGCTTCCTCTTTTCTATACAGTAAAGAATTAACTTGCCTCCAAAAACCAGGTTTTTGAAGAAGATTTGGGTCTTTATATTGTCTTTAGAGCAGCATAGTGATCTGCTGAAGACATGGCATCATGTCTTCAGATCACCCTCTTTTTCAGTTAATCATAAAACACTAAAAACTGCACTGCACCAAAAAAAAGAGTAATCTTTTGGAATTAGTTATTTATGCTACACTGTTAAAATGGCACTGAAATAACATACTACAGAGAACCACTTTCTTACTGCAGAGGACACTGCCACTATTCAATATGCCAATAATCTTCCTTAGATGACAGATTGTTAAGTCCTTATAGCTGCAAATTATTAGCAGTAACTTATACACTAATAATAAAAAATGCTGTAAGAAGTGAAACTATAAATCCTGTTTATTGCTTGTTACTGTCCACAGTCCTACTTAAGCCTTACATGTTTTCTACTCCTGCTCTGAAGGAAGAGAGACCAAGGGGTCACCAGTCCAGATCCCTGAAAGACTAACTAGCTCCCTAAAAGATCAGGGTAAAACCAGATAAACAAGTGGAAAACATACTACAAGAAAGGCAATAGGATGGGTGGTATCTGATTGCCATTCTTCTTTTTTTACTTTTTTAATATACAAAAATTCACCCACAGATACTGACAGAGCAGTTTGTGTGATTTCTCTGCTAAGGATAATTTACCTCTCTGCTAAGGATAAGGTAAATGATATGGTACAATTAACCATTAAATGGTAAAGCATACCATATAATTTTGGTTAAAATGAATAATTACATTTAACAAGTTTTATAGAATCACAGATTCATTAAGAATGGAAAAGACCTTCAAAATCATCAAGTCCAACTCTAAGACAACTACCACAACCTCTAAAGCATATCCTGAAGCTCCACATCAAAACACTTCTTGAACACCTCCAGGAATGGTGTCCCCACCACCTCTCTGGGCAGCCCATTCCAATGCTTCACCACTCTTTCCATAAAGAAATTTTCCTAATATCTAATCTAAACCTTCCCTGGCACAACTTAAACCCATTTCCTCTTGTCCTATCACTAGTTACTTGAGAGAAGAGACCAACGTGACCTTGATAGATCCCTGTAATCTTCTTGAGATGCATGACCCTTTTTCCAGTGGTGGTAGACTCTCCTTCTTTTCCTTCACCCCTGCAAGAGATCCTTGTTCAGCCAGGCTGGTCATTTTCCCCAACATCTTGTTTTATGACACATGGGGACAGCCAACTCCTGCAGATCCTCCCTTAGGCTGCTTTAAAACTTTCTTCTTGAAGGATATCCAGCCTTCCTGGGCTTTTTTTGCCCTTCAAGACTGTCTCTCAAGGGACATTCCCAGCTAATGTCCTGAACAGTCTGAATTCTGCCCTCTGGAAGTCCATTTTTACTGATTCCCCTCCTTACTTCACCAAGAATTGAAACTTCAATCATTTCATGGTCAACCAACCCAAGATGGCCTTCAACCACCACATCACCCACTAGTCCTTCCCTGTTTGTAAACAGTAGGTCCAGCAAGGCACCTCCCATGGTAGCCTCATTTAACAGCTGTTTTAGGAAGTTATCTTACACACACTACAGGAATCTCTTAGATTGTTTCTTTTCTGCTACGTTATATTTCCAGCAGACATCTGGTAAATTGCAATCTTCCATGAGAACAAGGGCTTGGTGATTTGGAGACTTCAGCTAACCTCCTGTAGAATGCCTCATCAGCCTCCTCATCCTGGTTGGGTGATCTGTAACACATTCCCAACAGGATGTCTGCCTTGCTGGCCTTCCCCCTAAACTTTACCATGAGCACTGAACCTTATCATCACATTTGTCAAGTTCTACACAATCAAAACACTCCCTAATATACAGTGCCACTCCACCACCTTTCCTTCCTTGTCTCTCCCTTTGAAGACCTTACAGCCACTGAATGCAGTACCCCAGTCATGGCCATCATCCCACCACATTTCTATGACAACAGCCACCACTCAGCCCAACCACTGCACAGCAGCCTCCAGCTCCTCCTCTTTATTGCCCATGCTGCATCCATTGGTGTAGATGCATTTCAGCTGGGTTAACAATTCTGCCACCATTTTGGGGAAAGAAGCCCTATTTGGTATCTGACCATTCTCAGCCATTACCATCGTTACTAACCTATTAGTGAGCCCTGTGGGGTTTTTGCCACAGGTATCACCATTTCCCACCTCAAATGAGACAGCAGACTAGTGGCTGACCTTAGGCTCATCTCTATTCAGACTGGTTTTATCCCCTTTCCTCTTCAACCCTAGTTTAAAGCCTTTTTGCATGTCTGTGTGACTGAAATCATTGCTGCCACTTAAGGATCAGAGAGAGATTATTTTCACTATACAATATCTTATTACAGAGGCAGTGTCATCAGATCCAAACTGCTTTGCTAATGCTACTGAGGATGATTCATAATACCATGAAATTTGGTCTTTAATTGAGTTACAGGTTTGATTTTCTATTTCTTGCTATTACTTCAATGGAAATATATCAAATTACTGAAAGAGTAATATTTAAATAATTAATAATTAATAATGGTTTGCAAATACCTGCATGCAACCAAAATGAAACTGACATTTGACATTACAATGTCCAAAAAGTAGAACTGCAGAACTGTATCCAATGACAATTTAATGCAAGTTGAAAAGCCCAAGCTAAACAAATTATGACCATTACCAAGGGACAGAAGCTCTCTTAAGTTCTCCATCTTTCTATGCTGAGCAGCAAAAAATGGGTAACTCAGTCATCCTCACATTCCTTGCTCGCTCTTTTGTCCAGGATTATTTTTATTTTTTCAGCACTGGATACTGACATTGCCTATGTTTTCCCACAGATTCAAACCAGAAATCACAAAAATGCAATGTATTCAATTGTCTAAATATATGGTGAAAAAATAATGGTGGAACAAATTAGACAAATTTAATTTAATTTTTCACATTTGCTAATTTATCCAATAAATAGCAACGGAAATTGAATTAGTTTATTAGAACAATTAAGCTTATATATTTCTGGAAATAGGCCATATATCTCACTTACGAAGAGATACTAAACAAGACTCTTTCTCAAAAAACATCTTAACAGATTTACTTGCCAAATGTAATACATGCATTCATAAGTACATACAATATTTATAATGCTTACATAATCATTGCTTCCTAGCTGCTGATGTAGTATCAATACACTGTTTTAGAGCATTTCAAGTCCAGTAGCATTTAGACTGACTTATGCTGTCAGAATAGATTAGGATAAAAAAATCGCCAGATAATAATGCAGAAAGTATACAAATTGTCATTCAGAATATAGCAGTATGTGGAAATGATGCTATAGGCTTATAGGTTACCTGAAATGAAGCTTGGTGCAAAGAATTTAATCCACATCAAGGATGATGTCCATTAGTATTTGCTCCATGGTGGAACAGAAACTTTAATACTTCCATGCCCATTTTCAGCACCTCCAAACACCAGGGGGGAAAAAATAATCATTTGCAATGAGAAGAATTGATATAACTAAAGAATTTGTGCACAACTCAATAGTTTCATTGTTAATTCTCACTGCAGAGATCATTAAAAAACCAAAACTAATTAATTCTAAATGATCACACAGCACTGATTACCAGGTTTTTGTAGTCCGGTCTAAAAATCAAATTCACACACCCTGCCTTCTTTTGTATTTCATGTAAAACAAATTATTTGATACACTGCTTAGAGACAAAGCAATATATTTCAGTCTCTGCCATGAAAATGAAGGTATAGTCAGTGAATGGAGAAAAGACAAATTTTTAAAGTCCCCTTTTTTCAGAGGCATAGCAATAGAAATCAGCCAAGATACTTTATTAGGATTTCATTTCTTATTCTCATAATTAAGGCACTTTATTTTATAATACACTTATTACACCCACACACAACACTTACATGGGGAATTCACTGCAAATAAAAAGAGATAATCACTTGTGCAAGGCAGCCAGAATCAGTGTTAAACTTATCATCCAGTGATATTTAAGAAGTACTTAAAACGTTATCTGTGTGTGTTCATATGGAAACGCTATTTTTCTATTTAATTAGAATTTTGTTAAATCAGTGTAAAAAGTAACTTAAACTGTAGGAACTTGCTTAGGGCTGTAACAGTCTGAAGACATATGTAAATAACCATTGAGCTCAGCCAGCTTCCTCCTGTCCATCTCACCCACCCAGACCCTGCCAATGCAAACTGCAGGTAACAAGGGCTTTACATCACATGTGGTGAGCCCAGGGGCAGTCCTATTAGCACTAAAAATACTTATTTACCTTCATATTAAAGAGGATGTGCAAAATGTAACTACAACTGCTCACAGATACAAATTGATACCTAAATCAATACAACATAAAAACATTTAATTGTTGAGTCCCCAAAAAAGTAATCACTGAAAGAAGGGGAGATATATTTGTTGGTGCACAAGTCCTAATAAACTTTGTACAGCTTTCCAGAAAACCTTCAAGTGGAAAGCAACAGGACTTTTAAGAAGGCCACTTTGTGTGTCACAGGATCTCCCTGGTAAATGCCATTTCAGAAGATGTGACTTTGTCTTAAAACTCTCTGAACCCCTAAAATGGTAAGGCAGTTATCTTTTGCATATCTCAGGTTATTATCATGCATTACTACAAAGGAAAGATAATATTTTAATGGAGCTGTTAAAGTAGTAGAAAACTAACTACAGTTTTTGTTTGGTATGCTGCAGTTCTGAAATTTATGTAAGTTCATGTTTGGAAAAAAAATCTCTAGTAGAAATGTTTGCAGTACAAAAAAATTCAAAATACTGACAGCCAGAGCAATCAGCAAGGACTTCACCATAAGTAGCCTATGAGGAAATGTAAGAAACATTTGCATGTTTCAATACTGTGCCTTGTAAATCCAAGAAGTTTCCAGGACGGGTACCAAGGAAGGCTTAGGTTTCACTGTGGGATCAAAAGAGAAGAATTAGAAAAAAATAACAAACCAAATACACAGATATGTGCATAACCATGCAGAATTTATCTAAAGTTTCCTTCCAATATCTGGAGCTCCTGTAAGCGTTCTAGCAAAGCTACTCACTCACATGCTCACTAACTCAAGACTTTGTCAAACACATGTAAACCCAAGAACCAAGGAAAAAATAAAAGGAAAAAACATGTCATTCTAACCAGAATGTTTGTCAAAAAAGTGCCTGTGTAATACAAGGAGTATTAACAATTGTGGTCAGTGAAAGACTCCCACTGCCCTTCAAGCACTCAAGGCCAGATTGGATGGGGCTTTGAGCAACCTGGTTTAGTGGGAGGTGTCCCTGCCCATTACACGGGGGTTAGAACTAAATGATCATTAAGGTCCCTTCCAATCCAAATCACTCTTATGATTCTACTAGGAGAGATTAAAAAGATAAAACTTTTGAGCTGAAGCAAGGGATCAGTCTCAAGAAAACCACAGCCTTCTTAAAAGAGTCTGATAAAACTTCTCCTAGACACTGACCACTCTCTCATAGAAACTGGGAGATTAAAGGTATTGTTCATTCAATTAAAACATCATAACCCTCAGCCGACAAGTCCAATTTGAGCCCTTCTGAGATTCCTGAAGAGGCAACAGTAATCAAACATGATCCCAAGCACTGATCCCAACACCTTGTATCATTCTGGCACAGGGGACTTTTAGATTGGATATTAGGAAAAATGTCTTCACCAAAACGGTTGCCAGGCACTGGAACAGGTTGCCCTAGGAAGTGGTTGAGTCACCTTAAATACCTTGAGATATTTAAGAGATGTGTAGAGGCAGTGCTTAGAGACATGGTTTAGTGTTGGACTTGGCAATACTAAGTTAATTGTTAGACATGATGAGCTTGAAGATATTTTCCAACCTAAACAATTCTGAGTACAACCCAACCAGCCCTGATGTGCAGCAGTCCAGCAGCCAGTCCATCCCCATAGACCACAGCCTCCTAAGGGCCCATGCAACTGCCTGGGGAAGTCAACATACAAAAATCCCACCTATTTTTATTATAAAAGTATGACTGTTTCTTCAGGCATTTTGAAACTCTCACGCAGTAATCTGTCTTGTTGAACTGGGAGACCAGCATGGATCACAATGAAGACACAAAAGCTGGCAGACTTCCTGAGCAATATGAGGTCTTTAATGAGCAATAACTAAAACGATTATAAAATAAAACGAGATATTGCAAACATTTATGTGCCCTGCAGCCCTCAAGGAGACCAAGTTTTGTGGGCTGTGGAGTGAAGGAACAAGTAAAGCTGCTCCTTTGGGCTCTTTGATAAATGAAGCTGCTACAACAAAAGACAAAGGGCCTAAATATATTCCCTGTATTCCACTTTGTTACAGAAAAAGCTATTCAGTATTTTTCTAAGCAGTGTTTTTTTCGGGTGAGAATATAGGTCTAGATCAAAATCTCTTGGAGTAGTATTAAGTTATATACACAGTAATATCTTTATATATATATATAAATTTACATATATATATATATTACTCTTTGAGAAATAGGTACAGGGGGGTGAGCTGAAGCCGGTGGCCACTCAAAAAGAGAAGAGCAGCTTCAGGAAAGCCCCTGCATTGAGCAATACACCTTGGGAGACTCCAACAAGTGTGGAAGTAAATTCCCTCTGAGGAAGGATGGTGTTAATCATAACAGACTGGAAAACAGGCACAAATAACAGAAATAAAGAGTTTGGCACACCAGATGAAGCAAAACCATGCTGAACCTGCTCACAGCTATTATACAAGCATATCTCTAATGCAGACAGCACAGGCTGAAGCTGCCAAGTGATCTGTAAGGTTGTTCTTAATAAGAAAGGACCAGAGTAGCCCTGGATGGATGTCACAGCTTAGGCCCAGCCAGTACCAACCAGGTCTCATCCCCCACTGTGGAACAGGGAAGAGAAAATCCACCCAAGGGCTCATTAACTGGAAACAAGGACAGAGAGGTTTTCATTTCCCAGTTACAGCAATGGGTGAAAACCAGACAGATTCAACTTGGGAAGAAAGAAAAATAATACACTAGGAGAAAGAGAAAATGTGACCAGATCTAAATAGCTTCCCCACACACCCGCCACCCAGCCCCGAATTGCTTCACCTGCCTTCCTCTCAGAAACACAGAGGGATGGGCAGTGAGGTTTTAGGGTCAGTTCACCACTCTCTCCTCCTCAGGGGGAGGGTTTCTCCCCTGCTTCAATGTGGGGTCCCTCTCATGGCAGAGAGCCCTTCAGGAACCCCTGGGACATGAGTCCCTCCCACAGGTTCAGTCCCTCAGGCACAGACTGCTCCAGCCCGGGCTGCACACGGAGTCACCTCCCCTGGCACGGGGTCCTCCATGGCTGCAGATCCACGTCTGCCTCTCCCCAGACCTTGCACAGGCTGCTGCTTCACATCTGCCCACTCTGATCCTTCAGCATCTACAAATCCACATTTACCACACTGTGATCCTGCAGGGACTGCTCCCCCGTGCTCCTCCATGGGTTGCGGGGGGACGGCTGCCACCTCACCGCCAGCTGTGGGGAAATCTCTGCTCGGACACCTTCTCCCCCTCCGTCCTCACTGACCTTGGTGTCTTGTTTCTGGCATTGCTCTCTCACCTCCTCCTCTGCTACGAAGATCTCTTTTTTATATATTTTTGCAATTTCATTTCTCCTTTCTTGACTATGTCACTCAGAGAGGCACCTCCAGCTTCCCATTTCTGCTCAGCCTTGGGCAGAAGCGGGGCCATAACTGGGACTGGGGAAGCTTCCAGCAGCTTCTTACAGGAGCCACCCCTGTGGCCCCCCTGCTTCCCAAACACCACTGCACTGACACAAGACACTGGAGGTGTCAGATGCCTAAATATGCGTGTATATATATAAATATATAAATTTTCCAGCAAATCCTGCTGGAAGGAGAATAGATGGCAACTCTGAAACCAGTCACAAATAGAAATGCTGATTGAAACATTGATGATGTGAGAATCCAAGAGATCACTTAAGTTCAGCAACCCAAGCTGCTTTGACAAAGGCACAGTATTTCCTGAATACAAAGATGGCTGCAATTTCAGCAGTGTCTCTCGATTTCCCTATCAGGAACATCTTTTTCAGCTTACTTAAATTAATCCTCTGCCAACCCACACTCATTAAGTAAATATCTGCTTTGCCTGGATGCTAGTGACACAAGAAAACTGGACTAACTGAATCAGATAATCAGAAGAGCTGGAAGAAAGAATCATTATATAGCACCATGGCCCCAAGAGGTCTTCATCCATACCTCTTGTGCTTTCTAAATGAGAGAACAATAGCAGAACCTGTACAGGCACTGTAGATGAAAGGTGAGGATATGGATGTTCTTCCTCATTCCACTGGTATCATTGCAGACTCAACAGCCCACCACCAGATTTTTGGCCTCCACATGAAGCCAATGGACCAATGGACATGAGCCAATGGACATGAATACGGGTCCAAAATAAGGCTGTGGCTTGATAGAAAATAGATTTAGCTAGAGTGCCATAGATGGGAGAGCAGACAAACCTGAGTCCAAACATTACACTGTAGAGATATACAATTACCAGGGACTAACAGCTGAAAATTATTGCTCTCCATTAAACTAGCATTCTAGCAGTACACAAAAAAATATTAATGCCACAATTTCTTGCTGCATGTACTTTTAGAGACTAAGAGATGGTCAACCTATAGACTCCAGTTCAGAGTTCTTCAGACCACAGGTCAATGTATTTTATACTTTATTTACAGCAGCCATTCTGGGAACACTATTACAGTGCATTTAATTCATCTCCTGTGGGATTTACACTTGGCAAAACTGGGCATGCTGCCCTAAGTCTAGAAATATTAAGTTCACACATGAGGCATCTTTTACTCCACTTTATTCCCTCCAAAGAAAAATGTCACAGGTACCACTCAAGTTTCCAGCTGCTTCCTTTACCCCTTACTATCCATTACTCCACTGGGGCATCAGAATGACTCATGACTGCACAGGTAAGCAGCTATTCTTCCTTCATAGCACCTTTTTTGCTTCTTTTATATCCTAAATATTTCCAAAGCCTAACACAAAATCCACTTTGCAAGCTGTGCTGGAAATTGTGCCTACATGGGAGCCCTAGTGGGATGGGTCCACCTTTAAGTGTAGGATTGCAATAGATGTGGCTCTACAAAGGAGCAAAAGCTGATCAGAGTGATCATGGGGAAATAAGAGATGCTGAAAGGCAAGATCAAATGTGCTCATAATCAGTGTATTTGGGACTTTCCCCATGAGGTACCAGATGTAAAACAAGAAGTAAAGGTATTCTGTGTGTATCTTTAAAAATAGAATTATTTCAAGTAGGAAATAACAAGCAAAATGGCCTCTGTTTGTGCCAGGGGAAGTTTATGTTGGATACTAGGAAAAATTTGTTCACCATAAGGGTTGTCAGGCACTGGAACAGATTGCCTAGGGAAGTGGTGGAGTCACCATCTCTGAAGGTATTGAAAAGATGTATAGATGTGGTGCTTAGGGATCTGGGTTAGTGTTAGACTTGGCAATGCTGGGTTAATTTGATTAACTGGACTTGATGATCTTAAAGTCTTTTCCAACCAAAAAGATTCTATGATTCTACTTGAAAAAAAATTGTTGTCTGCCCTCATATTAAAATATGTAAAATATTTCTGCCTTTTACAGTGTAGATCAGAGGATAAGCAGCTTACATCAAGAGCAGCACTGCTTCTCCTGGCCTGAGATCCCACCCACTCTGAAAGGTTTCTAGAGCTGATACAGGTGAAGCAATAAATAAAATCACATGAATGCAGAGTACAGTTTAAACACCAATGCAGACAACAACAAAAAAGTTTTGAAGTTGAAGTTAAGAGGTTGTAGCTAAAACTTCTGGCCTAATTTTGAAACCTGTTTCCTAAACCATGTTCAACATAATCGGTTTCAGCTTTAGTGTCAGCATGTTTATTCATGCAAAAATGAACTGTGCTGCTCTTCAGGATGGTTTTCTTATCAGCACACTACTACATGCTCCACAAACTTCTCAATGACAGTTTCGCTCAGGCAGAGGACAGTATTTTGGAGATAAATACTCTGATCATTTTTCTTTATGGATTTTTAATCAATAATGAATTATATTTCACTGTAATTTGTAGGAACATTCTGGTAACAAAGAAGCATTATGAAAAATATACAATTTTCCCCACCATCAGTAATAATTCTAATCAGATTTTACCACAGAGCAACATGGATTTCCCCAAAAAAAGGGGTGGGAAGATGGAAATTTAGCCACAAAATATTCAGTTAAACCTCTTGAAAATATACCTGTATTAATCTAACAGAAAATAAAAGTGAGTTTCTCATCTCTCCTTCCCCCTCAAAACAGGCAGATGACAACTTAGTGATTGCAATGGAGACCTGAATTTATGAGGCCCAGTAGATATGTTTCAACAAATTGCCTAAAAGTTAAACTTTTGATTGTTATTCTTTTTATCCAATAATAAATAATAGACATTCCCATTGTTCAAGTCTCCCTTCCCTTTCATGGAGTCCTCATGATGCATTAGCATATCAGAAATTATTCTAGCATATTTGGGGGGTTTTGGTCAAGTTTGATTCTTTAAGAGCATTTATCAACTTCTTTCAAAGTTTCCACTCTGGACAGAAGTTCCTTGGCTGGGCCAGGCTTGGCAAGGTTGTTGCCCATGCTACTCCATTGCCCTAAGGAAAACCAGAAAATGTGACCCACTTGATAAGTTTGCTGTGCCTGCTCCAGAAATAGGAAACCCCAAAGGTGTTGAACCATGCAAAACATTCCAAAAAATACAGCAACCAATTCTCCCGAGAGAGAAATATTTCATCTCATTGCCTTTTTGTAGTACTATCCTGAAACTGCAACTCTTAAAATATATTTTAAGATTAACAACAAATGTGTTTACTCTTTACATTCTTATCTTGTATCCTTTTAACCCAGGTGAAACAAACAAACAAAAAAACACTTAGAGAAAACATATTTGTAGCTACTGCAAGTCTTATATTTCTCTATACATATATCTGAAAAAATCTGTTGTGTGACAAATGATGTCTGGCTTCTGAATAGCATGGACATCTCAAAGAAACAAGCTCTCAAGAGATAATGAAAAATATATTCATAGCCTAATGTAAACTGCAATGTATCTACACAAGCAGAGGGAAAATAAAATGTCCCAAAAAGATTACCTAGAGCAAAGGTAACCTCCCACCCTAAAAGAGAACTTGTACACATGTATTTGATTACAATCCTACTCTATGATTATTTTTTTTTAAAGGCACACTCCTATTTCCATAGGCAGGTAATTTGCCAGTTGTAAAGACTGGTTAAGGAATTTGTAAAACATTGAATTTGTCACAGGTAAAACCACCTCCTGCCTATAAAGCCTTCCCATTCTTACATATGGGTGGTGCCAAAATCACTGCTGTCGATCTTGATGAATGCTTCAAACCAGAGACAGCCCCGAGTCCATGGCTTCCATGAAGGCAGCAGAGAAAACACAGGAGCAAGCAGCAAGGCTGTGTAAATTGTGGCAACACAGAGCACCAAGTGCTCACTCTCCCTGCGATTTCCCCTGCACGGCTGAGGGGTTTGCCCAAATGCAATGCAGATCGGCTCATGAATATTTAAAAAAAAAATAATAATAAAAAAAAAAACATAAAAAATAAAAAAAAAATTCCACGATTTTGAACAGAGCAACTATCTGAAGAAGGACATAGATTCCACTTACAGGCAAATACATAGACTCTAAAGAGTATCTTAATCATCACCAAAATGATTGTTTTTTTCTTTAAGGAAGATGGTAATCAAAACCGCCTCAACCCACTGCAGTGGATTTCGGTTTCTGAGCTTTTGGTGACACCTGGTGGCACAGTGGGGAAGAGTCTTACAGCAACAAACCAACCCTGCTCCTGCACCCCCAGCCACATCTTACCCGAACCACTCTAAGTGGAGGTTTGCTTTTTCTAATACTGCAAGACAATTTACTCAGTTCTAGAAGAGCTTCCATGGAATTCTTCTACAGGGTCAGCCTTGATGCAGCAACATCTACCACACGAACTATGCACCCAGAATTTCTTCAGTCTTTTGTATACACTTCCATTGTTGCAATAGGATTAATGAAAAGATACAGTCAGCCCACAGAGCCACAAGCTTTTCAGCCACCCAGTTCTTAAGAGGAAAAACAAGTTTTCATCATACCTTAGCTGTCAATGGTTAACATCCACCAGACAGCCTAAACACAAGAGGAAAAAGAAGCTAAATAGACACAGATAGCAAAGTACTCCCTTAGCCAAAGGGTAAATCTCCTCTCCTTATGTCACAGCTGAGGCAGAACAGCTGAAAAACAGGACTGGCGGTGGAGTGCCAGCATGAGAATTTTGATACAAAATGCTGTGCAGACATTACCTTTTTAGCTAGTACTTTAAACAGTAGTTACAGAAAATACATGTTTGGATTTGGATTGTCTCCCACATCCCTGCTGGAAATTCCAAATGGGAAAACCCAACATGACTTTCTTGCAGTCCTCACTCATGTACTAATACCACAAGGTATTTGCAGAAATCCTACCAGGAATACTTTCTGTAATTTTGTCCATGTTTTTGTTTAAAGGCAGAGTTGCTTGTTGATCACACCACAGGTGTATGGAGACTGGAAAAGATACATTGAATTGTGAATAACGGAAGCCACCATGAAACAAAGTACTAATAAGGTTTCTTTGGTTAAGTACTGTCATACTGACCCTCACTTGCCATATTCATTATTTTAACGGCATGCAGAGATTCCCCAGGCATTTCTCTGAAAAGGATGATTGTTGCCTGAGTTCACAGGACAGTGCAAGGCAAAGAGACACAAGCACAGAAGGAAGCAGAAAGGAATCTGTAAGGCTCAATCAGGACCCTTGAAGTATTATTACAAAGACAAATGGTCAAAGCACATTTGATTTGGGGGCACTTCCCAAAATGTCCACTCTGTAAGTTCTGCCTGCAGCACTTTAACCCAAGGGCAGGCAGCATTCAGCTGGAGATCAGACATTGCAGGGTCTTTGAATCAGCTGCTTTATTACCTCTTGCCTCTCCTTAGACATACTTATAATACTTCTTTTCAACCTTAATTATTCTTTGTAGTTTAGTTTATACCAAATTACCTTTCAAGGTGCAAAGAGGCCATAGGACTTTCTTCAGAACAAGTTGCAAAGCAGACTAGACTGTTGCTAGACATATTTCAAACATGCTGCAGCAAGCAGGTCATTGACACTAGATGAGGTAGGTCTGTGCCACATCAAGGCCTGAGAAGCTGGCACTCTGCTATCTTCCTGACAGTATTTGTCCTTTGCAGCCAATTAAGCAATAATCTGACAACAGCTTATCAGGCTGTGGGCCCAAATGAGGGAGATTCTGAAAGGACAAGACACCACCCATGTATCTAAAAGTGAAAAAGCACTGCTTGTGACAGAATTGTGACTTCAGGCAAGCTAAACTGCCTATTAAATTGCCTCGTGAAAAATTACATATTAAAGGCAAGACTAAGTGTTACCTTTCAACCTCTCCTGGCTTCTCACCATTCTTGTTTAGATGCTAGCTAGATGTGTGGCTTGCCAAAATCTTACTTGAGCTTAATTTATTTTAAAAAGCTCTCCTGTATTGGTTTGGCTGATACTACAAGTAGCCCACAAGCAAAAACCTACAGGGGAAGAATTTAAAACAAAACAACACAGTGGTTGCACCCTCTGCAGCAGTTAATACAACATGCATTTGGGCTAAGCACAAGCATCATTGGTGAGTTAGCCCTATAATCAGGTTAGGACAGCCACACAGTAAGCATCCTGGCTCTGATGGTGACAGTGGCAGATGGCTAGCAAAGACCACAAGGCCAAGGCAGGCCTGAAGAATATCCTGTCTAGAAGGTATTGCCACCACCTCTGAAAGAAGCCAAAGGTGTAACTATCTGCAGGCTTGCATTTCCCCTGAAACTTCCTCAGCTTTAACATCCACAGGAGAGCAGTTTTGCAGCTGCCTCTCCACTCCTGTCATCTGCTGTCAGCTTTCAAATGCTGTTCTGCCTCTGATGAATCTAACAGAAATGTCAGCAGGCACATGATGCAGTATGTGGAGCAGCTGCTGTGGCATTTTGATAGCCACTATAAAGTACCTAAAGGACTTAGATGTGTTGAAAAAAGCAAAGATTTCAGGACAGCAACCTGACTTCTAAACTTCCAAAGGAGAGGTGACATTAGTAGGTGCTTCTTGGCTTACTTTTCTCCGTGTCAGTGTTACAGACATGCCTATATCTGAGGGAATGCAATACACAAACACCAACAGGCACTCAGCGAGCATCATTTGTTTAATAAAGTCTTTTCTGTTTTTAAAAAAGTTTACAAGACAGATGTGTTCCACATGATTAACAACTAGCAGCTGATCTTCCCTTTTCATGACTTAATCCATGCAGAAAGACTGGACTGCCCAACTTGGTGTTACACAGCAGCTGAACAATACACCAAAATATACACACATCTACATGCTGCCATGGAAACAGGTACCACATGACACCACAGAGTGAGAATCAAAATACAAGCCTGCTTGGGTAATTTTCAGAATTCAAGTGTAAGTTTAAGGAAAAACCCTGATTTATTCTTGAAATGGAGCTTATGGACTGACAGTGAATGTTCTGCTACAATCTGCCTACAGTCATCCTTTATTCATCAGTCATGTGAAAACACAGACACAAAAATGTTACAAGTCCTTTTTACTACTGATACTACACATTAACAACTTAATCTGATAGCATTGCTTTGGTTGTTTCAATACAGAATAATACAAGTTTCTAATGTCTTAGTTCTGATTTCCCATTTTCCATTCTTTTCCAAAGTTATTGAAGAGTGGTGTTGAGGTGAATGTCTGTTGGGTCTCTCTTCAGGAATCCATTGTAGCTTTTGTATGAGAAACTGTGGAAAACAAACAAGAACATTACTGTGAGTGAAAATAGAGAATGATTCCTTTAAATCTCATAGAAAAGAAGTATCTTTACTTACTGTCAGAGCATGAAAATTAATGCTAGGTTATCAGTGTATCACATTTTAGAAATGTTCAGCTATCTAAATCTCAAATGCTGCTGAAAAGATCAGACTGACTATAGCACTCTGGAATCCCTACTAACTCCTGCTCTCTAAAATGTTCACACAGAACATTTTCCCCAGAAACACGGGAAAACCTTGTATCACTGTGGCATAACAGCAAGGTCAACAATTAATGAGAAATGGTACATCCCCACTTTACTTCCTAAGAACACATTCTTCTACCCAATGTGCCTGCTCATCTCCAGTATTAAAAAAGGAAGGTGCACAGAGCATAAAGCTGGAGACCAGAACTCGTATGATTCCAGCTGTTGTGTGACAATCCACTTTTGACTTCAATCCAATTAATGAACAGAACCATTTCATACCAGTCTTGAAACTTCTCTCCATGAGGCCAGCAAAAAAAAAAAGAAAAAACAGGGGGGAAAAAAAAGAAAAAAAAAAAGGAGAAAAAAAGAGAAGAAAAATAATAAAAAGAAAGAAAGAAAAAAAAAAGAAAAAAAAAAAGAAAAAAAAAAAAGAAAAAAAAAAAGAAAAAAAAAGAAAAAAAAAAGAAAAAAAAAAGAAAAAAAAAAGAAAAAAAAAGAAAAAAAAAAAGAAGGAAAAAAAAGAAAGAAGAAAAAAAAGAAAAAAAAAAAAAAGAAAAAAAGAAAAAAGAAAAAAAAAAAATAAAAAAAGAAAAAAGAAAAAAAAAAGTAAAAAAAGAAAAAAGGCTTTGGACTTGAAAGCTTCTTTGATTCCTTTTACAGTTCGAGATCAATCCAAAACAAAATAGCCCATTTCCAGAAACCTATTCAGTGCATTATGCAAATTCATTTGTGTATAGTACCACATAGATAATACAAACTTCTATAAAATACAAATAATCCCCCAATGTCTGACCACCAGGGAAATCAATGGATTTAAAAAAAAAAAAAAAAAAAAAAAAAAAAAGCCACTTTCTGAGCAAACCATGATATTGAATTCTATAAATCACATGCCAGACTGAATCCTAGGGAGAAGAAAATGAGAGAAAGGTTAGACCTTAACTTGGCAAAGCTGTTAATAATTAAACTGCAGAGCCAGCTCAGGGCTTCAGTGTGCAGATGAGGGAAATAATACTTTCTTGAGAGCTTAGACATGCCTGAAAGTTCAAAATCAAGAATTTGCGGGGGGCTGGGGCGGTGAAGTGGGAAGGTGAGGAGGGGAAAGAAGGCAATAAAAGCTGTGTCCTCCAGACTTAAAACTGACTGGACAAGTATGATAAATACATAACTACATATCTAGGTGATCCATGATAAAGGATTCAGGTCTATATTAAGTCTAATTCCATTCAGTCATGTCCAGGCATGTCCTGCAGGTCAAGAGCACAAAGGGAGAGGAAATCCCAGCTCTCATTCTGTATTCAAGCAGCGAGTCTGGCCCTTAATGTCTGGCCTTACATTCTCATTAGATGGCAAAGATAAATAAAATAGCCTGCTATCACGTTCTCCAGAGAAAGAACAACCTGAAGATGAAGGAGTAGGAACCGTGATACCAAGCTGCACTTCTGGTCTGTCTCTAACTTCTGAAATATTTCCCACTTCCATTGCTGCTGTAATAGTTGATTGAAGCTAGAATAAATAATTTGCTTAGCAAATTAAGTTTGAGTTAATAAAGTTACAATAAGGTGTTATGTTCTGTTATTCTAAAGATGGTGTTTAAGTGTAAATCTAAAAGTGTGGGTTAAAGTGTATTTATACGGAAAAAGTCAAGAAAAACAAGAAAAGAGGACTATCCACAAGGACCCTGAGGAAAACCTATTGCCTCAGCAACAGGAAGAGCCCGCAAAGCAAGAACCAATGATAAACTGATAAAGGACTAAGGGGGAGGGTATAAAAGAACTGGTTCTGCCTTGTTGAAACTTGCGGACCGCTGGCAGAGCAGGAGACTCCCCGGTCGCCCAGCACGCTGATTTGCTTACTTGCCCTTTAACAAATCTTTAATAAATGTTTAATATTTTTAAATTTTAAATTTCTCTGGTCTATTGACTATAACACTAGGAACTGTGTTATCTGGGTATTACAAATGGAGGGGGCTGTTTCAGAATGACCTGTGTGCTAGGTAAAGACAGAGAAAGAAACTCAGCCATCTATCTCCTGATAGAATACATCTATCTCTCTGAAGAATACAACAATTTTGAGTTAAGTCACTGCTGCTTTTTAAGACCAAAATTTTAGATTTCCTGAGGTCACTGTGGAAACAGTTGTGTTGGGCCAGACTCACACATAGACACCTCCAGCCAAGCACACAGCTGGAAAAAGTTTTCATCCACTTCCACATTATAGTGCTCAAGACTGCAGACAGAAGCAGAGGTTACCAGCCAGCCAGATCATCAGAATTTCGCCTTTCATCACTTCTAATGCAACTCTCTGCATCTGCTGCTTCAATGAAACACTCAGGATTAGAGACTAGCAAGCCAGGGAACACAGCTTTACAGAGAAGTGGAAAAGCCAAACCTGAGACCTGTTTTAGATGACCTAAGGCTCTCTTTCCGAAGACACATCTCCTTCTGCTCCACTGCTTGCACTGGGGTCATCCTTGTTACGGGGAGCATTTCTTTCTCTACTTGACTCAGAGGGTACCTTGGTTCTGGTCTTCTCTTTTCTTTGCTGCTGCTTTTCAAGTTTTGTCAGCTATTTACAAAAGAAGGAGAGTGAGAAAACATTTCATGGAATAAAATAATTTCAGAAGACTATTTCTCAAAAATC
This sequence comes from Phaethornis superciliosus, assembly GCA_023637945.1. Classification (NCBI taxonomy): domain Eukaryota; kingdom Metazoa; phylum Chordata; class Aves; order Apodiformes; family Trochilidae; genus Phaethornis; species Phaethornis superciliosus. Next base: position 31,910,811 of record JAJQWJ010000003.1, read on the forward strand.
GTAAATGTGAGCATTTGTTTGTATAAAACTTGAAATTCAGTTTCTCAATACCAATAAAACAGAAGAAAAAAAATATCAAGGTTTAGATTTTCAGAAACCTGGAGAAGACCGTGAATTATCTTCATACACTAACATGACCACCCCCTGAGTATAAGAGATGTGCACACAGTCAAAGGACTGCTCTCCACTTTCCAGGGCTCCTAGTCCACCTAACACAATCTGTAAACGGAAAAGAATAAAACAAGAGGACCAAAATGGGGAGACCCATTCCACCAAATTCCCCTTCTGTTTTGGGTCTCGAGTGGCTGTTTTGTAGTTTCAAATTTGCTAACACCACATATATTATATGTTTGGTCACCCAGCACACCATAATAAATTAATTTTTTTCTTTATCTAGAAAAAGAGATAGATGACCCTTAGCATCACCTAGGATATAGAATAACCATTTCAAACCCGCACTGTCTTGTCACCTCTCAGTTAAAATTCTTTCAGTGCTACTAAGAGTCAAATTAAGTTGCACATAGCTGTCACTTCTACATCTCTTTCACATTTTTCAGAGGGGCAGGCTGCAGCAACTTTTGAGGACACCACATATTGATAGCTATTTAAAGCTCTATGTTTCGTGCAGTTTATCCATTTGGGTAATTTCTGTAATGTACTGATTTTCTCTAGCACTTTCACAATTTCCCCCAGAAAAAGTCAGAAATTGTAATTTCATGGCCAGAAAATCTGTTCTGAGGTGAAATCTTCACAGAATAAAATAAAATGTGTACCAGTTATGAACTAGATGGGCTCATGGAAGATGCATACAAAGAAGAGCTAAAAGCATAGACTGCAGAGCTTTGGGAGGATGCACAGCATCCCCTTGTACCTTACCACACATATATATCCTTGTCGAACACCTGCAGATAAGAACTTTTAGCCTAATGAAGAATATTCTTAGCTGGCTATTTAAAAACTAAAAGTAGTTTATTTTTACTGTGTCAAATGACAGTGTGATGAATCTATCGAACAGGATCCAGTCCTCAAGTCACATTCATAGATGTAACAAAAGTGTTGGGCATGATACAGGTAGTATTTTAATTCCTATGTATCACAACATGCACGTTACTTGTCTACCAAGAAGCCCACATACAGGACACATGAACATTAAAGGTAATCAAGAAAGTGAGTGGATCTCTAGAAAGAAAAATAAAAGTTTGTACTTTAAAGGTACTCAGTTTTAATTAACAGTACTCCCATTCTGTCTATGCAGTTGGGTTTTATTTTTCAAAATGGTACAGGAGTCATTCAGCTGCTAAAATCAGTTTCAGTGACCTCCATGGTAGAAAAATGTACCAGAAGAGGGCAGGCACACTACATTAACTGCAGGCTGCATAGACCCAAAACCACAGTTCTTAGGTTTCAAAACACAAATTTTTATGCATTTAAATAACTATGTGAGCATGAAGTGTATATCCATCATTCCTCACTGGCCTTCAACCTTGCAGTCAGTAACTGCAAAGTTACCCCCCTACACTGAGCCACAGGCAAACTGCTGCAAGAAACCTACAGACAGCTGTAGCAACCTGGATCGCTTTTGTTTACTACAGCATTGAGGCTCCTAGCAGTGACTCCACAATAATGATGCTGAAAAAAATTTCCACTACCTCATTGTTCTGTAACTTGTTACTCCATGAAACATCATTGTTCCTGTAAATGTGACAACTGAATGACATGATACCCCTCTTTTCCAGCAAGTCTTCCCTATTACTCCAAAGAAGAAAAAGCCTAAGACATTACCAGCCTATGATGCTGATGATTTAAATTGAGTTACCTTTATCTTAGAGAAGGCTGGGAGCTAAACAAATAAAGCTAGCCCTGGATTTTCAAAGCATGAAAAACAGCAGTGTATTCACACTGTGAACCCTGTGTTCTGCAATACAGAATCCACATCCAGACTATATATTTGTTTATATATAATTCACATATAGAGGAAGAAATGGCTTGATATATGATATCATGTGATATCACCACTTCAAACATGCCTATACTGGTCATTCTCCAACCCCATCTAGGGGGCAAATAGCATGCTCACGAAGACTTCTGAAGTATAGACAGTAGTCTGATGTACCAAGGGACTGTATTGTCTGTAGAAACATGAGAAGCGCTCACATCCTTGAATAAACAGTCTGCAACAGATGATCTCCAAAGTTGTGATGTGTATTTATCAAGAAGGACCTCATAAATTAGCTAGTTCTGTAAGTAAGAAGTTTGAGAACAATGTAGTGCAGAGGGCAAACAAATCAGCTGATATACAGAAATAAATCCAGATCCATCTTCAGACATGGCTCTGCAGCAAACTCAAACCTCTACTTTTAACTATTCAACTACATCTCTTCCTCACAGACCAACATTTCTAACAGAGAAAGAACAGAAGCAGGAGTAACCTTGGAATATTTAGAACAACTGCCAGGTTGTCATGACAGCAGTATTCACCCAGATCAAAGAAAATGAACAAAAAGTTCATTTAGATGAGGTGAGAAGATGATTTGATATCCATTTATCCATGTCCCATATGAACGGGATTTACTTTTTAAAAAAAAAAAAAAAAACCCACAGATTAAAGGTAAAGTTAATTATTAACTGTTTCAGCCATCTAAAACTCAAATAATAATGAAATAGATCTGATCTGTGTGTAGCTATGGATATAAGCACACATATGCATACTTTTCAATCTGCGAATACACCGTGATTGGTCCATGAACCAAAGTTCAGATATATATTAAAATGCATTTCTTTGTCCTCAAAATACAGTCTCGTTATTATGCAGGCAATGGAAGTATTACATATCTCTTAGGTTTTACATTTCTGTGACTATAGGCACTGAAGTAATTCAGAAAGATGTGCTATAGGAGTACGCAAAAGACCTGCCAGGAAGATGAAAAAAGTTACAATTAACTGTTTGGTATTACAGTGATTAAAACTTCAGACATGAGGTTCAATGAAACATACCTCTAATGCGTTCTACAGAAGCACAGAATGTGTTCTATACTCATCATCTCACCTGCAGAAACATAGTGAGGTGTTTGTGGTTACTGCCTTACGATGTTTGTTGGCTAGCTGTGGAGATAGTGCACTTGTACAGAAAGTGTCTAATTCAGCTTTACATCTATAAACCAAAATTCTTACTTTTCTGAGACATCTTGGGAGGCTCCTAAGTATTCCAAGTATAAGCATCTTACAGCAGGAGCAGCACTGCCTTATGGTAAATGTACTGTGTCTGCCCAAGATGTAATGCTGGGATGGTCAGCAGTGTGTATGTAGCTGCTACATCTGCACCAGCACAGAAATGTTCACATCTGTAACACAAGACTGGACCTCCTGTATGCTGAGCTGCATATAGGTAAAGATTTGTGCATAGGATTAGAATCAATGCCTCTCAGTCCATTAGGGCAGTCCTAATTACAGACATAATAGGAGCAGCTAAGTCTGAAAATTCTCATGGAAAAAAATCACATAAATCTGTAAGTGTCAATCCTTTTATGTCAAGCCACACTATTCTGGAATCACTTTGTGTTATGACTTTGGCCAGAACCAAAACCCACAAAACAACTGGCTGTTCAGAAGAAGTCCTTTTTTGCCCCTTGCTAGAAGTCAAAATCTGCTTTGTTGATCAATACCTGGTCTGACCCAAGTACTGAATTTCTGAAGCACGCAAGAAGTCAGAAAAGTCCTGAAATATCTCAAGTGTTTAAAAGCATCTCCTCTGTGACCAAGCACAATATTGCACGAGTCCTCCAGTCCACAGAAGGCAACTTTTCTCTCATTGTAATACAGATGTTTTACACTGCTGAGACACTACCAATGAACTAAAAATCTCAAACTATGTGGACACTGTTTCATCCACAACAGACTGACCAACAGAGAGAGTAATAGTGTGGAAAAGGTCAAAATTTACATTTGGGTTGACAGCTTCTTTGACAAATTCTATCATTCTGCAATTTAAAAGTACACCATGGACACAAAATTCTAAAAATTTAGTAATTACAGTCAAAACCTAGACTGCACTCTAAAAGGTTTCAACAAGGCAGAAATGTCTGCCATTATGTCAGCTCTAATATACTAAGTCACACCACTTTTGCAATCAATGTGCTATAGAAAAATATACAAATAAATAGGCACACCAATTACTCCACTTAAAATGCTAATAATTCTCCAGACTGTTTGCTTTGCCAAAGTTAATTTCCCACATTGAGAAATGCCTTAATATCAGCCTTCCTTGACGTTCTGCCTTCTTGAATACAGAAACATATCCTTCATTTACCTTTTCCTCTGTGATCAGTGTGTACAGGTTGATTGCTACTCAGAGACAGCTTTTAACTTTTGCAAAAGCCATGAATAACACCTGGAAAAAGTCTGTGACACCAAGAGAATTATTTGTTAGCAACCTGTTTGAAAATCAGTGGCAGTGTTCATGTTTCTGGAACCTCAAACCACAAGAAAATCTGCAGAGGTATGTTTTAAATTTCAGTAGTGATGTACCAAGCTGTGACAATTTCATATCAGAAACGATAAAAACAATACAAATCACAACAACTTTAAGGACAGGTTACATTTCAGAAGAGACCAATACTTCAAACTGCCATAGGCCATTACAAATCTAGCTGTTAACACTAATAGCACTTACTACTAATGCCACAAAATAGATTATAGCACTGAGATAAAATTATTATCAGAGGAGAGGTCTACTGCACAAATAAATTAGTGGAAAGGTCATGAGAGAAGAAGGGCAGTCATCACAATTTGTTAAGGCAGATCATCTCACTTTTTCATTTTCTTATCCACACATCTATACCTTAGACTTATGACAGAAGCGTTATTAGGAGCTTTCTTCTCTTTGAGAAGACGGACACAATCCTTCTGGCCAAGGAATCCTATCATACAAGGAATTACATACTTAGTTTAGTTCCTGGAAGAAACATGAGCAGCACACAATGAAGTTACTCTATATCGTCCCAAAGCCTGAGACAAGAAAAGTGCTACCAGCCCTTCATCAGTTAGCCTGGTCCAACTCACTGCTCAGTCCTGGAAAAATTCCCTATCCAAACAGCTTAACAGCTGCATGGCTTCCCAACTCATTTTCCTCAAGCACTCTTTATGACCAGTGATATAGATAAAGAATTGAGCTCCCTTTGGTTCATCTTCTTCACCAAAACTTTTAGTATAAGAAAGTGAACTTGTTAAATCATTTGTTTCTTCAAAGTAAGCACAAAAATGGTGCAGCTGGAAGAAAAGAAACTTCAATGCTGTCAACACAGGATTGAGAAAAAAAAATCTCAGCTGATGGGGATGAGGAAAGGACTGTAGTTTATTTTTCAGAACAGTGCACACATTCATGTGGGAAGAAAAACTAGGTGAGACCAAAAAAAAATAAAATTCAAACACAATGAGAAAAAAATCCATTCACTACAGATGGAGGCCTTCACGGCCATTTATCATAGTTTAATACCACAAAAGATCTGGCAGCACTGTGACAAGGACTGTGCTACTGATTACACAGTACAAATAGATTGTTCCAATACAGTCCTCAGCTCTTCCTCAAATGAAAATGCAAGCTGAAGCAACATTACTCTTGAGGAATTGAAAACACCTCCCGCTACATTATATTAAATTGTTCTACGTGGAAAGGGATAGAAAACTTAAAATACCAGATTTGGGATTCCTCTGCAAGGCCCCTCGTCTTTCAAGGGAATCAACAGCAACTCCCAGTTCAGTATTATCAGCAAACTTGCTAATGGTGCATTCAACTCCAGCATCCAGATCACTGACAGTTGTATTGAACAGAACTGGTCCTACAATTAGGACCTGAGGAAAAACACTAGTGACTCATTGCCAGCCACATGCAGCCCCGTTCACTACAACCTTGTGAGCTCTGCTCTTCAGCCAGGTCTTCACCCAGAACAATGTGAACCTCCTCATCCAGCATCTGGACATCATATCCAGAAGGATGCTGTGAGGAACAGTATCAAAAGTCTTACTAAAAAACAGAAAAGCTACATCCACCTCCTTCCCTCCATCCACTAGACAGGTGACCTTATCATACCAGGATATGAAATCAGACAGGATTTTTTAGATAGTTCACAGGTTCACCCTTTGTGAACTGGTGTTGACTGTGCCTGAAGATTGCATTGTCCTTTAAGTGACTTTCAGTAGCACCCAGTATAATCTTCTCGAAGTTTTTCCAAGTACTGAGGTTAGATTAACAGGTTTGTAGTACTCTGGTTGTTCCCTCATGCCCTTATAAACTGCAGTAACAACATTAACAAGGTTAAGTGAATATTTAATAGGGTTGACGTGGCCTTGTGAAGCACATCTGGTAATAACAATCCCTGCCCCTTCTCTCTTATCCTGGAAAAGCAGGTCATTGTTGTGTTTAGAGGATGAGAAAACCTCATCACTGCATTTGGTTTTCAGCATAGCTTGTGCTGTTACTCAGCAGAGCTGACTCTCCTCTCCACTCCAGGCTTAAGTTCAGGACTTAAATTTGCTGTTCTCTTGTTCCTGACAAAAAGACAGCTCTTAAGCTCCATTCAGCCATCTACTTGCAAAAGCTTCTAAATGTAAAGAAACTTAATTTTTTTTAAAAGGGGGGTCCAAACACATTTAAAACATAGTTAATGAGTCATGATTAAACAGCACCTTCAGTGAAGAGCAAGAATAAACTGTAAACAGCTCTTTACATCACACATGCATGACCTTTACCAGGACAGCAGGCAGCTATCAACAGGTGAGAGGCTGCACAGGAAACATGAAGCCCTCATGCTTAAGGAAAGCTGTACTGCTTCATAACAGGAACCTCACAAATCCACAGAGGTGGCACAGCCTGTACATACACCCTTTCCAGACAGATCTTGTGGCTTGCTCACCTGTTTAGGGTCAACAGTGGCAGCTGGGGACTCCAGTTCTATTGTTACAGGACCATCGTTCTGGATGTGTACCTGCATGTAGGCACCAAACTTGCCATCTGAAAATGGAAGAGACAACAAGTGCTAAGGGCTTTTGGAAAGATAAGAGACCAAAATGTTTTAAAATGTTCTAAAAAGACAAAAAAAAGGTACATAAAAGGACAGACAACTAACAAACTGCAGAAATCGGCTAAGAAATAAACAGTCTTTGTGCATCCAGCTATGTGGTCTGATATTCAGAGATAAAAATAGGTAGCAAAGTACAGAAAAGTCCACAAAATAATCCATGTCTGTGGATAACCAAGGTGCTCACAGTTCAGGATAGGCAGGATAGTTCTCACAGGTAGGAGACAAAATTCTAAAGGATGTAACAGCTAAGCCTAGGGATTTAGTCCAGCTAAACAGCTGATGGTTTAAAGAATTCTTATGTATAAGCAAAAGATAAAAACACCCAAGGACTACTCTGATGCATTTGACATTGAACGCTCTGGGGCAGGGCACATTGCTGTGCAGCTCAGTCCCCATCTGCTACAGCAATTTCTACAAACTTGTTTGCAGTCTAGGCTGTTCTTTGACAGAGTTTGGCAAAAGGGGAAAAAGAGACAGCATCTACTCCCTCAGCCCTGCCTACTTCACAGGAATACACTTCTGAAATCAGAAATATCTATGTTGTTTGTCATCAATAGCATTTATTACCACACCAGCTGAGGTGCAGACCATATCTGGGTAAGCATTTGAGAAGTTTCCATCACAACAGACGTATGACTTTTTTATCCTGTATAGTCTACAATAACCACCTCGCTGTATGCTGTTTTCTCCTCACATCTCATTTTGATTTGTGCAGACTTCCTTGCTCCATTTTTTCTAGTCCAGCTTTTTATTCCTCAAACTCCCCCCATCCCTATTGACTGCTCAGTTCTACATATTTTCTTCTGTCCCACACACCTGAGCAGCATTTACAGACCTTCCTGTAGGGACAGCAACAAGAGCATACAGAATCACAGAATTACCTTGGCTGGAAAAGCCCTTCAAGGTCATTGGGTCCAAGCATTAACCAAACACTGACAAGACCTTAACAACGCCATATCCCTAAATACTATGTCTACATGACTCTTAAATATCTCTGGGGATGGCAACTCCATCACTGCACCTTGGGCAGCTCATTGCAATGTCTGATAACCTTCCCAGTGAAGAGATTCTTCTTAACACCCAATCTAAACCTCCCCTGATGCAACTGGAGGCCATTACCTCTTGTCTTATCACTCGTAACTTTATTCAACAGACTGATCCTCACCTTTTTACAACCACATTTAAGGTAGTTGTAGAGAGTTACCATATCAGTACATGCTACTATATTAATACAATTGCATGGAAGAGAAAAACGTGTACTGCAGCAAGCAGAGAGCAGCTGCCCAAAGATTGAAACATTCTCACTTTCTAAGAAGGCAGTCCTGGAACCTGCTCAGCAACACAACCAAAACTGCTTCCAGTACTACCTCAGACAGTGATAAAGAACATGCTGAGACCCCCAGGCACAATCCTAAGAGAAGCAACCACCCACTTGGGAATACTTATATGAGCTACTTTCCACACCATAGAAGCATGCAATGTCCCTGACTGAACAGAAGTCAAACCAAACTGTCCCGATTCTTCACGAACGTGTTACTTGGGACAAATAGCTCTGGAAGAGTTTTCAGTTTTTCCCTGTCACATCGTGTAAGACAGATAGAAGGCTGGTATTTGCTTAAAAGGAAAAAGAAAAGGCATGTTCATTCCTGTCTGACACATAAGGGCCATTATCACAACCGATGTGCTGCCCGGCTGTTTTTTCGAAGGCTGCAAGCCATAAGCCATCCCATGAGCTACAGACAGAAGCTCGGGCATGGCCAAAAACTACAACACTGCACAAGAGTGATGGCAGCGGTCCAGCAGCTAAGTGAAAGTGATTCCTGGACCAATCAGTTACAATAACAGAAATACCAGCTGCACACCCCCAGGTCCAAAAAATACTAAGTCAGTTCCTTTGGTAGTCTCAACCCCAGAGACACAAACCCCGAGTGGCACATCAGAAGTTACTGACACATCAACAACGGCGTTTAAAAGATGCAGGTGACTTGACTGGGTAAACAGAGACATCATGAAGCTGTTGGTATTTCAGGAAAGGATCAGTGTACCCTAAAAGCTAGCAATTGATGCAGAAGAAAAAAAAGTTTCTAAGTAACAGAAAATTTGAGATGAAAGTATTACAAAGCAAGTTAAAAAACAAAACAAAACCCTGTTCTCAAATTTTTACAGATTTGCAGGAACCTGAAACATGTAAAGGGTCCTACTGAGAAAAGCTGTCAGAGCTATCAAAAAACTAGTGATCATAATTTTCCAGCACAGTCTTCAAACTCTTTGCCACCCATGATAAATGAGCACCTGCAGAGAAAACCCAGGTAGTTTTTCCCTACACCGGCAGCTTATGTTTTCACTGGTCCATCACATACACACACATTTTTAGAGATGCCTATAAATGATTCTGTTACTTAGTTGAAAAATGAAAGCTTCCAAAATGTTTGCTGCTTTTGGTTAGTTCTATGTGCACACTAGACATCTAGATACCAAAATGTTTTAAGAGTGTCTTTGACAACAAACACAGAGTACAGCACAGGAACCTCACACAATTATCTTCTGTACAGAAAGTTTCTGCATCTGACAAGCACAATAAAAGAAGATTCTATAGCTTCATACAGACAATGAGAGATACTTAATAAGTGGTTATATTATTGCTTCTTTAGGAAGATCAAGCAGGAACTACTTGAGCTGTTGAGCTTGTTAGATTTACATATATAACATATATATATGGGAATTGACAGATTTACATATATAACATATATATATGGGAAGAGATGTACCTATACCCTGACCACATAAACCAGTCAAAACCAATGAAATTTTATTTAACAAAATAATACATATAAAATACTTCATTACAGGGAGCACAAAATTTCAAATATCACATAATATCAACCCTTTACTATACATTACTCACAGGAAAGGACTGCTTTGCACTTCCCCTACATGTATGGACCTTAGAAAACCTGTAAACTTCATGAACCCATTTTTTCCAAGGCTAAGAAAGTGGTCAGATAAGCACCCACCTTTACCAGAACACTCAAGGAACTCCCATGTCAGAAGTACTTTCTATCCTGTTCCAGCACAAGAACTACTACGAAGGGACAGCTTTCTGTAACAGTTCTGTCCCACTCTCCTCATACTTAAATTTCCAGTCCTTTGACCCAAGGTCACAGCAGATCAAGGTATATCACAGCTCAGGAAGTGTAAGATTTAGAGCTAGTGGAAACAGTACTTAAACCAGAAATGTCTGCTAACGCTGCCTTTTTCCATAGCCTCTCACTTCCAGATGTTCCTCTCAAAGACCGGAAGGCTGTCATCACCCTGCTACCACCACAATATGAAAGGCAGTGCAGGTTTCAGTCTCAGCAATCTAATTCTCTCAAAGGATTTAAAAAGCCAACAGAGGGAGACTTTCTTCACACATTCCAAAATCTCTTTAGTTCTCTTCATCCAAAACGTCTCGTGGACCACTACACACCCTCATCTTCAAGCTTTCCAAGCTACTGATGTCAGAAACAGCTGTCACCCTCCCTTATCACAAACTGATGTGTCCAATATTTTCAGGGACCATGGTCCCAGCACAGTATACTCTTTCCTCATGGGACGCTTCTGGATTTTTGTGCTGGCAGCTCCATTATACAACAAAACCAAAGGGTTGCAGTGGTCCTCATAGCTCTTTGCAAGAAGTGGTCTCAATGTACACAGCTTTTTTCTCTGGAGCTTCACAGTCTGGTGTTGCCTGAAAGAACAACAGAAAGCTAAAACCTAGTTTCACAGCTTCTTAAATCAATGCCTAATCCCTCCTTAGGAAGAGATGCTTTTTCAGCAGAATCTTCCCCAATTTTGGCTGCGTGCCTGAAAAACATGCAAGGATATGGCAATTCATACATATAAAGAGAAGGCATTTTTAATTTGTGTTATTCATTCCTGAAGAGGTAACTTGAGAGACAAGCCTGACTCCCCTAGAACAGACCGACATCTGTGGTACCACTGCATTTTGCATCTAGCTAGGAACATATTGATGGAACACATCACCTCGGTGACATGCAGGCAGCCAGGCTGCAAAGGAGTTGATTGTTCTGCCCTTGAAAGCAACTCCTCAAACTCTGAAGCAGACAAATCCCGCTTCTGAAAAGGACTGTAAAGAAACTGAAGACATCATCTCTTCTGTCTCTTTGCCCCAAGAGTCTGTTTGGACTGACTTTTATTTTACAGTCAGAAGGAAAAAATGAGAAAGAATCCATACTCCTTGCATGTTGCTTGCTACCCCACAAACTTTGGGTAAATTTATCACATGACCCTCTATTATCCATGGGAGACACCTAGCAATTTACCCTGAAGCACTACTTCTTTACCTGCTTTTTATACTACAGAGTTCTCCATATCTATTAAATAACTTGCTCACATGAAGACTTCTTACTGATCAAGTCACCTATTTCCAAAACCCTCTGCAGTGAAGTAGCAGCCTACAAGTGTAATTAAAGTGACAAGTTTATTCTGCTGGACACTCATCTCTTCATATTCCCTTACCCTTAGAGGCTGGCATGCATTCCTTCCTCTGAAGCAAAGATCTTTATCTGAGGTGAGACAAACAAGCCACATCTGCGACATAAAGCCTTGAAAATGAGAAGACTTACTTTCAGAATATTTCTGGACATATCTCAGCCTCATGACCTAGAAACTTCACACTGGTTCTATTCAGAAGGTAATTCTAGGATTGTTTATTTGGAAAGTTATTCCTAAGTAATTCCAGGCAGGTATTCTTGCTCCAGAATAAGAGCACTTATTTCAAAGTGAAGATGTTCACAAAGGAACTAATGGGAGAGAATAATTGTGCTTCCAGCTTGCACCAAACCTTAATCTGAATTAAACTCCTCCTTGTGGAATAGTGTTCTTGTATAAACACAGATATTACTGCTAAGAAAGTGAGATATTTCACATTCTGCCATGCAAATCCTTACTGCCCCAGAAGACTAAATCTATATTCAAGATAAGAGTACAAAGGTCCTGACATATAAGCACAGTCCTTGGTAGGCCTATTTTTTTTTATAATGGCTTGCATAATAGAGGACCCAGATGCAAATTCACCAGCTTTGCTCCTCAGACTAGAACAAGGTGATTAATAATTTCACCAGAAAGCACTGAAGCAAGACAAGCAAAGATTTCTGATACAACCTCTTTCCTAGACATGGGTGTCCATCTGCAGTCTTAAGAAATCCAAGCTAAACTAGGAACTACGGTTCTGAGCCTTCAGCAAGATTTTGTTTGGCAAACATCCCCCTGTGCTGGGTGTGAAAGAATGGTTTGTGCTTCTCTTTGGGGAACATTTGCCATTCTGAGCACCTAACTGGTAAGCTCCGGACAGACCAGATACTACACAGAGGAGCTGCCTGACCACCACCTACACCAGTGGCATAAATAGCAGCTCAACTTGCAACAACCAAACTGGTCTACTGACAAAAATAAAAGGGACAAGAAAACACAAGGCTGTTAGGTAACATGGCAATACATTTATTGATCTTTCTTTGGATTTAGCTACACAAATTCCACTTTAAATTATTAAATTATTCCTCTAAAATGCATTAAGCAATTTGGAAGATCAAAGGGAAGGGCACCTCCGGCAATACAAAGAATCAAACTCTAATCTCCCTACAACCACAACTGTGTGTGTGCATAAGTATGTGCAGGGGAAATACATGAGTACAGATTTTGAAGACAGAACGTAAATCCTCACATTGATACACTAAGCCTGTTTTAATAGTCCATCAGCTCCCTCACCAGCACTCCTTTGCAGGGCACTCCCATCACCCTTTGTAACCCAGGAGTATGTGGGGCAGCATCCACCAGCAGGTCAGGTTCTGATTTCCTCAGGACTTTTTCAGGGCAGAACTCAGGTGTGTTTGTACACCACACAACAGCAAAGCCTACGTTAAGAGTTCCACAGGGTTACACTTGCACTCAAGCAGACTGACACACAACCTTCCAGAGTGTAAAGTCTGTGTTCTAAGCCACCTCAGCTCAGGGAAATTGTAAATTCTACTGATGCAACCACAGGTAGCCTGCTATCCATGAAACTGCAAAGCTTCAGAAACTTTGCACATGCAAAAATAAATTGATAAAACAAGCAAGCAAGCAAACAAGAAAACACTGCCAAAGCAATTGGCACAACAGAAAATTCCATCATAAGAATCTAATAGACTTGGGTGCAGGACAACACAGACCAGCATCTCTAAAAAGAAAGCAAAATTATAAATTAACAGGTGGTTCCACTGCTGATAGAAGTTTCAGATGCACGTGTTATCTGCCACGACAGCACAGGAAGTCACTCCTGGATTTCTAAATCTGTTTTTTCAGCATGAAAACAAAAAATGTGTAAAGTGACAGCTTTTTACAGCAAGCACTGGGAAACAAGTGTCAAGAATATGGGCACTTCAACAATGGTAGATATTCATGCCAACTATATAACTGTTATTCACTGAAAAGAGAAGTTAAAAAAATCTGTTATCAAAAGATAAACTGAAACAGATACCTTTCAAAAATCTAAGGACAAATATGGATATCTCTGTGGATATACAGAGATATATCAGTTTTTCCACACCTTATGTAAGCGAAAGAAGAAAGTCCATACTTGCTTTTTACCAGGATATAAGGGTACAAACAACTCAATCAGACCTTAACCAGAACAAATCTTATTCCCACTGACTTTCAAGGAAGTTTTGTTACCAGTTTCAGTGGCACAAGAATGGGTTCTAATTTAGTCACAACTCACAAAAGATAAAGATACTTCGAATTCATTAGAACAGAAGTTTTCTGTGTTACAGACTGAAAGGGATGCTGAGAAGAGGTATCAGAAATACCTTCCTTACCATCAAAAAATGATTGGAAGAACAACAAAAGCAACTAGGAAGCTGACACAAGACGGATATTTTATGTGTGCATTTCACTGTCTCTTCTTGGAAAGCAGTGGGATAATTAACTTCATCTCCCTCAAGATGGAGATTAGCCTCTAAATCTTTCCTCAGATACCAATTTTCTGCCTTTTTCTCATTTTTTTGCTCATAAGGAAAGTAAGGTTGACCATTGTCTTCTGAGTAAGTGTATCAAAAAAACAAGTAATAATATGAAAATGGCCACAAACCAAACACAAAAGCTGATTAAGGGCAGAACATAAACACAAACGGAAGTTAGGAATTTTCTGGTAAAGAGAAAACTGCTGCATGGAATTAAGAAAAGAATCTAAATCAAATGCTTTTCTCAAGTAGCACAATATACCTCCCACTGTCATCATGAGCATTTTAACAGAATACAGAACTAAAGTAACAGGTCTATGCTGTCCATCACACATTGATGACACCTTTACGTCTAACCACATATGCCTCAGAAAAAAATGTTCCTCCTGGGTTAGCTAGATTTAGCTACACAGCACAAAACATCCAGCCTTTGAGAGAGCCTGACCTCAGAGCTTGTTCTCATGGCTGCAGCCTCTCTGGGTTACGCTGTCATTGTTCATGCTTTACAGCCAATAACAATACATCTACACCTACATGTGAAGCTATTCCAGAAGGACACCAGGAAACAGCCTGGCTAGAGGAAAACTGGAGTGACCACACTGACAGGCTGCTTGTCAAAATACCTTAATATTCCCTCCCTTACTGCTGTGTAAAGACAGCTTCTTTGCAACACAGACAGAAAAACGCAGAAGGCGATACTCTGGAAAGAGCAGGAAGGTACAAACAAGGTTCATGGGTCACATCAAGGACCTTACCAACCTTTTGCCCTTACCTTTAATAAGCTCTGGCTTGTAGGCTTTTCTTAGCTGCTCTAGGAAGTTGTTATAAAAACACTCTGCCTGCTCTGTGGGCATTGCCATGTGGTAGTCAGGCTTGTTTCCTTTCAGGATGCACTGTAGAGTAAATTGGCTCACACACAACACTTCATACTGTTTATCCATCACACTTTTGGACCAGTGCTTCCCACTTTCATCTTCAAATACTCTCAAGTTCAAGATCTTTCGAACCCTAGGAGAAGAAAAAGATAACATGCAGGATCAACATGCAGGTTAATGCCTACCATGCAGGATGAGATAAAAGTAAGGCAGATGTACATTCATCCTTTCTTCCTAAAACAGGAATCTCATCACATTAGGGAGAGACATGACAAAGAAAGCTTTTACACACAGGCCATTAATTAACATCATCATTTTAAAGAGCATGATATCAGGACAGAATGATTGCATGTTACAAAGACACATAAGGATGGCACATGAAGTAAGACAGTTTACTGTCTGCTGTCTGATTTTATGCGTCACAACATTATTTAACATGTGAATAGCTTTGGGAATTTTAGTCCTCCCACCATACTGGGAAATCACACTCAGTATGAAATGAGAGCATCCTAATCTATGGTTGTTGTCAAACATGATTCACATAAATTCCTCCAGTTTTGTCACCTCCTAGCACTCTTCCCAAACCCACTCACCCTCAAGCCAGAAGACAGCGCTTTTTGTCAGGATGAGAGCAGAAAGCCAGGCAAGAGAACTGCAGGTGGCAGCAAAGCGGTGACTGTGACTTCTTTATACTTGTGTCAGGGCCAACGTTCGGTGCTAGGGGGAGGAACTAGCTGGTTCGAATACCGAGAGAGGACCGAGAGGCTTTCACAAAGGGATCCTGAAATCGCAGGCAGACTTGCGACCCAGCCTCTGGTTGGACTGATACCAAGACTGCATACATGCCACTCTCTTGTCTTTGGTTTCTTCTCTTAGCTTGTACAAGTCTATAGTATGTGTAAGCAAGGGAGCATATCAAGTGCAAAACATTTCAACTGCAGTCATCAGCCAGAGATTTTACACTGCATCTGTGGTGAGGTAGCTAGTATAAAATCATGCTGAGACTGCTACGGCCACAGAATAGAATCATAGAACAGTTTGGATGGGAAGGGACCTTTAAAGGTTATCTAGCCCAGCCCCTCTGAGGCACAGTCTTAAAAAACACCCGTGCTGATTGTGACAAACAGTGACTCCTGAATGAAGCGGATGCTTAAAAGATATGGAAGGCCCCAGCACATAGCCTTAAATCATGGTCACTGCTGTGCTTTAACAATGTCTGTTAGTTCATCTACAGGATTACTAAAGTTTCCTTTAATAGGACTTGAAGAGCCTGGCTAAGCTGATTTCTTTCACTTGTTTTTTTAGCAGATGCTGGCTTCCTTCCTTTCCTGTGTCAATCAACCTAAGAATCCAGTGCTGAGGGCACAGCTGCTATGGATTACCCACCTCAAATATTCAGAAGTATCACTCATGTTTATCAAGGTAGGAATGAGAAACAACAATACAGCAAATATCACACACTGAAGAGGCAAACAGTAAGGCAAACCAATACATTTCAATAATGAAAAAGTATCTTCGACTTTACTGTAATTCTCTACAAGTTTCACATGTTTCTGTGAGATCTTTGGTCACTGTTAGTAGGGGTCCCCATTCTCTACTCTCTTCTGCATCTGCTAAGGGTTCTTTTCACTCTACAGTCTTTTTACTGCTTGAGCTCTTCCTCTTCTTGAGATCATTTGCTCTACTACCTGTTTCTTATTTGCCTTCGTAAGAGCTGAGGTCAGCCCTGCAACAATGAACAGTCCAGAAGAAGCCCCCAGAGAACTCTCTTTTGCATGTTTTTGCTGGCTGAATCATAATATTTTGTAATGACAGAATAGATGGCAAGAGCCAGCCCTCCTGACTGCCAAAACTGATTCACTTTTAAAGAAAATAATTTATGAGACTATCCATCCTTTGGAAAGAACAAAACTTCTAATGTGCAAGCTAAAATTACTTTGAGGTTTCTGATACATCCCATCCTTGAAGGATGGAGTCCTTCCTGGTACACTCATACAGTGAAAAAGACAAACATTTTAAAAAGGAAGATAAGAAAAACCAATATGGATTCTTCCTTTTTGAGTCAGTTCTTGATTAGAAAAAAAAAAAAAAGAACAACATAGATATGGAATGCCAACATTTTTCTTAATGGAACATAAAAAGAAAACTCTAACACTTATTCACGGAAAAAACTGAAGAGGGCCCAACAGACAAATATGAATTTCCCAACAGAAGTGCCCCATTTGTTTGGCTACTGCATAAATATCACCAATTCAGTGTTAGAAACACACAAATAAAAGAGTACAAGACAAAAGGAAATATCTGACTTACATGTGCTCCAGCTCTCTTTGTGTATCTTCTAAAGAAATGCCCAGCAGCACACAGAGGCCTCGTCCTATTGAACTTATTTGTTCACCACCCACTAGGGAAGGGGGAAAAAAGAAAAGTAAGGCTAAGCATACTGTCCTGTTTTATGACACAGGTAAGTACTGACTTTAGATAGCAACAGTACAACCACCAAAGAAAACATTCTAAACACGTCTCTGTCTTAAGTTTGTTAGAGAGTAAAGATCACATAAAAGCCCTCTTCCAAAGTCTCCCAAACATCACAACTCACTTGTGAGGGACTAGCTCAAAATGCTTACTCCATAATTTAAAAACACTGTATGAAGATTTTTTTAGTACAATTTAAGCAGCAATACTAACAAAAAAGGTGGCAGAATTTGCTCCAATGCTTGTAAAAATTATCCACCATATTGACAGTAAGTGTATTCAATTTCTCTAGTCCACTACTCTTTACATACTTCGCATTAGTTACAAAAAGGTGATTTCTATTTGTTATAGTCCTCATGGATCCTTTGAAACATGACCTTGAACAACCTGCAAATTCTGCCTTCCTAGTCAGGAGCACAACCTCTTTATTGACATTTATAATAAAATATAATGACCACAGATCCACTATGTTTTCCTAATACTTTAAATTATCCTAATTTAACTACTTCATCTTAATTTAAGTTATCTTAATATGGTTGAGCTTGCAATGACTGTAGCAAGATCTAAATGAGGTCTTAAAACTGAGATAAGCACCAGCTACCCAGCTGTTAAAACTGCATCCAGGCTCAGGTATCTGGGAAAAAAAAGCACCGAACATCCTGTAAAATGAAAGGAGAGCAAGCCTCCAGTGAAAGCTGCAGGTTTGTATCTGTGGGACAGTGGTTAGAGCTGGACTACTTCCAATGGGCAGAAGCAAATCAGGGGAAAAACTTACCAGAAGAACTTCCTTTCCATCTGATCTGGGTATGAGCCCTCCAGCCCATAAATTTATCATCTGGTTAGATGTGCCAGCAGAGCACTATTTCCCTCACACAGGGATATCTCCAACTCATTAATACCCAGGCAGTAAGTCAGCCACAATAGCAGTTCTGTCAGGATCTGATCTCTACTGCACTCACAGTGCCAGCTGTGCACAAAAACTGTGCTCCTTACTTTTTCACAGGCATGCTCTTCCAGTGCTTACCAGCCACACACCAACAGAAGCTGTTTATTTTACAGGCAGGCTATCCTGCTGCACACCACACTGACCCCGGGCCCCACAGCATACACGTTTAGTACCTCACACGTGAACTTGGGAATCTGGGACCATCTTGAACACTGTCTCACCAGAGCAATAACGGGGACATACCAGCAGGACTCACCATTCCTACTGGAAGTTAAGCAAGCACCAGAGCTATCAGTGATTTCTTTGTCCCATGTAAGCAATGCATGGTGGCAGCTGGGACAGCACTGCAGACACATGCAAGCAATGTGAAAAGGCAAGTCAGGCTGCACAGCCAACACACTTGCAATTCAAAAAGCAGACTGTGATTGTAATGTCAATGAATTAAAGCCATACGAGAAGGCAAGTGGGATGGTACTGCCACTGCACACAAGGCAACACATGAAGGCAACTCTGATTATAGTGCCAATTTATTCAAGCCATAGGAGAAGGTGGTTACAGCTTCACTGCCAACACACACAAGCAAAGAGTCAGCTGTGACCATGGTGCCAGCACACGCAAGCCATGCGAAAGAGGCAACTGAGATGGCTCCACTGACACACACAGGACACATGGAACAGCAGCAGGGTCAGCCCTGCAAACACAAGCAAGCATTGCAAGGTGACTGTGATTGTAGTGCCAAGGCATGCAAGCCATAGAATCAAAGAATGGTTTGGGTTGGAAGAGACCTTAAAGATCAACTAGTTTCAACCCCCCTTAATAGGCAGGGACACCCCCCGCCAGACCCACCACTGCCCAAAGTCTTGTCCAACCTGATTTTGAACACTTCCAGGGATGAGGCACCCACAACTTTCCGGGGCAACATAGACCAGTGTCTCACCACCCTCACAGTGAAGAATTTATTCCTAATGTCTAACCTAAACCTTCTTTCAGTTTAAAGCCATTCCCCCCTATATTATTTCTCCATGCCCTTTTAAAAAGTCCCTCACCAGCTTTCCTCTAGGCCCCCTTCAGGTACTGACCCGCCACTATAATGTCTCTCTGGATACTTCTCCAGGCTGAACAACTTCTACTTTTTCAGCCTCCAGGCAAGGAGGCAACTCCCATTACAGAGCCAGCACATGCAAACCACGAGCAAAGGCAACTGGGACGGCACTGCTATTACACGCAATACCAAATGACTGCTACGGCAGTGGCACCACATGCGACCCATGCAAGAAGGCGACTGCAACTGCACTGCCGACACACACCAGAAATGCCTGGAGGAGACTGGCACAGCACCGCCATCAGCAAGAAGCAAACGAGCCGACCCACGCCAAACCCACGCAGGGGAACTAAGAGTGGGCGGGAGGGGGGGGAAGCACACACGGCACGTGACAACCGCCCACTCACGCCTGCTGTGAGACAAAGGGAGGGAGACGTCGCTGCCCACAGAAAGAGGAAAGGAGAGGCGGGGGAGGCACTGAGGAGAAGACGCTGAGGGACCTGTGGAGGCCCCGGCGAATAAGGGAGGTGGGGAGGGAGGCCCGGACGGGGTAAAAGGGAGAGGCGGAGGTGGGGGGCGGGCGGAGCTCCGCCTGCCCCCGCCTCCCCCTTTTGCCCCCCGTCCGGGCCTCCCGGTGGCGGCACACTGACCTGTGACACTGGCCTGGGCCACCCGCTGGACGATGGCCTTCATGGTAGCGGGGCCGCGTAGCGCAGGCCCGGCGCCGGTGTGTGTCGGGGAAGGTGTGAAGGAAGGCGGGGGTCGCTCCCGGTCAGCCCGCGCCGTTCACAGTTCCCCCTGGCGAGCCGGGGGTCCTACTGCAGCCTCACAGCCACGGGCGCTGTACGGCCGCGGCGGACAGCATAGGGCAGTACAGCCCTCCTATAGCGGAGCCCCCTATATGAAGCCGCTACGGGCAGGGGGATTGCGTGCGGAGAGGCAGTCGAGGTGCTTACATATTCATTTAATGCGGAGGGGCTCCCTTCCTTTGAAGGGAGGTGGTGCCTATAGAGTCTTTGAAGGGGTCGGTGCCCACAGAAAGGAGCAAATGGAGGTTAACAGTGGCACCTGTAAGGGACTGAGCCACAGGGACCGCTGTCATCCCTCAAACAGACCCTCATTAGCAGTCCAAAGGGACTGCCGGGGAGGATTCGACATGGGTCTGCATGTGGCTTAGCTGCTGCATATCGTGATAATTATCGGCATAACAATTAGAGGCAGGAGGGGCTGAAGCCCATCCCAGCTGCTCAGCCTGGGTAACTCCATCACGCTTACTCCTTGTGAGACAAATTACACAGGCCCGTAAAATGAAGGGATGCACTGGTGGGTTTGGGGAGTTTCATTGACACCAACCCTCCTCTGCTGGTTGGGCCAGTGCTGGATCCAGGACTAGTGATTCTCTGTTATCTGCCTCTCTTAACTTCTCTGATTCTCTCGCTTTCTCTCTGATCTAAAATAATTTAAGAAACACAATGCTTACCTCAGTGCTTTTCCCAGGTTGTGTAGATTGGACATTTGATCAAAATAGTCAGCCTCTATGATTGCATGGCCTGAGTGTGTATAATAATCAAAGCGGCAGCTTTTATGACTTATTCTTTCCATAGTTTTAATTAAATCTTATGTTCAAATACAGAGCTTGAGTGCCACCTCAGCTTAGTCCGATCAAGGGGTATCTGGTGGTCAAGCATTCCTTCAGACCGTAACATTTTAGTCTCTCTCCCTGGGAGAGACAGGTGTGACACACTAAGGAGGGATCCAGCTGCACCTAAGCTCCTTCCTGAGTTTAGAAAGGAGGGGGATCCCATCTGTGTCTTCCTGGGTCTATGCCCCACCTGGGTTGTGACAGCATCCTCCACAGAAATGCCTGTAGGGGCACAGGGGATTGTCCATGGGAGGCTGGGAAAAGCCTTCTGGAAAAGGAGGGGGTGGCTGTAAAGGACCACAGGAGCCCATACAGAAGGGTGGGAATGTATAGGCATGGCCTGGAGTTCATGGTATAAAAACTCCCATAGTAGAAGTTGGGGTGTGTGGGCAGAAGGGCAGGAAACAGCTTTTCATACAGCAAGGCAGTGTCTGTAGGGAGACCTTAGAGACCAGTGGCAGAGCAGGGTATGCTACAGAATGCTACAGGGACAGCTGGTAGCCCCTATAGAATCAAGGAGCTGCCTGCATGGGTAGGGGAAAGCACCTACAGAAATGAAGGTGTGCAGAAAGAAAGGGGCTGGAATCTGCTTCCTCTAAAGGAAGACAGTGTCTCTAGGTACTGGGGGAGCCTCCTGTAGAAAGCAGGGGCTGGAGGGAGCCTTCTAGAAGTGGTAGTGGTAGCTACAGGGAGAGGGGAAAGAAGTGCCTGTAACAATGGGGGTCAGCAGCAAGAGAAGCTGGTAAACATCTACAGAAAACAGTGGCAAGGAGCAGCTTCCTGTGAAAGGAGGTGATGTGCACAAGAACTTGGAAAATGCTATAGAATGACAGTTACAACCACAGAAGATTAGAGGCAGTACCTGACAAGGGGAGGCAGTATGTTTAAGGATCAGATCCTATAGAAACAAGGGCCCAGAGCAAAATTTTTGTGAATTTCCAGCTTACAGTGATATTTCTGCACTTGTAATTCATCTCTTATAAGCTTTTATTTGAAAGGCAATTAGCAACTCTCATACCCTAAAGATTACATGACATTTCTCCCCATTTAATTAATCATTCTGAACAGATCTGTTTCAGAGCCCACCAGTTGAGGAGGAGACTGCAGATCACCCAGGTACGTCCTGCACACCAGCTGGGAAAGCAACTTCCCAAAGCAGCCACAAAGGCCACCTGCTCAGACTGTCAGACATGGGACACCTGGCAGCCCACAAATTCACTGACATCTCACAATCTAATTTTTGCATTTAATGACGTGAATACACATGCAATGGAAAGTGGCACTCCCAGCAGATGAGAAAGTGTGCAAGTTCCGTGAAGTTGTGTCAGAGATGGAGATGTCATTTCAGCAATGCAAGAAGTTCATCATGCCAGGACGACTTTCTTGGACAAGGCAGCACTGGCACAAAGTTCTGAGCTTCCTGATCACTCAATTTTTAGAAGGAGGCTCATCATCAGGATAAAAGTATGATACCACACGCCTTAGGAGTCGAGTAATAGGAGGTTGAACCTCCTTATATGTTACTATTGTAGTCACTTTTAATCCTAAAGGTGCTTCTGTAACAAATACTTCCTTGCGGGGTCCTTGTTTTTCCTGATGATCACTTTCATTCTCTAAAGAACAGAGGGAAGAAAAAAACTTAAGTGCATAACAATAAAATGGTTTCATCTGTTCACCATGGCAAAACAGCAGCCACATTGACATTTGGTCTTCTTTTTTGCTTTTTCTCAAATTCTGTTCCAATAGATAGCAAAGACCGCGTAGACAGAAACAGTGATTTACTATGGTAAGGTTACTGGAGTTGTATCAGTACGACAGCAGCAGCAATAACAACTGGCTTCCAAGTTATCCATATTACAGCTAGCTGCAGGATACTACACTTTAATAAGAAGGACAGTATTGAGGACGAGTAAAAGGAACAGAGAAATAGAGAATTCCATGGAATGGAAGAGAAGGCAATAGTTCCAGTTGGAAGGTTCCTACAGCAATCATTTAGTCCAACTGTTTGAATGATTCAGGGCTGACCAAAGTTGAAACATGTTAAGGGTAATGTCCACATGCCTTTTAGACACTTGATAGGCTTAGGGCATTGATAATCTCTATAGGAAGCCTGTTGCAGTGTTTGACCACCCTCTTGGAAATTAAATTATTCCTAATGTCCAGTCTGAACCTCCCCTGGTACAGCTTTGACCATTCCCACAGTATAAATAAAAGCAACAATTTGGAAAAGGCCTGGACCTTGTCACTGTCCATTAGAGACAAAGCCCACACTTTTCCCATTACCATGTGATTTTTCCTTCACAGTGAACTTTCTCAAGCTGTGCTCCACACATACCCAGCCTACAGGAGCCTTCCCTGCCTCTGCCAGCTCACTCATCCCATAGAATCATTTTGGTTGGAAAATAACTTAAAGGCCAACCATTAACTCAACGCTGCCAAGTCCACAACTAAACCATTTCCTTGAACACCACCTCTACACATCTTTGAAATACCTCCAGGGATGGTGACTCCACCACTTCCTAGGGCAGCTGTTTCCAGTGCCTGATAACCCCTTCAGTAGAGAATTTTTTCCTAATATTAAATCTAAACCTCCCTTGCTGCAACTTGAGGCCACTTCATCTTGTTCCTCTCCTCACTACAATCTCAGGTAGCTGTAGAGTGATCAGGTCTCCCCACAGCCTCCTCTGCTCCAGGCTAAATAACGCAGGTTTCCTCAGGTGCCCCTCGTAACACTTGTGCTCTAGAACACACCCCGGTTCTTTTGCCCTTCTCTGGACACACTCCAGCACCCCAATGTCCCTGTAGTGAGGGGCCCACTCCATTCTATTGAGACATGAACGCACTATTGGAGGTGTGGCCTCACCAGTGCTGATACGAGGGGACGATCACTTCCCTGGTCCTGCCGGCCACACAGGTTCTGATACAGGCCCGGACCCTGCTTCCCTCGGCCGAGAGAACATCCGGAACCGGTGCCGAGGGTCACCCCAGGGCCATCAAAACCTGACCCTGAGCCTTGCAGCCCCAGGCCCAGCCGAACCCCGCCTGCCCCCACCAAGCCCCGCCCGGGCCCGCCCTCCGCCGCCACCAGACACGGCGGATGTGACCCCCCCGCCCCCAGCGGCGTCCCCGGAGCCGGGACCTCGTTAGCCCGTACCGGGCCCATCGGCACTGGCGGCTTCTCTGCCTGCGGTGTTGGTGTAGTGGATCATAGCCCCCAGCATGGTCCAGCCGCCCAGCGAGTACACCAGCGCCGCTCGGGCTTTCCATACCGCCGCCCGCATCGTCCACCACCCACCAGCAACGCCCTCGCTCATTGGTCGGGCCAAGGGGAAGGGGGAGGAGGGCACACGCTGGAAAAAAAAACAAAAAAAAAAACCCAACCCTGCGCGCAGGCGCCGTGGCGGGAGCGACGGGAAGATGGGGGCGGGTCTGGCGGCTGCTGGCACCGACACAGATCCGTGACCCCCCCCTAACACCGATGTGCGGGTCAGAGCGGGAAGCGGGGCGAAGGGGCAGCCCGGCAGCGGCCATCATCTGCGGGCAGGTAGAACCTGGGCGAAAGCTCCGTGAGTGAGGCGGCGGAGGGGCGGGGAGGGGAGGCGATGCCCCGCACCCTGAGCAGGCATCCGGGCTGCGGCCTCACGCAGGCCCAGAGCCCGAGGTGGCAACAGCAGCGCTGGCGCTTTACAAACCTCTTCCTGCGGTACTGAAGTGAGCCAAGGGAGGCAGAGATGTTCAGGCTCCGAGGCAAGACTTGAGCACACCGCCTTTCCCAAAAAGTCTTTCATGTCTCCCCTTCTCCACCGTCCTTGTTCTGCACTGTTTCACCTTGAGGAGCTGCGTGAAATTATTTTCAATGATGTGTATGTGCCCAAGCATTAAGCTGAATAAGGGATAGCACTGGATAGAATGCTCTCACACAGTTTTATTTTTCATTAATGCAGTCCCGGGTTGCTAAAAGACACCTTTTAAGAACACACAATATTAAAAACTGTAAGCTAAAGACTGTTGCAATCTGTATCAGCTAAAATACCCTTTAGTTGTAATTACAAGGTGTGAAAAAATGTAGGGTAAATAGAGTATAGACAAAAAGGAATACAAATAAATTAATATCTAGAAGGGCCAAGTACAAAACTCTCCTGGAATGTTTATTTCATTTTAAAACTTTAAAAGAAAAAGAAATGTAAATGTTCAACTTCTGTCATTAACATGATCTATGTAACTTTGTGCTTCTTGAAACAAAATCATGATGCGCTTGAAACTGCCAGCTTTTTCAGATGGTCCATGAATACCTGGAGACTAACATCATCTGTCAGAATTGGAGCTCCTGACTCCTGCAGAAAAATAAAGAATTAACAACACTACTTTAAGCTCATTAATACTGGGGACTAATTGAAAACAAACTGGATGTCAGCACTGTGAATAATTTCCTGCTAAATCGGGCACTTTTTTTCATGCAGGATATATGTCATGGAAAGATGCTGCTCTTCAGCAGCAGCACTGACACTATTTTCTAGTGCAATCTGAACTACTGGAAAAAAAAAAAGTCTCTTCTTTCTAAAGCATCAGGAATTTTGCTCCCCAAAGCTCTATGCAAAGAAGATAAAGAAACAAGATTAAAAAGTGCAGTATTCTCAGAGAAATTAGATCTGTATGTATCCATATGCTAGTTTATTTTTTCCAGAATACTAAATACACTGCAACCTGAGTTTTAAATGAAGTTTGTAGGGAAAGGTAAAGACAAATTTCTATATCAGATTATCTGAAACCTGTCAGAACACACTCTACATCAAATTAGCTGTTTGTTTCAGCCAGCACAGAAAAGTGTACTGGTCTGCCTGTGCCAAACCTATAGCTGGGATATAGGAAGGGAGATGAGAGAGGCAGAATACTCCTTGTGCACACTGCACCACTGGTGTTACCAGATATTGAGAAAAAAGCCTCAAAGTCTACTGGATTTTGATGAAATCTGGGGAGATTCACTACAAGAACTGGAACACAAAGTTAGTCAGCCAAATTGAAAACTCTTCTTTTTGTCATCTAGTGCTCCCCACCACTACTGTTTATCTTAACAATCATGGACTCAATATTCAGGTTGAATAATAATTTTTCCTGCATAAGCTTTGGAGACAAACCTAATTAATCATCTGAGTCTTTTAAAATGCTACAATTATTGCAGTATCAGCTGGTAATTCCATTATCAGATCCTTTGGTACAGAGAAGTAACCTTCAGTCCTTGCACTGCGAGGCACTAAGATTTTTAAACAGTAACATACATCTGCAAAAAGCTCTTAGGTAAGAAACAGAGGACAGACATAACCAGCTCATGGCTTGTGGCCATGTGGTGAAACAGGATGGCTGCTATGCAGACAAACACAGAAATTTACATTTTATAGCACTCCCAAACACGAGTGTCTCTTCCATTGCTTACCTGTCCCCATGCATAGAGGTTATTGTGGGTCTGAGAAGGGTTCACTTTAGACAAGAGGAACCGGGCCTGTTACAACAAAACATTAGAGAGGTAGTTATGTGAAATGGCAGACCTGTCAGCTCCCCCAACACCTTAGATACATGACTAATGATGTCCCTCCACTCTTGCAAGCAATTTAACTTAAGCAGGTTTCAAGTCCAGATACAGCCTGGCTCCACAGGCGACTCCTCTCCAAGGGCTCTGCTACAGCAAGCAATGTTTGCCTGGCACAGCAGCTCTGCTTCCATGCGACATGGACATGTTACCAGCACTCTCCCTCACATATCCCCATCTGCTCTTCAGAAAAGAGGTCAGTGAAGCATAATATGTTAACTTCAGAAACTGATACCAAATGTTTGCTTTTGGAGCATCAGTTCCTGCCTCATCGTTGCTACAAGCAAGCCACACACAGACGAACACAGCATATCTGCAATTCCTGGAAGGGCAAAACCAAACTATTTTATATCCTCACATCCAGCATCTGAGAATTAAGGAACAGATTGTCTATCACTCAGCATAATTTACTATCCTAGCAGTCGAACTGCACCCCCTGTCTTGGGTATGTTTAGATACATAGCCAATCATTTCTTTCTCATCTCTCTGGGGAATAAAATATTGGCTTTTGGGAGGGTGCTTGGTTGGGTTTTTTCCATTCTTAGATTTCAAAAGCATATCTAGCCATGGAGTGACATTAAAAGACAGTGTTGTAGTAAGAGCTCATGAGAAAATATGCAAGCTCTATACTTTACATTTTCACTGTATTTAACTTTCCCCATTTCCTGCTTTAATAAAAAGATGATGCTGTATTTGTTCTATTTAACACCAGAAAAAGAGTTAACCTCCTTACCTGACTGCCCCCGTGCTCAGTGTGGATATAACGCGGCATCGGGAATCTAGTCTGCAAGATTTCCTGGGCATCATCCAGTGGGGCTTGCAGTAGGTGCTTGAAATTTTCATATTCAGGCATGTCTTGGTAACCAGCTTTCTGCCACTGTGCAATAGTCTATTGACAGGAAATGAAAAAATAGTGAAGATGGGTGAAAGTCTCTCCCTTTTTAACGTGCGGGTCTTATGGCAAGAGAACATTACATGTTCTTCTTACAGAGCAGAGGGCAAATGCACACTTCCACTACTCTGGCAATAACGTTATTTAGTTACTGTCTGTTCACAGCCACTCAACACAAAAGCTGGCAGCAGTCTGCAGAATGCAAGAGCAATTTGTTCAAAATTATCTTCAAACCTTTATGTTTCAGTCTGTACCAACACAGAAACACAAAGCATTTATAAATCACTGCTATTTTGAGTCTGTCTTAAATTATTTCATTACAGTATTTTCAAGGTACCTAACAATAGGTACCTAATAATTGCTCTGTACATGTGCGTATCACACACTTTCCTTGTCTAAAATTTACCCAACTGCTGAGTGTCTTGCTCTGCAAGACAGAAACTGTTTAAGGTAATTTGGGAAGATTTACTGTTGACTCTTAGCATTCAACTCCTGTCCACATCGATCAGGTATCCTGCTCACTTCTCAAAGGGAACAAATCCTACATGGAGTGCAGCTGGGACCTAATAATGGAGCTGTTACAAACTATGGTGCCAAACCTCAAGCATTCTAGTAGTCTTTAAATGAAGTAGCTTCATTCACAAACAAAGGAAATAGTTAAAATGTCTCCCCAAAACTTCTCAATAGTAGGAATGCTTGACAATAAAGCAAGATGAGTTTATTTAGACTACTCCAATCAGATGCCATGTTTAGGTAGCAGAAACTGGATGAGGGCCCGTCCCCAAGCAGGACTATCATGGATATGAGAGGGAGAAACACAAAGAACAGAGAGATTTCCAGAGAAAAGGAAAGCCAGCTTGCTTTTCATCCCTTACCACATAAGTATTTTAGGGTGAGAGATATTTCCATTCTGCAGATAGAGTAGCATTCCAGCCCCTCAATGCAGAACATGTCTTTAGCAACTCCAGTAGGAATTTTTTATTAAATCAAGTACTAAAACTAGCAGCATGTATACAATGTTGTTATGCTACCACGGGCTTTGTCAGCAGCTCTTTTTATACTAACAGTGACTCTTGTCTGCATGCACGGCAGAAGGGAGGGAGTGAAGAGAAAGAGAACATATTTCACTGTACCTCACCAAGGTAGATAACTATCTGGAAGAAAGTATCCATCAGTAGGATTCTGTCAGGAAGAATACTGCTGCTGTCCAAAAGCACGGGCTGGGGAAAATAAAGAAGAAAGTCAGGCACCACTAAGCCCTCAGAACTGTATTAACCTTCATGGTTGGCCAAGCAGTTTGCTCTGCCCTGCTCAGATAGACACAACTGTACCAAGGGCTGCTCAGTCCATCTGAAGGCCTTGCAGAACCCAGTCAGCAACCTGCAGCATCACTGAAGGGAGCAGCAAGTTACCAGATACTGTCTAAAGCACAGGATGGGAGAGAACAATTTCTATGGCTATCCAAATTTAATTTAACTGATCATGAGCAAAAATATCTCAAGAACAATAAGGAATGGAAAATGCTGCCAAGTACTACTACAGCAGCTCCTGCATTACTTTCCTGCCCGACACACTACTATCAAGGAAGCTGTCAGAATAAGGCAATCAGTCTGTCCACTGAACACTTGCACAAACACTGCTGCATAAACAACTGAAAACAAGCAGCTAGCAAGAGATTACAACCTGGAAGGGCTGACGCTTGCTGACTTATGCAGTGGAGATGTCAGCCTCTGGCAGAGAAACAAAAGTGATACTGACAGCTGTAATATTCACCAGATGCTGAGGGGCAGGGGCTGTGGTTTGGCTGGAAGGGCAGATTGAGGAGGTTGCGTTTTTTAGTGGTGAGTGTGGTGTTTTTCATTTTGTTTGGTATTGGTTTGGTTTTTTTTAATCAAAGCTGTAAGCTTACTGGAAACAAAATTAATCTTTTACACTGCCCTATCTCATCCTTGAATTATTACCTAGATTTACAAAATATATATAGGAACCTTTTTACTGAAACAGTGTTACTCTGACTGCATACTCATTAGTTTGGCTAGATCCACCTCTTTCTGTTGAACAGGGACTCACCTCAGGAGGTCCATTGAAAGAATAAGCATAAAGGATGGGCTGGATCATAATGAGAGACTGGGTCAGATCTTGCCTAGCAAAGTGGTGACGGTAATAAGAAGACTCATCTGGACTGTTATTGAAAACCTGCAGGAATGGGGAGCGTCGCAGGTGGAACATGAACTGCAACAGAAAGATGAGTAAGAAGAAAAATGTCAGCAAGTTGCCAAAACCTTTACACCCAAGTCCAATTATTTCTGACAGCAAATTCTTTGAAAAAAGTCTACATCTTATTAGCTCTTAAGAGTTCTTCCCTTATCAGTCATTTGCAGCACTGAACTGCAGAAGCAGCCCACCAAATTAACAAATCATGTTTCTCCCCTCTTGAATCTGATAAGATGTTTTATCATCACTGTCACAGACCCTTGCACACTTTTCCTAGAGCTGTAGGAAGTGAAGTTCTTACCTGAGGATACAAAGAAAAGGATTCTGACAATCTGAAAGAGTTGGGATCATCTTTGTTGTACTGTCCAAATTTCTGACACTGTTGGAAGTAAAATTGATACTTTAGTTATTTGTCCCTTTTCAGTAATTTCTTTTTTTAATACTTTTTTTTCAGGAGGCTGTTCCTTTGGTTGTTTGTTTTGTTGTTCCTTGGTTGCAACCAAGGCATGAATGTGACAATAGCAAGTGATGTAAAATTTACAGGTTATTTTTCTTTAAGTCAGTGGTTTCTGTGTCTTACGGGAATGAGAATAATGATTCAAACTATATATATTTTTAATAATTATTTGAAATTATCTAAGACTGAAATAGTGCTTCTAGTACTACCCAATTTTTTCCATTAAGGCAGAGATACTAAACACAGTAAGCCACTTTGAACGATATAAAACACTTCTGCAGCAACTCTGCTTTGCACTAACTGCAATGTTAGTGGCATTGCACTAACTGCTTCAAGGTAAATAACAAGTATCAATAGCTTTTGTAATTTAAGCATAAATTACTCCACAATCATTTCAGCAGGCAGCATGCCCAAGTGTGTTTTGGTCCTCAAATTTCTATTTGGTACTGGCCCTGCTTTTTCATTGACTGATATACCACAACTGTTAGTATCAGCTCCACATGGGTGTTTGGGCAAAGCCAGAGCCAATTTAGGCAATTCAGGTTTGTGAAATTCAACGAAAGAGATACTATGAAGCTGCAGAAGTGATTACTGCCTTGAACTTCACATTAGTGATTCCAGATCTGAATGCTGTGTCCAGTTTCTGGCTCCCTAGTGCAAGACTGACATGGACATACTGGAGTGAATTTAGCAGAGGTCATCAGGCCTGTATGGGGCTCGAGCACCTATTGCAGAAAGAGCGTCTGAAGAAGCTGAGTTTGTTCAGTCTGGTCAAGAGTGGCATCCGAGAGTCATATCACTGTCTACAGCTACCTGACTGGAGAAATTGAAATTCTGATAGGGGTGGAAGACAAGTAAAAACAAAATCACAGTGACTGTGATCAAATGCTGGAACAGGCTGTCAGGAGAAGCAAGAGAAACTCCAGAGATCTTCAAAACCTAACAAGACCTAAAGCAAGCTGCTCTAAACTCAAAGCTGACCCTACTATGAGCAGAGAGGTTAAACCAGAGACCTCCAGAGGTCCCTTCCCAGCTGCATTATACTGTGTTTCACTATCAATTCTTTACTCACGGGTTTAACCCTTTCACCACCATGAGATGTTTACCTACCCTGATCATAGTGGCTTCTGAGCTAATCCATACTACAACTATGGGACTGTGATCAGAGCACAAATGAAAGAAGTCAGTCTGGAGAAAGAACGGTGTGTTTATTTCCAGACACCATTTTTACTAAAATCAAGAACATGCCCAACTGCAGTGTGTTGCTCTTACCAGTCTGATCAGCTGCCTATCCAGCCACCGCAGAACATCAGGTCCCTCCTCAGATTCAGCTCTGTACACACCCAGTCGTGCCATCAGCACAGCAGCTGCTTCCTGGTCAAACGCAGCTTCTATGTGCTGGAGCTGACTCTGTGCATCTGCCCAGCTAGAGGGTTAGTAAAGGGTTAGTGCTACACACATTCACCCTCAGCAAAACACAAACCAGATTCAGCCTCCCAGTGCCAAATACTCTGCAGCCAATGCATGCAACAAAAAGCTAGAACAATTTTGACACAGACTGAAGCTTAAGTTTCTGCCACGGAACTGACATGAGATACTCACTTCCTGGCTATGGTGGTGACACGAATGCGTTTCAGCATACTGGAGTGTTGATACTGAGTGACAAACTGCACTGCTCCTCTGCCTCCTTGAGGTATTGGTGCATTGTGCTGCAAATTAAACAAAGTAAGCCTTCAAAACAGGCTGGCTTTTTTTTCTAGAACAGTATGGAGAACTCCAGGGCATCATCTGAGCAATCACAGATTAAGTACAAGCTAGAGGTGGACCAGAAATGAGGGACACAGTGTTGTTTTCCAGCAGCCCTCAGAGTCAAGTGGCAGTAGCCCCATTTAATACTGTGCATGACACCTCCTCAGCTTGTCCCTTAAAGGACAGCAGCAACTTATACTTTCAATAGCAATGAAGAGCAGGATGGCAGTACGAGGTCTAAGCAGAGGTCCTGCAAGTCCGTCATCCTATTCCCAAGAGTGACAAGCCCACACAACCAAGACAGAGGGATATACACATAGAATAGAATAGAATAGAATAGAATAGAATAGAATAGAATAGAATAGAATAGAATAGAATAGAATAGAAGCCTTCCTCACTTCTAGTTTCCACATGCTTAAAAGCTTCCCCAGCTTTGAGTTTGTTTTGAGTTAACAAACTATTAAAACTGTGAGGACCAGCTCTCCAAGAATTTAAAGGTTTTATTCTTCATAGTGCCTACTGGCAAGAAGTTTTTTCTTTGTTAAATACTGTAGGAAGAAGACAAGGAAAGAATGCAGGTATTGTACAGAACAAAACTACTATGCAGTTTATGCATATGAAAACAACCTCTGAGACTATTATCTTTGGCATAAAACACGTGGTTGCTTTGCAATCATCCATCTGCAACACAGGATGTCATTGCATTTCCTAGCCTTGTTCCAAACAAAGAATTTGGTGTATACAAAAAGATGGGGGGGGGGGAAAAGAAAAAGCCAGACTGACCTGATTTACCACTTCAAAGTAAATGGCCAGAGTTGTGCTGGGATCCAGACTACAAATTTTCCATTGTGATGTTCCTCCAATTCCAAGCTCCTGCAAAGAATTGAAAAGAAAGCAGCATTTTTGTCTCTAGAAGAATACAAGACTTGTTCAACTCTGATCAGAGGTACAATTTACAGCTTGCCCTATAGATCTCTTATCTTTTGGGTGTGAGTGAAGTTAATGAAGGACATATAGTTAACAGAAAGCCTTAGAGGACAAGAATTTAGTCTAGAAAAGACCCATCTTTTCCTAAGGATGTTTCCAAGTTGTCCTTCATGAAACAACATGCTATCTGAGCTGTAGTGCCAGACAGAAACCCTGCACTGTTTATTTACTCCTTTATTAAAGACTTTCCATGTCAGAAACTTACATTTTCAGAGACACACGGCCCTTTAGCATTCAGGGATACACATGGTCCAATAGCTCCTGCAATTTTCAGCTCCCTGGAGGTCTAGAACAAGGTAAAAAAAGTTGTGGGTTTTTTTGTTGTTGTTGTTTTGTAAGGGTGTTGTGTTGTTTTGTGTTGTTTTTTAAAAAAAGAAACAAAAAAAAAAAAAAAAAAAAGTCAGTCAAACAGAATATCCACATACTAAATCAATTGCTCAGCTTCAATGCATACACATGGCTGTCACAGAAAACATCTCTGAGTACCTTCCCAGATCATCTACTGCTACAATTAGTGTTCACACTATGCGATCATAAAGATTAGCCACATAGTGACATTTTAATAAAGAAGACATATTTAAAGTGACCACAAGATAGCATGAAATGTTCCTTGCTGAATGAGAAGTTGAGTTCAGCTGTTTAGTTTTGGTTTTGTTTTTCTTTTTTTTTTAAATAAAGTTAATAAGCTTTCAAACAAAAATCCCTCCACTCACTCCAGTACAGTGCTTCTCCCAAAACAGGCACAACAGCTGATCTCGAGCATATAGAATTTTCTGCACCCCAGATACATGATTGCCTTTTGAATGAACAGCACTTGTATTTCCCAGTTAATGTCACCCAGTGAAACTGATCTCTCACCTTGACATCCAAGGTTGCACCAAATGCCATTCGAAACTCCCCGTTGAACCCTTTGTTAAACACCCGCTGGAAGGTCTGCTTGAAGAGAGAAGTGTTGAAGGAGTCTCCCATCACCATGTGCCCTCTGGGAAAGAAAAAATTATAGACAAGGGAACTGAAGGAACTGGGAACTAGAAATACAACACAAAGGATATATCCCTCCAACTCTCATGCATGCAAACACATGCAGAAACTATTTTGAAGCATGCCTTTGCATAGGTAGAATTCACATCAGGAAATGCAGATGCATGGACACCCCCTCCAAAGCCAGACAAGTTCATGCTCCATCTTTGCCAGCTCGATTTCTCAACGCTATTTCTTGCCATCCTTTCAGCTGCCCTAAAAATGCTTATGTTCCATCAGTTAGAAATATCTGAACCCAGAAAAGGGCTTTGCTCAGCCTGGTTTCCCCAAGCATGGCTAGAACCACCCACACTATAGACAGGATGGATGCAATGCAGCAGCATAAGGATAAGTCCATGCTGTGCCTCCCCCAGATGTCTCGGTAAATCCAGGCCTGAACATACCAAGGTTAACAATGCAACCAAAGGACTAAACCATGACTCTTCATCTCACTGAATATTATGTCACTATTTACAAATACCTTGCATTTGCTCCCATCGCAGAGGAGTTGCAACTAGATGAACTTTTAGGACCCTTCCAACCTTAGCCATTCTATTATTGCTCAAACCATCCCTGGACTCCCTAGACACAGCAAGTTTTAAATGGCCAATGAATCAGACATGCCAAAAGGCCTTGTTACCACACAGTCTTCCTCGCAGAAACCATGAAGTTTTCATCAGTTTGGAACAGACGTTTACCTCTTAAAGATGTCACTTAAAATGAGATCCAGGGGAACTAAGAATCCCTGGACGAAGCACAAGTGAGCTGTTAAGCAGAGAAAATCAGGCCCACACAAGGAAAGCTTCTACTCACCACACCTGATGCTCTGCTGATGGTGCTTCAGTCATGCAAACACCACAAAGAACAGCATCACTATCCCATAAATTCTGGAAAGGATACTTGCTCTCTCACAAGGAGGTAGAAAGCATTTGCAAAAGACATGTTGCACCATGCTTTAGAATACCTTTCTCAAAGCAGGGCATCACGTATTCTGCCAGGAGTGCTAATTCACAAGCTGCTTTGAGACTTCAGAAATATGGACTGGAGGTTTGCCATATAATTCCTGACAAATTCAAACCACACTTTAGAACAGAATAATAGAAATCTCACCCTTTTGCCCTGACAGCAAACTTAACTCCCTTGCGAACCATTCTCCCCTCAAAAAAAAAACCAAAACACAAACCAAAGCAAACCAAAACAAACAGGTGCCAACTTTGTGGTCTCCTGCTATGAACATACCCAGTGAGGTTTGCACAACACTTCATCTCTAGTAGTCCAGTCTGGTCCAGGGCACAGGCATAGATGTCAATGCAGTGTCCATTAGCTGCAGTGCGATTAGCCAGAGTCTCATAGTGCTGGGGAAAACACACAGTGTTTAGGATGCCACAGTGGGCAATTTTTCTACTGCTCTCCAACTGAGGCCAACATGTGAAACACAAAGCACAATCCTTATCAGTGATGTAGTAACTACAAACTAGCCGTTTGCTCTTACTTCTCTGCTGGAGCACACTTCTACTGCCTAGGATGCTTGCACTTGGATGAGCTTGTGCTGCATGTCACAAATACAAAGAGTGAATGGACTGCATGAGATCTTTGTCTGTGACAACTTAGTTTAAACCCAAAGACTTCCTTGGGGATAGTTAAGAGAAGAGGTGCCACACTGCTTCCTCTGTGCTGACAGGCACATTTCAGGCCCAACACTTTAACTGCTGCTTCATACACCAGGAAGACAAAGGAAGCTTTTGGGAAGTAATCAGTTCTTGGAAGACAGGAATATTCCTCTCCAGGAGATACAATGATGTTGATGAATTAACTCTCCACTAACTCTCCAGTTAAGAAACAACATTGAAACATTCCCGCACAAGATTGTGCTGGAGAAGTAACTAGGAGGATGTCCTTTTTACCTTTCCCTTGACCTTTCTCATAATTTAACGTACACAAGAGGCTCAGGCACTTCTGGGAGAACCATGCAATATCTGGACATACTGTTCCCACATCAAGAGGATGGACTATGTTTGTCCCCTTAAGGAAGACACTGGGCAGCTGTCAACAGAGAAGTATATGTATGTTTGTGTTTTCCTTTCCCCTCATTTAGTGTTATGACACAATATTTAGTTTTTGCTTTGAAACATACCCAGAAGGCAACAGAACCTACTTTGGTGGCTTTCTTCATGAACCTCGCGTTGTCCTTCTCTATGTCATGCCAAGAACGAATTGGTGTTTTCAGTTCATCTCCTACCACCATGCCTGGTCCTTGTGTTGGTGGCCCACCTGTAAACAGCATTATTCTGGCCCCTGTGTTTGGAAACGTGCACTAAAATAAAAATAAAGACATATTAGAGAAAAAGAGAACTAGGGGGAGGAAAAGGGGAACCAACTGATTAAGTCGAAAAATACTTTATTCAGAGGCATCTGCATGTGTTTGTGCAATCTCATTAGGGACCTGTCACCTCCCTGATAAATAGTGATGCACTTCCTGACATCACAGCACTCTCAAGTTTAGACTCAAGCTGTGTCAAGACTCACGACTTCACAAGAGGAAGCAGGCAGTTTCTCTTCTTTTTACTTATATCCTAGATGATCCAAAGATAAACCCAGTGCATAGTATTAGTATCACCTTCACATAGCAATATAAACAACAGCACCCAGAGTACCTCCAATAAGCCCACAGCAATTGAAAGAGCTACTCCAGTGGAACGTAAAGGCCTCTTTCCCTGGGTCACTGGCCATGGGTCCCTTTGCAGTTCTCCAAGCAGATCTGTTAGATTCATGTCAATCTTATGTACTGGCTGCAGAAACCTGAAAAAAATAAAATAAATGTTTTCCTGTTTATAAGTCCTTTCAGTTTAGAGAAGAAACAAAAGTGCCTCTTTCGTAGTCACACATATACATTGCACTGAAATAGTTATCAGAAGCAAAAAGTCAGGTGGCATGTTATTTTTTTTCTATATAAACTTTCCAAAATAACAAGCCTGTGCAAAATAAATTTTAAAAATAAACAAACAAACAAAAAAAAGCAAGACATCAGAAACTGACAAGAAGGAAAAGTCACAAAGAACTTCAATAGTGATTTAGTCTACCAAAAAGCACCTGACCTGCCATGGAAAAAGAGTTGAAAAAGATAAAACTCTACTCAGAGGCAAGTACAGCTTTATTGTTCAATGATCACTTGCTAAGTCAAAGGGTTAGGAGGCAGCATGCAGGATTGTTATGCATAGACCTAATACCCCATTGGCTGGTTAATCAAAAATAGAGGGCCCTTGCTCCAAACAACTCCTGAGTAAGATCTTTCCAAGGACAGCTACTTTCTGTTTTTCAAGTAGAAATCTAGCTTGAATGGCAATCATGTTCTTGCAACTGCAAAACTAAGATACTACAGAACTCCAAAACACTGCCTGCAGCTCTAGTAAATATCATCTATACAAGTCATTTGAAGTAGGGAAATAACTATGATGAGACAATACCATTTAAATCTTCTTACAAAGACTCCCCTTGGGAAACTCAGATTTAAAAGCATCACCTCAAAGGAGTATAAAACATCTGCCCTGCTCTTCTGCTGTGCTGCTTACCGGCTTGAAATAACAGGTTGGTCTGGAGTGTGAGGAGGTCGTCCCTGTTGAATGGGGAGAGCTGGCCTTGAAAGCCCAAGCATATCCTAGAGAACATTAAAGAGGAGGTAGAAGAGATAAAGTAAACTTAATCTTAAAGCAATATACCTTCAGGCCTGCAATACTGATGCATCAAATACATCAAAGATTAATAACTGTACAGATTTTCATGTCCCATTAGGGATGGGCAAATGGGTCCGTTATGGAAGATACACAAACTCTATCTTGGAGAAGCTTCCAAGGAATTTATGAATGCAAAAAGACAGGAAGGATATTGACAGGAAAACAGGCTAACAGGTACATTGAAAACCTCCTTCTACCCCAAGAGCCCAGTGCTTGAAAGCCCAGCAGTGGTGTCGACAGGTAACAGGAGGTAAGAGGAACAAGCCACTGGCTTAAGATATAGCTGAACATACCTGTATTTGCTTAGCTGTCAGGTCTTTTGTGCCCCTAAACACGTAGCTCTTGGAAATTCCTTCACAGCTCAGCTCGTGAACCTGGACCATTCTGCCAAATGTGATAAGCCCCACCAGAGCATCACCTGGCAGCAGACTTAGGGACATCTGCAGGGACTCCTTCAGTGCCTGCAAGTCCTCCTCTTCCAAGCATGTGTCAACAACATACAAGAAGATCAACGGTGTTTGTGGACCTCGCTAATGTGGAAAGAGACAAATTTTTAGTACACACGTGCAAAAGCCAGGTAATGCTTTATAACACAAGGAATAAAATGAGTCCTATTGTAAGCACCTTGCAGAAATGTCATTTATTTGCATTATCGCAAGCAAATCTAATACATACATAAGCTGTCACAACCAAGACAATTCTGGGGGCTTCAAAATTGGCTATGTTTTTTTTTACCTGCACTATATATTCAATTGTTGAAAACTGAGGCATAAGTTCAGCTGGTTGATTGACTTCAGATATGCCTGCATATGCTGGAGGGAACTGAAAAAAGAGAATAAAAAATTAGGACAATAAAGTTGCAGGACAGAAAGGTAGGGCCCTCCTCTGCAGCACGGAGGCTGTCCTTCTCATTATGTGGTTATTCAACACTGCCAGCACACCAGCCTGATTAATTCATGACTAGGGACCTGTGCTGCTGTTTTCCTAAGTACAGACAAGTGGCCAGCAGTACAGACAGCTACTCAACACACTGTAAATAAAAGATAGGTCTAAAGCAGGTACTATGCATTAGCTGAAATTCATTTAGCCACATAACAGCTTTGAATGGCAAATGTTTACTCAAATCTAATGAAATTCATACTTAGAAACAACAATTAACGTCAAATCCAAAAAACAGACTGGAAACACATGAGACGAAACAGCATTCTTATCTCCTTCCTATGCTGCCCTGCATGCTGGTACAATTGCTGGCAAAATTGAACCAAAAATAGACAAGATGTCATGTAAAACATACCCATTAAGAAATAATCTAGTATGGGTTCAGCAAAAGAAAAAGGCCAAGGGAAGGAATCTAGAAAATCAAGGAATCTAGCAAATCAAGGAATTTAGGCTTAACATCCTTTGCCAGGGGAGTCCATCAATACAATGTTCACTGTAAAGATGAAAGGGCTAGTTCTTTTTCCAACTTACCTGATTTCTCTGAAAACAGAAATTACAAGCCCAGAGCTTGGCCCGATAGTCAACTTGGCTGAAAGGGAAAGATGTGGCATTGGTATAACTATAGGAACACTTTTATGGCACAGCTGCATCATTATCTATGCTGATTTACAGCACCAAGAAAGAAACAGGACATCAGACACTCCAACCTGAACAACAAGAGTTTCAGGGATTTCAGTTTCAGACTCTTTCTCTATTGCCAGAAAGTCCATTAACCCATTGAGCCCTGCCACTTCTAACCTTGTCAACATGAGAGATCACTGTCAGCTCTCTGGAGCTTAGCCTCTGGCAGACAAAGACTTGTGTCTAATAATTCTTTCACTACACTTGAACTTACCTGACTTGTCTTACTGTTTGCACAGCTGTAGCACGCAAGTACTCCAGTCACAGAGCACCGAGCCATTCAACCACATCCTGTGCAAACACTGAACACACTATTCCCTACCCCAAAATGTTTACTCTCCTCTGCCCATTATAACATCCTATTATTGCTGGTGCAGTAAATCCTGACCATATTATTATTTTATGGGCTTGATCTCTTCTTACTTCCTCTTACTGGACTTCCCTGTTTTTTCTCATCCCAATGCTATGCTCCAACTATGTATGATCATCACATGATTTCATGATGACCCAAATTATTCCTCTTAACTTCTCAGCAAAACTTAAAAAAAACTTTGATGGCCCTACTGGAACGGACCTACAAGTAGCGGGATGTGTAGGAAGCAGGAAACCAGGTGAACATCACAGCCTAGAGGACAGTATCAGTATAACTGTCACCTTTGTTTAAGTTGCATCATTCTCCACAAAATTATCTGGGATGGTAATAGAACTGGCCATTTCCACATCATCTCTGCCTCAACAGCCTCCCCAGAAGCACTGCTCTCTCCTCAGTTTCCATCAGCTCCAGTAATGAACTGGCATTCAATATCTGTCATTAGACATGCATGGATTTTAACAAACCCACTGCAACTAAAGGAAAGAGGCTGCCAGGCACTGGGCAGAGAAAAAGAGAAATAAGGAAGTGGTGAAGTTCAGATAAAAACAAGGCACTATCGAGCTTCTCTAAATGTCTCCATCCCGGAAACTCATACCAGAGTGGGTTGAGCACAGCTTTGCAAGTTGGCCTGCAACATAGCACTGGTTCATACTGCACTGGTGGCAGGTCCAGACGCTCCTTCAGTGGGGTCAGAAGACAGGCGAGAGGGACAACCATCCTTGTGGCCTCCAGCCTGCTGGAAGGCCACACGTTCCAGCTGAAACGCACTCCATCACGCTCCTCATTTTGCTGGATGAACTCCAGGTATGTTGCCATGGGACTGCAGAAGCTCTGAAATAATATAATATAATGAGTTAATTGTATTATCAAGTGAACCATGTGACTACATTAATCTCTTCTGTCCAGTGCTCTCATCATCCCAGATAATTAAACCCCTATGAGATCCAATGAAGGAACAAGAAAGTCTGACACTCAAAGCCAGAATGCAAGTATTTTTTCTTGTGATCCACATTTAACATCCCTATACTCCATCAGCCTCAGGCTGGCCTCAAATCCCGCCCAACTCAGATCAGTAAAGAAAAACAGGCCAGATTTCAAACACAACCTGAAGTCTTTGGGCTAGATACTCACAGGGGGAGAAAAAGACACCAAATCTGAGACCAAAACAAAACACTCACTACAAATTTTAACTAGTTGCCAGGCTGCCCCACTTACAAAGGGAAAGGCGCACGTGACAAACACGTCAGAAAAGGACTTTGGTGATTTTAGACGCCCTCTGTGCATGGCACAATTTCTCACTCCCAGTAAAGGAGGAACTGAAAATCCAGTAGCCTTAAGAACATGTTCTGTTCAAGGAGGGATATCCCAAACACCCCGAAGAAATCACTCTCTGGATGGCTTCACTGAACTTTTCAGAGTAAGATGCAACCAAGACCTCCCAGGCCACCATTACCTTTTATGTCTCTGAAAAAGGAAAACACAAGCCTACTGAAAAACTCCCGTGGCAAATCCAGCCCACAACCATCACCCAGCATTGGCAGCAACTCACAGAGCCAGGAGGGCCATAGGAATGTGAAACCAGAAGCATCACATTCCCCAGAGGAGAAATTTTCATGGAACACTTCCCTACAGACCTCCAAATCATCACCATTTTCTTTATCCTTGCTATTAAGGATATTAAAGCATGCTCATGAGCACTGCCCTGTATTTCCACCCCCAACTCTGGGCAGACAAACAGATAGGCTCAGTAACACACCTCCACCACAAATGGATATGTGAAGGTGAAAGTCTGACCTGAGCCTCCCTATAAAAGATCCTACACATCAGAGCAGCAAGACAAACACCTGGCACTTCAGGCATGCAGTAAAATCGCAAAGTGATTTTTCCCGACGTTCCTCCAGCTGCAGCCCAGCACCACTCCCCTGCCCCAGGCTGAGTCCAGCTTGGGCTTTGGCCTCAGGAGAGGCAGGGAGGCACTGACACCCCAGTAAGGGCTGTGTAGGGCCACTTGAGGGTCGTGTGCCTGCCCAATCTACCAGCCCTTCACCAGCACAGGGCCCTGCAGCCTCAGTCTCACAGCAACTTCCAGGACTCATCCCAGCGGTGGGGATGTTCCAAAGCCCCTGCCCAGGGCAGGACAAACCCCACCAAAGCCTTTGTGGATATGTGGTGATAGTACTTTTGAATAGGATCTGCAACAGAACACAACGCTGACCCACCCACCCCTCACAACAAAGCTACAGGCGCTGCTGATGATCCCCATGGGAAATGCCACGGATCCCCCAGCACAGCTTTAGGCGACCCCGACCCTTCAGCAGGACGCACCACAGACCCCTAGGGAGGCCACAGGGCTCACCTCTGCCCCCTACTCCACTGATCCCCTGCACTGCCACGGGGCAAAGCACCGACCCCCAGCACAGTCCCGGGGGACCAAGCCCTGCCCTGTGGGACGCCGCCAGGCCCCAGCACCCTCAGCACGGTCCCGGGGAACACTGCCGACCCTCTGCCCAGGCACAGGGGGACACCACTGAGCCGCTGCGCTGCTCGATGGGACATACACTGATGTAGAGGACACCACCGACCCTAGCCCCCCAGCCCCTCCATAGGGGACGCCACTGACTCCCTCATCCCCGCCTCACAGGTGACACCACTGATCCCCCGCCACCCCTCCTCACCGGCGGCACCACTGACCCCACCGACCCCCACACCCCTCCCTCACAGGGGACGCCACGGAACCCCTCCCCAGGTTTCCCCTCACAGGGGACGCCACTGATCCCCCTCCCAGCCCCCGCTACAGGAGACACCACTGACCTCCCCCCAGCCCCTCAGTCCCGCTGGAGGGAAGGGCAGTCCCCTGAGCACATCCCCGGGATCCCCCGCAGCGCCCACCTGCCCGCTCCGCTCCGCTCCGCTCCGCTCCGCTCCCCACCGCCGCTCTCTCCCGACAAGCCCCGCGCAGCCGGCAGAGCCAGCTCAGCGGTAGGAGCTGCCTTTAATCAAGATGGCGGCACCCCCACGCCCCGCCCGCCCTCCGTGAGGTTCTGCCGACATCTTGGCTAAGGGCATCCCCGGCGCCGTTCTGAAGGCGGGGAAGCGGCGTGACCCTACCAAGCATGGCGAGGCGGCGGCGTCAGGGAAGCCATCTTGACTAAGGGCACCCGGTGCCGCCTAGGGCTGGAGAGAAACGGGATGCCCCCTGCTAGGGACCTGGTGGGGTATCTGAGGGAACTGGGCTTGTTTAACCTGGAAAAAAGGAGGATGAGGGGAGAACTTATATGTCACTACAACTACCTGAAAGGAGGTTGTAGCGAAGTGGGGACTGGTTTCTTCTCACAAGTTGAGAGTGACAAGTCACTGCTTAGAAAAAAAAGCCTAAAATTTCTTCTGAAGTTACTTGATAACACTTGCCTTCAAAGAACAGAAGCAAATTTTTTTTAATGCTATGCAGCAGTGTGGTCGTCCATGCAGGTTTGATCACCAAGCTCTTGTTTTTCTAAAGTATGTCAAAACTCACCTGCTTTATGTCATCATCCTGGTATCTGCCTAGAGCTCTGATATTGAAGATTAAAATAAGATGAGACCCAGTGGAGATCTCTCTATGAAGATCTACTGATTCAGGTGCAATTGTATCCTTCCATTTAATTAGCTCAAAAAACAACAGCTGGCCAAAATGGGGAGGGAGCTTAGAATGCCTGAAGAGGCTCTCTAAGGGTGATGGCAGGTGATGTACACATGTACATATGTCACTTTCCCTTCCTTTCCTTTCTTCTCTATGAGCTATGAAACACATCTCACATTTATCTTAGTTATATGAAAGTTTTGGCAAAACTGCATATGATATGTGGCCAACTTTGACAAATAGCAAGCAATTAAAGGTATCAATATGTTGTAAATATTATTGCTCAGTCTATGATGTAGTGCTTGGCTACATATAAAAACAAACAAACAAGCAAAAAAAACAACAACAAAAAAACCAACAGGCAATCGCTTCTAAGCCTTCAAGCACTTGTAAAACACTGTGACTGCTCCCAGATTCGCAGTCTGTGGTAAGACTTTGTTTACACTAGTAATAGCAAGAAGTTAAACAAACCACTGAGGACAGAAGGACAAGGTTTTCACCTCTGTTCCTCTCAAGATACTTTAACACATGCTGGTGGTAGAAGAAGATCAAATAAAACTGCCACTGAACTATTGTAGAGTGTGGATCCTTGAAAGGACAGTAGGAATAGGCTGACAGATATGGAGCTGAACTGTGTAAGTACACAGATAGGAGCTATTTTCATAACACTGAATTAGAAAGGGAGATTGGCACTATCCAGGAAATGCTTGTGAAAACTGCTCTAACCAAAAGCCACTCATTCCTTCTTCCCAGAGCAGAAAAAGTATGCTTTCTACAGAAGCAGCTGAGTGGAGTGTGATGTTCACTCATAAACACACAAAAAATGAGATTGCTGAACATTATTAAGCTGAACATTAAATTTTGCCTTCCCAGCTTCCTGACACAAGATGTGAGCTCTGAAGGGGTAAAATTTGCTTGTGTAAAATCTGAACGCAAGCAGAAAGATCAAAAATTCAGCTAAGAGAGAAAAAAAAGTACAATGCTAGC
Organism: Phaethornis superciliosus; assembly: GCA_023637945.1. NCBI lineage: Eukaryota > Metazoa > Chordata > Aves > Apodiformes > Trochilidae > Phaethornis > Phaethornis superciliosus. Next base: position 31,955,098 of record JAJQWJ010000003.1, read on the forward strand.
TATGCTAAAGCAAAGAAAAAGCATCCTCACAGGAGTCTTCGATGTTCATTGTTTGCATTTCAGAGCCAGGCCTGTTTGTGTGCAATATTTCGAGCTCAATTTCTTTACAGTGGGAGAGTGGCCAAGGTTGGGGGAAGTGTTTTGGACATTTGAGGATTTATGTACTAAAGCAACCCCGTAGCCCAACTGTTGGTGCTGTGGGTAGAGTTCCATGGGAGGGTGAGGATCAGCAGAAGGTTTCAGTAATCACTCTTTCCTTTTGGGACCAAGGCCCGTTTGCACGGAATTTTGGAGCTGAATTACACAAAAGTCAGAGAGTGGCCAATGGCTCAAATGTTTGAGGTTTTAGGTACTGAAGAAAATCCATACCCCAATTGTTAGTAGTGCTGTGGGTACAGTCCCATGGGAAGGTGAGGGCCAACATGAATTTTTCATGGTCACTCTTTGTGTTTGGAAGCAAGGCCGATTTGTGTGGAATTTTGGAGACAAATTCCACAAGTGGGAGAGCGACAGAGGTGTCGAACTTTTGAGGTTTTAGGTACTAAAGAAACCCATAGCCAGATTGTTGGAGGTGCTGAGAGTAGGGTTCTCTGGGAGGGTTAGGGACAGTAGGAGTTTTTCATGGTCACCCTTTGCGTTTGGGAGCCAGGAAAATTTGCTTGGAACTGTGCAGCCAAATTCAGCAACAGTGAGAGAACAACCAAGATTGGGGGGGGAGGGGTGGTGAACATTTGAGGTTTTATGTACTAAAACAAATGGGAAGCCCAATTGTTGGTGCTGCTGTGGGTAGGGTTCCATGGCAAGATGAGAGCCAGAAGGAGTTTTCAGTGGTCACTCTATGCATTTGAGAGACACACCCGTTTTCTTGAAAACTTGGAGACAAATTCCACAAGAGTGGGAGAGTGAACAAGGGGTTGAACGTTTCAGGTTTTAGGTACTAAAGCACACTTGTAGCCTGATCGTTGGTGGTTCTGTTGGTAGGGATCTATTAAAAGATAAGGACCAGGTGGAGTTTTTGTGGTCACTATTTGTGCTTCGCAGTCAGGCTAATTTTCATGGAATTTTGGAGGTGAATTATACAATAAAGGTAGAGCAGCCGAGGGGGAGGAGGTTTGTCTAATATGTTGACATGAAAATTCCATGCAAACAGGCCTGGCTATAAAAAGCAAAGAATGACCACTGAAAACCATTGCTAACCCTCACATGGAACCCTACCCACAGCACCACCACCACCAATTGGGCTACGGGTTTGCTTTAGTACCAGAAGCCTCGACTGTAAGATGCCCTGGAGGCCACCCTGTCTCTCTTGCTCAAAAGGGCTCCCAAAACTCCAAACGAACAGGACTGGCAAAAAAATGCAAAGACTGGCCAGTGAAAACTTTTGCTGGACCTAACACTCACATGGAACCTTACCCACAGCAGCAGCAACACTCAGGCCACAGATTTCTTTTAGTACCAAAAACCTCCAATATACCAAGCATACAACCCCTTGACAGCCACTGTGCCTCAATATGGCTCCAAAACTCCATAAGAAAGGGCCTGCCAAAAAAATTGCGAAGAATGACTACTGAAAACTTTTGCTGGCCCTAACCTTCACATGGAAGCCTACCCACACCACCACCAACAATCAGCTTATGGGTTTGCATTTTACCAAAAACCTCAAATATACCAAACACACCACCCTTTGACAGCCACCCTCCCACTATTGCTCAGTAGGGCTCCCAAAACTCTGAACAAATGGGACTGGCACAAAAATGCAAAGAGTGGCCACTGAAAACTTTTATTGGCCCTAACCCTCACATGGTACCCTACCACAGCACCACCAACAATCAGGATACAGGTTTGCATTTTACCAAAAACCTCAACCGTACCACCCCTCGGTGGCCACCCTCGCACTGTTGCTCAATAGGGCTCCCAAAACTCCAAACGATTGGGACTGGCAAAAACATACCAAGAGTGACTACTTAAAACTTTTGCTGACGCTAACCCTCTCATGGAGCCCTACCCACAGCACCACCAACAATCAGCCTACGGGTTTCCATTTTACCAAAAACCTCGAATATTCAACCCCGTGATGGCCAGTCTCCCACTGTTCTCAATATTGCTCCAAAACTCCATAAAAAATTCCAAGGAAAAAAATGCAAAGAGCAATCACTGAAAATTTCTGTGGCCCTAACCTTCACATGGTACCCTATCCACAGCACCACCAACAATCAGCCTATGGGTTTGCAGTTTTCCAAAAACCTCGAATATTCCACCCCTCCACTGCCACCCTCCCACTGTTTTTCAATAGGGCTCCCAAAACTCCGAACGAATGGGATTGGCAAAAAAATACAAAGAGTGACCACTAAAAAGTTTTGCTGGCCCTAACACTCACATGGAACCCTACCCACAGCACCACCAACAATTGGGCTAAAGTGTGAAGTGTTTGGCAGCAATAGGAGACGGTTCCCACTCGTTGTTGCTTCTTCCCAAAAACTGCTCTGCACAGGGAGGCAAAACAGAAAACAAGAATAATGTTCACGAGCTTCCTCTTTCCTGTCTTAAGAGCTCGGGTAGCCATACCAGAAAGAGACAGAGGATGGCACTTGAACAACATCAGATGAAAAACCATCATGCTTAACACAGCCAACAGGGAAGAGAGTTATCATGAGAACTTAAAAAAAAAAAATAAATAATTTAAAAACAGGAAAAACAGCCCCTTAGCCATGAGGTAAATGTTTCCACTATCAAAGCTTCAAGTTTGCCATTAATCATGTTTTAAACTTTGGACTGCAAGGGATAGACATGTTAAACAGTACCTGCCTGCTCTACTCCCTCAGTTCACAATACAGCCTGGTACTATAGTTAATATTTCTCTTGGAAATAAAAAGCAATCTTGCACTTGATTCCCCATGAAAATGGCATTTGGGTGTGACCACTCTCCAGCAGTGATTGTACAGTCAGTTACATGAGCTCTCCCATCCAGAAGGCCCCTTGTGAACCTCTTGTATGAGGCTTGTGTCAAGAAATGAGTGGATCATGCTTCCAGGTGGTTATCCATATTTTGAGGACTGACTTTAACTCTCAGCCTTCTACACATAAGTCTTCTAATATTCAGTACTGGGGGATAGTATTGTAACTTCCTCAAAACATTACATTTCACACCATTTTGTAAAGGGCACAACTTTGCCAGGTAGAAGACTGAAGGAAGTCAGGGAGAGAAAAAAAAAGACTAAACTATTAATGTTACCTTTTAGTAGTAACTTCCTTTTTTAAAAATTAACAGGCTGATAGATTAGCCAGGCTCAGGAATAACCAGAGTGACAGCAAGATCATTCCTCTAATTAATTTAGAAATAGATCAGGCAGATTGCTATTTTACAGATAGGGAAGGAGGTTTTTTATGCCTTTCCTCTATAGGCATGTTTTTTCCCAAATTTGAGAAGTCTTGTTACAGCTGCAACACTAAGAAGCTTCGGAGACCAGAAGGGTCTAAAACAGATAAATCCCATACAAATGAGCCAGAATTTGAAGAGCTTAATAAACCAGCTCTGTGCTTCCTAAAGCTGTTCACTGATTACAAACTCTCTCTCCTTCTTCTTATTACCAGTGCATATGGTGACCTAGTGCATGAAGTGACATACCTGAATGTCACGTTTCCCTGAAAGCTATCTTGGAGCTGCAGTAGAGCACAAACACGTTATCTCTGCAACAGCAGCAGGATTCAGAACCCCATTGTGTCAGGTCCTCTTTGAAGCAGGAAAACAAAGGCAACCCCATCTCCACACCTCAGTGAGATTACCTTTGGCTTCCTAAGGGATGTCTGCAGCTGGGGTTAAGTGAAGCTCCAGTCAAGCCAGCAGCCTTTCCTCTGGCTTCAGTGTGCTAAAGGGTGTACAAAAAGAACAAACATCTGATCATTTCACCCCCCACATCTCTTTTGTAAGAGCTCTTCTACCTCAACAGAGATATGCAGCCCTGTCACCTGGAGACAACACTGCCACAAAAGAAAATGCAGCTGTTGGTGCTCACACTAGTTAATACAATCAAACTCCTTCCACATTCGTGCAAGGTTATCTGTACTAGTTGTTTGCTCCAGTGGAGACAGCATACCTAGCTGGTCCCAGACAAGGATCAGCTTGTTTGGAGGTGGGTAGCAATACACTCCCTGGATGGGACAGGAACCATACTTTTTTGATATTTGTACAGGACTTACCACCATTAGCCTTGTGCCCACAACCCGTGCTATAAATAGGAAAATGAGAATCCAACAGGAGTTGAACCCTTCTAGACTAGATTGTAAATTTGTAGATGACTCCAAACCGGGGGTAATGTCATTTTACCAGAGGGTAGGAAGATGCTGCAGACAGGCTGGGTCGATGGGCCAAGGCCAGCAGTTAGTTCAACAGGGACAAGTGCAGGGCCCTACACTTTGGCCACAATAACCTCATGCAGCACTACAGACCAGGAGAAGAGTGGCTGGAGAGTGCCCCAGCAGAGGTGGACCTGGGAATACTGGTTGACGACCAACTGAACATGAGCCAGCAGTGTGCCCAGGTAGCCCAGAAGGCCAATGGTATAATGGCTTGTACCATGAACAGCGTGGCCAGCAGGACTAGGGATGTAATTCTCCCCCTGTACTCAGCTCTGGTGAGGCCTCACCTCGAGTACTGTGTCCAGTTCTGGGCACCTCACTTCAAGAAAGATATTGAGGTGCTGGAGCAGGTCCAGAGAAGAGCAACGAGGCTGTGAAGGGACTAGGGGGAAAGTCTTACGAGGAGAGGCTGAGGTTCTGGGGTTGTTTAGCCTGGAGGAAACTCAGGGGGGACCTTATCACTCACTACAACTACCTGAAGAGAGGTTGTAGACAGGTGGTGGTCAGGCTCCCAGGCAACCAGTGACAGGATGAGAGGGCACGGACTGAAGCTGCACTGGGGAAGGTTTAGGTTGGATATGAGAAAGCACTTCTGCACGGAGAGGGTGATCAGGTATTGGACTGGACTGCCCAGGGAAGTGGTGGAGTCACGGTCCCTGGATGTGGCACTTAGAGCCACGGTCTCACCAGTGTGGTAGTGTTAGGTCATAGGCTGGACCTAATGACCTCAGATCTTTTCTGGCCTCAATAATTCTGTGATTCTGTGACTTCTTTTAGAAGGTGTGAAACAGTATTGAAACAGCTGCCGTAAAGTCTCCTACCTTGTTAGCTATGCTATCTTCCCAAAGGTTAGCCCACTGTTTACCACTCAGGGTCAGATTACACTTCATGCTGATAACGCCATTGTAGAGTGCTTAACCATTGCCCTCCCAACACAGCATCCAGGGCTTATTTTCCAACAGGGAATTTTGAAAATAGATAGATGAAATAGGTCCAGTGATGCACTTTATGTGCTAACCACTTCCCAGTGCTGGGAGGCTATGATGAAGGTAAGGAGTATTGTGTAGAGATCTAGCCTGGATGCAGCAAGGCTCAGGCACAGGTAGCAAGCTGTACTGGGACCAGACTCTCTCTGCAGGGTTCTTTTGTCTACACTGCCCCATCTGCTATTATTTCATTCCATCTCTGTCATGGTGTATGATGGAGAGCTGATTGTACCCCATACACACAGTACTCTCAGTTATGAAAAAGGAAATAACTTTTTTTTTCCCCCTAGAATATGATCATAGATTAAGGAAGAGGTAGAGTAATTAGCATAAAATGGTGGGGAGAAAAAAAAAAAAAAAAAAAAAGATTAACTCCCAAGTGATACTGGCAATACTCTGATACTGCCAGATGGACATTGATAACAGGAGAAAACTAGACACAGCTCTCTTGAGGTCCATGGCCCAGTATAACCCAGGCATGAGGCTTAAAATACCACCACAGTATGTGTGTTCTTGCCAGTTCATCAGTCCAGAGTCACACAGAGAAGGAGGCAGAGAGGTCACATGTGAAAAAAACACAAACTGGCTCCACATCACAGGAAGATAAGATTGGGTTTTTTGATGATGTGCTAGCATCGTGCCTTTTTCAGCTCACACACCAAGGCCAAAGGCTATATTTATGTACAAACAACTGGCATTGGCAGCTTTTTCAACCCTGAAGGTATTCAGATAACCTATAAAAATCTTCCCTGTACCATCAGGCCAGAGGAACTCTTTCTATTCTGGAAAACACATCTTCCCAGAATACTTTTACCCAGAATTTCCACTGACATATCCATGTACATGATGCAGCTGCCAGAACACACCAACACAAACTTGATTATGATCTTGTAGCTGTCAGATGAAGGAATAAATACAACAAATATATCATCAGGCAGCAATGGAAGAAATTAAGCACAAACATTTATGAGAAAAATCAAGGTTTTAATTATAAATCAGTCACTTAGAAAGATAATAAAGAATCAGTGAGTTTTTTCTGACATATTTAGGATCTCTCCCACATCAGATTCTTAGTCTTCAATTAGATGGTAGCTATCATGGGAGAAAAAAGGGTCAGCTTTAGGACTTAGTGTCCTAAACACAACACCTAAACACCCACCAGCAGCTTTAATATGAAAGCAAACTTTGGGAACTTGTTCTTGGCAATACTCATTAGCAAGTTTTTCTGATCAGCTAATGACTTATTTTCATTCATTCAGAATAAGCACTTCTGGAGTACTCGACACAACCATTGGAAGCAATGCATCACTACCCAGCTGTACTATGGCAGTTTTCTTGTTCACACAACCAAATTTTTGTACAGGAATGGATCTACATTTCCACTTCAGCCTTGATCTTCAGTGGTGACTTGATTTCCAGCCCTATTACAGGACTGCTGATGCAACAGACATGTTGCTGCTTTATGTTTCACCAAAAGAAAGTCCCTCCATATCCCGAAGTTGCTCACAAATTTCACCTTTAAAAAAGCAAGGTGCTTTGTGACGTTGGCTGTGAAGTTTTCTTTTGCAACAGCTTTCTTTTGCTTTAGAATTCTAGCCATTCTGTCATATAAATACAGTTTGATGGAGAAATCTCACCACCTTCATGGCAATCATCAAAAACCTGCAAAAGAAAACCATCTGTCAATAACTACATACACTATGCATGATCTAACTGGAAGTAACATGCTATTGTGTTTCCTAATCCTCCCCAATAGAAAAGCAGCAGTCTCACATAGGCCAAATCTAGCAAGCCCAATGCAGGCTCTGCTGAAATGTAATGTGAGCACAACACACCCCACTGTAGCAAAAGATGCAAATAGACACTCTAGAAAGTTTTACCCACATATTGGATTACTGATCCAAGCAGAAGTGACCAAAAGCTAGACAGAGACAAAGTAGCCTGTTAATAAATATAAACAGGCAAACTTGAGATCAGAAAATATAATTTGGAACATGCTTCACTTGACACCACCCTTTCACATACAGCACAGGAAAAACCTCAAGCATGTAAGTGGAAAACGCCCTGGTCTAAACTAAAGAACCTGCCTCTTTCACCATAGCTAAATCATCATGGACAACAGTCCACAGTGGTTGGTTTAAAAAAGCCATGAGGATCACTCGTGGGCTAACTGTTTAACATGCCAGGTGGCCATTTGCATGAATGCATTCAAAAGTTGCATGCACCTGCCTGTTCATATACAGAATTAGTTACTTACAGGGCAGAGTCCACAGGGTGTCCTGACTAATCCAGTAGGTTGTATGAGAGGACTAACAGCTCTGTACAACTTCATCTGTCCATCCACACTGCCTACTGTCCCTTCCTTTGCAGCAATAATGGTCATCTCCACTTTTCCATCATATATTAATGTATTTAAAATGGTTTCAATGTCTTCCATTGACAACTCTACCTAAGAATCAATTTGTAAAATAAATATTAGGAAAGATGCATGCCAGTAAGTCCTGCAAGAATGAGTGAACACCATGAATAACAAATTCTAACCTAGCCCAGATAAAGGCAGCACTCTCACTGGGTACTATAGTGGCTGTGCAAAAGAAAAGAAAATGTCAGTACCTCCTGCCTCCCAAGCACTTCTGTATAACACGAGCCTTGTCTTACCAAAACAAATTTCCCTATGCACCACAAGCATCTACTTCATCCTAGTACAATACATTTAAATTTTACAGAAAAAAAGCATGAAAGAAGAAAAAGACAAACAACTCAAGACACACCTGTTGATGGTGACCAATAATTGAAGGCGTTTTTTCTCCTCTAAAACTGCTTGAAGTGCATAGGCAAACTTTAGAGAAATTATGAAATATAAACTGGTTGAGACTGTTAAAGCAAAACACATTCCAGTTGCCATCAAAAAGTATGTGAATGCTAGTTCTTTTATATGCCTTTGAAAATCCACATGTACAAACTGCCCTGGAATCCCATGCAACACCAATGACCCTCCTCAAAAAGAAATAAAGCAGCTATTAATGCACTGAGAATTTTGGGAGAAGTAAGATGAATTTATTCTGACCTTACTGATGCCCAGTTCACAGATGTATTTCCACACCTCATGGGATGAGGCAAATGAGCTGTTCCTCTGTATCATAGGGTTCTGCTTGCTCTCTCGAGCTGCTTCTGCCTGAGAAAAAGCAAAGATGACAAGAGCATCTTTTGTGGTTCATTTTTCAGACAGATTGAAGTAAAAAAGTTGATTTAGAGTAATTTCTGGGACTTGTTTTTTATTTTGCCTTAAAGGCTATGTCCTTAAGAATCATGCATATGAGATAATGCAGTGCATGACCAAACACAATTTTAAACTTAACAGGACACTGTCAAGGTTTAACACAAGATTTACATAGATATTTAGATTAATATGCATGAGTATCAACATCTGGTGTTTTTTTGACAAAAAAGAAAGTTTCTGCTGTACCTAGTGCCAGTTAAAATACATTTTAATGAAAGAGAGAAATTATGCAAATCTGCATAGGACTTATTTAACAGCAAGCAGGCTTCTCCTGCAGTTATACTGGAAAAAATTGTCTTCTAGGCAGAGCTGACAGATTAGTGCCTTCCACTATCTCAGAAATCAGCAGCTCTGCAGGGAAAACAGTGACTTTTGCTAGATATTTCAGTTCTGTGTTCATTGCTGTCTAGGTTGCTATTGGACCTTGAAGACCTTGAAGGCTTCCCTGTACAAGGTGTGAAAATATGCATTATTAAAATGCAAAACTATCACATCTACTGTGAAAAACACAACCCAGTACAGATTTGCCAACTTAATTATAATGACCAACATTCACGCAAAACTCAAGCCTTGCATGTCACTGGTTTTATAAAGAAAATAATTACTTGCACAAAACAAATGGAACGTGACACTAGTAGTGGCACTCACCTTACTCTGAAGAAATTTAAAACACTGTTGATTTAACACCTCCACAAATTCAGACTCAAAGTCTTGGTCACTGTACCAAGCCCCACCAGTCACTGACCGGTCAGGCTGCAGATTATATAGCATATACACCTTCTTCTTGGATGCCTGTTAGGAAAAAAAATGCACAGCTCTTAGCAGCTGAATATCTTCCATATGAAAGGAAGATTTAGGAAGATATTTGCAAAAGAGATTTATCGCTCCAAAGAGGTTTATTAGTCCAAAAGCCTAGGGCACTGCAATCCAGCTGACACGAGCTATCCTTAACATGTCTGATCCTCAGGTAACATGGAGATAAAGAGAAGATTGATACATTTCGATTTCTAATTATTTTATAACAGTGTTATAACAGCATTAAAAGAGAGTCTCCTGATAACAATGTGCACACAATATAAACCTCACTGAGGAAGACCTGGGAATCTAATTTTAGGCTATCTACTCTAATCTCCATCCACAGCTGAAGCAGGGCAGGCAAGTGTCTTCAGAAGACAGCAAAGAAAGTTAACAGAGAAGCTCTCAACAACTGTTTCTGAAGGATTCAATCACAGACTGATGACAGGAGGACCCTCAAATGATTAAACCCCACAACTAAAGTTAGCCCTTGCCAGCCTACTCCTTACTGCCACACCTAGATGGGATGAATGGGAATGCTGTATCACTCCTGGTACTGTAGTCAAAGGGCAATGGTCATCTACTGAACCAATTTTAGCAGCATTATGTGCCCTCTATGTGTAGATGAAGCCAGAATCAATCATAAGAACATGAAAAAGCTACTGCTTCTCTATGTCCAACTTCTTTATCTCCATTTTATTTACTCCCCTCTTGCTTCTCCCCCTCTGCCCCCTCCAAATGCACACATGCAAGCCAAAGCATGGTGCAAATGAGACTAGCACATAGGAAAGGCACACAACATAGAACTTCCAAGGCTGACAAACAAGCAGGCTTCCCAGTGTACCAGGCCCTGCAGCAAAGCAGAATCTCTGCTGCAAACCAGAAAAATCTCCAAAGCACATGCTGTCAGTTTGCAATTAAACCTGTAAGACATGAGAAAGAGCATGGAAAAGGATAAGCCCCACTCTGGTACATGGACTGTTTGCACAGATGACAAAGTACTTTAGTAACTGGAACAAAGTAGAGGAACCAAGACTAAAACAATCAAATGGCTTCAAAATTGTTTAAAATAAACAATACAAGTCTTGTATGAACCAGATAACTGAAGGGAGTTTCACAGTCTCTGGGGGAGAGGAAAGTTGCAAGGCCACTTGCAGATAGGTAAGCATTATCCCTGGTGCCACGTAAAAGGCTGACATTGCTTCATATCAGTAATACCAAAGTGTCATACAGCAGAACTGGGACCAATGGACAAGAAGTAATTACAAGCAGGTTGCTCATCTGGAGTGGAAGTGAGTGGACAAAGGAGAAAAGGGTGGTGGAAAAGATAGTTAAGAAACAGAAAAGTATAATACAGTATAAAAAAAATTAAATCAGAGAAGAAGTGAGGGCAGGATCTGCAGACAGAAGCAGCTCAGATGTGTACAGACAGCAGAGACACTGGCCTGTGGAGCCAGGCCCACTGGGATGCTGAAGGAAACCCACCAGACTCTCCCCTTGATTTATTTTCTAAAGATCAATTATGAAAGCACAAGGAAAGTGGTGACAGAACTACAGCCTAGTAGTGGGCAGTGTCAGAGTTTTGTGAAGGGTAACAGAACTACAACAGTTGTGTGCAATAAAGAATGCAGAGAATTAAAACTACAGATTAATAGTAATGGTGTGCAACTAATAGTAGGATAACTGACAGAACTGTAAATCAATAGTGATGTATTGAGTAATTAGATTAATAAGTAGTACATTGATTATTTAATAAATATTGAAGCCTCTCCTATCTGTTGCACCTCAAACTTGCATACTAGAGGCAGGGAGTCAAACACTGGTGCAGTCAGTGAGAAATCTGGAGGTGAAATGAGGTTTCTCTGCTCCCAGTCCCCTGTTTAAACAAACACAGCATGCAGCAAATGTTTGAAGCTGTCACCAAAAAAGTCATAAAATACTCACTGCCACAGATTTAACTGCTTTAATTAGTTTCTTGCTTTCCAAGTTTTTCAATATCTTGTTGATCTCTGTTAGAGGCAAATTACTTTTGTACCTAATGTCCCTGCTCCAAATACCTGTTTAAAATCAGAGAAGTGAACAGAAATTAATGGAAGAACCATTAACAATTTGTTTCTGTACATAATCACAAAACAAGTCACATCACAGCATTGCCTGACTCACTTGCCAAACACATAATGCATCCTTGATCCCAGCACTCCTGGAAAAAGGGAGGGAAGGGACAGAAGGGAATGGAACAGAAAAACAGAAAACTGATAAAACCAAGAAACGCGTACAACAACCACACTGCCCTTCTGCCCTTTTCCTCTCATCTAAGAGCCCTTACAAGTGGATCTGGTTTCACAGCCAACATCAATACATCAGAGAAACAGTTTTTTTGTATTTTTTCATGATTTGTGTTTGTGTCAATAGAGACATGAGTCAGTTCTACCTGCCATCTCTCAATCACAGTGTGCTACAACTGCTGAGAAGGCCCAGTTACTAGCAGTTTCTGCTGGCAGTACACCTGTTAAACCCAACAGAAATATCACTTCTTGTTCTTTTAAGTACTCAGTGTTCTGCGGATTCCTCGTCTTAGCAGTCCCACAGATAACTCTGAATCCATATTCCAAATATTCTTTTAAAGACAGGTTATTTTAACTCAGAAACATGTAATCTCTTCCGCTTTTAAGAAGTGGACACATGGAACATTAGCCACAGTCGTGGTATGTGATTTTATAGATTTTATATCTGTCTTGTCTGGGCAAGCATTTAAAAGGAAAGGAAAAGTCTCTTAAGTAAACAGAGTTAGTACCATACATGGTTAAAATTGATTCAAACTACCTTTGTTGCCTGCATCTTCTATAATTTGGTAAACCAGCTTCTCTTGATTGTCAGAGCCTTTCATTTTACTGTAAAATAAGACAGACATCATGTTTTTTGAAAGGTCCAAAATTTGAAAGAAGTTGGATTTGTTTTAAATTGAAAACAAGTACTATGAAAAAGAAATATGCACAAAGGAAAAAAACATGCACAATGAAGCAGACATTGACAAATACAATATATGATACTAAACCTCTCTGGATCAAGCCAAGCTTGCCAGTGAGAAGCCCCAGTCATGAGAAAAGAGCACAATATGAAAGAAAAGTAACTAAGCTGACTATGTCACTCAACTTTCCACAGCAATGGGAAAAGCAGAGTCACATATTAACACAGCTGTAGAAGATCAAACACAGCATGGAGCAAAATTTAGGTTAATCTACCTCTAAAGCATCTACAAAAGTATACTAAAATGCTCCCAACTTCTATCACATGCCTTTTCACTGGTCTCAGACACTCTGATTTTAGCAATCTTTTTCTAAAGCATTTGAAAAATTATTTGGGCATAATTTTGAAGGGTATTCATTTCCAGAAATACGTCTAGGCATCTTTTACTCAGATTTCCACAGGCATCACAAGACATGATTTGAAGGTACGTTTTAATAAATCAAAGAGCACAAGTGGTAGTTCAAGTAACCTCCTGGAACAGTTGTAAACATGCAGAGCTGCAAGTTTAGCAGTGAGGAAGACCACAGAACCACAGTTTGCCATAGAATGGTTGGGCTTCAGTTGGCTGTCACCTTAGTGTATGTTTGCACAGATCACTTCACTGTCACTTGTATCAGGAACTCTGCTAGGAAGTTAGAACTATAGTCCCACAGCAAGCTCTGTTCAGAGCCATTACACCTAAAAATGTTTTCAGGATCAGCTCAGAGGAGTTGCATGTACCCTCCAGAAACAAGCAGTTATGTTCTGCAAAATCCCTGTTACAGAATCCATATTACATTGCTGAGATATTCACAGCAGTGCTGAACATGAGTTGCAGAGTTGTGCTCCAAATACATTTATCCATCAAACACAAGGCTTACCTTGCATTTTGAGACTCTTTGATTCTGTACAGGAGACCTGCATTGCTCCTGAGAAGGTCCAGTTGCCCCTAGGAGAGATGGGCACAATGCATTTACTTCCTTCAAATAGATTGTTTTAGCACATGGCATGAACCTTCTAGTACTGTAAATTAAAAATCCTATTTTATGTCAACTGAATGAAGAAAAGAGAAAACTAGCGTTTCAAATCACTGGAAACCATACTTTTAAGAATCTCTTTTTCTCTAGAGGGAAAAATAATTTATAATCAGATACCAGAAATAATAAATATAGTTCCCCTCCTTTGCCACAACATCTATGCAGTTCCTATTATTTTTCCTTTCACCGCTGCATGAAGGACACCAAGATCTTGTATATTTTGCTCTTCCTTTCCACCAAAACATTCACTTGCATGGCTACCTCAGAATCACTTTGAAGCTTTACTGCACAAATTTTGAACAATTCTGAACTCCAGGAGCAAAGGTTTTTGGTTTTTTTTGGACTAAACAGAGACCACGAGAAAACTTCCAGCCAGGACTGGCTGATGTAGCAGGAGGAAGGGGAGATAACCCTACCATTGAGAGTAACCTGTTGATTGCCATGGCTCGCTGCTGGGCTTCCATGTGAGGCATATCATTCTGAATCACCTGGTCTGTGATCCCATGAGGGAACTGATGGCACAGCTCAATAATCCTGCAGGAGGACAAAAGCAAGTTTAAAATCATGTTCTGTTGAAAAACAAATTCAAACAGTATTAGAATCAGAATGGAAGACAACAAAAAGAACAACTCAGGAAAGATATACCTGTGGACTCCTTCTCAGTCTTATCTATTAGAGGAAATTAGCATCTACTACTTATGCTAACAAATGTGCCTCTACAACTCTTGAACAAACTACCTTTGTTCTTTGTGACAACACTGAACATGGTGCTTCATTTTACTTTTATGTTGCTCCTGTTATTAAGTACATGGATTTAGAGCACCCTGTGAAGTTTCATAATACAAATGGTTGTGATGGGAAGGAATTGCTAGCTAGTCAGAGAATGCAAATAATGATAAAACACCATTTAGGAACAAAAAACTTACAGCAGAAAAGCTGAAATTCCCCTTTTTGAAATTTTCCCAGAAAAAGACACCAGGGCAGCCAAAGGTAACCTGACTCCATCCCTCACTGCCTCCTCCTCTTCTTCAGGACCTACTTCCCGACCACCCCCCGGACGTCGACCAACACCAGTGCCCTGCTTACTCCCCTCACACGTCTGCCGTCCCCCCGCAGTTCACTTCCCTCGCCTCCATGCCAGCTCCCACAGGCCTTCAGCGCACCCACCCCTTCACGGCCCTCCTCTCACCCCCGCCAGGCCCCTCCTCGCCTCCACCAGCACACACTCTGGAGCCCCCCGGCCCCGCACCTGTTCTCTATTTCCATGAGGTCGGGAACCTCCGGCTTCACCTTCATCTCCGCCATGGTGCGGAGCTGCCGCGACATCCACCACCTCCCGGCGAGAGACCGACGCGGATGGATGACGTCAGAGCCGTGCGGCGAAGCGTGACGGGCTCGGTTGCTAAGCAACGGGACGCGGACCAATGGGCGGCCGCTCTGAGGGGGCCCCGGGAGGGAGCGCGGGGCTGCGGCCCGGCCCGGTGCGAGGCGTCTGTGGTAACGGGCGCGAGGGATGCCCGGGGGTCCCGGATGGAGCAGCGAGGGGAGACAGAGCATAGGCGGGTTAGAGGGGTGGGCAGGGCGGTATCCAGGGGATTGAGGGGGTGGGCAGGGCTGTATCCAGGGGATTGAGGGGGGTGGGCAGCGCTGTATCCAGGGGATTGAGGGGGTGGGCAGCGCTGTGTCCAGGGGATTGAGGGGGGTGGGCAGGGCTGTGTCCAGGGGATTGAGGGGGTGGGCAGGGCTGTGTCCAGGGGATTGAGGGGGTGGGCAGGGCTGTGTCCAGGGGATTGAGGGGGTGGGCAGGGCTGTATCCAGGGGATTGAGGGGGGTGGGCAGGGCTGTATCCAGGGGATTGAGGGGGGTGGGCAGGGCTGTATCCAGGGGATTGAGGGGGGTGGGCAGGGCTGTATCCAGGGGATTGAGGGGGGTGGGCAGGGCTGTATCCAGGGGATTGAGGGGGTGGGCAGGGCTGTGTCCAGGGGATTGAGGGGGTGGGCAGGGCTGTATCCAGGGGATTGAGGGGGGTGGGCAGGGCTGTGTCAGAGGGGATCGAGAGGGGTTGGCAGGGATCGAATGGGGGCAGCCGGGCTGCGTAGCAGGGGTCGAGCAGAGTAAGCAGAGCTCTGAAGCGGCGATGGAGGGGGGTGAGCAGGGCTGTATAGCGAGGATCGAGGGGGTGGGCAGGGATCGAATGGGGGGAGCAGGGCTCTATTGCAGGGAGAGTGCGGTGAGCTGGGCTATATATCAGGGATAGAGTGGGGTGGGAAGGGATCAAGTGGAATGAGCAGACCTATGAGACGCGACTGAGAAGGGTGTGCAGGGCCGTATAGCAGAAATCAGGTGAGGTGGGCAGGGATCAAATGGTTTGGACAGAGTTTGATAGGGGGGATGTATGGGGAGTGGGCAGGGCTCTGGGCTGGGACCAAGCAGGGTTGCAGGATCTGTACAGCAAGGATGGAGGGGGCTGAGAGGGGCTGGGCTGTGCCATAGGGGGATGGGAGCAGGGCTGAACTGTGTGGCAGCAGGGATGGACTCCACTCTGGTGCACAGGCTGGGCCTGCTGGGGAGGCTTGCAGAAGGCTTTGTGTCCCACTGCTGAGGGCTCCCTGAAGGCTGAAACAGGGTACTGTGCTTTGGTCCAGGTGTGCCAAGAGCAGGCAGCTGCTTGAGGAGAAACAGTCTCTGCCCCCTCTTGTCAGGTAAAGATCTGATCCACCCACCCTTGCTTCTCCCATGCCATGGCATGCAGCCCAGGAGAGTTTGGCTGAGAACCACTTGAACTCCTTAACCACTGCTTTGGCAACACAGCCGAGGAGATGGGCAGCTGCAGGCAGCCCTGTGGCACACCTCATTGTAGCCCCACTGAGAGACTGGACTAATGAACACCTCCCGTGCTGAATCATTATTGTCCACATTGATGAGTAGCATCGGAGACATTTCTAGAGGATTGAAGGGTTGGGTTTCAAAACCAAATCCTTCTAGTGTAGACATGTTTCCTGGCTCTGCATATCGATTCCCCAGATCTGGAGTGTATCTTTTTGTACTGTGAGATGTTATCAAATCTAAATGCAGCTTTTGAATTGTGTGACATGATAATGACTATGTAATTCTTGATAAATCATATTTGGCACGTGTTTTGATTTTATACTCTTAATGCGTACGGTAGCTGAGATAAGCTTAAGGAATAGATGTCCTGCTTTAGTCCTTCTCATGACATCTTCTGTATATTCAGATGGTCACAATGAAAGAAGAAGTCGATTGTTCCTGCAGAGAAAATGTCACCATGTTTGCCATTTTTAGGGTTGGGATACTTCACTGTCACTCACTTTTGCCATGTGTCACTGATGGATGATGCTAAAACTGTTTCACTTGAAAACATGGAAAGCAGACTTGAGCAAGGAATCCCAAAGTGAAATGAAAGTAACTGTGCTCATCTCAAGCTTTGTTCACAGTTCTGAAGCAGGGGAATAAAAGTGTGATAGTCTTGCTCCTTTTCAATGTGAAAATCATGCAAATATTAATGAGAACTAACAGTTTAAAGAATCTTTTGTTCTCTCTTTTAAAAGAAAAAAAATTGAGGGACGAAAACACCTTAAAAGACTGTATTACTCAATGTACTCTGTTTAGAAAAATTGATTGCCTTTTTGTTTTTCTTTTTTAAAGAACACTTCCGAAAAAATGACAGCTGGCTCTGTCTCAGTTCCTCAGGTCATACCACTTCGAATCCCTCTCCCAGGGAAGGCTAAACATCAAATAGACACAAATACTCTTGTAGAAATAAAATCAGGTAGGAATAAGAGCTTTGACTCTATGTAAAGCCATTTCTTACAAGCTCATTTGAAACTTTTATCCTCTTCACTTTCTTTGCATTTATTTTTGACTTTTATGAGTGTGCACTTCCTTAGGAAACTCATACCAAATATACTTACACTTACATCTTTTTGCATTCAAGCAACATTGACATGAATAATTTCATATGTGTTAGCAGTCTTAATTCCTTCCAAGATCAAGCTCTTGAGCATCTCGTTTTGACTCCAAACCAGTGCTTGAAAGTGTCATGTGCCAGGCTCACCCCAAAGGTTTTCCTTACAATTTTTGAAATGTCACCTTTTAGCATGGGAGAAAATAGCTCTTCTGTCATTAGAACAGACAAGCTGTTGGAATGTTTTCATACAAAACCATTGTGCAGTTACTTTATGAGAAGAAATATTGCTTATAATGGAATTGCGTTTGTTGAGTATCTAATTTTTCATGGGAGAAACAGTCATGGTCCCAAGCGTTCAGTCATTTATAGAAATGCTTTGTTTTGTTTATGTGAGAAATAGCAAGCACAGTAGTGAATACTATGAAGCACAAAGCTTGTTTTCCACAGATTGAATACAGTTTAGCTAATTACTTTCTCTGTGTCTTTCAGATACACCTGAGGTCTCAATTTACTACACTTTAGATGGTAGTAAACCAGAACTCATTAGGAAACCTGGCTATGGAGAGCATAGCACTTTTAAGTATAAGGGTCCTATCATATTACCTGTTGGGAAAATAATGGTCAAGGCCCTGGCAGTTACAAAGTAAGTATCCTCTTTATTTTAGTGGTATTTTGTCAAGGGACAGATATTCCAGTCATGGCTTGGAGCCATGCTGTTTAAAGCATTCCATACCTCAAAAATGAGAGGCTCCCCATTCCCCAGACAGTTTGCAGTCTTAAGTGATCTAAGTGATCTTAAGGGGTGCATTGACTTCACTTTCTCCAAATATTTCCATCCATTAAGTGTTTGTTCAGATGGATTATCTCTCCTGCACTGTGGATTCAGGCCAGTGAGCTGTAGAAGCCATGGGCAAGAAACAAATAAAATACACTATATTTATCCTTTTGAAAGTGGTCATTAAAAATGCCAGAGAAACTAGTATGATGGTTTGTGGGATCATCTGGCTATTCAGCAGATTTATAGGTGATCTTCCCAGGAATCTGCTTCGTTTCTCCTGAAGGAGCACAGAATGCTAAACCCCACAGCTTAAGTACTATGTTAGTGCAAGGCCGAAGCACAAGAATGAGGTAATAATACAACACATAGAAGAAAAATGGATTTTAATGCACAGCCACTGGCTTTCTCCAAACTAACTTCCTGCTTAGAGACAGAGAGGACACGTGCATTCTGTCTGTACCTTGTTGTGTTATCTTTTGTTTCAAGGAAGCAAAAACTTCCACTCCAGATGGGGATTTGTGCTTGCTGTTCCCCACTATTTGCACCCTCAGGCATCCTTTGCTTATGTCTGCACTGGAATGTGACAACACAAACCTTGGCCTATGTCTATTTTCTGATATCACTACCTGGATTAACACTTGTTTCCAGTATGTTTTTTCAAGATATTTTCTAGATGCTCTAGAATGACAATAAATCCAAAATGGATACTTTGGAAATTTACAGCAATTTCTATGGTGCTGCTGAAATGTAATAAATAGTTTTCTCAAAAAAGTTGTGTGCTATGTGCTGCTTGGCTGGGAAAATGAATGTGGCATTATGAATGGATGAACAGTCTTGCTCTCCTATTTTCTGCATCACTGATAAAGTGTAGTTACCCCAGAAAGCAGACACAGGATTAGCAAGAGTTTTCCTGGTAATTTCTTATCAGTAGTAGGTCCTGTGAGTATTGCTCAAGATTATAGTTATCAAGGTATCAAATAATGACTTGCAAGCTTGGAAAAAATGTTCCAGCGAATGAGCCCTGTTCATCAGTGGTTTACTTGTTGCACATGGGATTGTGGCATGTATTTAGCTTTATAAACATTGGTTTTCAGGGACTGCAGGGAGAGTACAATTGTAACAAAGGTGTTTCTGGTAGAGTACAAGCAACCAAACATCTTCTCTGTTGGACACAATGACAAAAATTTCCTAAAATATACCACCACACAGGTACGTTTTAGAAATTTTAACCCCTTGTGTGCATATAAAATGTTGCACATATTATGCTATTTAGAGATTAGACCTTAACTTCCCATACTTTTAATATGCTTTATTTTCTGTGTTTGCCCATCTTTTCTATCTTGATCCTTTTTGTAATATTAAATTTTCAAGAGGATAGATTTTTTTTTCCCCACTGTCTTTTATGACCAATTCAAGTAAATTATTTTCAAAATACATTTGTAATCTAAGCTTTCCATATGCTTGCATCAAAAATAAATAACTATAGCAAGAGAGAATTAAAGCAAAACCAAGTATTTCATTTGAAATTCAAATGGAATATCTCTTTAGGAGAGGGAAGATGGAATTACTACAAAACCAAAGAATGGGGTGAACATAGAAATCAAGTCTGTCTGGAGTGAAGCACCACAAGATTTTCAAGGTATGACTTAATGAAACAGACTTTCATCTTAGCAGAAAATAGTGTAAAGCTGTAGTAACAAGTATAAAGCTTTCCTCTTATTTCACTAGTAAAATATGAGTAATTTTAAAACCATTTCAGAAGACAGAACATCCTCTAGTAATTCGTTTCATTTGCTCAACACTGCAAATAGAGAACAAAATTTACGTTCCATACATATAACATTAACTCTTAAAACATATTAAAAAGCCATTCGTTTCCGAGCAACATAACAAGGCCCAGTTTATATTTCCCCTTGTGCCAGAAAATGCCATTGAATTGATGGGACTGCACATTCTTTGCAGAGTTTTTACTGATGTTCCCTTGCAGTAAGATTCTGAAAGCAGAAATGAAAGTTTGACACAGATTTTCTCTATAGGTAAAGCCATGGTAACAGTGATGGGGTTGTTTTAGAGTAGGGAACTGCATTAATGGTTACTCATTAATTTAGTCTTAGGAGCCACATTCTTTTTGACTATGCAGGAAGGAAGAAAATTGTAAATAGAGAGAAATACAAAAGTAGGCTCTTTGAGAGAAAATGAGGTTTCTACTAGATTAATTTACTGTGAGTCCATGGAGTTTATTTGAACCCAAAATCTAGATGTCAAATTTTTAACCTTGCTGAGCTGTTGGAATTTAAAATGATAATATGTTATATTCATGTTAAATGCATGCAGTAAATGACACTGGAATAACAGAGTTGTAATTTTATATTTAGAAACAGAAAGAAAGACTGCTCACAGATTCCTGCAAGGACCACAGCTCCTTGCGAGTCACTTGGAAACAAAAGAATACAGAGAGGAATGCACCTCAACACTACAATTAGAGTCATTGCAGGTAAGCAAAAGGCTGTTGAGGAAAACTCTAAAGGGCTATCATCAGAATTGAGCTCTAAAAAAAATAAAGATGTAAAGGTTTGTGATCAGTCTCATATAATCTCTCAGAAATTAAGAGCTTTGGCTGTATTATCATAGAGTCATAGAATTGTTTGGTTGGAAAAGATATTTAAGATCATCATGTCCAACCAATCACATAGCACACTTCACACTAAACTATGTTCCTGAGCACAACATCTACACATCTTATAAATACCTCCAGACTGGTGACTCAGCCACTTTCCTGGGAAGCCTATTCTGATGCCAGACAACCCTTTCAGTGAAGAAATTTTTCCTAATATCCAAGCTAAACCTCTCCTGGCACAACTGGAGGCCATTTTTCTCTTGTTCCGCCACTTTTTGCTTGGGAGACCAACCCCTTCTTTGCTACAAACTCCTTTGAGGTAGTTGTAGAGAGCAACTAGCTGTAAAGAGCAACATTACACATGATTAATTTAAATTTACTGATCATGACACACTGGAATAGGAATATCCAAAAGCAGTACACAGTCATCAGTGAGAACAGAACCAGGCAAAGCAAATTAACAGTACCTGCATTCTTACTAATTCTCTTCTAGTACATGACTGAATATGCAATTAACATGTAATTATTGCTGTGGGTTGGCAAGTTGATATCTTGGAAGTAAAGAGCAAGATATTGACTTATTTTTATTGGAAGAAGCTGTAAGTCCTTAATGCAGATAATGGGGGGAATGAGTGTACTAGATGTTTGTTAAAGGGATGCATTTCAATGCAACTTATGTCAAATATAATTTTTAGCTGATTTTGCTACTCTTATATGCATTTTGCAAATATTTGCTTGCTAAGGCTAAAGAATTACTACTATTCCAGTTTGCGAGTTCTTCTGCAGTGACTAGCCAGAAGAGCTTAGCAAGAACACAGTTGGCAAGGATCCTGAGGGAAACAGATTTCCTCAGGTAAGTGACTTTTTCTGTTAGCGTATTTGTCCTTGGAAAGTAACTGGGCAATTGCCTTTTGCAACCAAGTTGATAATACTGTGGTGCTCTACAAAAATGAGGAAAGCAAAGACAGACACTGGCTCATATGTGGAGAATACAACCGAAGTAGGGCTTTGAAAAATCTTTGTCTTACATGTTTTATTGACATCTCATCATACACAGTTATCAACTATCTTACCATCCTTTAAAAAAAAATCCCAGCACCTGTAGGAATCAGATTTTCCATTTTTTTTTCAGATTTTGAAATTAGAGTACAGCCCTCATGCTGTACAGGGAAACTGCTCATGAGAATAGTCTCAGAGAAGGTGAGAACATTAATTCATATGAGTATTGAAAAGCTTATGAGATCTACACCAGTGGTTCCCCATGGTGCAGCAGTGAGGCCTGATACAGATCAGGTGTCAGGAGGCTTTTTTTTCTCACATGGTGAGGAAGAAAATATGAAACTCCATAGCAGTCAGAAAGCTTTCTACCCTGCAAAGCTGCTTACATGGATGCTGGAGCATAGTTTGGGGAACCACCATAGCTTGGAAACTGCAACTGAGAAATCGGTGACCTAAGTCCTGTCACAAATGGCTCCAGATTAATCATCATTTTCCAATGGTACACTATCAAAACAAACTCAGCCAGTTTGCTCTTATTTGCAGATGTGCACACTGTTCTGCACCTCGCCTGTCTGACCCCTTGGCTCACTTCTGTCAGGAATGTGGATCTCCTATTCCACCTGTGCCAGTATGTCGCTTCCCACCCCCTGAAGGATCACAGGTCAGCAAAACACCATAACAGTCAACAAATCCCCTTATGGGAGAAACACTTCCTCAGCAAATTGCACATTTATGTTGGCAAAAACACTATTTAGTCACACTTTCATTTGGGAAGCTCTGTTCTGATTGTTTTATTCACTCCTCTTAGCAGTGACATAATGGGCAAAATTAACCCATTTTGATTGTTTCAAGTGCCATATATTTTAATAAGGATACCTGAGAAAAATTAAATTGTGGGTTTTTTGCTTCTGCTAGGAAACTTCACCAAAGCTAGATTGTTTATCATTATGTAACAGCCACGAGCATATCTTTAGGACCATAAAGATGCATATCTTTATGCAGCTTATTTCAGTGCTAACTAGTGCAATAAGTTATTTTGCAACTAGTGTCTCTGTCTCATAGCTGAGAAGATCCATCCTAATATGCCTGAAATGTTAAGTGGTGGCACATGTGGGAGTATGTAAGAGCACTGAGTTTTTACAGTGATGCCTATATCTATCTTCTCTAATCCCTTCCCAAGATAACAACTTGATCTAACAAGTTGATATATTTTTTTCCTGTATGATAAGAAAGTTGTCTTGTCGGGAGCACTGCTATAGTTTCAGGTGTTGGCTGAGAACATGCAGTGCCTCTTCAGATTAAGTTTTTAATTAGGAGGATTTGATCTACCTGCACACATTGCACAGTAACATTTAAAATATACTGAATATTAATTTAGTATCTTTCTGGAATATTTTTAGCAGTCAATGGAGCATTTTCTTTCCAGTTGTCTTCATATTTTCTCTATAGCCTCTAATTTCTACGGATCAATATCAGTATCTGTTGCTGTCAATTGTTATGTTCACAGAGACCTTCCTGGTGGATGTAGACTTTAACCAGGAAAATACTGAAAAACTCATTATAACCCTAATGATGTCATTATGGTTCTTAACATACTGTGTTGTGGCTTCTTCTTCAGATGGCACCATGTCTTGAGTGCAGACATCTTGTGCCAATGAACACACCCACGTGCATTGTGTGTGAGTCACCAATAGCTCCACAGCTGCAGCCCCAACCCAACGTCTGCATAAAGGTACTTGAGAATAAGTATCTATATAACAAAAGAGCAATTTACCTCCTGGCATGCATTTTTGCTTTATTATAAATACTTTTTCCAACTTGGATTTGTGTAACTACATTATGGCATTTTTAAGAGCCAGCAGGATTAAGAACACCTTGAATAGAAGCAGTCATTAAACATAAATGTTGTAAGATCAGGAAGGCGTGCTGAAGAGCACATCATGCAACAGTCTGAATGCATATGCTTGTGCTCAGCAGAGAGATATTCTATGATTTTATGATTTACGACTTTAGTATTACTGAGCATTTTAAGCTTATTAAATAGGTCTTCATTACTCTGCTTACCTCATTTGATTGTAAAAGCCTAGTACAAGTGGGCTGGCAGGACTGGGTCAGTGGGTATGTGCTCAAACAGATACAGCACAGTCTTATCAGTGATCCAAAAGTGCTGGTGGTCTTAACTAGGCAAAATTTGCCCTAAAAAATTCTCCCTACCCAGGGGCATGGGGACTCTTTGTTTTGTGTGAGTGCAGTGATGAAGCAAACTGATGCTAATACATGCAAAGATCTAGAGGTACTGATGCTGGATCTCCTGAGAGAACTGTATGTAGTTTTTTTTAAAATGGCACCCAAGACACATAGATTTGTGATGACCAGGAAATAACTGAAGTCTGAAGCCCACAGCATGAAAGATCTCTTCTACCTGCAGGGCTGAATAACCACAGAACTTTGTAAGAACAAGTTTTATTATTGTTATTATTGTCGTTCATAGTTTCCAAATAACACCTGAAATATGTTCTCTCTCTATTTAAAAGGGTAAAGTAATTTGTCAGGTGTGTGGCACAGGAAATCCTCTTCACCATAAGCACTGTGTGACTTGTGAAAGCAAACTGCCTGTAATACAGACGGTAAGGCTTCTTGCATCATTTGGCTTAATCAAATCAAAGCATAACAATCTTTTTCTTAGTGAAAATGAAGTCATATCCCTGTGTGCCTCTGTTACAAAAGCCAAGAATCCCTCCCCCATGCCATATTCGAGTCCAGTGCTCCCAGAGATGTTCCATCACAAACACTCAGCTAAACATAAGGGTATCATATACCTTCAGGTTTCTGTTATGGAGGTCAAGATTGCAAATACCTTTGTGAAAGCTCAGAAGGCTCTTAGAAAACAGGCAGTGTTGGTTACAAGGAAATCTTGTTTGTGTTTAGATTATTTTCAGTTGCAATAGAAAACTTGAGTATATACATCAGGAAGATCATTCTCATTGATTCCAATTATATTGTGAAAGTAAAATATTCTTTTACATTATTTTTCTTATCTCCATTTGCTGTTTCCCCTATATGCATACAATTACTATGCTTGAATTTGGCTGTGACTCTGCACAGAGGTGAGAAAAGCAACAGTAAATATTCCCATTAAAATTGCAGTCTGTTTCCTCTTCCCATTTAGTTTGCTTGTTGTGTTCCTTAGGAGAATTTTACTTTCACTCTTAAAAGTATTGTATGAAGACCTTATGATACATTTCACTTCTTCAGGTTGTGATAAATACAAAAATTAAAGAAGAATAAAGATTTGCAAGTTAAAACCTGCCAGTTATATTGCCAATGTGTTGAGTTCTAATACTCAGTAGCTAGAGTCAAAGGCCTGAGATGGCATTTCCAAGTGAATTTTATTAGGAATCTGTACTTACTGAAGATATACACGTTTAACTGCTTCACTAAATGTAGACATTAATATGTAGCTGCTTAGGCACATAACTTGAACCATGACACTTATAGTAGCTAAGATAGAAAGTTAAATTAATAACAATTATTAATAGCAATCAGATATTTTACTAAAAATTGTGAGTGATAACAATAATAATTTCCAAATTATTCATAATGAGTAATGGTGTTTATATTAATATTAGTGGTTATTAAATAATTTAGATTTAGAACATATTTAGACCTGTGCACTTCTAAATTTTGCCTTCCAGACAAATCCCAAGCTTCATCACTCAAATTGCTGTGCAGGCTACAGAAGAAAATAAGGCTATTTTGTGTCTGCCTACTTGTTGTTGTGGTATCTGTAATCAGAATAATTTCCCTAAAGTTCTGTTCTTTATCCATATTCCTGAATCACAGAGAAAATGTGCTTTGCATAAGCTCTGAGGCAATACCTAACAAAACAGTTTTAAGACCTATTTTTCCTGACTAGGATTTATACACAACCTCCAGGAGTTTCAGCTGAAAAATCTTTCTTTTGCATGCTTATGTAAGTTAATTGTAGTAGAAAAACTATGTAATATATAACTTGTGTGAAATAAAAGAGTGAAAAATATATTTGGTATAGCAAATAACAAACCAAGAGAAAACTCATTGAACACACTCTCCCTGCCATACTACTACAAAGCAAAAACACAAAATAGCTTTTGTGGTTTAGATGTGAAAATACAACTTATCAGCAGAGAAACCTTGCTCTCAACTATACTTATACATGGGGCCATACTAGTAAAAACTCAGTGTAAGTGGGCACTGTTGATAAGGTGGGTTTGGGGTTTTTTTGGCACTCAGTTCTGCTAAAAAATTAATGCTGCATTTTACTGTGGTTTTGTAATGAAAAAAAATTACGTGTTAGATCCTAGTCATTCTGTTGCTTATTTCAAGTTGAAATAAATATTTTAGGCTGAATATCACTTTATGTTATCAAAGTAGCTTGCTTTCCTGTTTCACCTTATTTAGCTTAGGAAGTTTTTTTCGTAAGAATTCTTTTCTCCCTAATGTTTTCTTGTTGGTTTTGTTTTATGGATTTTTTTGTGTGTGTGTGTGGGTGGTTTTTTATGTTTTTTTTAAGCCCATGTTTGGAGGAGACATCCCCCTGCCTTATCCCAGCCAGCAAAGGAAGACAGTTCCATGCTCAAAATGCAATCATGAGAACCAATATGATGCCCATTTCTGTGATCGGTGTGGAGCCAAGGCATGTGCACTCTGTGTTTGTATTGATAAATCATTTTTACCCATCTGTGTGTGACCTACACCAATTTCATACTGCTCTTTGCAAAACTGTTGCCAGTTAGTACACAGTTTAGTATTATCAAAATACTTAGAGCACACAGATTTATATAAAGAAAAAATAAAGACTTAGATGACACCCTGACACCACATCGGTCAGTGACTTAAGGGTTTAGAGATGTAAACAAATTACCAAGGGTAATGCACTGGGTGATATGCAATAGCTGTGTACTCTGCCAAAGTAGCATATTCACCAAAGCTTAAAGCATAGGCTAGCCTAATGCAAGTTTTCCCATGTCTGCTCTGGGATATGATCATCTATATAGGCACTTACCAGAGATGAGGTGGTGCATGCAATTTTTTGGCTGAAAGCCTCACTAACTTCAACAAAGACAAATACCTAACTGCTGTCCAGTAAAGCTTTTCCAAGGTACAATCAATGTAAACAATTCCCCCTGGCATATGTTTTTATAGGTATAGTGTTCAATCTAAGATCATAGTCAGGCAAATTTTTTTTTTTCCTGTGAGATGAGTCCGCATAAAATTTTAAACACACTGCTATATACATAGATAACCATTGGTCCTTCACTGTACCAGGAGTCTCAGGGTAGTGGGGGTAGTGGTGGATTCAACAGGAACGATTTGGAGTCAATATTCAGTTTCAGAGCACACACTAGTAATGACAGGGCTTTGCCAAAGAAAAGAAACATTTTTTAAAGCGTACGGTGAAAAAAAATAACATACCCAAGTACTGGATCTGTCTGAAAATATGTTTATTTGCATAGCACAATGATGTACTGTCTTCGATTTGCAGTCTTTACTGTCTTGCATCTGCCAGTGTGTTAGCTGTCTGGTATCCTGGTTAGTATTTCTAGTTTAGTAGCTTTAGGTAGTGCTACTTTACTTGCTTTTAATTCACAACACTGCTTTTATGTTTCTCTAACCATGCATCATATGTTTCTGTAGTGACAAGTGTTTCATTCAACTTTCCAGCCTGGACCTCCCCCATCCTATTTCACTTGTTTCAAGTGTGGTACGAGCAACCGTCCGTACGCTCGCTTCTGTGGGTCCTGCGGTGTTTGCATAGAGCCCCCATCAAGCGTGGGTTCTCAGAATGGCAGTGGAAACTCACTGGCATTTTCTGAGGTAAGAAACACAATATTACAGCTAGAAGGCTCACCCACTGTGGGTGTAGATTGACACAAGTCTATTAATTTCCTCTTGGAGGCAACATTGAGGTCTGTTAGCATGCTGAGGGCAAAAACAAAGGTATGTTTATTCTCAGAACTGCTATCTGCCAAAAAGTAGACTTAGCCAAAGGCCTTACTCTAAATAGGAAAGTGAGAAACAACCAGCTTTTCAAAAGTATTATCTCTTTAAGTACTTTTATCTTATTACATGTGAATTATTTTTGTCCAGCAGATATGAGGCATTCTTTCATATTTAACAATGCTTTGAAAACTCTGTTTTAAGAAACACTGTAATACTTAGCAAGGACAGCTTTTGTGCTACAAAAGCATACAGGTCATTCGGCTGGCAATCATGAAGAGTTTTGCTTTTGCTTGAATATTTGTGATAAATTGCATCATTATTACAGACTGGTAATTAAGATCAAGACCTGTTACTGATTCTTCCTGCTAGCATTTTAATTTCTTGACAATTTTGTATACTGTTCTAGTTAATTTCTGCTTCTAATCTGTTTAATTACATCTAATTATATTACTTACACTTTTCTTTCCACTCCCCACAGGCTAAACGATTTCAAGCTGAAGTTGTCTGGCAGTCTCTTCCTATTTCCTTGCCCAAATCAAGGCCAGAACTAAAAGAAAGAGAAGATAAAGGAACCCAAACCATTGGACTTTTTTACCCATCTAGCAAGCTGTTGGAAAAGAAGGAGCTTGAGCTAATTTCACAAAAAGAAAAGCTGGAAAAAATGAGTGATCATAAGCCTCTTCTGACAGCCATTAGTCCTGGAAAAGGTTAGGAGTTTTGAATTTATGTTTCCTAAACAAAATTGCAATATATTACCCTACTTTTTCTCAAAAAAATTATAGTATATAGCATGTAGCATCAATAGGATACTGATTTACATCTTTACAAGTCTGTCTTCCCACCATTCACTTGTAAATGAGGTGCCTTAGAATTCAGATTGCAGA
This sequence comes from Phaethornis superciliosus, assembly GCA_023637945.1. Classification (NCBI taxonomy): domain Eukaryota; kingdom Metazoa; phylum Chordata; class Aves; order Apodiformes; family Trochilidae; genus Phaethornis; species Phaethornis superciliosus. The sequence continues at coordinate 31,983,746 of JAJQWJ010000003.1, forward strand.
TCTCTGTGAATAACTAGAAGAAAGCCTATCAGCAGTATCAGAATTACTAGAATTACTATCAGAATTATTTGCTAGGTTTGATTTCATCAGATCCTACAAGATCAGGGATGGGTGTCCTATATTTGAATTGGAAACCACTAAACAACCACCCCATCTCCTAGCATGCTCCTTACCCCCCTCAATGTGAAGTTCAGTTACAACTGAGATACTGCCTGCTGGGAGTAGTTACACAGAACTCTGAGATACATGGAGCTGGGGCTCTTGAAAATAATGATGAGGCTTGTCTATGTGGAGAAATTGTTTAGGTTTCTTTTGAGGAATAAATTAGAGAAGTTTCAGAAGCAAACTTATCTAGAGAAAGGGATTCTTAACAGGATTACAAAATACAGTGTTGGTAGAAACCTTGAGAGCTCTTGTAGGCCCCATCTTTTAGACCCACAAAGGTGTCAGTACATCTACATCTCTCATTGTAGAGATTGTCCACACACAGACTACTGTGTCAGTACTGCAGATGATTTTGTTTCACAGTTCCTGGTTTGGTCATTCAGTTCTTTGTGTAAAAAGTTCACTTGACTGTTTAATGTCATTAAAAAGTTTGCAATTTGTAGTTTTTAGTTTTAGTATCCTCAGAAAACTCCGTCAGCTTTCTGGTTCCAAATCCTTGGAGATAGTCCATCACTATTACTAACAGACCTCAGAAATGGCCCAGTTTTCAAAACTGTCTTAATATTACAGGGCAGCCCAGCTGTGCAGTGCAGAGAATATGTCCATTTTACAACACTACAGCATCAAACCATGGTTACTTTTTTTGATCCACTTTCCCAACAATAGCTTTTTTGCTACAGTAAGACAGTCAACCCTTCAGGCTCTTATGAGAGTTATTTATCTATTGGGTAGAAAAAATAGCTAATGAATGTTGGAACTTCCTGGTTTGTCTCTTATGTACTCTTATTTTTTAAATTATCACTGGGGAAATCTGTTTTCCTACTCTTTTGCTCTGAAATGTGGCATGTTCTCTTAGACATCACTGTCAGAAGTACACTTGACTCAACATGTCAGGGAGCTTAATTTAGTCAGAGATAATAAAAGATTGGCCTGTAATAGTGCTGAGGAAAAAAACCAAGGTAACACTAAACATTCATGTGTCTCTATCAAAAGTACAGCTCTTGACTTGTGAGTGAGAATTTCTTTCATTGGGAAAGGTTGGGAAGAAATTCTGAACTGCTCTTGAACAATGTCTATTTTTATTCATTTAGCAGAGGTAACTGTTGAAGTTGCACTGTATATTTTATTCTCCTTTAGATACTACCAAGGACTGAGGTACAAATTTCATTGTCTAAGTTAAAAAATGTCTGTTAACAGTCAAGTCTTTCATGCTGTTCCCTTTCTTTGATGTTAAGCTATATATATGGCTTGAAACTCCATTTATCAACAAGATCATGCACTATCACTCAGGAAAATTGTAAAATACATCCATTATTTCTGTAATTCAAATAGTATCAGACATTCGATAGTAAAGTTTTTAAATACAAGTTTTTACTTTCCTGACCTCTTGGACATTAACTAATAATAATCTTTTCTTTTGTGAAGTTAAAAAAAACAAAACAAAACAAAAATAACAACCCAAAACCATTTAGGACAGGGGGAAATAACAGCAGTACCAAAACATTAATCCTCTGATGCATACTGCGGGGCTTTTTTTGCTATACTTTGTCTGTTTCGAACAGAAGCAAAGTCATTTATTAGGTAAATTTACAAAGAAGTCTCCACCTTTCTACTGTAAAAAACAATAAATCATAGTGATAGAGGTGTAATCAGCTGCTGACAACGTGAATTCAAGTATTCCGTCAGAGCTGCCAAAAATCTTTTTAGATGTAATAAAAAGTCAAGCATGCAAGAATATGTTCCCAGCCAACTGCATTTTTTGAAATAAAATCCCAGGACCTAGGCTAGTTATGAACCAGCTTATTGCAGAAAATACTGACTTCTCTGGAGGGATTACTCACCAAGTAGTAGTCTAGCTTAGATTTTTGAATTACTATTTTCAACTTGTGTTAGCTTTTGTATGTGAGGCCATGAGAGGGAAAAATTTTATGTTGCTCTGTGGATATTTCTTTTTACATTGTTTTGAAGCTGCCTAGTGAATAAGACTTGCTGTTTTCATTTGTCATAGTTTCTACCAGCTTGATCTTGAAAGAGTCCTCCAAGCACAAAAACCCTTATGCACTTGCCTTTTCTTCTAAAAGACAGAGCAGAATTTTTCTCTGACTTGGTTTCTTTTCACTGTTTTGAGCTTCATTTAACCTGGAGGGAAGGATAAGGTCAGAACAACTTCATTGTGTCAGTTAAATAAGGTTACAAAGCCTACACAATTTAGAACAGAATAAATCCTACTCTGTACTTTCTGTAAGTATGCTCAAAAATAAAATTAACCAGATCCTGATAACAATCAATCACTTAAGACTGAGAAGAAGCCCATTTGTTTCTTTCTTTGATGAAAACAGAATATTGCTTCAGAAATACTTGAAAACACTGCAAAAACCCTAAATGACTTGAGTTTTGAATCCAGGCATTCAGTCCTGTAGAAGAATAAAGGAATTCTGAATCTCTCCCAGAGATCCTGACAGGTATAAGACGAAGAATGTTTAAGCTTAGAATATAGTCACCCATATATAATCAGAAAGCATTTATTTGGAGAAAAATTTATACAGAATACTATATAGGTCGAGTTACTATGTCTGCAGTTTTTAGATTTGGCTTTTTGTTACCTGTCAGTGATCTCACGTCAACTAAATGTCAGTTCAATAATGCACAATTGCTTAGTTCTAATATTGTACTTTTAAAAAAATTATCTGGAATAGTGTGAGATTCTTCTTCACACAGAGCTGGTTTTGTTTCCAAAGGACAATTCCAATACATAATTTTGTTGTTAATAGAGGTGCCCTAAGAATTAATTATAACATATGGATAAGACAGTATTTCACCTCTCAAAGCTGGCTTCTCCTTTTCTTCTTTTTCTTCTTTTCTAAAGACAAAAACAGATTTTTTTTTCCTGTCTCAATGAAAATATGGGGTCTTTTAAATAATCCCTCACGTGAGCAGAAGAGATATTAATCACAGTCTCCGTGACTTTTTTCCTTCTTAACTCTCTCTGACCAGGGTACTGGAGAAAACAGCTTGATCATGTCTGTGCTCACCTTAGAAGCTACGCTCAGAACAATCTTGAATTCAGAGCACTGATTGGAGAACCTCATATGGGAAAGGTAGGAAGGAGCCTGTGAGTATTTTCTTCCTCATGAAAAGATTATTGTGGCTGCTAGATAAACATTGGAAAAATAAACGTGTCCATTTTCTTTATACTCTGACCTGTTTATGTGTGTTATTTATTTTGGTTTGTTGTTCCATTTTTTTGTTTGTTTACCTTTTCCCAAAGATTTTTTTCTTCTTTCCTTCCTATGGCAGTTTTTATTCTTCTCTCAACTCACAGCTATAAGAGAAGGGATAGAAGCCAGAAAGCTCTTGCTCAGCTGCTTTATCCCACAGCAGGCAATCAAGAAAAGGAAGAGATCAGTGACATCTATGTAGCTGGTCAGTTAAATAAGCCTTGCTAGAAATGGACTGTAATTATATGCTTGTCTCTGCTCTGGTCTGGATTATACCATCTTCTACTATAAACTATACCAGTATTAAAGGAAGGGGTTATTTAATTTCTTAATGGAGATGTAGTCTTCAGGATGTCACCAAACTGCATTAAAATTATTAAAGGGGTGATAGGAAGAAGATAGAAACCAGTGGTTTTTCCTAAGGAGTCCTAGATAGGAATGAAGTCTTCATTTTCTTGCAGAGTCCTAAAGTCCTAATATAACTGAGGGGTCATTTGGTCCCTGTCCTGATGGAGGATCAACACTGCCTAAACTGTTCCTCACAGATGTTTGTCTTGAAGCTTTTCAAACTCACCAACAATGGAGATTTCACAACTGCCCCAGGCAGTTAGAGTCCATTTCTGCACTCAATTATCCTTGCTGTTCAGCTGTAGTGCTCTATTGCTTGCTTTGGCAGCCCTGCAGGGTTAAGGAGTTGCATCCACTCTCACTGCTTCCTAGGTGCTGCCAGCACAACTGCTTGAAGTAATGTCCTGTGGACTGGATAAGGTTAAAAATAGCTCTGGAGAGGAAAAAAAGGACATCAGTGCTAGTACAAAAATAGGTCAGCAGTGAGCAGCTGAAAGTGGGATGCAAGCAGAAGTAGTATTGGGGACTCCTTGAACTGGTATAGCTACAGGGAAGCTTATTCCTAGTATCTGACTGAAGTCTTCCTTGTTACAGTTCAAGCTCACGATTTCTTAACCTGTCTTGACTGATGTGACACACCAGTCAAAAAAGCCACAATTTTAGCACATAGAAACAACTACAGAAAAGTTAGTGGGTTTCAGAATTCTTATTGTCATTTGGCCAATTACACTTGTAGGAGGTGTAACACTCCATCAGACACTTTGCATCTGAATTCTATACCCACTGAGACCTACTGAGTCTACTGGTATGTCCAGAAGATGTAGTACTTTATCTAGATAAAGATATCTGCTTGCTGGAGATGAAATACAGGTCCACTGCGACTTGTTTCCTTTGCTTAAGGATTTTAAATGCCTGAAATATGTTTTATTTCCCAGAGAAGGCTATTTGTGCTGCTTCTTGGTTTTCTGTCATCCTATTGTCTTGAAACCACTGCCCCGAAAGTAACAGAAGTAATTCAAAGTAGATGCCAACTATCTGGCCTTAATGCTTCTTTTTTCAGTTTTCACATGGATTAGAAATAGAATCATTCTCAAAATTCTCAACCTGTTGCGATATAACCTTGTCACCTGCATTCCACTTCTTTATAATCCCCTGTATAATTGTTCATATGTAACTTCAATAGTTGTCTTGCCATCAGTACTGTCTGAATGAACCAATATAGAAAGTTGCCCATGTTTTACTACTGTGCTTCTACAGATGGTACAACTTAAGCAGCTACCCGTTCTCCTGGAGCAGGCAGTCCTAAGACCACCAAGGCTTTCATGCAGCTGCAAAATCTGGGTGGAGAATGCCTGAACTTTAATTAAATGTAACATTATTCCATCTTCTGGCATTTCAGTCATTATGATATTTCCAGTTACTCAGAATACCAGCTGCCAGTTAGATGGCAAATGTTGGTACAAAATCACAAGTAGGCAAAAGCCACGTGTGTGATTTTGTATATTGGCTACATAACAAACATCATCACCAAGACTTATTCCTAAAACTATTTCTGTGTATTTTTTTCAAGGATACACTAATGGTTGCTCTTTCCCTCTAGATTAATTCTGCTACCATCCATGAGGATGACTATGAAGTTACTATTACATTGAATTATGCTCTTGCTATTAAGAAGGTCAGTCTGGGGGGTGAGGGCTGCTGTTAAGCAACTGGTCTAGAGCTGTCACTGGACCAGTCATTGTAACACTGATATATTTAAAATTCAGGTCTAAACAAGATCTTTAGTTCAGAGAGTGTTAACTCACCACTTCAGATAAAGGAATCTTTTTTTTTTTATTCTGTTGGAGCTGGCTAAGCAGGTATCTTTATCTGATTAAGCCAGATTTCATGGTTATGTTGCTATTATCTTGCATTTCATTAATTTGCTATTAAGATTAATGTTCTTCCCTCAAATTATGTTGTTTCTAGCACCCCTTAGCTCTTGATATTATAGCCTACTTCAGTCTGCATATTTTGCTCTTAATAAATACGCTTACAATTTTTCAGTATGGAGATAACATTTTGCCAGAGTTCCTGTTAACCATATTCAAACACTCAAAATCCCTATCTCCAGAATTACCATGTTCAAAAAAACACCCCCATATTAATTTCCACCTTTTCAAAGATGAAAATCTACCATTTTAAAGATCTAAAATTCAGACTGTATCTCCTGTGTAGCGTCTTTTAAGAGCTTACCTTGCCAAATGGTGCCTGAAAATGCGTATCACATCCTTTCACAAGTGAGGAGTTAATCTGATCTCTCAAGTGGTGGACACGCTTCCATTTAGATGAGGATTTTCATTCCATTAAATGAGGTTGTGTCCCTTTTTTCTTTTTTTTTTTTTTTAATCAAAACAAATACCTAATGCAAGGTTTAGAAAAAAATTGCTACATTATTTTTCTTCAAAACAGAGTTGAATTACATATAATAATTTGTTTTGTGCTGATTTGTAATTGATATTTTTCCATATGGAGCACCACCATTTTGTGCTACTAGGATTACAATGGCATTACATGATAATCTGATCAGCTTCCTGCATTTGATGATTTTACAGGATAATCATACTAATAAACCAGTGAAATTCAGCAGTCATTACCTGAATACTGTAGCAGAAGCCAGAGGTGAACAGGACAGCAATCAGACTAGTTTTGGTGAGATTTTTTTTTTTTTCTCCCCCTTGCTCCATGTCTTTATGACAGACCATAAATAGAGTAGCCAACAATATGGAAATAGTATTTGAAGGCTAGGTACTGAGGTAGGCAAACAAGTACATTGCCACATTGTGTGTCTACATATCGATCTTTAAAAGTCTCAAAATGTGCCTGAGCTGAGATTTAAGCAATGTACAGACTTTGTCAAAAGTTCATGAGAATGTTTCATCCCTAGAGGAAAGCTGGAGAGGCCAGTAAGGTGCAGCCACAGCACATAGCCTTGCCTTTACTGTAGTGATAAAACTTATAATCATAGAATCACAGAATAATTTGGGACCTCTAAAGGTCATCTAGGCCAACCCCCAAGTCAAATGCTTTGCATAGTGTCTTACAATAGGAGCTATAAATGTTAATATTATCTCTACTTCTGAGCCATCCCAGGGACTTCAGCTTTGGCACACCTGTCAAAGATGAGAAATTACTAAATACATTAATTCTAGACCTACTTTTCAGAGATGCTTCACTTGCATCTCCCATTGGCATCAGTAATAGCTCAGCACTTTAAGCACCTCATATTGGATTTGAGTTTTCATTAAATCAACTACTTGTGAAGTCAGAAATTCCTGAAATTCCTATGATATAATTTGGCACACTTCATGTATAAATTTCAGCCAGTTTGTGCTTCTAATCTGAGACTTGGCAAGTGGCAGCCATGGCACTAGGAACTTGTTTTCTCAAGTGTCAATAATGTGACTGTGATTCCAGGCACTCTAGTAGCACCTGCTCAAAGGGTCTCCACTTGCTGTGTTTTTTCCTTATCAACAATCCTGCACATTGGTAGATTATGTCTCTTGTAAATAATGGACCTCCATATCTACTCAAGGTCCTCTAGTCTTGTTCCTAAGTATTTGAGAGTTAAACAGCACTGAAAAATTGTAATGGTTTTGGCCAAAGAATTAATGAATCCCAGTCAAGCCTGTAGAATAGAAGCCTGTAGAATAGCTGCAGCTAGTTAAAACAAAAAAAAAGACTCAAACTCCACATTTCATTGAATCCTTGTTTCAAAACAGCGAGTTTTAAAGACTGCCTGAGTGTAAACCTTTTGTTAAAACCAGTCTGATCTGCAACAAATATTTCATCACTTTCTCTTGTGGAAAACTGATAAATATTGCTTTCATTTCAACACAAAATAAAATATTTTTGTGGATAAATTATTTCCAGATCTCTCCCCCAAGTTCTTGTTAGGATACTGACTTGACTTTGAATTAACATTTGTTTCCCTTTCTGGTAGGCAAGGATGATCATAATCTTTTCCATTCAAGAGGCAAAACAAAGAGAACAAATTCAAGAACACTTACAGGAAAAGAAGATAAGCTCCCTGTATGTATCTTCTGCCAATACAGAAAAAAACTACTAATAGAGCAGCACTAACTCAAAGGAGGGTATCCAAGCGTAAAAACAGAAAGCTTTTAATAGCTGGGGGAGGAAATGGGACAATTCTAACTTAATATAAAACCTGAAAATTGGTAGCTGACATTTTGGACCCATTCTGTTTTACTGACACAGCAAGAGGCCTAAAGACTATTGCACACTGATTTTTGTTACAGGTTTTTCTCAAAAGCAACATCAGATGGAGGCATTATTTTCTTCACTTGACCCTTACTGCCTGGTTTGGGTCTGTAGGACATACCCCCGATTGTGCTAGAATTACTGTTCAGACTGATCTAGACAGGGGAAGATGATCTGTGCAACAAGCTTTTAAGTCAAATCATTTTTCCTGTAAAGCTGAGATGTCAACACAACCAAGTGCTAGCTTAATGCAAGTATCGGGGCTTTACTTCCACTTCCGAAATAGCCTGGAAGGACTGCCGACTAAATGGATAATTACTAATAGCACAGAAAACTTCAAAAAGAAATGTCCATTAATCTCCGGTTGGCCAACTCAAAAGATGGAAGAAGATGTAGAGCTTTGTAATATGAATCCACATATAAAAATGCTTGGTCAAGTTATAGGGCTTTTGAAAGGGAAAGAAAAAAGGTGGAAAGGTGGGAAGAGATAAAAGGAGGTTTTTGTGTTGATTGGTTGGTTTGTTTGTTTCAAGATTTGGTTACTAAGCCTCTGTAAGGCTATTTATTTCTCAATAAAATACTTGCACAAGTTCTGGAAACATCAAACTTTAATTCTACTGCAAAGAAGTCGTACCCATGTTTACTGTGATTAACAGATCTTTGTACAGTCTTGGCAAGCTGCACTGATGTAAAGCTAGTTGCTTGCAGACATTTGCTGAATCAAGATCAGTAGTGAGATATTCACCTGGGTTATTCAACACTTGCTCAGATTCAGAAAAAAATCCCCATAGTAGGGTCCTGAGTTAGTACTGCTGATGCTCAGCAATGTCGTGTTCTTCCCTCAGCTACTGTCTTGCCACTATGTGCGTTCTGTGCCTTTACTCAAAGCCTGAATATGCTCCACCTACTCACATTTTCACTGTGTGAAATGTTACTGGCTCTTTTGCTTTTCCACAGCCAGAGTCCAGGCAACTACTGGATGAATTAGGTCCAAATGGGAAAGCAAGAATCACCTTGGTAGACCAATTGCTCAGTGAAGTAAGTTACTGGTTTGCTGACATTTCCCCTTCCAGCTCTCTGGCCATTTACCCCTGGAGTCTTAGCCTGGTATCTGACTTAATGCTTAGGAGACAACATTATTGCAAGACAACTGCCTTCAGGTTGAAAGAGCATTTTGCAGAAGAAATATCCTGATCTATGTTTATATAGGATCCCCTCAAATTTCTATTTGTACAACATGTAAGACATTCCTGTCTGGGTTTGTCAAAACCATATAGAAATAAAAATATGCTAATTTTATAGTTTTGGGTCAAATCCTCTTTACAGCACTGTACAGCAAAAGTACTTTACTCTGTACTCTTTACTCTGTACAGCAAAAGAGAGTATAACCTCTTGTTTTTGCTGTGTAGGTGCATCCTCATTGTGAAATCTAAGCTTGATTGTTATAAACATTTGCTCTGGTTTTGAGCTAGGACAAACATTTCCAGATGAAACATTAAGAATCAATACCACCATCTGAATGTATCCTTGTCTTGAGAACAAAGACCTTTTGCCAACTTAAATCTGTAGACTATTAAAGCAAGGTGGAAGCTGAAGAATCCTTACAGCTCTAAGACCTCACCTTCCCTATCCTGTGTGTCCTAGGGAGCTGACCCGAATTGCACCAGCGAGGAGGACCGACCTGCTCTCACAGTTGCTGTCCTTAACAAGCATGCAGAAGCAATCTCCCTTCTCGTGAAGAAAGGTGCTGATGTTGATCAACAGTCAGGACTGTAAGTGAGCACTGATTCTCTGCCTTGGGTCTTTTCAAGTTTTACCAAAAAAGTACTTGTGCACCAATGTCGAGAGGGATTTAAAGTCCCCCCCTCCTTCTCCAAAAACCTGTAGTCAAAGAGCTACTTTCAAAGCCAAAATACCAAAACAAAACAAAAAAATGCTCAATTTTCAAATGAGCAAAGATAATAGTATTCACAGTCCTTCTTTCAGTTACCAGCTTTGAAGATTTCTCATAATTTGTTAGAAAAGCTGCTGTTGCATTCAGTTGCTTCCCCCACCCTCTTTAACTCAATGATAAACAACACTAAAGCCTAACAACATCACTGTTACTCCCACTGAATTCTGTACCTTCCTATTAATTTTGCTTAGTTTAAGGCTAATTTGCTAGACCATTTCTTCATGGACCCGGGCAGTTTCCGTAGGTAACAAGCACATTGCTCATTTTCCCTACCCAGGCACAACAACACTGCTCTCCATGAGGCAGTTCTGCTTGGATTGGAAGGAGTGGAGTGCATCCGAGTCCTGTTAGGGTGAGTAGGGCAGCTGGGGCTCTAGCTCAGCTCCAGGCTACACACAGCCTGCCTGCACGGATCTCAGCAGCAATGCTGGAGGGCCAGAGCCTGGCCAAGGCTCAGCACTCTTATCTCGTAGCTGTGTCCCTCCCAGAAGTGGCATCAAGAAATTGTGAAGTGACTTTGCATCAACATTTACCTACAGGCCACTTCACTAATTCCAGTAACTTGGAATGATTTTCAGAAGCTTAAAACAAGCTTTTCTTTATTTACAGCTGCAATGCAAGTATAAAAAAGAAGAATGCAGAAGGGCAATCAGCGTATGATTTGGCTATTACAGATGGAAATAATGAAATTATTTCATTGTTCACAAGTGAGCTTGGACAGGAAACACTGGACAAACTTACAAAACCCAGGAGCATTGGTCTCATTGGTGTGTGATTGTAAACGCCTTTTCCCCAAGATGGAGCTGGAGCTTCTTGGAGTTTGGGAGCACTTAAGCAGACACATCCAGTTCAGTCTGTCACCATCACAGCTCTGTACAATCAACTTGAGCCAACTCAAGACAACTGCTTTGTACAAGATTCCCCCGTTCCTTCCCAGCAGCTCAGAGCACAGTTCTGCTTTCTGCACTCTCTTCCGCAAGATGTTTTTTTCCTTTCCAAACTTTTGCAAGGAAAGGACCAACCAAACCTTTCAAGGCTTAAGGAGATCTGATGAGCACAGCTTAGGAGTTTGACATTTGAGCAATAGCACTGCAAGCTGTACTTTGATTACTTTCTGATTTGAAGTTAAAACTGCATTCAGTGCAGCTCATTGCATTAAAGGTCAGATTCTTTTCTACCAGAAAAGTGCATAAAATTACTTTGCTCTTTTGCCCTCCACTTTTATTTATAAATGCATCAACATGAGGCATCAGCCAACTACAAACACAAGTTTACAAGGATACCAGGTACACTAAGATTTGGCATAATTAACCATTATTAGCCACAATCCTAAATGCCCAAAGGAGTTTTAAAACTCCTCCCCCTTTTAGTTTCTGAAAGTATACAAAAGCATTGGTGTGTTCAGGATAAAAATGGCAGTGCTCAACAACTCTTGCAAGAAATACAAGCTTTTTGCACCAGAACTACCAGCATCTCCAAAATGGAGAGTTGGGTTAAAAAGAAGACAAACAACAACACAAACAAAACAAATCATAAACAAGCCCACAATTAGTCATTCTTAATTAAGCCAAGAAAAAGAACAGGATAATCCCTGCAGAAAGAAATGATGCATGCACTGCATCAAACCCCAGATATTTCCCAGACAGACTCAGGTGAGTGAAGGAGAATTCAGTCTTCTTCTCAGAGATGGCCATTCTGAAAGCAGTCTTGGGAAACACAGGCAGTCAAAGTGGCAGTGCCAGAGCACACATGCAAGACAGATGTCAATGGCAAGTGAGAAGATACAGTATCCTAAGAGGCCAGCTTCTCTATTTCATGGCGAACGTTCCTGGCAGCATCTTCAACCTCAGTCACCTTCTGAGAAATTTGTTTTTGCTGCAAAGAATAAAAACAATACATTATTGTCTACCGGTAAATTGAACATTGTTCAGCTTCAAGGGAAAAGAGGGCTACATCTCCCAATAAAGCAAAGGCTAAGCAAGAAGTGGGAAAGGGCACACCATCCAATCCACTACCAGTAAGAAAGCAAACCACTTAGGCAGCACTGTGGTAAATAATCAAAGAAGCCAGGTAAACAATTCCAAGACTAGAAATTAGGCAACTCTTCCAGCATCGTGGGGTTGTAATAAACATCATGGTGCCGGTGTGTACATACAATCGCATTTTTCATTCTTTCTTTGTCCAGCTTTAGGAATTCCTGCAGCGTCAGGTTAGTAGGATCTTTCTGAAGGGAGAGAAAAGCACAGCTCGCAGAGTGTTTTTTGTGTTCCTCCCTGAAAAGCACAGAAATGACAGAAAAAAATAAATAAAATAAGGCAGCTCACAACAAGACAGACGCGGCCGTTTTACCCGACCCAGCACCTCTATCGCCAGCAGCGGTTCCAGCGCCGCAGCCCAGCAGCCGCGGGGGAGGGCACCGTGCAACCCACCACTACTCACAGCGGGTCGTCGTCGGGCTCCCAGCCCTCCAGTTCCTTGAAGCAGAAGAAGCACTGCGCCACGTCGGGGCCGTTCTCGCTGGGACAGTGCACGAAGCCTGCCGCCGCCATCTGCGGGCAGAGGCAAGGCCCGTCAGTACCGCCCGACCGCCCCCCGCCCGGGCCCGCTTCCCAACTCCCCTCGCCGGGCTCACCCGCTCGGGCGTGCAGGCGCAGCCCTCGGTGAAGGGCCAGTTGCGGAAGGTGGCAGCGCGGGTGGGGACGAGGTAAAGCCGCCATTCCTCGGGCAGCGCCGCTGCATCCTCCGCGCCCGCAGCCATGGCGCCCTTCAAACGGCGGCGGTTGGGCGCGCGGGGCAGGGCGGGAGCGGGGCTGCCGCGAGGGACGGCGGGAGCTGTAGTCCCGGGGCCGGCGGGGCCCTCCCGTCACCTCCCGGGGAGCCGCTGACTGGGGAAGGCCCCGACGAGCGGTAACGGGGCTGGGCGAAGGCAGAGCCCACCGTGGGGCCGGGGTAGTGTAAGCCGCCCCCAACCCAGTAGCGGCTCACATAGCCCTGAGCCGCCCGTTCTCACACCGGTGAGAAGAACCGCTCCAGCCCAAACCTCCCTCTGGGGCTCACGCCTCCGCCAGACCAGGGTCTGACACGCAAACCGCGCCCTCCGCAGCCCGGGGCTTCCACTCGCTCTCCGTGAAGGGAGGCCGAGCCCTGCCACCGCCACCGCCACCACCACCCCTGGCTGCAGAGTGCAGCTCCCGCAACAGTGCCAGCAAGAACAGGCAAGAAGCACCCTGGCAGTCTCTGGGCAGCCTGAGCTATGATGTGAATCCCCAAGAAAAAATATACTTTTTGAAAAAGCACATATCCAAGGGGAAGGAGGACAAGTTTTTCAATTTGATCCTTTAAAATAAAAATAAATAAATAAAAAACCACCAAAAAATACACCCATAAGAAGGCTTTGTGTGTTGACAGAGCTGGTAGAGAAGCACGGTGCTGTTGAGGCAGGACCACACAGAGCTGCTCACACTGCTCTGTGGCAGGGGCTGCCTGTCCTTACCACAGCCCCCTGCCCTCCCAGAGCAGCTGAACTCACCCTCTCTGCCCTGACTCTGCCTCCCTGGAGAAGGAAGCGAGACCTGGCAAGCTGGCTCACTGCCACAGGGGCAGGAGGCAGCTGGGTTTGCAGGGAAGAACCAGCTACTCCCCCATCACAGCAGCACAGGCTCAGCTTCCTCTGCTGTCTGAAGCACATTCAGCTGCATTTGCATAGAGTCTCATCTTGGAAAAAAAAATGTAAGGGCTAAAGGGAAGCAGCACCATTGACCGGATTGTCCTCCTGAAGAAAACTGATGTAGACAAAGTAGCTAGGATAAAGGTGGCTTAGCTCATACACCCAGTAGGGGTGTATCATCCTAAGTAGTGGGTCTGCAAAGAAGCACATCCTCATTACATAGGTGACAATGGATCATGGTGATTCTTGCTTCTTCCCTCAGTCTAAATCTGAAAGCTGAAAAGAAAACATTTGGCACATGCATGGGCAACATCAGGACTCTCAGTAAAAAGAATTCTCTTTCAAATTAAACTTCAAAGTATTACTTCTACAAAATTACTGACTACTATGCAAAATGATCCCAGTATTTACCCAGCTTAACTACTGTAGATCAACGGGCATGATAAGCTGACTACAGTGGGCAGCTTCCTGGTTGTGAAGTATCGAAGCTCAGACAGGCACATGGAAAGGCCCAGGCTTTGCTGCTTCATTAGAAAAGGGTGAGGTTCCACCTTTATTCTCCAGGAAAACTTTGTTCTGTTAAACTGAGCTGTGTTTGGCAACTGCAATCACTGCTACAGTCATGGCACAGTTGAGGGAAGCATGGAGTTATTGTATGATTAAGTGGGGTGGATACTGGGTTTCTAATCACAGCTAAGGTAACTCATCACGCTGGTCCCCAAGGTGCAGGGCTAAGAATAGTTTGTTTCATTGCAAGCCTTACAGTGAAAGCCAGCTGTATGTGACCATTCAAGCAGTGGCCTTAAGCTGCTATGAGCCGTTCAGGCTTCTCATTATTCATCATTCTGGGGACAAAACATTCTTTTGAGAGGACGCTGGAAGCAGTTCCTGTGCAGCTGCTAAAGAGAGATGCGAGCTGTGGCAGCTATTTTATACCTACTTCAAAGGCTGCCTAATTCTGGTGCTGACCTAGTGAGGGCACGTAGAGCTCCCTGGCAGCCTCGATGCCTTTACCCAGGGCTGCCAGCTCCTATCAGATTGCACACCTGATTTCACATAGTGGCTGTTAGAAGGCTGGCCTCGACCTCCTGGCCTCAGAGGACTCTTGCTGAAAGTAGGGGGTGAATTCCTGCTCACCAGACAATACCTCTATGCTCTGTGCTCAGCCATATAGCCAGCTGAGTAAAAAAAAAATAAAACAAAAAACCAAACAAAAAAACCTGTCTCTTACTAACAGCTCAAGTGGCCAGGAAATAATGCAGATACTACAAGCTTCACTGATGTCCTTCGAAGCTGGTTTTCTGGGATCCCTCTACAAGTCAGGAAGATCTTCTTGGGTCACAGCTATTCATCTTTGCTCAGATCATCAACAAAGTGACTCCTCACGCCAGCCACCCTTGTACAGTGTTCTCACCAAAGCCATTAGGATCACCAGGGAAGGATGTCACAGTAAGCGGTTCAAAGCCATGCAAGATTTTCACAGGCAGCACTAAGGAGTGTGGAGTGTCCTCCACATGAAGTCCAAGGAGTGTAAGATATCACAGGTATATAGTAGCTAACTGCTATTTTTCCAAGAAATACAGTCAAATTGGCGAGAAACAAGTCATATCCACATAAATGCCGGTGAAATTGCAAAACAATTTCATGTTTCTGCAGCCTATAGAACAGCCGCCACAACCTTTAGTGAGCTCATTCCTACCACTGTCCCTGAAAAAGGCATATGTTGGTATTTCTGCTTTTCCAGGTAACAGACAGATCCAAAATGACTGAGGTGCCAAGGCTCAAAGGCACTTCACTGCCACAGAGGATCTGGGGTAAGTGAATTGCCTGGATAAAACAAGTGGTCTGCAGCACAGCAGGAATCCTAGGGCTGTTTTAACACCTTCTGCACTTGGCATCCTCCATCTGAGGGACAAAGCCACAGTGCAGTAAGCACAGAACAAGAAGCTCCTCAAAATCTTCATGGTCACCTTTGAGAACATGATGGTTTACTGTGAGGATGGTGAGACACTGGGAAAGGTTTCCCAGGAAAGCTGTGAATGTCCCCTCCCTGGAAATGTTCAGGGCCAGGTTGAATGGGGCTTTGAGCAACCTGGTCTGATGGGAGGTGTCCCTGCCCATGCAGAGGAGTAGGGCACTAGGTGATCTTTAACATCCCTTCCAACCCAAACCATTCTATCATGCAGAACTGGTCATCTTCTTCACACTATCTTTTATCTCTTAATTCTAGCTGGCAAGGGAACAGCCTGCTACGGCCTGCATGTGTGGAGCCCCAACAGAGAAATAAGAAGTTTCTTGCCTTGCTCCACTGTCCCCACACAAGGGCCACACACATCCTGTATCTGCCACACTTGGTACACAAGTTGCCAGATTTCAATGAAATTTGATAGAGACACATCTTAACAAACAGTATGATTACAGGTAGGCTTTTCCAAGGGACGGGCTTTAATTCCATTAATGAAGACATATTTTGTTCTTTTCAATTACAGCTAACTCATAACATCAGTAACACTGAAAATTTTCACAATGTCATAGAACAGGTGGAAACGTTTGGGCACATGATGCTTGGAAGGGTTCTTTCCCCCTTCCACTAATACTGTTTTTGTTTTCCTGAAGATGTATATTGGCTACACAAAAACATACTTTGTGTCCATCTCTCTGCTGTTACCAAAATGAAGACTCCATTAACACAACTACTACTATAGCCACTTACCCAACAGGTATACATGGTGGGTTATGAACAAAACAGTCACAGTTTTTGGATAGCTCTCTGTGGGGCTTGAGGTAAAAGGAACAGTACAGTGGTTGTGATTCATATTTTAAGTGCACAGACTGATCTTTAGTCAGGCAGCATAGCAAACTGCCAGCTTACTGTAATAAAAGTCAGAAAAAGAGAAGTTTGAATTTTTAAAATTTTTGATTATTTCTATTTTTTCTTTCCTCTTACAGCCATGAAATCACACCCTAGATACTTCCAGTAACTAGAACTGGTCCACCTCTATCCTCTCCTTCCTCCAAGCTGCAAACAGACTGCTTCCACAAACCAGAGCCTGTATTTCTAATGTCACCACTGACTTTTGTTCTGGGTTTCTTCTAGCCAGAGCATCTGTAGCAAGAGGAGATGGATGCTGGAGCCTGCAAAGATGGCTCAGTGGTTAGAGATGGGCCCAAAGGGCTAATCTGCAGCATCAACAACTGGCAGATATGTTATAAGATTTCAAAGAGCTCATCTGGTAGCTGTTGTGTCCTACCTTGCCTTGACTCCCTACACACCTACTTGACATCTTGTTCCTGAACATGAAACACTGCATACAATAAGGACTTCACATTGAGCACAGGGTCAATGAGGGGAAGAGGGCAGTAGGGAAAAAGAGGAAGACAAGACAGCTCTGAGCCTTGCATTTGGAATCACGAGTCCACATGCTCTTCATTGTTCCTAAACCATGGTTCCAGTACTGCTCTTCTAATGTGTAGAGCTTATCTAATGTTAGCATCCAGCTAGACACACCAGTATCTTCTTCCCCTTCACAGATTCAAGATGTGGTTCCTAACAAAGCAATACACAGAAACACTGTGGATGATTTTAGATGTTCACTTCCCATAAACAAAAACAGAAGAAAAAAAAAAACCCTGTGACTTTTTTTAAAGGTTTCAAAATTTAAAATCCATGGGGCCCCTTGAAGTGACAATTTTTGTCTATTTTTTTTGTTTGTTTGCCGAGAAGGTTCCACAAAGTAACAGTGGCAGAAAAACTCCCCGTAAAGAATTTCATTTTCCAGTGGTTACAGCATGTCCTAGTTGGTATTTCCAGGCCTCTCCCGTTGGAATGTAGGAATCAATCCTCTTTGATTGCAGTTTCAGCACACAACATAGCACTGTTGACATTCAGAGTCCTAGGGACAAAGGCATCAGTGCGTTCCACCTCTCACGTGGCAGGCTACATCCTCTGCTGAAAGCTGTGGTAGTTCTTGCCTTGACACTCTGGGCTGTTTGCAGACCCCCAGACAGTTCTGGATCAGCGCCGCAGCCTGAGAAGGAACGCGTGCTTGCATTCCTTGCTGTCCAAGGGATAATACTTGTCGTAAAAGTCCAAAATGTATTCTTCAGTCTTAAATCCAAACTTTTGGTAGAGCAGCATAGCAGGGTTGCTTGCAGAGACGTGAAGGGTTACGTCTTTGCCCATGCAGGTCTGCCAAGGGAGGGGGGGAAAAAAAGAAATATCACAGCAAGAGAATGAGATAGCCTCTGGGGGAATGCGGAGGTGAAGAGATTCATCAGTTCAGGTATTCAAGTTACTGAGGAAACGTGAGAAAATCGCAAGCCTTAACACAGAAATTACCACACATAGCAACAGCTGAAAGGAAAAGGGAACACAGCTGTTCTTTGAGCCTTTGTTTCTGGGAAATGTGGACTCTCTGACAATGAAAGCAGGTTTTGCTTAGCAATTGGCAATGGAAAGCTGACAAATTATAAGTAATTGCTAATTAAAAATCATCTTGGTGTACAGCACTGATCTCAAATACTTAACAATGGCCTGATGAAAAGACAAAACATGCCAGAAGATCAGACACTGCACTCCTCCCCATCAGCAAACAGAGCCGAGTTCTCTAGGACCGCTTGAGCAGTCCCAGCGTACCTCTGGGCTGTCACACTGGAATTCCTCTCTATCCCACCCAGCTCCTCTCCCATCCTTCAGGGCACAGCACTCGCCTCCAAAGAAGGCAGGGAACTCAGTTCCAACAGCAAACAGCATGGCTGAATTTACCTTAAAGACATCAGATTATTCTGGTTAGCAGCTCTGTGATAGAGATGCCACTGTAATTTTTTTTTCTGCTTTCATCTAGCGTTTGAATAGCATTCTGTTTATATTAAATGTATTATAAATCTCAGTGGGAACAGTAACACCCGTTAGGAAATTTCCATTATATTCTAAGGGAAAACTCTCAAAGGAATTTAAGGGGAGAGGGGAAGTAAAATAATCTGGATTATTTTTCAGGAAAATAAAGTTGGAATGAGACATTGAGAAGATGCAGTTTGGCTCTCTGGGCCAGATGCATTAGAGGGTAATGTCTAAAAACACACCCATCATCAAGGCATCATTTACATCAACACATTTTCTGTTAGATGATGCTATTCCCAAGAATCCACTCCCAAACTCACCAGACTGATGCAAGAGACAGAATTAGTCTTAATCCAAACAGTGTATGGAAGTGGCCCTAGCTACAGAGAGCAGGCCCTGGTGTGAGCCCAAGCATTCTGCAAAGTAGTGCTTAGAATCTGGTGACTGAGGAACAGAAGGTCACAATCACCATTTATTCTCTTCCCTGACTAAATGCCTTCTACTACTGACAGATCCTCAGCAATGGAAAAAGAAATCTAATGTGATCTGACAAGACACTGGTGAGCTCTTACTGCTAGCAAGCCTAATCAGCCTGAAACCTGCCTGGCACTCCTAAATGTGGTAAGTTTATGCTAGTCTACCTGCAACCAGAATGAGGTTAATTGGCTGTGATATATCCTACAAAAAGCTGTGATGATTTGCTACAGCTGACTTGCCAACACATCCCAACTCTGATGGAGATTCATGAGTCCAGCTGCCTGGTCCCCAAAAACTTTGGCACATTGCTCATGCCTGTTCTCATTCGATGCTGACATCTCACATCAACAGACTACAGCTGAGGGCAATTTACTTAAACACTTTAACACAGAGAGACTGGGGAAATTCAAGGAGTTAACTTAAAGTAGATTGGTTAGTGGCCTGTGTCAACACATAGAGCAAAGGAGGTGGATAGGCAAAGAGCTGTGTAGGTAGTTACCCTCAGGTGGTCCAGAAGAGCTAGCATCAATGGAAACTGCTTTCCCAAGGTACAGATCTGTTCCCAAGGCTCTGCCAGCACTCCCTACCTCTTTTCAGCCAAATTAACATGATGGAAAAGAGTTTCAAGATGAGTTTTTGCTAGTGCTAAAACAAGTTAAGAAATGTTTTGCATCAGCAGCTCTGCCAAGAGAGTTCAGGGAGTGGTAAAGCTGTGGGCTCCAAAAAGGACATCTGTCTGCATCCTTACTTAAAATTTAAGATAGCTTTCCTGCAATTTAATTCAAGAAAGGGAATGGAATTAAGGCCACCTGAATAACAGTATTCATTTGGCAATTTAATGAAGTTTAACTACTTTAATTCCACCTGTTCAGTTAGCTCAGATTAATTTTCCCAAGTGTCCCTGTGGTACAAAGCCCAGTACAAGCTATTTTCAACAAATTTGAATGAGGCTGCAAACACATTTATTATCTTCATCTCAGCTGGATTTGAATCAGAGTATTAGAAAGTGAAAGAGAATGATTAAGGTCAGCAAGTGATTTAATGCAAAGGCTCTGGTCACAGAATAAACCTCCAGGTATAGCCAAGAAAGCTGCAACAGATTCTAACTGAACCTCCCCATTAGTATCTTAGTCTCTCCTTTAAACTCCACATTTACGGTATGTTAAGTGAACCACCGATCAGAGAATGCAAAATTCATCCCCACAGAGCCAAAGTGTACAGTACCTCACCAATTCTGCAGACCTGTCCATTATGTTTATTCTTCTAAATATGTTTTAGTTTCTTTTTGAAGTGATTACCCACCACAAATGTTTTCACAGGCTGCTGACAGTGGGCAATTTGTGCAGTCATGCAAGCAAAAAAAAAAGGCAAGGGGAACAAGATAGACAGCAGGAACACAACACTAGTTACTTTCTAATATTTGCATATGTGCACACAAGGAAGGAGACCTATATCTTTAGCAGAGACATGATTTTTTTCATTACCTGGATAAGGTGGTAAATCATGAAGGTTGCAATCCCAGCTCTTCTCCACTCAGGGTGAACCAACAGAAAAGAGATATAAGCTTCATTGTATTTCACATCTGGCACCATAAAGCCAAAGGCAATAATAACTTTCTTGTAAAGGACAACAACACTGAAGTCTGGATACTGCAGGCATTCTGACAAATCAATTCCTGTGGAGAAAGAAACAGCAGCTAAAAGCATTGCAAACCAGAAGAAAAGTGTCACACATGCATGGAAATTCAGAGCTTTAAGGCCTTTTAGAGACACTCACTTGATCCCTTTCTTTTACCTTCATTTCAAAGTTCTGAGATTGAGATGTTTTAACCAAACACAGACAAAACAAGATTTGGGCATTCTTTCATGGAGAAATTAACAAAGCTAGTTTTCTCCCAGATGACTTGAGGATGAAACTAAAACTCAAAAAGCACAGTCTCTAAAACAGAATATTTAGAAAAAAAAATAATCACAATCTCAGCACCCAATCTTTCCTTGGTTTATATTCTGAGCCATATCAGCAGACTCAGCTAAGGACCCAGCTATAAATATGCATGTGGATAAAGGTATTTGTATGTGCAAATGTTTGATGGATTTGGTCCTAGTAAGTTTGTGCCCCTTCTCTGGGTTTTTCTAAGGGCTACAGTAACATTACTGGATAAGGGTTCCCTTCATTTCACCTGTGTTGGGCCAGCACCAGGCTGGTACACACAATTCCTATTCCAGCCAGCAAGTGCTGAGGACTTGCCTGCACACAAGCAAAGGGAGGCAGTTTAAGAGTGTATCAGCCTGACAGACTGGCTGGTTCACAAGGTGAACTATCCAATTCTTCCTTCAAACTCTCTCCAAACACAGATGACATGAAACCTGACTACAGCTTTGGTAGCAATACCTCCCTGTGGTTCTTATCTCTTTTCTCCACTTGGCCTTGAGCTCCTGCTGCTTCCTCTGTTGTGCATACTCAGCTGTTTGTGGAGCTACACTGAGAATTTGACCACAGCTTTAAAACTGTATAAAAACATTTGCTTTTAGCATGCAAATTCTCTAATCTGGGGCATGAAGCAGGCTTGCAGGCAGTGGTTCTTCTCTGAGTCAGAAGCTGGACAGAAATGCCTGAAGCTGGTAACTTCTGAGTGGAGTTTTTTACCTTGTGTAATCCCTGTGCTGCTGAAGCCTAAGAGGATCCACACAGCATGTTAGGGCGAAGCAGTGCAGTTCACAGCACAGAAGACTGCTTGGTAATTTGTGTGGACAGGCCCTAAGTGAGGTGTAAGACATAGTGGTGTTGTGCTGTAAATGTTAGTTTCAGCCTCAAACTGGCAATCATAGATATATTTGGAATGTGGGATAATAAACCAGCAGAGTATGTTCTCCAGTAATGTTTATCGCTCCTGATGAAATGCAAGACTTCATAAGGCACCAGACACAAATAAACCGGGTGAATTATTTTCTTGCTCTAGAGTAAGCTGGGTGGAGTAGGACGTGGGAGGAATCGATTGGCAATATGGAGCTGTGTTAATTATCTCAAAGCTGCAATTGACTGTGAAGTGCCTCACAGCAAGCCTGTACAGGAACCCTACATTGCCCTGAGCACACAGGCGTCTATGAAATGGTGCCGTCCCCTCAGCATGCAGTTATTCCTGTAGAAAGATGCTTAGCTCAGTATGGTTTACCACTTGGTAAAATGTTTCCCGTTAGGACATGAAGGCACAAGAAACTGTGAGAGACAAGGGGGAATCTTGCTTCACATCATCTCATTTGTGGTAACTACCGCAAACTTGTTTCTGCCCTGTGAGAAACAAGAGCTCTGAAGGAAGTATGTAGGGAGGTGGAAGAACTAAGGCCTGGGCTCACCCCACCCAGTGAAGTGTCTAAAGCTGAAGAACTCAGTCAACAAGAACACTGCTGTTAGAAGGCAACTGAGCACTCCTAAGATTCATTTACTGATGATAGCATCCCCCAAGCACACATGCTTTGGATGCCTAAACTTAGGTGGAATTACAGCTGTTTCTCTGAAGAACAGTGCTAGTTTAATTATGCCTTTCCAGCTGCATATTCCACCCCCTCCCCAGCCGTACCAGCCTATTGTGAAGCTAAACCCTCTAGTTCCACAAAGACACTGTGCTTTATCTCCTGACATATCACCACCTCAGCTTACCTCTCCTGCTGAAACAGAACCAAGGTGAAATAAATCATATAATCTCAGTCTCTGAAAATTTATACCACAGAGATTTTTATTCCTGTTTGGAGACCTGTGGAAGCATCAGCTTTGATTTAAAAGATGAACAGTTCACAGTCGGGAGGAACACACCCACACTCCTTATGTTAAATAAAACAGGGCAGGTCGTGAAGAACTTAATGAAGGTGCAACCCAACTTCAACAGAGCTTCAAGTGCTTTGTCTGAAGAGGCGGAACTATGACAAAAGGGTTCAGCCTCTGTTGGGACTGCAAGTCTCTCTCATGTGCTCCAAAAAAGCTTGTTAAAGGGAAGGTATGCCATGTTATCTCTTTCTGAATTCAATTTGTACAACGAGCAGCACAAAGAGCTCCAACCCTGACTGTAGCACATGAGCACTGCTGAACTACAAACGCTGTTGAACCACTATCTGCAAATTAAAATGTAAAGCAAACAGTTACTTGGAATGCAGGTGTGTACTGTTTGTACTGGACTTTTCTAAATTAGTCTGACATCTTGTTTGCTGATCAGAAACTGATCCATTTGGTAGATGAACATCACTATTATTATTTCACAAGAACAAGTGACTACAACCTCATTACTGCCTCCACAAAGGGCAGCCCATGTCCCAGAGAGCCTACAAATCAAGAAATGACACATGGAAATTCATACCCAGTCTTCCCCATACCTTGCAAATACTGAGGATTTAAGAAATAAAGCATACCACAGCGAAGCTTGCAGTAGTAATTGTATTTCCCAAATTTCATTCCAACATAGCCAGCTTATGGATGACTGAAAGACACTAATGAGCAGTAGATAATAAAAAAATCAGTATATACAGCAGTATAAAACTGTTTCCTTTGCCCCAGATTCTGAAAAAGGTTTCAAAGGATTCTTATTTTTAGTAACTGACTGTTCCTGTTGGCATCAATGGTGTACCCAATTCAACCTATTTCTTTAAGCGCTGTGCTAATTAGGACCTAATTGCCCAGTTCTAAATGATCTCAAAAGACAAAGACACCAAACCCATGTCTCCATCTCAACTACATTCCTATGACATCACATAATGGTTTTCTAAGAACAGAGCCAGACACCAACTGAAGAAAAATTTGGCCCAATAATATTTCTCTTTCCTGAACAAACCCACTTCCTTCTTAGAAAACCAAGCACTGGAAGGAATCTTACCAGGCCAGAAGAATTCGTGGCACATGGAGTTTATAGTGGGGATGTGATTAGGGCGAACATAACAATAATCAATGGGTGCTTCTGGCTCAGCTTTCCAGTTGAGATTATTCCTGTGTGGATACGCCCGGATTTCTGCCAGCAGCCTGAGTTTTGGGGGCTTTGTCTCATAATCGCGCCTGCCAGCAACATGAAAAGCAAACACAAAGGCAAGTGAGCAACAATAACTGCCACTGCAGCTGAACGGGTACTGCCCTTGAAATATTTTTTTACATGCTCAGTTTGGAACAAAAGAACAGTCTTTCATTCATGTAGGAAAGCAGCACCCAGCTCAGCAGAAACACCCTCATGTCAGAGGTCAGGACACTTCTGCAACGCACAGCACACTGAACCAGCCTCTTATTACGGAAGGAGCGAGGCAAACACGGTTCCGTCCCAAGAGTAGGTGTAACTTACACTGAATGACTATGGTGATTCCCTCTCTGCCCTGCCCTCTCTTGGAGATCCCTTGGAGATACCCCTTCCCAATGCAGAGCCCGTTTAACTACTCAACTAAATAAAACACTACCGTGTCAGGGCTACCATAGTATACTGGGTTGTACTTCAAGGCTGAGTGAGGAGCACCGCCCAAGAAAGGTGTCCAAGTATGGGCTGTTGGTTCAGAAGCCAAGAGCAAATTCAACCTCTGACCAGCTGTACCTGATGTAAGGTTTCAGGACACGTGATGTGTAAGGACTGATGACACTGTGGTCTGCCAGCAGGTCTTCTGAGCCTACCAGTCGATACAAAAACTTTGTTGTCTGCTGTCGAAATCCCTTCATGGCTGGCAGCATTGTCTATATGCACAAAAAATGCAGAACATTTTGGGAAGATTAGTCAATGACTTCACACAGGGGAATGACATCAACAGAGGGGGAATAAGGGCATTCCAATGTAACAAGATGAACTGGACCCACAGCATGGTGGTTCCAGATCAGAGGACTCTGCTGTGTGCTCTGAGATTTAGCACCCAAAATTATGAGATGCACTCATCACTCAGAAAAACAGTGCAAATGATCACCCTCCTACATACCATGAAAGAGCAAACACCTACTTGTGTACTTCCAGGACTCCATCATCAGTGTTTGGGCAGGGCTGGAGTACAAATACATAGGTGTTGACACTGATATACAGCTGTGCTGTCCAAGCATGTTCCAGAAAGAAAAGGGCTTGTGAAAGCATTGGTGGGGACACAGCCCCAGGTTAAGATGAGTCTTGTTCACATAATCCTTTTTACTTTAGGAGTCAGATAACCTCAAGGTGCCATTTGCTCTCTGCAGCAAAAGCTCTAAAATAACTAGTAGTGAAAGATCAGTTAGATTAGGAAACACTCACCTGGTATCTGTCCAAGATCCTGTAGTCCTGGCTAGTAGTTCTGTATGTTGCTTGCCCTACTGGTGACCTGGAAACACCTCCTTCTTTAGCTCCATAAATCCCATCAACCAAGAGCAGTGCAGCATTCACAACTTGGTCCAAGTCAAAGAGTGGCAGTCCTCTTTCCCTCTTGGCCTGTCTGACTATCAGCTTGCGCCTCAGCCTCCTGGCCTCTGGGGTCATGCTCATGGCATTGGGACAGGCTTCCAGTCTCTTCAGCAGCAGCTTTTCCTCATAGATACTAACAGAGGTGTGCTTTGGAGCTCTGGGTTTAGCATCCTTCTCCTGCTGTGGCTTCCTCTTGTCTCGCCCTCTCACCTGCAGCGATGCACTTGACTCTTCAGGATCTTCACTGTCACCTTCCATCCTTTCTGTTTTTTCTTCTTCACTCTCCACCTCTTGCTTGATCTGTTCTGCTGTCTTCACTTTTTTCCTACTTGCTATCACAGTGCCAGCACCAGCTGTCCCACTGGGAGGGGGCACATACTCTATTCCTGGATCTATGACTCCATCCCCTTCCATCTCCTCATCATCTGTTCAACAGATCAAAATAATCCAGCAAAAAATGTAAACAAAGACCCATTTAAAAAGGGTTGTCACAGGACTTTTCTTCTAAGAACAAATAATGCAACTTTACCCAACATACACCGGGTAAATATACATTTTCTATATGTTTCTGGACCTCCTGATTTTGGCTAGAAGACACCATTAAGGAGTCTAATTTCTGAACACAGAATCAATCCTTCTGCAGCTTGGCATCTGAAAACATAGCACTCCTCGTATTCAAGCTCATGCTCTTTGATAAATATTTAATTGTTGAAGACTCCTGAAAACTGGAGATCAAATGGACAAGCTGGTGAGCTTTATCTTCAGCTAGCATACTCTGGAGAAATTCTGTTTAATCTGAGTGAACAATTAGGAGCTACAGCAGCACAGGATTTGCCCCTCTAAAGAACCTGATTATTATTCCTTCCTTCCATCAGGAAGTGCTTTATTCTTCACTTTCCCAATTAGATTGAGGTCTGGCTCCTTAAGGAGCACTCAGCCTGCATCTGCTTTGCAACCTGACAAACACAGCATTTGTTAATCACAATGTTCAAACTTATAAAACTACTGGAACGTTATCACAAGAATAACACTTCTGCCATTTAAAAACATTTGAGACAAAATCAGAGTTACTATCTAACGATGTAATCTGTGTTGCAGTAAAATGCTTATGCTGAGTGGTGCAGCAGTTGCTAGGTGGAATTTGCTACTGACCATGGACAGTAACAGTGGCTCTTTCTGGCCTTAGAAGCTGGCAATACAACTATGGGAAACCAACCGAGATTTACATGCAACGGAGATGAGCAAAACATTACCAGTTACTTTCCATCTTTTCAAGATAAGATCCTACAGCTCATTGGGAATTTTTTGTTTTTAGCATCTTCCCAGATAGCTATATGTCACTTGTTATTAAAAAAACAGTACAGCATCTCTTACCATGAAACAGAGCTTGTGGTGGCATGACATCTGGGATAAGATCTGCTTCGGAGAGAAGGCTGGGAGTAGCCGAATGTGAGGCTGGAGTGCCAGGAGCAGAGAAGTCCAGAGACGGGGAAGGAGAAGGGCTTGTCAGAGGAGTGCGATCAGAAGAGCTCAAGGAGGAGAAGTCAATTACCTCTCCTTTCTCAAGGACAATATCGGGACGACGACCCCGACTGGTGAATTTAACAGGTGTGGAGGAAGTACTCCGGTCCAGGAAGCCAGCTGCCTCCTTCTGGGCTCTCCGAATTTCCTTGGCTTCCTGAGTGCGAGACCTCTTCTCCTTCAGCTCTATGGCTGATTCGACTGGATTGCGGCTCACCCGCTTTCTGAGTCCTTCCACAGTAATGATGGGATCCAGAGGTGGCTTGGAAGCTGCTAAAGAAGTAGTTTGCTTATTCTAACAACCACTGAGCTCCTGCAGCCACTGGATACATACAATACGGTCAGAAGAACACACTGACTACAAATCTTAGAAGATATATTTTCAAAATATGTAACAAATTCACAGCTGGATGTGTGGCATAACACCAACACATTACCAAAGCCTCATCAAAACCCAAATCTTGCTTATCTGCACAGAAGAGAATTTGTACCCAGAGACAAAAGATAAAAAAGCCCTTCTCAGGGTAAAGGGCAATATAGAAATTGTAATTTCAGCTAAAAAAACCCAAAACAAAACAAAAAACCAACACTGCATAAATCTCAGAATATTTAAAATCAGTTAGCACAATGCAAAAATATAACAGGTTTCTCACACTACAGTACATCTACCATAGTCCTTTAAAGTCAACCACACAGCAGAGCAAACTAAGAAACTGTCCATGTACACAAACATGGTTTTAAGTAAACTTTTCTCATGTCTTTCTGTCATCTCTGTCCCAGCTAGGAACGTACCCACCATCAGGGAAAGAATTACCTTTTGCCTTTAGTGCAGATGCAGACAGCTTCTCTCCTTCAGGTTTCATTGTTGGGGGTTTATTATGAACCAGTTTCCACCATCCTGGTTCCCCAAATTCCTGTGCCCCTGAGCGGAAAAACAAGGGGCTTCCCACAGAGAGACAGCCAGCAACTGTGCTCCACCATGTTGAGGTCTTTTTCCTATGGTGGGAGAGGGGGTAAGAAGTGTTAGGTCCCTAACCAACAGCTGTGCTTTCACCCTGATCCTCCTACCCTGCCAAGATGAAAAGAGCAGAGTACTTCTGCCACTGGCACTAGTACAGGGGATAATGTACTCCCTTCACCCCCATCCTCAAAGAGGCAAAAGATTAGTTTATTTTTTCACAGAGAACCCCTCTGAAGGGCAAAATACAATGTACTGGTGGGCTCTGATGTACAAAGCACTACCTACATACCATGCAGATACATGGTGAGATGCAATTTTTCTTTTGTCAATGAGTGGCCATACACTTGAGCCTACAGAGGAGAGGTCTGCCTGTCACTGAATTCCCAGCTTTCCAATGCTGATGTTGCTACCTTTGTTAACAATCTGATGATACAAGAACAGGATCCTAATGATATGTGTGTTGACCTGAGCCTGCAGAGCTATATTCTGTTTCTGCAGACTCCAAACAGGACTCTGGGAGTACTGCATAGGAGAAGCAAGGGAGAGGTAGTGATAAAGGCATCACTTCACACACAGGAAAAGACAGACTTAAGTTACATGCCTGCCTAAACTCTTTTAAGATTTAATTTAGCAAAGTATGCTCCCAGAGCTATAGGACAGGATCCCTATGGCAGAATTCACAAAGCAGGTTGGGATTCAACCACTCTGCCCTCCATGGCTGCAGCCGTGGCATGCAATGCAGAGAAGCAGAGTTAAGGGTCTGAGAAATAAAATCATCGAGGTCAACGAAGTTGCAGGGAGCAGGAAAGTAAGAGAGAATGTATGCTTGTCCCTACCACTGTCTTGAGCTTAGTGCCACAAACCTTCTCCTGCAGCATGGGGAAGAGGATCCCTACTAAACAACATACCAGTCAGTCACACTCACTGAACTATTTTTGAAGCACATTTTTGGCCAGAAGGAGGCAGGGAGCTGCACTTAAGCCTTTCATTCTTCAGGGCAGTGTGCTCAACTGGGCATCTGCATGCTTTCTGTTCCTCTAAGAACTGGTCACAGAGCTAATTAAAATGTCACTTAGGGAGAAAGTGAAAAGAAATATTTAAAAATTGCTCCTGTAGCCAATAACCAAAGTACTCCCTTGGATACTCCATTGGAGAATCTGGTCCCTGGTGCAGTCTAAACCCTAATTTGCACAAGGATTCCTCCTTGCCTTTGCACACCTCCACTGGAAAAATTTCAGTACTCAGGCTAGGCTTCTACAAGCAGTTACTTGCTGCTGTCTGAGTGTTGACAATTACACACAGTGGGGTACTGACCCTCAGATGTGAGGGGTTAAACTTAAGTGCCCCAGACCGGTCTGGAACATTACAGCAAATCTGAATAAACTGTGCTTTAATACACCAAAGAGGTAAAGCAAGGCACGCCTTGAACCGCTACACATGTGGTTCAGCTGTCCCTGCTCCATCAGTGGCTTGTCCAGACAAGTGGGAAAACTACCTCTAAGGCCAGTAATCACTTTATCTGAATTTAATCAGAGAAAGGAGTGCCTTGTTCCCACAGCAGGTCTCAAAAGGCAGCAGCACACTCTGGAAGGTGATGGCTCCCTGAGTGAGGGACCATGGGTCATCAGCTGCCTTCCTGTCAGTGTCCCCGTTGTTGTTTCCAGAGGGGACAAATACTAACATTGCTGAGGACAGCATGGAGGCACAGACAGGCATTGAAAGTAAATCCAGAAAGCAAATCTGTCTAGAGAGAAAGAACAGATCTTACAATAGAGAAATCCCTGGAGAAGAAGCTGAGAAGTCAGTAAAATCTACAACTTCAGAGGCTTGTTCAGCTCCTTTCCTGCTTCCATAGCACATGGATTAACAGCGAGATCTGGGTCTCACCCTCAGAAAAAAGGTTCTGTTCATCTATACAGCACACAACTTGCTATGTCACAAAGACTGCCCTTTAGAAAGGTTCTTGTGCTGACGGCTTCCTTATACGCATCAAAAAACCACTGCAGTGGTTTGCAATGCCTGCTTTGTAAAAACTATTTTATTAAAATCTGAAACAAGGTAACAAACAAGGCACAATATTTTCTTTTTGGAGAATTGGGTCCATACCAGCTTTATAGCCCAATGACATCAGGACTAGCCCGTCCATTGTGTCAGCTTAGAAATACTCAAATACTTTGCAGGTTCATACAATACCTACCCAAAGATAAAATATAACCCAAAAAATATGCATCTACATCTCCTTTGTGTGACATTCTTGGGGTTGTTTTTCCCCACTAAGAAACACTTATTCTTTTTCAAGTACCCCTTATGCATACATTCAGGAGGCTCAATATTAAATCCTCTGATTTTCTCACTAGTGAGGCTCAACAGAGACCACTGAATTAAACAGGATTCCTGACCATCTTGGCAGATTTTAATTCCTTTGGCTTACCAACCAGACCTTAAGGGAAATATCATGTCTTTACCTGTTCCCTAACAAGAAAGTCCAGTGTTTCTCAATAAAAGCACAAATATCTTCTTTCCATCTGAAATACCCCTGACGTCCTGTTCCTTCCAGAGACAAATTGTACATTGCCAGCATGACAACCTGGAAGAGAAAATGTTGGACACAAGTCAATTTTTTCTGTTTCATCTGCTGAACTGCCCCTCCTGCCCCCCAGCTGCCACACACACAAATCCGTGCTCCCTCATAATTATTTTGCAACATCTTGTAGGCAACTTCTGCAATCCATCTTCTTCCTGCTTTCATACTGTCCATTCTCCTCTTTCTATTGTTAGATGCACATTCACCCATATTTCTCCATCCCAGAGAAATAAGCTGCCTAGATATGCAGGTTTATGCTGTAATGCACGCTTTCAAAGTGGTTGTATAAATTAATTATATCACAACTGAGGTATGAATGTAGATTGGAGGCAGGGAAAAAGCCTTAAAAAAAAAATAGCCACAAGTTATGCCACTATCTAGTCCATCAGAAATGTCATGCCAATGGTCTTTCTAAATACTTACTGTTACATTCCAAACTGGACAGACTATACACTCTGTAAAATTACATGACAGCTACTAAGTATTCTAAGTATGCAAAAATTAAGTTTGTCTCCAAGTGATCCTCATTAAAGACAACTCTTTTACAGCTCATTCATGTGTTTCACAACCAAATCCAGCTGGACCTATAACATAGCTAAACTAAAGGACTAAAGGGCAGGCTTAAGTAATATCACATCTCTTTGTTAGGGAATCCTAGGTAATTGGCAGTTAATTACATTTACCTAATGTACAACTGGTCTGGGACCATCTTTCAACAATCACACAGACTCAGTTGTATACCACTTCCAACAGGGACTTACTCTTCACTATCAGAGAAATTTGAAATGTATTTTTATAGGG
This sequence comes from Phaethornis superciliosus, assembly GCA_023637945.1. Taxonomy (NCBI): domain Eukaryota; kingdom Metazoa; phylum Chordata; class Aves; order Apodiformes; family Trochilidae; genus Phaethornis; species Phaethornis superciliosus. The sequence goes on from JAJQWJ010000003.1 coordinate 32,014,921, forward strand.
AGATGGGTTTCTTAACAGCGGGCTGTAACCTTCTGTGCTGAAGATGCCAAAATGAGGAAATACAGACAGCCTTAATGTCCCCTGTACCCTAAATTTTTGTCTTGATGCCCCTCTTAGTTTGATAAGCATTTATCTAGGATTTTGTGGTTGGTTTAAGTCAGAAATCAGGTGGGACAGTGTTTCAGGACCTCAGAAACAATCCTCAACTGGCTAAAGATAAGAATCTGTTGAGGCCACAAACTGAAAAAAAACCCAAAACAAACCAGAAATCACTGTCCCCATTTTTCTTACTTCGTATCAGCCTAGGGAGAATCCTTCCACTAGTCAACTTTCTTCCTCACCTGTTTTGATTTTGTCTTTCCATTTGCCACTCTGAAGTGACCTGGGTATCATGCTAGCAGCCCTTGCTCTCCAGATCTCTAACTTGCTGAAACTCCACCAATCTGTTAGCACAGACTGCTATGCCAGCCTTTTTCCCTGCACAGCTCAGCACTGGGCACCATGAGAAAGCACTGTAGGAGCTACAACTGATGTTTTAAATGATCTGTGATGAGACAGCATACCACTTCTACCCCAAAGAATGCAAATATCAGCTGTCTTCTACATACTGCCTGATGCTCAGCATGTGGAAACACTTAATGCTAAGCAGCAGACACTATTCGATCAAATTCATTTTATGCAGAGGTAGCCAGCACTGCCTGCCTGCCCCTCCAGTGCCCTGCTCACTGCAAGATGATCTGCATCAGTCTACTCAGAGGTGGTTGCTGTATAATGCAAATTGTTTTGATTGCTCAGCTGTGCAAGTGTCTGAAAAAGCAAAAGTTAACAAGGACTATTGCTAGTGAGTAAGCAGCCAGGTTGGAACTTTGAGTTTAGGGAGCTGGCAAGCTTTCTGTCTGTATGTTGTCATCTCAGTAGTTTTACATCTGCTCATATACACAAAAACCTCTTCATACCTAGCAGCCAAATTTTATTAATTTTGCTTTTCCAGACCTGCCTGAAGCAAAAAAAAAGTAAAAACAGAAGGAATGTGGTTTGTATGATTATCTTTAGATCTACCTGCAAAATGATTCAGTTCTAATATGCAGGCAACCCTTAGCTAATTTCTGAAGTTCAATCATATATTTCTTTGTTACCTATACCTGATCCTCTTTTTCTAGGCAGCACATAAACAACAATTTTAGAAAGTCCTATGGTTGTTTTGCCAGCACTTACTTGTTGCCATGTTAATCTCAGCCGCTCAAATTGCTCCTTCCCATCTTCTGAGCAATCAGAACAAGTAAATCTGAAAAAGTTATCTCCTTTGAGGTAGCTCAGCTGTTCTCTCAGTTGACCTAAAATAAACAGGCAAAACTCAATTTCTTGGTACTTTTATAGGGAGATTTGGATTCCCTACAGCATCAGGCAGAAAAGTACTTTTTGCTTTTTTCCCCAGAGACCCATATGGTTCCCAGAAAGCATCAGAATTTGCTGTGATGGAAGGAACAAATTCATTTCACAGCTGCAGCAGCTAGCAGTGACCAACTGAAAAGGCATTAAGAACAGGGGCCTTATATTTAACATCTGAATGCAGGTAAAAAGCCAAGGATTTCCTTTTTTCTGCGGCATTTCTCATTCCTTATTGTTTCCCCAGAATAACCTATATACTTCAATAAATAACTGGTTTTCCACTCTATTTAAAAAAGCTTACCTGTAAAAACCAAAGTATGCTACTGCAAAGGCTATCAAAACATACACGCTTTCTCTTCTATGTTATCTTTCCACTCACTGCTACCAGTGCTACATATCTTTATAGCCTTTTTTATTATTATTTATTTCTTCTCTCAGGGGAAGATCTTTCCTTGAGACTGAGAGGCTAAAAGGATGGCATGACATTATCAGGAAACACATTCTCTTGACTACAGTTGATGAATTAGGGCCCAATCAGCAAAGCACTTCAGTATACACTTCGCTGTGTTAAAGCTAATCCTTTACAAAATGTTTGCCTGAAAAAAAAGTTATCTGCTTGAATAGAATCACCTGTGAAACACCACACATCCATAGTTACAGGTTCTAGTTCTATGTATCCACAGCAGAGGAAAAAAAAAAATCTTATGAATCAGGACTTCTAAACTCACCCAGGGTTAATTTACACATCCATTAAAAAAAAAAAAAAAAAAAGAAAAAAAAAAATCACAAGAAAGGGAACCACTTAAGAGTACAGCATTTCTGAAAATCCACACCTGTAAGGTTTTTCTCTGAAAGTATGACATCTCTTTTATTTTAGAGCAACACCAGACCAAGCATTTGCAGTGTATGGATGCTCTTCTTCTGTAGTGAATTGCAGAACCTAACTATGCACCTATATCTGATGGGGAAACCCCACTACACTTAGTGGATTAACAGAATTTCTAGATGTCAATTCAATGTTAAGAAGATAATTTGTCTGAGCTTGTTGGTGACTTTCACCAGTGAAAACTGATACCTGTACAAATGAACAATTAGCAAAGGGAACAGTATTTCCCTTTTCCACCTGGTTTACTTTGCTCATTTGTATCTAGTTACTGTTGCTCAGTGATTGGCTTTTTCTGCTCTTTGGATTTGTTCCACAGCAACGAGAAAGAGGAACATCTTTGTAAAATAAAACAAATTGAATGTTGTTACATCAAGTGGCAATCAGAGGGGATATCTTGTACTATGTCTAACTCTGCCATTTGGTTTTTCTTTTTTAATAATTAATACTTTTCAAGTTAGTATGTACCCTTAACTGTATACTACTTAAATAATACAATACCAGTTCCATTACATTATTACATTAACATCAAAACACTCACTAACACACCTTCAGAGGACATTACACTGTAACTTTTGGCAAATTCTAGGGTGGCAAAAAGGGCAGCTCTGACACACCTGCAGGGCAGGCACCACCTTAAGAGTTCACTATTTTTAGCCACAAGCAAATAAGAAACAAAACCAAAGAAACCCCACTCCAAATAAATAAGTAAATAAATCGTTAACTCCCCCCCCTCAACCCAAAACAAAACAAACACCGACTGCTTTGCAATATCTAGCTTTTGGTTTTAATAACAGAAGTAACAATACTGAATTTAGAAAGTAAAGTCGAGACTGCTATGCTGCAAACAGCATTTATCTTACATCAAGCAGCAGTAGCAGAGGGATCAAGTTCTGCAGCTTGCTCCAAACACCTCCCAAAGCTAGCTACAGGCTACTCACACTTCTGGGAAAGCTAAATTAAATTTGTATTATTGGGAAAGCATTAAGGTTGAGATTTACTCATATGCTCCACAGATGTGACAAAACCAGACCATTATAAGGAAAAAAAACAAAACAAGAAAAAAAAAAAACCAAACAGTAACACACTAATGAAGCCCTTTTCCTCCCCAGGAAGAGCTTTACAGCAAGGGTCATTATCTTCATTTGAATGAGCAGAGGGGCCAAGTTCCTAGGCCAAAGTCCCCTTAACACATCAGCAGCAAGACTTGGGAAGGTGTGTGTATTTCTGAAGTCACATCCTTCTTCTCTACTAAATAAAGAAGACAACCCCATTTCTTTACAGGGAATGCCAGCTTTAGACACCTGGTTTGTGGCCTGAAGTACCTAATGCACACTGCTGGAGTAGGCTGTGGGGCTCCATGTAATACCAAGGCAGTCTTCCTCCTCCGAATAAGCTGGGATACAGCTAAACAAGGGCAGCCTTCTAAAGGTGCTATGCAGGACAGCATAACCACCTTTCAAACAGCAACCACAGCAATGCAAGCAAGACACAACAACACAACTGTCAGGCTTACTTGCTGGAATCCACTTCTGGCACTTCTCACAGTAATAGGACATCTCCTCCATCCAGGATGGGTCACCTTCATCGCTGTTCAGTGAGTCCCCGCTCTGGTCATGTGATAAATCCACTGAAGCCTGGTCCTCAGACTCAACAATCAGGAGAGTCTCCCCTTCCACCTCACCCTCCTCCAGCCCCTCTGAGGTGGAGGTCCTGGTGGCTTCGTCATCGTGGCGGCTCAGCAGCCCACTCATGTGAACATTATTAGCCATCGTAGATGGTGTCTGCATAACAAGGAGCAGATATTTCCCCCCCACATTGGCAAGTTCACTTTGGCAAGTTGGATGTGCTGGCCAAGTCTCCACAGCTGAAGTACCAATGACAATGTTTTGTCTGCCCTATAGCTTTTAGGACTGGATAATAACCTACACAAAAGAAAGTCTTTCACAGATTACTTCTGTTTGCTGAAATGCTTGCAAGTACTTAAATATCAGTGATCTCCAAATGTCTTTAATCAAACCTCTAACCACTCAGGACTGTGCCTAGGATTGCTGGGACCCTTTTCCCATTAGCTCTTTGTCTCTTTCTTCCATAAGATGCTTTGTCAATGCAATCTGCTCTTCTAGCAGGCGAAGATTCTCCTTTTTCTGATTTTGACGCTCAAGGTCTCTGAGAACTCCACTGTGCAGCCTCTGAAAACACAAGGGACAAGGTTTATCACAGCCTTTTGGATGATGAATGTGAGTAACTCCCACCCAGACTCTAATTCCTCTTGTAGTGCTGTTCACCATGTTTGCAAATGCCACCACCTGTAGCCACAGTCCCTTGACATGGTTTGAATCTAAAACTACAGCAGTTGATAGGCAATATTGATAAGCTAAAACACTACTACACCAAAAAGTGCTTCATTTATACTCACTCCAGATAGGTGAGTTTACTAAGCAGTACCACTATCGAGCAAATGCTATGTACCCATAATTCCCATGCCATGCAGAATGGACACAATCTATCAAATCCTGTTACCTCCGCTCTAAATCTTTACCAAATGAAAGTAATCTTCCCAAAACTTCTCCTCTGCTTGGTGGAAAAATTGAAATGATTTTAAGAAAAACTACCTTGTGTCTTTATTGCCTTAGTCCTGCTCTTATCTTACTCTTAAAAAAATACCTTGTAAACTCTTGTTGAAAGGTTGATAAAAGTCCCATAGATAGCTTATGACAAGCTCTTGAAAAACCAAGGCACATCATTCAAAAAATATCCCTTTTCAAACTGGTGAGTAAGCCCCTTGATGAGTGTAAAAAGCCTTAAGAAAATCCCAGTTGCTCTTTGTTTCCTCCATAGGCTTTTTTATTTCTCTCTGTTACTTGGATAGGTTTGTTTTTTTTTTCACTGTGCTAATTAGTGGAAACTCCTAACCATGACTTCTCAGCAGGGAAATGCAAAATAACAGAAACCAAAACTGGTGAGACAGATTCAGGTGGGGAAGAGGAGGGGGAAGACTAGCTGGGAATCACAGGGACAAGTAAGTCAAAAGAGCAATGTGAGTGAGGAAAGGTGATGAGATTAGACACAGGATGGAGGAGATGGACACCCAACAGGAAAATGGGGACCACGTAGAAGCCCAGCAAATTCAACAGAACAGAGCTGGTGCTGCTGCCATCCTTCCAGCCCCCACTGCTCATCCCATCCCAGGGTCAGACGGCCCAGCCAGCAGAAAACAGCTCTGTTTTGGTTTGTTTTGGTTTGTTTTCCTTCAGAAAGGAAGTCATAGTCTGCTGATTTAACTCCCTGAGCATGGCTAACCAAAGACAAGTGCCAGCACAAAGGAGAACATGGGATGCCCAGCCCACTTCAGGGCTTGAACTCCTAAGGCAGCTGATAAGCTTTGAGATATTCAGACATTTACTGTATTTCAAAGCAACAGTCATAAACTTACCAGAAAATACGATATGTGAGGACAGAAATACTATAAATTAACAAACACATGAAAAGACTGTTGAGAGGCCACCACGGCTTACATCTAAAGCAAGCTGTGCAATTGCAGTCATATTTTAGCCAAACTAAAGATGAGAATCTTTAGTTGAAGTTTATTTAAAGCATTATCCACCTAATTGAACCACTCCTGCTCACTTAGGACTCAGGAATGAGAAAGCTTCAAAGGTACCAAGGTTAGCCACTGGACAGTGGAGAAATTATGAACAGATTATTTATCCTAATGACAAAAAAACCCCAATTAATTATTTTGACCAATTTTAATGATGTCAAAATGCACCTACAAATAGGCCCTAAAGTCCTGTGATTATTATTTGACAAGATCTCACAGGGCTTATTCCTCATCTAGCATGTCAATAACTACACATTTCAAAGGCAATTTTTCTCCTCTTAAGATTAAAATAGTTATTTTTTTTAAATTAATACTACAACTTGTTAAGAAATTGCACAAACACGTCCAATAATTTAAATTTCAACTGGAAATTAATCTAATACAAAGAGCCCCTTCTCATCAATTTTCATCAACTGAAGTTAAAAATTAATTACCAATAAAGACATCGTTTATAAACTTATTACTTCGTTACAGTTATTTAATAACAATGAGGAAAAGGTCTGAGGAGATACAATGCAACTGAATAATTACATCAAGATAATTATTTTTCTGTCACAAAATACAGCTATTCTGCAATCTCTCAGACATTTACTTTGAAAATGCAGTTTGCAATAGACACATTTAATATTTGAGTGTCACAAGTAACACAAAGCTACAAAAAAGTTAATCTTCTTGCCTTTCTTTGTTCTCAGAAGTTATGCCTGCTTGTCTTTTACAGCTGTTTAGATAAATGTGTGCAAGCTCAGAACACTTTGAGCCTGACACATCAATCTCTAAATGTCAAAAGCTTATTAATCTGCATAAAGATAAACCATCATTTGAACCATTGAACACCCATGTTACTTGTTTCCATAACATTATCCATATAACCGGGTCCCTGAAACCTGAAGCCATCATTCTCTAACTTGAAGATGAAGAATTATAAAGAGAAAATCTCAGATTTCATTTTAAAAAAGATAAGCTTTGAGCCTTGGTGCTTCTGAATAGCAATTTAAAATTAAGTTAAACTGGCTGCTGGAAAAAAAGAACAGAACATTTTGGCTTCACTTCTGCAGCAGCATCTTGAGGAATGCTAATGTCCCTGCAAACATACACAGCTTAGCACCAAAGGCAGTTTTTTGGGGGAGTACTTCTAATTCCAGAGGACTGGTTTGCAAATCCATCCTCATACGTACAGATCAGGCACCTCCAAAGTCATAGAAACATAGGTTGGTTTGGGTTGGAAAGGACCTTAAAGATCATCTAGATCCAGCCTTCCTGCCATGGCCAGGGACACGACCAGTAGATCACATTTGTCAAGGCCCTATCCAACCTTGCCTTGAACACTTCCAGGGAGGAGGGGATCCACAGCTTCCCAGGGCAACCTGTTCCAGTGTCTTACCACCCTTATAGTAAGGAATTTTCTACTAATAGCTAATCTAAATCTTCCCTCTTCAAGTTTTAAACCATTGCCCCTTGTCCTCTCACAACACACCTGTGCCAAAAGTCCTACCTCAGCTTTCTTGTAGGCCCCCTTCAGGTAGTGGAAAGCTTCCTTAAGGTCACCTCAGAGCCTCCTGTTCTCTAGGCTAAATAACCCCAACCTCTTCAGCCTGCCTTCACAGGGGAGGTGCTTCAATCCTCTGATCATTTTTCCGGCTCTCCTCTGGATATGCTCAAGGAGCTCTATGTCCTTCTGATGTCTGGAACTCCAGAATTGGACACAGTAGGACAAAGGAGTTCCCTAGGCTGAGTTCACAGGCTGTGCCCATGCCTGGGTGTTAGGAAGGATAGCAAAGAATAAAGACTGGATCTGTCCTCCCAAAACCCTCCAAAGGTTTTGTCAATGACCAACTTTGGCCCCTCCACCTCAAAGAACATGTGACTAAACTGCCTTTCTGCCATTACCTGACAGCAGTGACACTGATTCCCTCCACAGCAATGGTTGTGTTCATTTGTGGAAAAATAAGTTTAAACAGGCCCACAGGGAGGAAGATGTTCACTGCTGTCTTACTTGGGAGGATCTCCCCAGGAAGAAGCTTGCTGCAACAGAAGCAACACAATATTACTTTGCAAACCAAGCAACAGCTACAGCATAGAGCAACAGGAACAGGCAAAGGATGGCAAGTCCCCATTTTCTTCCTGGTATCATTTGAAACATGTGAAGCAACCAGAAGACACATCAATCCCTTGGGTGATCCACCATTCTTTTACTAGACACATATTTCACACATTGGTAGAAAGGTGTACTGTAAATGTGCAGTTTTGCCCTTAATTTACAGTGCAGTCTGAGGCACTGCTGTCCTGCTCAGTGCTCAGTATGGATCCTGACCAGGTGCTCAGTGTTCAGTTTCATATTCCTTGTTCAGCCTTTGGCTTTACTTCATGATGCACAGATTGTTGGCATTACTCACTTACCTGTAGACTGTTTCATGCCTGTTACCCCTATAGAATATGAACATTTTGTAAACATTCATTTATTTGCAGTCTCTCTATTGGAGGAAGGAGAGATATTAGCCAAAGTAAAAAAACATTAATTAAGTATAGGCATCTCACAAAAACACCCACAGGTAACTTTTTTTCAGAGCACATGTTGTCCTATAGCATGTCCTTGAAATACAGCTCCCATTTATTTCAGTTGTAGTTTAGGAGCATTTAGCACATACTCCACCCAGACCTTCAGTGGCTCAAGGCAGGCACACTGAATTATCTAGCAACTACCCGCAAAAATCTGAATTTTACTGATCTACCCAGCACATATGTTGGCTCTAGCAAATGCAGAGCCATTACCCACTGCCACTCCAAGAGATGACCCTTCCTTTTCTTGCAACTGCCTGTGCCATTCAGCGCTCTTTCCTCACCTAAATCAGACTCATCCTCCAGGTCCATCATTCTGAAGCACTGACAAAGACAATCTCTTGAGGAAAAAAACCACAAACCTGTCATTACAGACTGCATCATAAAGCCCATGCAACAGGCAACTGGGGTACGGACAAGCAATTTGAACTCTGAGGCTTTGTAACTTCTGACTGCTTCAGATCTTTGACAACAGACGTTTAACATAAGCCCTTTTGAGTGTGTATGCATTTTCTAGATTCTTTTTGTAAATAAGGGAGAAAAAAATCAAATGTATGCCCAGATCATCAGCAGGATCTAAACCTGCACATTCGTTGTCCAAGCTTGTCACATGCAATGCATCCATTCTGCAAGCACATGACTTTTAGTCCTGGGTAGGATTTCTTTGTATAGGGACTTGCTATCATCTGACATGACGCTTTTGGCTGTGGGGCTCTCCTGCATGTAGGATGCTTGCCAGGACTACTGTATTTTGTAAATGTAGTGGAGAAAACTTCCCTGTTTAATTATCACATGGTATTTTAGTTTACTTACACTCTGCCTGTCCTGTCAGAACAAGGAGAGAGCCAGGGCTGACTGCATGGCACAGAATAGTGCTGTTGGCCCTACTGACAGAGGCATTTGAGAAGCTGAGGAAAAGCAGAGCAGATGTACTGCCAGAGAGACAAGCACCAGTGGGACAGCGTGGCCAGACAGGGAAAAGCCCAGGGAATGGTGCCAGGGTGGTACCCCTAGGCCTAAGTGCAGAATTATGGAATCACAGAATTGTTTTGGTTGGAAAAGACCTTTAAGATTATCAAGTCCCACAACTAACACAGCAATGCTAAGTCCTACACTAAAAAGTGTCCCTAAAAACAGAACTACCCATCTTTTAAGTTCCCCTAGAGATGGTGACTTGACCACTTCCCTGGGCAGCCTTTTCCAGTGCCTGACAACTCCCTTCAGTGAAGAGGTATTTTTCTAATACCAAGTCAAAACCTCCTCTAGCACGGCTTAAGGCCATTTCCTCTCATTCTACTCCTTGTTACTCAGGAGAAGTGACTGACTCCCACCTCACTGTAACCTCCTTTCAGGTAGTTGTAGAGAGCATTAAGGTCTCCCTGGAGACTGCTTTTCCCCAGCTGCCTCAGCTGTTCTTTTTTAAGACTTGTGCTCTAGACCCTTCACTAGCTTCATTGCCTTTCTTTGGGCACACTCCAGCACTTCAGTGTCCTTCTTGTAGTGAGGGGCCCAAAACTGAACACAGCATTTGAGGTATAACATCACCAGTGACAAGTACAAGTCATTCCCTGCTCCTCCTGACACAAGCCAGATGCTGAATTTCACAACTGGCCCTGGCCCACCCATCCAGCCTGTTCAGATTCCCCTAAGAGGATTCCTACTCCCAGGCAGATCAACACTCCAGTCCAACTTGGTGTCATCTCCAACCTTACTAAGGGTGCACTCAATCCCCTCATTCAGATAAAGATTTCAAACAGAACTGGTTGCAGAACTGAGCCCTGGGGAACACCAGTTGTGTCTGGCCACCAACTGCATTTAACTCCATGCACCATGAGCTCTTTGGGCCTGGCCATCCAGACTGGTATTTTAACCAGTGAAGTGTTCACCCCTCCAAGCCATGAGCTTGAGGTTTCTCCAGGAGAATACAGTGGGAAATTGACAACATCCAGGATTACATCCTTCCCTGCATGGTAACAACACCAGTTAGTGGAGAGGATGGGGCAACCACCTCCACTGAGCCTGTGGTGCCTCACCTTGGAACTGCTGCCTGCCCCGAGGAGGCGAGACAAGAGAGTGGGTGCAGGCCTGTGTGCACGGGAGATGCCAAGGACGGAAAAGCTGGGTCAGGGATGGTGAGAGAAACGTGAGGGCGGCACAGGGGAGGCAGCAGGCAGGTCTCTTTGGCCGGAGAAGGTGACAGGATGCTGGGGGCCCAATTTCTTGACGATCTCTGAGGTCCCTTCCAACTCAGACAATTCTATGATTCTATAGTCTGGTAACTGCAGCAGTGGGTCAAGGGTTGGACTTGATGATCTCTGAGGTCCCTTCCAACCCAGCCCATTCTGTGATTCTACTCTATGATTCGGTGCCGGGCACAGGAGGCCTGTCCTCGGGTGCTGGCAGGGGCAGGGGGATGCAGGCAGGGGGGACAGGCAGGGAGCAGAAGGCCCGTGGGACGGGAGCGGAGCCCGAGGCGTGCCCAGGCCGGGTGGGAATCCCGGTCCCGGTCCCGATCCCGATCCCCCAGGAGCGGTCTGCAGGCGCGGGCTGGGTCCCTCCCTGCCGGTGGGCGGGGCGGCGTGCGCAGGGGCCGCCGTAGGGGCGGTGGGGCGGGTCCCCCCTCGCTCGCTCGTTCGCTCCCTCTCCCCTCCCCCCACCTCCACCCTCCCGGGGCGAGACGCTCACCTCCCGCTCCCACCTCTGCTGGATGTGCACGGCCACCACGGTGGCAGCGGAGAGCAGCGCGGAGGCGGCCAGCACCGCCCGGGACCTCCTCGACATGGCCGGCGGCGGCGGGGCGGGCGGCGCGTGCCGGAGGCGCCTGCTCGCCGCGGGGGGAGGAGACGAAGTCGGGAGGGGGGAGAGGGAGAGGGAGAGGGAGAGGAGGAGCGTCCCGCCCCGCCCCGCCCCCAGCCGAGCCAGGCCAGAGCAACAGAGCGCCGATGCGGGGCTGTGCCCTGCCGAGTGCCAGGCGGGGGGAGGGCGGGTGAAGCGGCGGCCCCCGCCGCCTGCCCTGCGCGAAGGGTGGTTCCGGGCTTCTTCGGGCTTCTCTGCCGGGGTGGAAGGGACCTTCGCGCCTGATGGGTCACCCCCTGGAGCGCTTCAGGGAGCGCGTCGCCTCCTCGCCCCCGGCGCTCGAAGTGCAGCGCCCCGTCCTTGTGGTGGTGGGAGGAGGGCGGGAGCGGTGTCCCCGCAGCCGGTGTCCCCGCAGCCGGTGTCCCCGCAGCCGGTGCTCGCCGGGCATGACCCTTGCTGACCGCCCGTCTGTGCGGGGAGGACGGGACCCGGTTCTTGCGCCCGTCTGACCAGGAACGCCGAGAAAGGCCTTTGCCGCACCGGCGGCGTTACCGGGCAGAGCTCCTCCCGGCGCTCCCCTGGCCTTCCCAGAGCTTCTTACCGGCGTGTGCTTGCGTTCCCAGTGCGGCTCCAAGTCTGAAAACCAGAACAAAACAAACAAACAAAAAAGAGTTTTAGGTGGAGTCCGAGAAAGACGTTTGCTTCTATTTCACGAAGACCTCCACTGCTGCACTTTCCTGGACCAGAAAAGGCAAATTGGATCGGACAAGCAGCTGGAGAAGACAGCTCTTCAGTTGTTTGGTTTCTTCTCATTGTTCAGTGTGTAGCCTTCGGCCTTGTGTCTGGCAGATTTTAGTGCTATGAAGACAACATCATTCCTCTCCCTGGGGGCTTTTCTCTGGCATCACCTCACTATAATATTGGACTGCTTTACAAACAGGAAAATTTATGTTCCCAGTGCTCCCGTGTGAGGGCAAGAGATAGTATCATGAGTGACTGATCCGCCAAGATGCAGCTGAGATGAAGGACTTAAGCTTTTCAGGGCACTTTTGCCCTGTAATATTTTAAAGCAAAGTGCCCCCTGGCTACTTTTGGGCAGACAGAGTTCTTGGCAGTCATGCTTCCAAAAACCAGAGTACTTTTCAGCAGTCACTATCTGCTCTGCTACCACCAAAATAAAAACACCAAATACTCAGAAGAGTGACTTTTGCAAATGTATCAAACAAAAGGGTGTTTAGTGGGGAGGTGGGATATACCACAAGGTCTATAAAACCCCGAAGGAGGTCAAGGAACCATCATTTCCCATCTTCCACAGTCCAGTGGGTCTGTGGGTGGCAAGGTTAAACCAAGGAAAAAGAAGCTCACACCATGTGTTAGTGAGGAGTGGAAGTCATCGGCTGCAGTACTGAGGAAGCTGAACTCACTTGCAGACCCAGAGAGAACGGAGCAAACTCCTTAAGCACCTTTGGATGCTGCTTTTTGGCTCGTGAGCTGCTCAAACCACAAATTAATGGGAAAGTGGGAGGTTTGTTGTGAAAGGTGTAGGCTTACTGTTGACTCTTTCCTGTACTTTTTTGCTCCACGGCCCACTGCCGGGCACGGTGGTGGGGCACAAGGAGCCTCAAACTCAGCATGTACTGCAGTCCCTGTATCAAAAGCAGCCTCCAGTATTTCCAGATAGAGCACTGCAGAGTGACTGAGTTGTTACTGCAAGGGGACAGCCAAGTTCCATCCCTAGCCCCCTCCAGATGGGAAGAGGAAAACCAAACATGTGAAGCCAGTCCCTCCTTATTATAATCTTTTTCATCTGTCTGCCAAATTAATGTGATTAAAATGAAAGGTGAAATTAGTGGGAATGATAATATTTCAATTGAGTCTAATAGTTTTGCTCACATCAGTGTGTTTACTGTTATTAAAACATAGGCATAAGTGCTTGTAATGTGGCCAAGGCCACTGTGGTGCCAAGAACAGGGTCGAGCCAGGCGTGTGGTGGATGTGTGCCAGCCCAGCGCCCATGGCACCGTGGAAAGGTGGAAGCTGGAAGCTGAGCACCTCTACCCGAGCTTGGCATTAATCACTTCAGGGGCTAATACCCTGGGCAGGGAATGCTCACCCTGTGCTTCCACAACCTGAGCTTCTCCCATGGTAGTTCAGGTGTTTGCTCTCTCCTCCCTTCCCTCCCAAGGGTTAGGGCTTGTTGAAGTGCTCACCTTCCCTGCTGTGGCCCTGATCTCCTCCGTGGGGTAATTTCCCCCTTCCCGTGCTCAGGGCAAGCTCATCCAGGGAGGCAACTTTTTGGAAAGCCCAGCCATGGACCAGATTAGCACCTGCATCTGTCTTAAAATCCTGCAGCAGCAATGTGGAAAAGCCCATTTTTCTTTTTCTGAGGCATTTCGATTAAGTGATAATTAAAGGAGTGGAACATCTCCCTTATGAGGAAAGGCTGAGGGAGCTGGGTCTCTTTAGCTTGGAGGAGACTGAAGGGTGACTTCATTAATATTTATAAATATGTGAAGGGCAAGTGTCAGGGGGATGGAGCCAGGCTCTTCTCAGTGATGTCCAATGGTAGGAAAAGGGACAATGGGTGCAAGCTGGAGCACAGGAGGTTCTATTTAAACATAAGGAAAAGCTTTTTCACTGTGAGGGTGACAGAACTCTGGAACAGGCTGCCCATTGGGGTTGTGGAGTCTCCTTCTCTGGAGACATTCAAAACCCACATGGATGCATCCCTGTGTGATCTACAGTAGGTGACCCTGCTCTGCCAGGGGGATTGGACTCAATGATCTTTCAAGGTCCCTTCCAGCCCCTAAGATTCTGTGATTTTCCAGCTGGGTAGGATAAGCCCGGGCAGAAGCATGCTACAGAAGCAGGGAAGTGGAGTGATGGAGGAGAGAAGCAGGAGCATTGAGCAGTGATTCTGCTGAAGAAAGCATTTTTAGCTGGTAGTTGGCTGAATGACAAGAGAGAAGGAGATTTCTCCTTCTTCCCTCAACAAACACAACTTTGGCCACCCCAGGACCAGTGTTTCGTGGGGCGGACAGGGTGTGCATGAATGGCAAAGCAATGGTAACTCCTTGCAAGCAGGTGAGCCACGTTGCTGATGCTCTCGAACTGAGAGCAAAGCAGAGGGTGAGCTTATGCTGAAGAAAATGTGGCTCAGGAGGGTCTCGTTCTTCATTGGCTCTGCTGGTTGTTCTCCAGATGAGGTTTCCTCAAGAAGGCCTTGACTGCAGTTCCTGGTGTGTCATGGGCATATCTTTCTTTGATGTCCTCTTTTCCTCTGCCTTGGTTCCTCCTTTGCTGGTCTGGGTGTATCAGCATGCATCATCTCATGGAGATGGAGCTGAGCACCAGCCAGGGAAAAAATAACTCACAAGTGAAGGGGACTGAAAAGCTGAAGGCCATATTTCCCCTGAGTAAACAGCTCAGATCTTTATGACTATCTTGGATAACAGTTCTGAAGTCAGTGCTTAGGGGGCATTTTTATCCTGGTTTCCAAAGAAAATGAAGCTTATGCAACCTCTTTGCTTGATCCACCCCCTCCCTTGCCTCCATGCCCTCATACGAGTGCCTGCCAGCCTCCTTGGTAAGGTTTCATTGCAGTTCCTGTCTCAGTAAGACTTCCATATTTATTTGCCTGTTCCAACCATCTTGATGGATATAGAGAAATTCTGGCTCAGCTTTGCATAATGGGTGGCTACATACAGCAGGGGAGCATCCCATGAGGGGAAGGAGTGGCAGTGTCAGCTGAAGACCATATTAACAAACAGAGAATCCACAAAACAGGGTGCTCAGTTGTGTCTTGCCTTAGCACGTCACCAGTAGCACCAACAACATATGGCAGGGCATGGAGATGAAGTTTGAACTGTGCCTGTTTCCAGGTTCATGGCCTGAACTGCAGCTCCCCTCCTGCTCCATCTCTCCTGTGTGACCAAAGAATCAATCTCTCTTAATAAACTGCTAAGAAACAAACAATAATTAAAAAAAAAACAAAAAACAAACAAAAAAACCCCAAACAAACAAAAAAAACCCCAAATCAGTGGTGTGTTTTCACACATCTTTTTGTTATATTTGGTTTTGGTGTTGTTTTTTTTTTTTCCAGGGGGTTTGGTGAACCAGCTGTTCTTCCCTCTCTGCAGAGCCACCTCTCCCTCCTTCCCAGGTGGGAAAGTCATGCAGCTGAGTTTGCACACAGCCAGAGCACTCAGCTACCTTGATCAGAAGATCAAAAAACAAACCCGAAACCCACTCTCTGTCAAGTGCTGCTATTAGGAATTCACCTGAAGACCCCAGCCCACCCCTCCTGGGCTGTGAGGGGAGCTGTGCCAGGGCGCTGGGCCACCAGCTCTCACACCCTTAGCCATAGGCCAGGGGGTGTGGATGTGAGGCTGGTGAGTGCAGGTATTTGTGTGGGGTCCTGCGTGCTGTTGGGCAGAGATCTGGGAGTGGATACTGAGCTGAGCAAATAGGAGAACCTGCAGGGAGGGGAGCACCATGCTGGCTACTACTAGCATTGATTTTCATCTGGCAACACTAATAATAGGAAAAAATAACCGCTGTGTTCTTGGCAGTTTTTTCTCACTGTGATGCCTTTTTCACTTTGAGAAATATAATTTCCCCCCCCCAGTAGTCTTAGACCTGGCTAGAGCAGCACAGCCATTGTCCAGGTGCAGCTGCCCTTGCTGGGTAGTGAATGTTTCTGTCAGATTGCTGGGGGGGTCATGTTGTTGGTATTCAAAACACAGGAAAATGCAGAGGGCAAAATGGAAATGTATTAGGTTTTGCGTCCCTCCTCTGTACTTCAGAAGTAGGGTTGCTCAGGGCTTCTCTGTCCAGAGAGACTCAAAAAAATAATTTAAATTAATTAAATGTATGTATTAAAAATGCCTTATTTCAGCCAGATTAACCTCCTCTCCAGAAGCCAGAGATGTTCCTGACTGGGACAGTTTTCTTTCCTGATGGATGTGAATGAGAAGAAAGCCAGCCTCCCTCACCCCCTCAGCATTTGTATGGCAGCTTCATGAACCTCTGACCTGCTCTCACCAGCAGTTTGGATGAATTTTGTTGCTCCTGCCATGCAGGCAGTCCCCAGATTTTACTGGTGGAGAAAGGGAAAACCATGAGGGGGTGAGAATCCTCTCTTTTACTGCCTTGCAAGCAATGGAGCATGGAAGCTTTCCTTCCCTTTGCAGGGCAGCCTGCAAAACAGTTACTTTTGATTTTAAGTTCCCTGTGCACTTCCTCCTTCCAGCTGGGATGTCAGGAACCTGTGGCAGCCACTGCTCGAGCCCAGCCATTTTTATAGCCGGGCATGTGTGGTTACACGTTAGCCAGCCAGACCCAGGAGCAGCCACACCAGCGAGTCACCTCCAGGTAAATAAACTAAGGTGTGGGCTCTGCTGCTCACCCTGCCAGAGCCTTGTTTTGCCTGGCTGGAGGGTGTGAAGGGGCCCCCATGGCCCTGAGCTCCTGGGGCAGGATAAGGTGTGGAAAAGCAAGGTTAGATGTGAGGAGGAAGCAGCATCCTGCTGACCCACCTGGCTTCCCCCACTGCACAGCTTGGCTGTGCGCTTTGTTTTGGGGTGCCTCAACTGACCTGGGGAGCTGAACCCTAGGTCCCTGCTGTATGTGCTTCCCCTGAGCCGGGATGGGCACTTGAAATGCAGGCAGAGGCCAAAGTCTACCTGTGCTGCAGCAAGGGGAGGATGTAAACCCAGCGCTTGATAATTATATTGGCTGCAATCACACAGACCCTTGCCCGTGGATGGCAGGAGGCAGGTATTGGGGTAGTGCTGTTGGGAGTCAAGGGCACAGACACTTGCATGTGAGGTTGTGTTTTTTTGTTTGGGTTTGTTTTTTTGGGGGGAGTGGGGTTGTTTTTTGTTTTTGTTTCTTTGTTGTTTTCCCTTTCTTTCTTTCTCTCTTTCTCTCTTTCTCTCTTTCTCTCTCTCTCTCTTTCTCTCTCTCTCTCTTTCTTTCTCTCTCTCTTTCTTTCTTTCTTTCTTTCTTTCTTTCTTTCTTTCTTTCTTTCTTTCTTTCTTTCTTTCTTTCTTTCTTTCTTTCTTTCTTTCCTTTTCTTTCTTTCTTTCTTTCCTTTTCTTTCTTTCTTTCTTTCCTTTTCTTTCTTTCTTTCTTTCCTTTTCTTTCTCTTTCTTTCTTTCTCTTTCTTTCCTTTTCTTTCTTTCCTTTTCTTTCTTTCCTTTTCTTTCTTTCCTTTTCTTTCTTTCCTTTTCTTTCTTTCCTTTTCTTTCTTTCCTTTTCTTTCTTTCCTTTTCTTTCTTTCTTTCCTTCCTCCCTTCCCTTCCCTTCCCTTCCCTTCCCTTCCCTTCCCTTCCCTTCCCTTCCCTTCCCTTCCCTTCCCTTCCCTTCCCTTCCCTTCCCTTCCCTTCCCTTCCCTTCCCTTCCCTTCCCTTCCCTTCCCTTCCCTTCCCTTCCCTTCCCTTCCCTTCCCTTCCCTTCCCTTCCCTTCCCTTCCCTTTCTCTTCCTTCTCTTCCCTTCCCTTCCCTTCCCTTCCCTTCCCTTCCCTTCCCTTCCCTTCCCTTCCCTTCCCTTCCCTTCCCTTCCCTTCCCTTCCCTTCCCTTCCCTTCCCTTCCCTTCCCTTCCCTTCCCTTCCCTTCCCTTCCCTTCCCTTCCCTTCCCTTCCCTTCCCTTCCCTTCCCTTTCTCTTCCTTCTCTTCCTTCTTTTCCTTCTTCAAAAGTGATGCAAAATTAAACCAAACCTAAAATAAAAAATAAACAAACAAAAAAAAAACGTTGGTGGAATAATTCTGCAAACAATTGCGCCACAGCTTGCATGGCAAAAGTAATCCTGCCCCAGCACCAGGGCAGCTGCAAGGCAGGAGGGTATGCAGGGCCCCAGACCCCAAGGCAGGATGAGCCCTGCGGGACTGCAGGGTGCTGCACCCCCCAGCTCCCACCCTCCCAGGGCTCCCCAGAAGGAGGAGGTCTCATTGGGCTGTGGCTGTGCAGCCATGTGGGGAGCAGGAAGAGGAGGGCTAGTGTTGGGGTGTGTCCTCAGATGGGTGGGTGGGGAGGGAGCAGAGACACCCATGGGTGCTGTAGCCAGCACCAAGCTCCCCCTGGCCATCAAACCACAGCTGTGCAGAAAGAAGCCTGGCTACAAGTGGCACTGCTCAGCTCCCTGGGCAATTTCTTGGGCAATGGGTGCATATCCTGATGCTTAACTCATCCCGGACATGTTGGAGCACATGCTCTGCCTCAGCGCAGGCGGGATGGGCAGGGGCGCTCCGGAAGCATCGCTGGATCCCCACGGAGAGCCAGTCCTCCCCATCCACTCATGGCAACAGGAAAGGGAGTGGGAAAGGCCCATCTCTAACCTGGCAGCATTTGAAAAGGGGTTAGGACTTCTCAACCTGTTTCCTAGATCAGCTTGGAGCAGATTTGTGCTCAGGTTGGCATCCACCATGCTAATGGCCAAGGCTGTCCTCCTGGTGGTCCTCGTTTTGAGAGGAGACGAGAGGAGTCCAGGTGGACGTCATTTTCTCTTTCTACCGTCACAAAAATTCCCAGGGAGCTGCAACACTTCTTAGCCAGAGGTGGCAGTGGTGAGATGGTCCCCCAGCACCCAACCTGAGACAGTTATTCCTTTCTCCAGCTCATCACTGTCTGTCCATGCCGTTATCACTGCTCCATCATGCTATTAATCTTCCCATCCCCCCTCAGAAGGGGAGTGGCGGCAGGGACAGCACCTACTGCCCTGCTGGGCCCTCTCAGAGGTTTTTTAAATGGTAGAGAAATTCACAAACCTCGTATGCATACAATGGGGTTTATGGCCACGCTCATCTGTCAGGAATGAGGAAGCCTCAGGGGCCCCAAGGTGCGATTTGTCCTTGGGGAAGAGAGGGGGTATTTTCTAGCACCGAGGTTTGAGGTTGGAAGGGGATGGCAGAGCTGGCGGGGCTTGCGGGAAGGGGGGGGCACAGCTCCCCCAGCCCCCGGGCGGTGCAGCAGCTTATCTGCCTGTGCCAGCTTGCAGGAAGCGGGGATTTTAAGGCATTTCGAAAGTGCTCTCGTTATTTTTAGGAACCTGGGAACGGACTGACTGGGTTAGACCCCAGTTGTGGCTCTTCCCGCTTTTATCCACCGGCACCAGCCAACACCGAACTTCTTCCCCAAGCGAGCCAGGAGACTGCCAGCCCCCTAAGCCCTGAAGAAGGATTGTGGTCCCAGGCAGCTAACGGGACAGGCTGACCTTGTCCCAGCAGCCAGGCTTCACACTCCTCTCAGCCTCCATGAGCACAGGCAGTGCATCCTGATGGCAGTGCACTCTGATGTGTAGTGCATCCCACAGTGCAGCCCATCCCAGCAGCGGTGCATCCCAACATCAGGGACAGTGTGTCTTCTCCTGGGGCCATGCTCCCATTTGCATAGGCCACCCCTCTGAAGCACATGCTGGCTGGGCAGTGAAATGGGAACACAGAGAAATGGCAGTGCTGAAAGTCGATGATAGTGCTGGGAGGGAAAATGTCTCCCTGGAGGATAAAGCCAGGGTGCGGGGTTTTGGCAGACCACACACTGTAGCCTTCCTTCAGTGGCTGAGCTGTAACTGGAGGCCCTCTCGGGAGATGAAGAATATCTCCGACAAGGAAGTTGCTCATCTTCACTGGTATCAACATCCACTCTGCATGGATCCACCTGGCTGGAGCTCTCCACATCCTTTTGCCAGAAAGAACCCAAAGTCCAAGCCACCAGTCAAAAAGAATGAGTGGCTGCACCACGTTTCTTCACTGTTCATGCAGCTGTTGGGTTTGGAATTTAGAGAGAAGTCTTTTGTGAAAACATCAGAGAAACCATGGAGACTGAGGATCCTCAGCTGGAGGAGCTGGATGGGCTCTGGCTTGCATGCGTGTCACTTATAGAGGTTAGAGTCCATGTGGATTCACTGGTGTCTAATAAAGGTTGTGCACCAGTTATATTTTTTAGCATGGTGGAATCATTAAGAGGGAGTAGCGTTCTGTCCTCAATTTAGCTACTAATTTGTAGGAAATTCCTGGATTTCACTACCTTTGCAATCTCTGCTACAGTATCAGACTTGGTAGGAATGCACCAAAGGTCCCAGGGAGGAAACAGCAGATGGTGGGGACCACAGAAAACCAAGCAACCAAAAAAAAGTTAAATCAGTGCAGGCAAAGCAAGTGGAGGGGCTTCAGAGGACCTTCAGAAAGAGCTGAGCACACAGTTGTGTTTCTACTGCAGAGTCCACAACCTCAGGGCTCTGCTGACCACCCTGTGAGAGTGGACACCTCTCCAAGGAGGTCACCCCATCCTCCCAGAGTAGGGCTGGACAGTAAGTGGGGCACAGGTCCTCCACCAGTCTCTTTCCCAAGCCTCAGGATGCTCAGGGGATACCACTGGGGGCCAACCCCCAGCGTGGGCTTTGTGGGGGTGGCAGGGTGCTGTTTCCACGGGGAGGGGAGCAGGACTGGGAACCTTGGAAGGCAGCAGCCGGGCAGCCTGGGGTGATGCTGGGTGCCCCAAGGGAGCAGAGCACAGCGAGTGGGCGGCCAGAGAGACAGCGCCGAGCTGGCGGGGGGAGTGGGAAGGAAGCAGAGGTATCGGTGGGGAAAGACAGGGAGACGCTGGGAGTGGCAGGGGCTGTGGGAGGCAGGGAGACAGAAGCCCTGTGAGTCAGCCCAGTGGGGTGCTTTGAAACCCAGTGGGGAAGCACAGGCAGGGCAGGTTCTGCCACAGTCTGAGGAGCCATCTTCCCTTGGCTGGCACCTTCTCCCTTCCTCCTTTCCTGCTCAGCCAAAGAAAGCAAGATTGCCCTCTAAACTGGGACAGCTTGCAGAGCCGCTGCTCTCTCATTTTGAGGTAGGGCTGGATCAGAGCCACCCTGGCTCCATCCCCTGCAGTGAAGTGGTTCTTCCCTGGTCTAACCAGAGAAGCTGCCAAAACCTGGCTTGGAAGCAGTGCTTTCCAATGGTTGGACTTGGCTCTGTGGCCAGCAACACACAGGAGCGTTGCTCAGGCGTGACAAGGAAACCAGGGCAGTAACTTTGCAAGGCTTCCACCACTCTGACCTCCAGGGGACCATGGGCCTGGTATTTCACCAATATCTTGGCACTAAAGACAACATGCTTTCGGTGGGAACCTGCCCTGGGAGGCAACGCCAACCCCTCTGGCAGCACTTGAAGGCAGCTGGTATATGTGTGCAGGCAGCTGCTGAAATCCAGCTAAATCACCCCTGGTGCTGCAGCTGGACAATGGGGCATGGGGTGAGTTGGAAAGGAGCATCCCTGAAAAGCACCTTTACAGGTGAATTCTGAGTTATAAGACCAAGACTAGACATCCAGGTGGAAGGAAAGCTGGGGCTGGAAAGAGCATGTGCCCCAGGTGAGGGTTTTTTTAAAGTGGTGGGACCTATCCTCTGTGCTCAGCTCTGTGCTTTCAAACCACGGTCCTCAGAGATCCCTGCAATCCTTTTGGGAAGACCCTACAGCATGCTGGACCTCGACCAGATAATCCAAGTAAACATCAGACTGGGAAAGGCTGCAGAGGAGATGCACTCCTTTGGTCTCAGCTTGTCTTGGCTGCAATGGGAACAGCTTCCTTCTGCAAACCCTCTCCCTGTAGCATGGCCAGCATGCAAGCCTGGGGCTCCTAGTGGCCTCACAGTGCCCATTCCTGGGTTCTGGCATGGCCTCCTAGGTTGCTGCCCTACTTCATGTGGGAAAACGTGCATCTTTTCATGATGTCACACCAGGATACCTCTGACAGAGGACTGGGCAATATTTTGACACCAGACCCTTTCCCCATCTCTCCCAAAATGCCTCTAGGAGCAGTGTTGGGATTTGCCAGCCAGGGAGAAGTGGGTGTCATCTGGTTGCTTGTGTGACTTGAAGCAGCCCAGGTGTTTCAGCCCTGTTTTTTCCAGGCACACGGCAGACCTCAGAAGATGAAGTTTCATCTTCACAAGCATTTGAAGCTGTGGGAAGCAAGAGCTATGCTCTTGCATAGTCAGTAAACTTGCATAAATGCCCTCATCTGAGCTCTTCTGCAAGTCAGAGACCAAAGGCTGTGCTGTTGTATTACTGGGCTCCTGTACTAGCCAGGGTCCCATCTCTATCCAGCCCAGCTCAAAATCATGAGAAATCAGTGGGAAAGGAAGGCAACTGGGTGACTGCACTCTCAGCCTTGTGAGCAGAGCATCCCCATACAGCCCCTGCAGGAATAACACCTGTGTTCCTCCACTGCTGTGCAGGAAGGATGAGGGCTAAGGCAAGATCCCACTGTGAAGGTCCCTTTTCTGGACTGTGCTCAAGAACCACCTGGAAAACATTGCCATGGCACTGTCAAGGGGCTCTGCCTTTCAGCAGTGCTCTGCCCAGCTATGCAATCCATCCTCATCCCTGCCCAGGTCATGTTCCTCTGCTATGTGGGCATGTGCAGTTGATCAAGCTGAAAAGTAGTCCAGGCACTAAGAATTAAGGACACAATTAACTGAGGTCACTGGGCAGATGAAATGTTTCCTGTTCACAGATAAAACGGAGCCATCAACCCCTGAGCAGTGGACATGTGCCTCTACTTACCTCCTTCACCCAACATCTTTCTGCTCTTCTCAAGCCCAGCTCCCTAGCTCCCTCCCTACACCCAGGTCCTTGTCCCCAAGCACACTTGCCCCACTCCCTTGTAGGTGCTACACCAACTGGGGCCAGGCTGGTGGTGAGAGGGAGTCCTCCAGGAGGGACAAGTCGAGTCCTCCGTGGCCCTTACAGATGGCCACCAGTCTGCCCTCTACTTGGGACAGAGGGGGACTGCGATTGTGACAGTGACACATGGCTGAGGGACTGTTTGATCCAGTCTCTCCTGCTTCACTCCCAAACGGTTCGAGTCAAATGAGAGACACTTTAGTAGTCAGAGCTGTAAGGGTGGGTACCATTGTGCTTTGACCCTACAGGGCTTTTTGTACATTTAATTTGATTTACACACAAAATGTTAATTTAACATACTGAATTCTCTCCCACACCCAAGTCTTGCTGAAAATTAAACAAGATCCTACAGAAAGGTTTGTGTGCCATTATCTCATTAGCATTGTTGTTTACTGAGTAATTACAACTCTCAGGCTGTATGTGCAATGTTGCTCCAGCGAGTGTATGGAGAAGGAAGCTGCCTGCCCAGTGACGTATCCCATGGGCTGCTTGGTGTGGCCTCAAGGGTGCCACTTCATGATGCCACATGTGGTCCATTGCAATGGTATTCATAGGGCCACGCTGTGAGCATGCTCCACTGAGTCAAAAAATACCAAGGGATGGTCATTTTAGGAAAGGCACCATGGTTTTCCTCTGGCCTGTGTACAAGAAATATCAAGGCTTGGTCAATGTTCTGTATTTCCATCTGCTAGCTGAAGGGAAAGGCAGCCCAGCGATGAGATGCTCTTCTTTGTGTTGATGGTGCCTTCCCCATCCAGCTCCCCTCCCCTTGCTGGAGGTTGCAGGACCTTCTCTCCACACTATGCCTCTGACAGTACTGGGTACAATACAGCTCTGACCACTTGTATCGGAGCTCCAGAGCTGATAATAATAAGAATCATAACTTGTTTTGTGATTCAGCCATGCTCGTAAGTGCGTGACTGATTTGGAGCAACCAGCTGAAGAGAAGTGTGTGCTCCAGAACTTCTCTAAATGATAACTTCAAAGCGGGATTTGGAAAAGACAAGACATTAGAGCATTCAGAGCAAGCTCTAGTTTCAGGAGTTTGGAGATTATTGTAATTTGCTACTTCTTTTGGCTTTATAGACAAGAACTGGTTAAAATAAAAGAAACCTCAAGTTGAAAGCATTGCAAAAAAATCAATTAAAATATAGCTGTATTTTGACCCTGAGCAAAATCTCAGACATAACAGAGAAATTACATAACCTTAAACAGAAAGAAAAAGAAGGAAGGAAGGAAGGAAGGAAGGAAGGAAGGAAGGAAGGAAGGAAGGAAGGAAGGAAGGAAGGAAGGAAGGAAGGAAGGAAGGAAGGAAGGAAGGAAGGAAGGAAGGAAGGAAGGAAGGAAGGAAGGAAGGAAGGAAGGAAGGAAGGAAGGAAGGAAGGAAGGAAGGAAGGAAGGAAGGAAGGAAGGAAGGAGAGAGAAAGAAAGAAATAGTTTCATATGTGGTATTGCTGAGGTATTGCCTGAAGGCACACTGTGGTGGCTTCTCCCACAATAACTGTGGAGACTCTAAACTCAGTGCAGGAGTGGGGGAATCTGTAGGTGCCTCCAGCCCTTGCTGTCCTTTCCAGGGTCTGTGCTGCGGGCCAGCAGTCAGGCCTTAAAAGCCTTCTTAGTGGAGCAAATGCTGGGTGTTGGCACAACTCCTCTGCTGCTTCAGCCTGTGGGATGAAGAGGTCTGCACCCATACTTTGCTCAAGTAGACACTACCAAAACAAGGTATGGCAGGCAGGGCTGCCGCAGCTCCGATATGATATTTCCTGGATGGAAACACAGATTGCTTTGGGATGTGCAGCCTGGGGGTTCTCTCAGGTGGTGTGGCATCTGATGTAGGGCTTGAGGCTGGGGATCCTCCATCCTAACACTCTCTTTGAGGCTCCAGCCACTCCCCCACACACAGGGCTCCAACCTTGACAAGAGCTCACAGCAGTATGTCCCTCATCCCCAGTGACCCCACAGTGGTAGTTCTTGCTCCAGAGAGTTAGCAGGAACGTGCTTTAAGAAGACCTCTTTCATTTGTCTGCCGTGTTTGAAGCTGTATCCTTCCCAGAAGCTTCAGATCTGCCTCCTGAAGTTAAGTTGAAACGAACGGTGAAACTCTCAAAGATTCCCCTGGCCTGTGTTTTACCTGGGAGGAAAGCAGCTACCCTAGAGAAGAGGGCATTGAAAGGCCTGTTCACATGGACAAACAGCCCTTGGTGCTCAGCCCCACCAAGAGCTCAGCGGCCCAGCCACTGAAAACCAGTGCCAGCTCTGCTGTGAGGATGTGCTTGGGGAGGAAGGCCCCGAGCAGTGCATTTGCACTGTGTATAATTAAAAAAAGCAGATTTAACAGTAGGCATGAGTCAGGAGAAGGCACCCCCGAATGCTGGTAAAGACCTGAGCACAAGCCACGTGTGAGCTTTTCTGTCCTCGGAGACTAACTTTTCAGTGCAGTTTTGTGGGTTTTCTTCTGTTTCTTTTGCTTCCTTCCCCTCACCCAGTCCTCTTGTCTTTTGTTTCGTTTCCACTTCGGGAAGGGGGGGAGTGAACAAGAGGCAAATAAATAAAAAAAAAAATAAAAAAAAAAATTGGGGGAAAGAAAAGGTTGAGGCCGTGACACGTTTTTCATTTTAAATCAATGACTGAAACAGAACTTTTTTTTTTTCTTTTTAATAGAAGAAAAGCTTGTCATTAAGAAAAATTATAACAACTTTCTTTGCTTGCTACTGCCTCGAGGACGGCTCAGCCTCTTCCTAGGCTCCCTGGGGACCCCTCCCCTCAACCAGCCGCCCCGGGGGGGCCCTCAGCGCAGGCCCCCTTGAGCAGCGGGTCCCGCACCCGCGGGCGGGGAGCAGCTCCGGCCACCCCGGGCATCCCGCAGCGGCGGCGGCCGGACAGCGGGTCCAGCCCCGCCGGGGTACCAGCCAGTGGGGCGGTCAGTGGGTAGCAAAAACAGGGCTCCCCTCCTCTCTCTCTCTCTCTCTATATATATATATATATATTTTTTTTTTTTAATTTTCAGACGTTAAATTCTTTTGCAAACATTCATGCCTTAGGAAGGGCTGGAACAAAGCTCAGCTGCTCCAACCGGTCGGACAGGTAAGCAGACTTGTTGACACCGTTATGTTTGCAGCACGCATGCTCCTTCCCAAGTTTCCTGGTGCATTTTTCTATTCCACCTTATGAAACTTGCCTCCCCCCCCACCCTCCTTCCCCTCCCCTTCCCCTCCCCGCGACTCGGCGGCTCTGCCCGGTGCGTGCGGTCCCGCTCCCTGCGGACCCGCCGGGCTGCGGGCGGGCGGCGGGGTGAAGCCGCTGCTCCGCTCCGCTCCTCGCAGTGCCCAGCCCAGCCAAGCGGAGCTCCGCCGTGCCCCCTGCCCTCGCCATGCCCAGAGCCTTCCTGGTGAAGCGCCGGAGCCCGCAGCCGGCGGTGCGCAGCTGGGATGGGCTGCCCGACGAGGAGAGAGCCGACACCTACATCCCAGGTACGGAACCGACGGGCTCCCTCCCCCGGCACCGCTCGCCGCTGGGAGGGAGGAGGCTTTCCGATGAACCCCAGCCATCGTCCCGGTCCATGCGGGCTGGGGAGGGGGCTTTGCCGGGCCGGGAGAGTCCCGAGGGGGCGGGCGGAGGGGCCGGGGAGGGCTGTGCTGAACGCTTTAGGGTGTGAGGGGGGGACTCGAAGGGACCCTCCCTGCCCAGCCGCCGGGATGCCGGGTGTCGGCTCCCCCGGGCAATGCCGCCTCCACGCCTGGCACCGTCTCCCACCCTGGGGCATGGAGGGGTTGCGTGTGTCCGGGAAGGTGGAAAACCTCGTTTGCATAAGAAAAGAGGCGGGGGTGGGAGGAAGGAGAAGAAAGGACCTGGGCGGTGGGGGGACGACGATGTCCTCCTGGCCTCCCCCTCCCCTCCTCCTCCTCCTGCTCGTCCTGCCCTTGCCTGGGGTATAACGGGAAGGTGGCGGAGCTGGCTTGTTTGAACTTTGGGACCGTTCGTGTTTGAGTTTCCGATTGCAGCGTGAGCCGGGGATCCTCCCCCACCGCCCGCGGCCCGCCCGCAGGTTAAACACCGGGACCCGGCGGCTCCCGCCCGCTGCCCCCCGCCCGTCTCCGCCTCCCCTCCCCTGCCCGCGGCTCCGCGGTCCCACTCTTAATCGCATCCTCTCCCCCCCACTGCAGGCGGGATCGGCTGCATGCTGCTGGGCTACGAGGACAGCTGCAGCCTGGAAAGCAGCGGGAGCAGTGGGACCAGAGACGCGGAGCCCAGCGACCCCCCGACCCCCCAGCCCGCCCCCGGCGACTTGACCACGGCCGGGGGGATGCTGCTGGACCTGGCCGTCAAGCGCCCCGTGATAAGGTCGAAAATCAAGGTAATCCCTTGCACCCTGCTGTCTCTTCCCCCGTGATGGGGAGACGCCTCTTCAAGGGCTGGGCCCGGCTACCGGCTGGGGACGCCAGGTGACAGCAGTCCCCTGGGCTCTCTCTGCTAGCGGTGACAGCACCCGCTTCGCACAGTGAGATGGAGGCCGGCCTGAGCAGCTGGCTGTAGGATGGCGGCGGCAGGGCAAGCCTTGTAAGCCATGTACCATAATCTTCCGATGCCCTTTGCCTTCTCTTATCCCTGCTTGGGACGTGCTGCCCCTGGCCTGCTTGGCTCGGGGCCTGCAGGAGCTCTGAACCTAGCCAGGAAGGACCAGCCCTGGCAGCTAGGAGTCATGCCCCACGGTGCGTGGGTGGATCTCGTTCCTCAACGCGGGGCCGCCTTAAAAGGCCGCCTTCTAGGTTGTTGTCAAACCTTTGCTAAGTCAGACTGTGGTGAATTTTCCCCCTACGCCCCTTGGAAGCTGTGAAAGACCGTTGTCACCTTGAGGTGGACCCGCAGTCATGGGTTAAATGAAGCAACTATCTGTCCATTAACTTTGCTGAAGAGTCTCTCTGTTGCATGGGCAGGAGTTCTTACTGACTGGATGTCCCCTGGGCAGAGCCAGCAGAGCAGAGCTGTGATTTCCTTCCCAAGACTGAGAAGGCAAATCACTCACGAGCTCCTCTCGGTTCCCGAGAACCCAAGACCATGCAGATGGGGTGAGAGGACCAAAGTCCATTGCTGAACATCCAGAGTTCCCCTCAGTAGAGGTGGAGCCAAGCCACCCCAGTGCTAAGAAAGAGATGTGTTTACAGGTGGCTAGTTAACACCTCATTAAACCCTGACTGTTGCTTTGCCAGATGGAGCTGTAAGAATTCCCAGTCTCTGCTGGGATGATGGCCTTTCGGCCACCTTGTTTTTCAGCTCATGATTAAGGCTAGGTTTTCACCCTGCTTATATGTGCTGGAGTCCTACCTGTTGCCCAACAGATATTTCCCATCCAATTTCCCTTCTAGTTTCACACCTCGTGGTTTCATGGTTGCCTAGTTTTGTTTTGGTTTGTTTTTTGATCTTTCTTTACAATTTTGGGTAGCATTGCTTCAGTAGTAGGTGAAGGAGGAGGCTGGGAAAAATAACTCTCTCTTAAAAAAAAAGAACCGCCAAAAGTATTTCTCTCTTTACAAAGAGCTTGCATTGCTGCTATTTGGATTTAACCTACTTTGTAAAAATTAACTCTGGCTATTAAAAACAGTCACAGTGAAACCTCACTTTGGCAGAGTTGGGTTTTCTCAGCGTGCCACAGAAACTACCCCAAAGCACCACAAGAGCCAATGGACATGTGCATGTGGTTGCCTCCTGCTCCACTGGCTTTCCCTTGTCCCAGGCAGCCAGCAGTGAGCACGTCTGCTCCCCAGCATCTAATTAATAGCAAAGTGTTTGCATCTTCCAGACATTAAACCTTCCCTCTGAGGAACCCTCTTCACAAGAGCTGAATCATCAGTGTCTCTCTTAGTCAAGTTAGGTCATGGTGTTGGCGTAATATTTTTGGTGTTGGGAGTGGGAATGAAGAGATTAACCCCTAATGACACCCTGCCATTAATTAATGAGCCAGGGAGACAAACAGGAGGTGATTTGTGCCATTGTTTCAGCCTCTGCTGAGTCAGTACAATGTGCCTTTGGTTTATCTCACTAAACCTGCCTTTTTGTTTTTCACTGCTGACTGTTTTTTGAGGGATCCATAGTAGCTGGAAGTGTGATTAATGAAGGCACTGCATGCATACAGCTTTCTTATGCCAGGGAAGGCCTCCTGTCTCCACCCAGGATATTGCTTGAGTGCAGGAGCAAACACACATTCGGCCCCAAGGAGAGGTGCTCATAGCTTAAGCACATGTGCTTATGGATGTAGCTGGATGAGGGTCCCTGCCTCTGGAAGGGATCCAGTGCACAGGTTTTGTTTTAACCCCTGAAGCAGAGATAGCCAGTGTTACACCAGTCCCAAACTGTGCACATGCTCCCAAATGCTTTCACTTTTCATTTTGAATATATCTCAAGACTTTTCGTACTTCAGCAGTGCTTCTTGGCAGTGCTAGGCTAATGGCTGGACTTGGTGATCTTAAAGGTCTCTTCCAACCGAATGAATTAACTTTTTTTTTTTTTTTTTCCTCCTGTTTTTGTCATCTGGATGCCTACTCATCCTGTCCTCTTCCATTCCTTAGTTCACCACTGGCACCTGCAGCGATGCTATGGTGCATAGCTGCGAGCTGTGTGGCAAGGGCTTTCGCCTGCAGCGGATGCTCAACCGTCACATCAAATGTCACAGCCAAGTGAAGAGACACTTGTGCACCTTCTGTGGAAAAGGCTTCAATGACACCTTTGATCTGAAAAGACACGTCCGCACCCATACAGGTGAGAACACGTTCCCCTGAGACTCGTGGACAGCTCTGGGTAGCGGGAAGTATGAGAAGGAGTGAAACAGGACAAGGAACGGGGGGTGAAGTTAACCCAGCAAGACAGTAATACAAGACCCACGTAAACTTTTGCAAAATAATAGCGAGGAAGTGGTGGAGGAAGGGGAATGATGTGTGGACAGATAACAGCCCAGGGACTAAGGAAATCTGAGGAGAAATAATGAAATCCCTGTGAAGAAGTTTGGGTGCATGAGCTGCCCTCCAGATCTGTGGTGATGGTGCCTTGGTCAGTGAGACTGGGATAAACCACCCGGAATAACACTGCACATTATTGCGAGTCCAGCCTGCAGTGGTGAGCAGGGGTGGGCAATAGCTGAAAGTACTTTGCCCTCTAGAGGCAAGGAGCAGCACTTGTCTTGGGTTTTGTGCGAAGGATTCCCGCTGGCTGTCCTCCTGCAGGATGGGATTATGGGTATTTGCTTTTGGCACCCCCTGGAGAAATCAGAGTGTGGTTCATATTGCTTCTTTAGGGAAAACAGACGACACATCTGATGTCTGCTAACCCTGCACACCCTGCATGTTGCCCTACATCAGGCTACCAGCTCCCCCAGTAATGCCCTGTGGCAGCTGCTGCCCTCTGTACATCCATCCCTCCAGATCAGTTTGACCACTGGCCTAAACCATCTCCCTACTAACTCGCTGTGCAGTCACAGAGTGGGTTGTAAATCAGGAGCAGTCTCCCAGCAGCAGCTCCTGCTCGGGATTGAGAGAGGATAAAAGAAGTTTCCTTTAAGATGGGCTAGTTCCCTCTTCCCTACTCACACCTACACCAGACGTTCAGGCATAACTGAGGATGCTGTGATTTATGCACATGGTGGCACTGGAAGAAGGAAAAATCGCCATGAAAACAATGCCACCCATTTTGACGGAAAAGCATTGGCCAGAGACGGTGTTTTGGGGTAGTTTGGTTTCTTTGCAAAGCTTTCATGTAGAAAGGAATGCTGGCTGTGAGAACAGGGAGCTGCCGCTGGGCTATGGCAGAAGTATGGAATCGGAGCTCCTGAAAAAGTGATTTTTCAACCTGCCCCCTCACTCTTTGAGATTCAGAAACTAAATCCAGGGGTATCTATCAGAATTTAAATATATATATATGCCATGGCAGGTAGAACTTGCTATGCAGAAACAGAGACAGTTTTATGAAGCTCTGGTGGGAGAAAGGGTCTTCACTAGACAGAAGTGAAAACTGACTGTCCTGAAAATGTGAATCTTATGGTTAGATTGTCCTCAAAGTTTCTAGAAGAGAACTGGTGTCACTATTCCTCTTCTCCAGTATAAACACATAAACTGTATTTTCTTGGTGCCTTGTCATGAAGGGCATAGAGGCTGGCTGTAGCAGGGGTTCTGGCAGCATTTTACCATCTGTCTTTTCCAGAATAAATAAGCATCTCAGTGGTGGCCTTTTCTATTTCAAAGTAGATTGCTGTTCAGGAAAGCTGGGCTGTATTTGAATGCTAGAAAGAAGACAAGTGGGCTGAAAGTGGTAGTGTGGGCTTTATTTTGTAGCTAGAGATGCTCACCTACATGGGCTCTTAAAGAATTTTGGTGTCGCAGTGGAAATTGCCCTGCAGTGGTTGTAATGAGACTGTGCAACGGTAGGACAGTGTCAGACAATGTGAAAGTCAAATGTTCTAGTTTAGCTTTGTGGCATAAGCAGACTTAAAAATCAATCAATATACACAGTAAAATCAAAATTTAAAATTATCCCTAAATAATGAAGGGGGGTTGCCACAGCCCTCACAGGCTGTGCCATCCTGGCATGAACCCTTTTATCCCTGTGGAGCACTGCAGGCATCAGGAACCAAGGATGGTGAAGGCTAAGCTGCCTTCAGATGAGCATGAAACAGCTTCCAAAATACTGTTTGCAAAAGATAGATTTTTGTGTGTGAATTCTAATGAAGATTTGGAGTTTCTCTCCACCTGCAGTTTAATGTAACTGAAGGAGTCTCACAGCAGCAGGTGTTAGGAAACTTCAGTCTTGATAGTTCGAGCCAGTGCACTGGGATACCCTCCTTTTACAAGACTTGCAAAAATGCAGCCAAGGTGCTACTTATTGGAACTTCTAATCAGTTTGTATTTATGATAGAAATATCAATCATTGAGAGACGAGCTTAACACAACACAATCACAAACTTAAAACTGTCTGTATGGATATGTGTGCTTTGCCCCTTTCTTGCCTGGCTGTTCTTATCATAGGTTTCATCTTCTACACAATTGTGTTTCACCTTTCTTTGGGAAAAGACAGGGGTTTAGGTAACTCCTTGCATCAGTTTCAAGGCTGGTCTTGGTTTTTAAACTTACTGAGCTAGTCTTATAAGCAAACAGGTTCATTAAAGACTTCTGTCATTAAAGTACTAGGGGGTCACTGTTGTTAAATCAGTGTTGATTGGTGGTAAAGTGGATACTCTTTATAGCTCAGTATTTTTATAATGTTGATTGTCTGTACTGAACAGAAGTGCTCATTCACTCACCACAAGTATGCCCCTTTTCCCTCACCCAGAGAAAAGCATATCTATTTATTTCATCTACACTTCTCTTCTGGAAGGTGAACTTGTATTCAAATCAAATATATATTCTATGAAAATGCTCTCGCTCATTTGCAGTACTGTCATTGCTGTTTGTTCACATCAGGCTGCTGTTCAATGAAGGCTCATTAAGCTTTGCTCACTAAATGAGGAAAATTACCATCTTACTTGAGATACAAGATTTCATTCATTATAAACGCCAAAATGAAAGGTTAGCTGAAACCCACAGTTTTACCTAATCACAGGACTTCATAGAAGTTGAGTCTCTAACAGTCGGTTTTACAGGAGTTGAGAATGGCTTCTTCTCTAGAACCAAAGTGCCAACGGGGAAGGTATTCACTTCCTGATGCATCTCCAGGTTGTTTTGTTTTATTTATCCTAAATATATCCCCCCATTCTTGAACATGTTAGCCTGAAAGCAAGATGTTTTATTTAGACAGGTAATTCCCCAGGGTAGTAGCTCCCCGCTGCTAGGTATTTGCTCAATAGCTGATATGCCAGACCCTTACTCTTAGCTGGTTCTTGAGTTAGCTGTAAGAAACATGTATCAGGACAGTAATCGCTGTCTTCTTATGTTGCAGGAATTCGCCCTTACAAATGTGAGGTTTGCAACAAAGCCTTCACCCAGCGCTGTTCCCTGGAGTCCCACCTGAAGAAGATTCATGGTGTGCAGCAGCAGTACGCCTACAAACAGCGGCGAGATAAACTTTACGTGTGTGAAGACTGTGGCTACACAGGCCCCACGCAGGAGGACCTGTACCTGCATGTTAGTAATGTTCACCCTGGAAGTGCTTTTCTGAAAAAAACCTCAAAAAAACTTGCAGCAGTTTTGCAAAACAAACTGAGCCCTGTCCCGCAGAGGAACTCCAAAGATGATGACAAAGATGAGTAACATGGTGGATTACAGTAGTCTAAAGGAATGAAGTTTACATTTATGACTGTACATATATGTTATTTTTTTTAAATAATTTTGAAAGAAATCCCAGAAATGAAAGGGATGTTTTTGCTAAGAGTACTCTTTTAATGTTGGTAAAACCTCAACTTGAAAGAAATATTCCCATATACAATGCAAAGATTATAATTTTTTATCCAGCCAAAAAAAGTTGGAAAGCTTGAAAAAAGCTTTCACATCTTGGATGGAGTTTTTAATGAACTG
Organism: Phaethornis superciliosus; assembly: GCA_023637945.1. Classification (NCBI taxonomy): domain Eukaryota; kingdom Metazoa; phylum Chordata; class Aves; order Apodiformes; family Trochilidae; genus Phaethornis; species Phaethornis superciliosus. The sequence continues at coordinate 32,048,316 of JAJQWJ010000003.1, forward strand.
ACATTCAGTCAACCTATTCTCTGTTTCAGCTGTACCACACATCTGAGTGACCACTGACAAATAATTTCAGTGTGGTTTGTAAAGATAATAACCATTAACTCCTGTACAAATTCCTTTTGAGAGGTTTGGGTGACAAGTAAGAGCAGCTATTAGTATATTGTTCTATGCAAAATGGATTAAAATGATCTTAAAACCAGGAATACAATGCATTGGTAACTAAGGTAAAATGCACGAATGCCCTTAACTCTCCATGCTGTGCAGGAGACCAATGAATTACAGAAGAGTGACCCAAGGTGAGCTGAAACTTTTTTTAAAGGATGCAGAATTTTTTCCTTTCTCTACTAGCAAATTGCATTATTCCAGGGCAGACTTACACTAATGTTTTAGGTACTTTAAACTGTGAAGGTATTTTATCATGTTTAGATTTAAGTGTAAAATTAACTCTGATGTTCCCAGACTTGTCATGCTCACTTTGGGGATTATTACCACATTCTTCTAACATACATCAATAACCCAAAGAAGACACTTCAATGACTTGAAGAAATGTATTTTTCTGTCACAACAAAATGCAATTTTTTATGAGTTTTGTGGTGTGTATGTGTGCGTGTATGTTCATTAATGGATTTTTTTTTTCTTTTTAATGATCAAGTGCCTGTTCACTAATACAACAGAGCAGTGCAATGCAGTTAAGAAACACTAAGCCTGTCCATGCCTCATGAAATCAGCCATGAGTCTGGTCCCTCCTCTGTAACCACTATTGAATTAAGAGGCTTAGTAAGACTGATTGGTGCAAGAGAAAGAGAGAGTGATGATGATGATGATGGACAGGTGTGATATAGCTGTGCATACAGAACTCCTCCTATAGTCCTGTTGACCCAGGGCAACCAAGAGAGTAGCATATTGGGACTACTGAGTGTGAATTTAGGGACTTAAAAAAAGGGGGAGGGGGATTCCCATGTAACTCGTGTTGCTGAAACTGCCTGACACTTTAAGACTCTTCAGAAGCTGCTGCAGCCCTTACTGGGCTCTTGGGTGTCTATACTAGGAGCAATGGGGCAGGGTGTTAGATCCCTCTGCAACCACAAGGTCTAAGAGCATGTTATTAGTCCATCTTTTAATTTAATGGACACAGCCGCTAAACAGGTTTTACATCGATTTAGATGCATAACAATTAATGGTTTCATTTGTAAAATGAAAGAAAACACAAACATACAAAATAAAACTGTACTTTTGGGGAGGATAGACTGTATCCTATATACATGTAACAACAGCCGAAGAGTAACCCACATAAAATACAGGCGTAGCCAGGACCTTCATAATCATAACTACTAAAATGATAGATTTTGACCATCTGCAAGAATCATAAAAATCATTATTTGCCTCAGTTTTGTATAGGCATCCGTTTGCATTTTTGTGGGCAAAAGCTTCTAGGGGTTTTGAAGCATTTCTAATTATATTAATACTTTATGCAGCACAACTGTTGGTGCTTGGGACCTTGAAAATGAGGATAATAAAGTGATGCTACTGTGTAAAGAACAAACTTGTCATCCTATGTAATGGGAAACTTTGCAGAATAATAAAAATGAGAAGTCCACGGAAAAAAAATGTGAGGTAAATTAGAAGATCCTTAGTTTGCAAAAAGAGCTAAAGTTTATGCAGTGTTCCCCATTACTTCTGAGATCATGCCACTGTAGCTGAACAGTATAAATGGAAGGTTGTTTGCTCTGAGTGAAGTTTGTCTGCTTGCAAATACATTGACAAAACTGCCTAGGAAAATTGTTAACAGTTGGTTCAGCCAATTGTGCTGGCAATACTCCCCTGTAACCCACCCAGTGAGGCCTGTTATGAGCCTTTGTTGAGTTCACTTTCTAGGTGGAACTGTTCAGTAGAGTTCATCTGATCTAAGTGACAAGTGTTCACCTACCTGCAAAGGATTTATGTTCTTAGCTTTGCTGAAACCTCAGCCTTTATACTATATCAGTGGTGGTGCTGCTGAAACTCTCTGTCTAGGTGGAGACACATTTTGTGTGTGCTTGCCTGACTGTTTTTCCCTCCAGTAGCACACATTGGTTTTGATTTTCTGCTAAAGCATGTCCCTGCTGAAAGACTACAGACACATTAAGGTGGTCCACCTATGCCATGAAAAAGCATTCACAGCAACAGAGAAAAGCAGCAGGTAAAAGTACAGCAAAGGAAAACAACTCTGGATGGAGAACAAAGCTTTGACATGCCGGATGCTGCAGGTGGAGTAACTGCCCTTGATTGGCTGGTTTTTCTGCAGAGGACACATTCACCCTGTAGCAAATGCCTTGGGCATGTCAACTGAATGGTCTGGCAAGTTAATTTAAACTGGTCACAACGTGGGTTTGCGTTTGTGTGACACTGGTATAACCATCTGCCAGTTCTGTTACAGGAGAAAACTGGCACTAGCTTGTTTCTCTACAGAAATGTTTCAGAGCTCACACAGGGATGCCAGAAGCAGCCAGATTTTCAGAAGTGCCAAACATTAGTAACTTCCACCTCTACTGCCTTTGAAGGCTGCCTGCCTTCTCCTGGCTCTCTGCTGGCGCAGACTCATCCAAAACTAAAGACAGGTTTACAAGCTGACAGTGCCAGTGAAGCTGGCAGCCCTCCTCAGACACCAGGCTTCTGATAAACAAATGAACACAGGTGAAGCCACCAGGTGCCTGCACTGTCTGTGATCCAGACTTATCCTTATTTACTAGGAGGCAGAATGAGGTTGAAATCTGGTTCAGAGACATCAAATGGCTGCATGATGCACCAATAAAGCCAATCCCACCCAAATATTGCCCAACTGTTCCACACTCTCTTGATTTACCCAGTCCAAATCAACAGCATGTTTTATCACCCCCTACATCTGCCAAGGACATTCTAGGCCCACCCTCTCTGCATCCACACAGTTAACCTTCACAGAAAATTGACTGTGTTCAGTAACACTGAACCACCCACTTGCTAAAATTCTGTGATGTGGGAAGATGCTTGTAAAACAGAACTTCTGAGTGCTCAAGCAGCAGCATTGTGGTTGGTCATCTCTGAACCCAGTTTCTCAGTCTCCATGATTTGTCAGCTCAGAGAGAAATCTAATTAAGCACAGAGTTATCATACCATCACCAGACTGGGTTTCAATAAGCAAGTACCACTATAACTAACTTTCATTGCACAGGTTTTCACAGCTCAGTACTCTGGAGGAGCAATAGTTTAGGCACAACAGAGGCAGAGGTTTAAGTTTCTACAGCAGTAAGCCTTCCTACTGTGTTTTTAGTTTTAGGTATTGTTCTGGCAAATTTTCTTGAATGGGTTGGTTATATTGTCATTTGTAATCTGCAGTGGTATTATGAGAATTCATACATGCTGTTCACACACAAAAAAAGAGAATGTGGAAAAAAGCTTTCAAGGTGTTTAACACACAAAACAATACCCCCTGATATCATCAAGGCTTGTTCTGTGTCTATAGACTTGGCTTTATGAAACAAGCTTCTAAAGTAACCTCTGCTTTAGAACATTTAGGCACAAATGTATTTGAACACTCTTCCCCCGCCCCCAAAAAGTAAAATAAATACAAACAACAAAGCAACAGTCAGCAGCTCATCATTCCTCAGAAGGCCTGGCTTCGAAGTCACAAATCTGCTTTTGTAAAGGAAGCTCCTTGCACTGGCAAACACTGTAACTTGATGCTCCAGATGGTTCCACATGGAGTAGGCTCCTTGACTGCTCACATCCACAGTGAAGTCTGAAGAGCTTATGACTCTTGCAGATTTGGCCCACCCTGAGCCTCAGAACTTTTAGACTACAAAGCCAGTTTATGCTCTTATACTTCTTCCACACAGCCCATTAAGAAACTTGCAGGAGGAGCTGCTAGAAGTAGTGACACTTCCTAGTTTTCAGAACTCTTGCTAGAAATACCTAAATGTGTCAGTTAAAATACTGCTCCTCTTCTGCTAATCCACTTGTTAAACGATCACTCTGCTTTAGTATTTTTAAACTGCTTACGAGAACCTTGGTTATAATTCCCAGAGCAGTTTTTCCAGTTGCTGCTGTAATGAAAACCACCACTAGTAAGCCTGTTAATAGATACTTATGAGATGAGCAAGAACTAAGCTAACTGAAACCCAGTGTACTACATTGATTTATCATTTGCATTTCTCTCAGCTCTGGAAATGCTGATGTTGTTTTGCTTCAGTTCACCAAATTAATTTTCAAAGCCTCAGCTCTGCAACATTTTTTTCCCTCAAAAATGATAAAAGAAGGATGATTTGATTCAGCAGTTTTACTTGATAATAGAAACTTCCCCATCAGCCTTAGAATGTATAAACAGTGTGGGGAAAAACTGATTTAGTTAGCTTTGTCCTGACAGGTGAACTTAAGTCACCTACAATGTAAGAAAATACACATTGCCCGTTACAGCTTTTCTTTCTTGTTTTATTTTTCTTTCCAGGGGGAAAACTGGGTATTAAGAAATTAGCCAAAATGACTGAAAAAAGAATGCTTTCAAACGGGAGATTTAAACCAAACAATTTTTGCTCTGGCTCTGTGCTCAGACTTCTTGCCTCTGCATAGTCTTGCTTGTGTCAGTTTTTATCCTTGTATTCTTCAAGGCGCAAAAGCCATTTACTCCAGTACTGAGAGCACAGATCGGGATCCATGAAATGTGGATGTGCAGGGGAGCCATTCTTATAGGCAATCACAATAAGCCCACAGCTCACCTACAGTTAAAATAAAAAAGCTGTCAGACATTGTGTTAATATGCAACTTCAGTCAGCAGTTCTGAACACTAAGCCTCACTGCAAAACATCATTCCTAACATACAAGTACCTTAAACAAGAAGTGGAGAACAAAACAATAATTTACCATCAAATACCTGGAGACTAACATTCAAATGCTGAGAGTTCAAAGCTCTGACTGACTTTGGACCTGAATTCTGAGTATCAGTGACAGGGATCTATTTAAACTGTGCAGATGGCTCTAAAATTCCCAGTGGCTGAAGTGGTTTTGCCTGGGGTGATATGAGCAGGCTGATGCCATTATGCAGCATCAAGTAGGAATGCAAATGGTTACTTTGGTGTGTTCTGACATCTTTCATACTTGATGAACAGCTCTACTCCAAACTCCACACAGCAAAACCACACAGAACAAAGATCTGGGGGTTGCCCAGATCCCAAGTCACTGTTATTTAATCCTAAGAAGCTGAGCATCCCTTGGTCCCACTGAGGATATTTCTTAAAGCCAGTGAAAACTACTGCTGACAGGCAAAGCCAGCAGAATTTAGCAAGAGTGGTGGAGTTATTTCACACTATGTCATCTTAACCTGATCTAAGACTGGGCCACTTTGCTATAAGCCAACACTTCCGTGATAGACAGCAGGTGCTAAAGGCAGATAAAAATTAAAATGAAAGCTGCTGCTTGTATTGGCAGGCAGTAGACCTACTGACCTGGAAGTTATAATTGGCATCATGATTTATTGCTCCAATATATGCTGCAACCTGCAACGGGTTGTCATAAGTATTCTTCAGAAATGGCTTTGGTTTCTCTGAAGTTTTCCAGTCAATCACACACAACTGGCCTCTGCATAAGAGAACGAGATAGGATAATGTTCTAAACTTAAGCATAGCCATAAGTTAGAAAAATAAAAGATAAGACAGCAGAGAGGTGTATCACTACTCTCAGCTTGTTTCACCCAGACATCACATTGCTCATTTTTGTCTAAACAAGTCTCTTTCACACTGGTAGTTTAGATCTCAAAAATCAGCATTTACTAATATCTGTTTCAGTTCATGGTAAATTCTGAGGATCACAGAAATCACAGAAAGTTAGGGATGGAAGGAGCCTCGAAAGATCATCTAGTTCAATGCCCCTGCCAGAGCAGGGTTCCCTATAGCAGGTCACACAGGAAGGTGTCCAGGTGGGTTTTGAATGTCTCCAGGGAAGGAGACACAACCTCCCTGGGTAGCCTGTGCCAGTGCTCTGTCACACTCCCAGTGAAAAAAATTCTTCCTGATATTTATGCAGAACCACCTATGCTGCAGTTTATAACCATTGCCCCTTGTCCTATTGTTAGTCACCCCTGAAAAAAGCTTGACTCTGTCCTCCTGGCTCCACCCCTTATGTATTCATAAACATTAATGAGGCCCCTCATTCTCCTCTCCTCCAAACTGAAGAGCCCCAGCTCCCTCAGCCTTTCCTCATACGGGAGATGTTCCACTCCCTTCATCATCTTGGTCACTCTGTGCTGGACTCTTTCAAGCTGTTCCCAGTCCTTCTGGAACTGAGGGGCCCAGAACTGGACACAATATTCCAGATGCAGCCTCACCAGGGCCGAGTAGAGGGGGAGGAGAACCTCTCTCGACCTACTACCCCCTTTCTAATGCACCCCAGGATGCCATTGGCATTCTTGGCCACAAGGGCACATTGTTAGCTCGTGGTCGTCCTTCCATCCACCAGCACCTCCAGGTCCCTTTCCCCTGTGCTGCTCTCCAACAGCTCAGTCCCCAACCTATACTGGTACCTGGTGTTGTTCTTTACCAGATAGCAAGACTTTACATTTGCCCTTGTTGTTTCTTTAAATTTCTCCCAGCCAAACCCTTCAGCCTGTCTAGATCTTGCTGAGTGGCAGCACAGCCTTCTGGGGTGTCAGTCATTCCATCCAGTTTTGTGTCATCAGCAAACTTGCTGATAGTACACTATTCCCTCATCCAGGTCATCAATAAATATATTGAATAGTTCTGCTCCCAGTAGTGATGCTCCAGGGACTCCACTAGAAACAGACTCCCAACTGGACTCAGTGCCATTGACTACAACTCTCTGCCTTCTATCCCTCACCCAGCTCCTGATCCACCTCATGATCATCCAGGCCACACTTCTTCAGTTTAGCTCACCTTTCCAGGGATGGAGGTGAGGCTGACTGGTCTGTAGCTACCAGGGTCCTCTTTCTTGAAGACTGGAGTGACATTTGCTTTCTTCCAGTCCTCAGGCACTTCTCCTGTTCCCAGTGACTTACCAAAGATGATGAAGAGCAGCCTGGCAATGACATCCTCCAGTTCCCTCAGCACCCGTGGATGCATCCCACCAGGATTTATAGATGCTCAGCCTCATTAACTGATCCTTAACCCACCCCTCATCAACCAAGGCAAACTCATCCTTTACCCTGACTTCCTCAATGGTCTTTAGGGGTCTGGGGCTCCTGAGGACATCCTCCAGCTGATCACTTAATTCTTGCTCCACTCACACCTTGCTCCAGTGAGGAATTCTCAGCAAGGAACAACAGCACTCCTGACATCAGATTCACCTAGGGGAATTTATCCATTTCACCCTTCTTACACGGTATCTGCACAGCTTCCACCAACAGCTCACCAACACACCTGCTCCAGCCTGGAGCAGCACAGCCTCCCAGGCACCACACAACACTGGCACTATCAGGTTTCTTAGAGAACCAGTACCTCACCGATACTTAGCCACGCAGTCTACCAGGCCCAGATACTGAAGAGTCTCATGCTGAACAGCACTTTCCAGGGCTTTCACTTCACTGACATCTTCTAAGACATGCTGCACACTTGATAAGTAGCCAGAAATATCAGTATCTTCTCTTTGCTCCTTACTTGCTGTCTCTTCAGACAGGAATATAGATTCCAAGGCTTCATGAAAGAGTGCTCCTTGGAGGAAAAGATCTAAGAAAAATGAAAAAAACCCCCAAATTTTAGACACTACTCATAATACCAAGTGAACTTGTATTACTGAAATTATACAACATAGTTCTTAAAGCACTCCCACTTTCTGTACTGAAGGCTTGAAGATGTGGGGAGAAGGGAATGAGACAGAAGAAGAATTTCACTGTCAGCAGCAAAATTAGAATCTCTTGTATTATTTACTTTTCTTGGTCTCACTAATAACTTGAATGAAAATATAATTTTCCATTTATTATTTATTCAAAGGCATTTATGATTTTAAAATATTATTCTGGGATGCTTCTCTGCATTTGATTCTGCTCTATTGATTCACCTGAACTGGGCAAAACTCACCCTGAAATTGGTAGGCATGGTTCTAAGAGTACAGGCCTGTTTCATAATAAACAGTACCAAGAAAGATAAATTTTAAATAGCTATGTTAGGTTTGTTATGTCACTTTCATCACTGAAGCACTTAGTAGCTCAAAAAAGCATAAACAAAGAATATTCCATTATAAAAAGCCTAATAGTTAACGTGAGGACATCTTGGGTATTTATCAACCTTGTTACAATACCTACTAATGCCCAAGTCCTCACAAATACCCTTCACCTTGGGGTAAGTCACACTGAAGGTCTTATGAAATGAAAACCTCTAAATGCATGGCAATTTCAAAGAAGAGGCTATCCATACTGGTAATCTAAATAGTTGCTGAAGAACTTCAACATAAACAGAACGACACATAGGTTTTTAAACACTCAAGATTTCACTTATTTCTATTGCATTACAAAGTAGCTTTGTGTCTGCAAACAGGCTCAGTAACATCAACTGGAAAATATTAGTTTGTAAATAGATACCAGCTAATAGGGAAATAAAGGAGAGGCAGAACTTTTATAGTCTAATTCTTATTTCTGAATCCATTTTAGTGGTCCTAGAACAAAAATCATAGCTTAGAGTAATTCATAACAGGTGCACTCAGCTCTGCTAGCACACTTCAGCCAGCTCTCCAGATCATCAATTCTACCTCACAATCACACTAGGATTAGACTTACTTTTAGTATACTCTGCAAAACCATCTTTTCCAAGTTCCAGTATCATTTTCTGTCTCCATCTTTCTAGATAAAAGGTTTGCTGTGGAGAAAGAGTCTGCTGAAGAATACGGGTAACACTGGGCATTTTTGTTTTTTGTAAAGAGATTTTCAGGGGGAGGTCTGAATCACCGTTGAGAAGGGAAATTCTCTTGTTGGGGTTTATTAAAGGAACACAGTTCTTGGGAGTTTTTGTTTCAGCTTTACCAGGAAGCCTGTGTTTAGCTGGTGACCCATACAACAAATTGTCCTCTTCAAGTATTGTCTCTGGTGTCTGGGCACTGGTTTTGTAAGATGTAACAGAGTAGACCAAGTTCTTGTATTTTTCTTGGTCAAACTGCTCATAATTGTTCACTTTTTTCTTCTTACTATAAAGACAAGTGGAGGTAGCCAGACACAAATATGGGACTTGCTTTTGGCCAAAAGGTAGTTGTAAAAGCAGTTTCCCAGGTTTCCTGGCCAGCAGCTGTAGAAGTTTCATTATGACAGGAAGCATTTGTGAGTAGTTTTCTTTCTTTTGTTACAAACAGTCTTTACATTACCATATTTTTACCCTGTGGAAAAAGAAATTTGTCATTTCCGAAGTAATAAAATTATAACATCAACCTATTTTTGTCCCTTGCCAATCAAAGAACTGCTGTGGTCATGAAGTGCCTTCATACACCTTATGCCACCAAAATTCCTTTAGATACGTAATACAAGAAGAGAAAGAACCAGTAAGCAATGGAAAAGACAAAATTATTCTGAAAAGAACTGGTGCTGGTCCACAAAATCAGAAGCATGGCAATGCATAAAAATGTTGCAAGTAGCACAGTATTGGAACTGTCAGGTAAGCCAGACAAAAAAATTATCAGCAACAAAAACAACAAAAAAAACAACTAAAAGAGAAGGGGAAATAAAAAAGTTGTGTAGAAGTGAAGGAAGCAACTCCATTTTTGTGAGGTATTAAAAACACAAATTCACAGCAGATACCCAGCTCAAGGGGACTGTGGGAACAAAGTACCTTTTGGAGAACAAAAATGTGTTTTTTTTTGTATAGCTGGGAGACATTATATGAATTCTGAATCTGGGAGATTGGAGACTGAGAAATCCGAAGAGAAACATGACAGACTGAAACTATTTGCAGATTCAAATAAGTCTTTTAAAGATCAGAGTAAAATGTAGAATTTTTCTAAACTCGGTTTCAAATATAGCTGTGTTCTAAGACACTTAGGACATTTAATAGCAAAACCAGTATACTAGAAATATTATTCACAGTATAGCTTGCAAAACTACATTGTAACTGACGTGTTAAGTCCTAGGAAAGTCTATGCAGGTGGGTAAAACAAACTCTTGAAGAGAGACATTTAAACCAATAATAAATACTTGCAGAATTGTGGCCTTATTCTCCTTCTCAAAGTTATCTGCTTGCAATAACAAAGTTCCCTTCCATCCACTGCAAACCAAGAATACAGGCACTGCACACTGCTAACTAGGGTCAGCATTTTGTTCCTGACAATACTTAAGGTTACCCTTTTCTTTCCCCACGTCTTACAATGCACTGCCAGAGCCGTAGGCTCCACAGAAAACAAAAATGTAGGAGGAGGAGTTATTCTGTAAGGACAGATCCTGTGCTCCTGCAGAACTGCAGTGACATCAGTGTAGGCAGGTATCCTGTCACTCAGTTTGTGATCACAGGGCTGGATCAGCTGCAGCCGACTAGATGGAAGCATCTTCTAACAAGAAGCCAAGACCTGGTTGCCTACACATTGTTCCTCACCTGTGAAGGACAAAACACCCCAGCTGCAGACGTTTAGGAGCAGGTAGATATACTGCTTTTTTCTCAATTTTTCTCTGCTTTTTTCTCATCCTGTAACTTGACATCACAAACCTGACATGAAATGAATCCCACAAAAGCAAATCTAAACCAGGAAAACAGAAGCTGCATCATCAGAACTTTGTATTGTATCGCAGTGGCATTTCTGGACCAGTATCAGATGCCCTACAGCCAGATTTGCCATGTTTTGAGATGGTCTCAGTCTTGAGTAAGGGTTTCCTCTAGTTACAATGCATATCAATCAAAATAGTTAATGATTGTAAAACTGCTTCATGGTCCATAAGCAAGCAGTGGAGGAAAATAATTCTACAGTCTTGACCAGATAAAACCAGGCTACCTTACAAGGGAACCTTTATGAGCAAAAATTTAATAGATTTTGCACGTGTCGCTTCCCTTTTTTAATCATTACATTATAACTGTATCTAAATCAGCTTTCCCTATCCAGCAGAACTGGCCTAGGTGGAGTCACACTTGTTTTCTCATGTTCCAGCATTCACCAGCAAGAATGGACATGACTCTCACTCTGACTATCCTCTGACCTTCAGTTTCCTGTCAAAACTACTCTCCTGCCTGCACACAAGAAAAGTGCAGTCAGGTCAGTTATGAAAGGACAAACCAGACAATTTCATCCATTTTATTGCCAGAAAAATATGTGTATTTTGCATAAAGATAGAACAACTTGTTTTAGATGGCTACACCAACAAGAATTTGGACTCTGTTCTATAACTTAAGTTCTACCCAGCTTCATTTCTTGGATGTGAAGTTGTACAAATTTAGGTGAAACATTATAAAATGTTAAATTACCTCTCATTTCTTATGCCATATCAAAAAGCAGCTTGCTGGAAATTTTTAACAGCATAAAGAGGTATTTTTACAAAAGCATACATGTTTAAATTTTTCAGTTCTCCTTCATTTTTCAGTAAGTGAATTTTGTCTCTTCAGCATTTTTAGGGCATACTTTTATACCAGTCCAGTATTTTGAATCATGGCAGTATTAAAATATGCAATATTATGAACCCTAGAGCCAATTTATAATAACAATGATGCAGTGTTTCAGTAACATCCAGTATAAATTTTAGATTAACAGCATATATTGTTCTGGAGCAATATCTGTGGAAATGTTTGTGCATTCTGTGAGCTGAACCACCAGGAAAGGGAGTTTGCAAGCTGCTGTGCAGCTCTACAAAAGAAAAGAGGTTCTAAGATTGCTAAGAATTAAAGAATGCTTGTATCTAGAAGAAAAAAAAAGTGTTTTCCGGTAAATCACAGTAGAACTTATATGTAGATAACTTACATTTACAAGAAATAAATGGAGTTGGAGTGTCTGGATCTACTCCCATTGGAAGAGAACAGAATTTAATTCATGTTTCTCTCAGGGGAAGTGCCTCCCTTCTCTCTGAAACAGTTTGTTTGAAGACTGGTAGAAATGCATCAAGTATTGCATGATGTGACACACTGGAAAACTGAACAGGAATAAAATAACCTGGGGGAAAAGAAATAAAAATAACAGAAGAACTTAACTTGTAGTTCCTTGAGCTAACTGACTTTGCAGCTCCAACAACTGCACTAAGACAACCCAGGAAGTCTTTCCAGGATAGGAAGGAGTGGCTTGAGTGAGAGAAACAAGAAGAGTTTTTTAAGAAAATGATCCCATCCATAAAAACCTTCCTCCGACTATGGTTCCAGACAATAACCAGTACAGCTTTTTCTCTCCAGTCACCTATCAAGCAAATGAAGCACTAGCTTACTTTAGAGATAATTAAAAAACACTACTAAACAGTTACAGATCTGTTGCCTTGTGTTGCTAATTTGAGGTCAACTGAGGTCAGCCTTCAATACACTATTGAAGGTATAATTATAAGTTAATATTACAGGCTCTTACCCAAGAAGTACTAGTATTTGACATAGAAAGGCAACAGTAACCTATGTTCTTGGTTGGAAAGCTGACTTTCTTTTGTCCGGTTACAGCTTAACAATGCAGAGCTTTGACAACTATAGCCACTTTAGGACTTTGCACACTTGCCTGTTCCCTGCCCTTAACCTCTCTTCCTTGGTTTTTTGCAGTCTGTAAAATAAATGATTATATCCAGCTTAAAAATCCACCTTCCCCTTTCACGAAGTTAAGAGCATGGGAGCAAAAATGGAGATTAAAAGAATAAATAAATAAATAAACAAAAATAAATTTAGCAAGGCAGTTTAAAACACAACCCTACAGAACTACACCGGATCAGACACCAAGCTTCAGCACGGGGAGGGGAATTAGCAGGCAACAGGGCTTTAACACCAAGCTGGCATTTCCAGCAAGGTAATCTGTGGGCGAGCGGGCCTGGTGACCAGCAAATGCTCTCCAGCAGCCACATAAACTTTCCCATAGGCACCAGGTGCCCGAAGAGCCCGGGCAGCGCAGGCCAAACAACGCTTGCAGGGCTTCCCTCTCCCTCCCTCAGGGAAAAGTCACTCTGGACACGGAGCCCTGCTGGAACCCAGCCTGCCCCAGGGCCTCAGCGGCCATGCCCACCCAGCTCCGGGCGTGAGGCCCACTGGGTCAGGGAGCCGAGGGCGGGCACACCTTTACCAGGAGTGATCTTGGGGTGCCAGGGGTCGGCGACAGGAGCCCGGAGCGACCGCTGTGCCTCCTCAGCCAACCAGGCCTGGCGGAGAGGCTGGCGCTGAGGGAGAATCCCTTCGCCTCACCGCCTCACCGCCACACCACCAGCAGCCGGGCAGCCGCAGCTCACCTCCCGCTAGAAGCTGCAGGTGCCCGCCCAAGCAGCCACCGCCGCTCGGATCCCAGCCCCGCCACCGCCAATAGTCCCGGAGAGGCAAAGCCGGGGCCGCCGCCACCACCTCAGCCCAGCCCCGCGCTTCCCGCCACGGCCATTTGTGCGCAGGCGCCTTCGGGACGCCCCCTCCTCCCGAAACGATCGCACTGCGCAAGCTCCTGAGCCCCGCGGCCTGCTGGGATTTGTAGTTCCGCCCCGCCGCTCTGGGGCTGGGGTTGAGGCTCCCGAGAGCGGTGTTGAGGGGAGTGCGCCTTCTCGCGTGCGTTTTTTTGAGCGTTTTTTGAAGCCTCTGGAAAATATAACCCGGATCTTAAAAAAGAAGGGGGGAAAAAAGGAAAAAAAAAAACCCTAACCAAACAAAACTATAAGAAACGTTCCGCTGCCATCATGGGTGCGGGCAAGCGATACCCTACCCTCACCCAAGATGGTCGCTGCTCCTTACGGGAGCCGGGCCTGCGCGGGGGCCGCCGGGGGCGGGTCGCTGGGGCGTGGGGCGGCCGCAGCTCCGCCCCGGGCCATATGAGACGGCGTCGGAGGGAGCGGTGGGCGGCTGGTGGTGCTGGGGCGATATGGCTTTGCTCCGGGAAGACGCACAGAGCAAGGTGAGGGCGGCGGCCCGGTCCCGGCTGAGGCAGCCTCTGGGGGTGTGGCGGTGCCTGCGGGGCTGAGGGCCGCGCTCAGCCTTGGGCTGGCCCCAAGGGGTCTGAGGGAACTCCCCCCCCCTCCTCCTTCCCCCATCTCCCGCCCGCTTTTCTCCTGGTAGTACCGGGGCTGTGACAGGTTTCTGGTTTTGTTCTTTTCCCGGTTTGTATTTTAGTTATTTTAACCCCTGCGCTGCTCGCTCCCTGCACCCAAGCAAGGTCCTCCGAGGGAGAGCTGCCCCGGGTGGGCGTGGGGTGCTGCCCCTGAAGGGAGAGGTGCCCGCAGAAAGATGAGGAGGGGGGATGAGCAAAGGAAGGTGGAACAGGGCTCTGTCTGAAGGAGAACGGAGGGGCTCTGCAGCTGCCAGAAGGCAGTGTCGTCTGTGAGCGGAGCAGCGAGTTCAGGGTAGGAACAGGGTGACAAGCGGGGCCTTGGAGCCGCAGGAACGGGGCCTGCGGGAGGGAGGCAGGAGCTGGACCCCTTCGTCAGTACCCGTGGCTTAGCGCTACCGATGGATGAAGTGCTGTAGGTGCTTCTGTGAGAGGCATCCAAACTTGCTGTTCCTCAGTGGAAGAGCCTTGCGTGTCTGTGGCCGGCCTCCCTGCCTCTGTGGCCCGTGTTAGTTAGGCTGCCAGCTGTCAGTCCAGCTGTGCTGCCTCCTTCCTTTGGCTGTCGGTAAGATCACTTGGGTTTTTTTTTGTAGGAGTGTTGGAGTGTTCAGTGCTAAGGAGGCTTGTGTCTTGTCTTTGAGTGAACATGGGGTATATTCAATGTTAAGACTCAACTTCTCGGAGGAAATGCAAATTAAGAGCTCAAACAGGAACGCTGTAAATGTGGTAGTGTGTATGTGGAGAGTGCTTGTAATTATTTATTGTAATGGACAATCTTATTGGCTTAATATGCCTTGTCTGCCTGGGTTAATAACTACCCCCAACACCTTGACTAGTAGGTAAAACAACACTGTAACAGGCTGTGAGCTGCCTGTTTGATTTTCATACTTCTGCATCTGAATGTTGTGTTGTGACTAAGCTTAACTCATAGGAAGGTGAATTGTGTTTTAAGTTGTTAAGGATGCTTAAAACTTTTCATTCTGAGTTTTCTCCAGCCTTTTGGAAAATGTATGTTAGCTGATTTGAGGGCTACAAAAAGACCTGTCTTAAATAACATTTCTCAAATAACTTCCTTTCATCTGCTTCTCTTGCAGATGATTCTTTTAAATATGATGTGATTCTTTTAAAACAATCTTGATCCAGTAGAACTGGCATAAGTTTCTGGACCAGGTATTTTCTAGTTGTTTTCTTTGAGTTATGAACTAGCTGGTGCTTGAACCTTTTTCTGCTGCCTGTGAAACTATTACTATTAAAGTATCTGCTGTCTGAGAATAATGAGTGTTAAGTCTTCATAGCCTTGCAGGTGGAGGGAGAGGTAAAATATCAGCTGTCTTGCAACAATTGGTAACTTTGTGTGCTCTTTTGAGCCTAGTAGACAGGAATATTGTGGGGAGGGGAAAATATCCTTGCAGAGAAGACTGGAGTAGCTTTAAAGTATAATGTTAAATGGCCAAAGATTAACTAGCTTGTTTCAGGTTGTATGGCTCTCTTGGAACTTCACAGCAAGGGGGAGGATAGAAATGCTTCTATCTTGTCTGTTCCTGTTTAGTTGAGAAAACAGCAACATGGAACTGGTGTGTGGTAAGTAGATAAAGGCTATGCCTGTAAAGGAAACTTGATTAGGTATTAACCTTGAATAGAAATAATTGGTAAGTATAAACTAAAAGCTGACCCTGAGGTGGCAAAGCAGGAGAAGATCAGTATATGTAGGAAGAGGAAGGGAGGGTAGGATAGGATAAGGGTGATTGGAAGTGCATGGGAAATCTGTCATGGGGAGGAAAAGGCACTTGAAAAAGTAGAGTAGTGGGACTGCCAAGCTAAACTTGTGCAAATACCCTGGTATTTCTTAATGTCAGTGGCTTGGTAGTGTTTCAAAGGCTGCAGTTCAAAATTCCAAGAGTATTGTAGCCCTTCTTTCTCAGAGCAGTCAAGGGAAGACAAACCAGTACATCATAGCCTGCAGTTTGCTGTTACCACTCCTGAACGTTGGTTCTCAGCTTGTGCTGCATGTTCTAGAAAGAATGAGGGACTGCTAAATCTCTTATTCCTTATGAGAACACTGCTTCTGAATGCTGTTGGGCCCAAAAGCAGGCAGGGAGTTCAACTTCTAGCAAGGCAAAAGCTACTGAATAAGGATAATGTACTGTTGAGGACATTTAGCCTCTGTGGTGCTGGCCCAGCAGTTTGGGCAGATGACACAATTTCACATCCATGGGAGGCGAGGAGAGCATGGTGAGGCTGTGCCACTGAGACTCCTACCCCCAGCTCTGACCTTGCTGCAGGTCAGCACAAGGTTGTAGTGGATGTGGGCTGTGGCTCAGGGCTTTGCTTCTGTTACACAGTTTCCATTTTAGCTGGGTATGCTTGATGTTGGTGATGGCATGTGAGCTAAAAGTGCTTAGCCATAGGCTGTGCTCTGCAGGAAGACGGATGCAGCAGGATGGATTTGACCTACACTGCCAAAGCTGTTGCTTGACCCCCTGAGCTGAGAAAGCAGTGGGTTGTGTGGAGATGTCCTGTACAGTGTTAGATGGAGCAAGGTGCACTAGAGAGGCTTTTGCTAGGGATAGAGGAGTCTTGGATGTTATCTGTGTCCTTCCCACAGCTCCCTCTCTCTATAAGGAGGTGGATGACCCTATGCAGTGAGTGATGCAGCTCTCTCTGACAGGAGAGCTAAGGGATCAGGCCATCTTAGTGCACAGCTGGGGGCACCAGGTGCTCTGGCTGTGCAGGCTGCCTCCTGCTTACTTGGCCAACATTGCATTTGGTGAGGAATGCCATTTCAGTGTGACCAAATGGAGCTGTTATTCCCATTTTGTTTTAAGTATAATAATTAAACCATTGCATCATGGGAGTTCTACAGCCCTATGTCACAAATCTGGGAAGCCTTTTCTACAATGTAAGTAGCAATATGAAGACTGTGCAAGAAGAGTGGTTTGATTTTCCTAGTTATATGTAACTTGGATTACTTCAGGACTCTTTCAGCTGAAGGTTGGAGAGCTAACAGCAAGTCTGTCATGAAGCTTGCAAAATCAAAGCTTTGCATCTACTATATTGGCTCTTTAGCATTGCATGTGTGCTTTCAGACATATTTTTAGTACCTTGATTAAGGGAAAATTAAGCTACCTGTTCTGAATGACTTAAATGTAGTTCCAGCAACGAATGCCACCAATATCCACTGGCCAGATACTCTGAAAAGCTGCTGGTTAACTGCTGGGTTTCAAAATAAGGCCTTCTGGAACCGAGGGCTCTCTATAAACTGCCAGAAAACATAATGATCTTTTAGTGTTCCCTGGAGAGCACTTAAACTGGTTTAATTAGAAAGACAATTGTGTCAAAAGTAATGGATATTGTGTGGTGGCAGGTGTAATTATTAAGGAAGTCTTGTTTGTGGCTGTTGCTTGAATGACAGCAGGGAGGTGATCGGTAAGAGGAGAGGTTTTTTTAAGATAGCTGACAATAAGCAGAAAGATCTGACTTGTGGAAGAGCTCCTTGCTCCTTCTGGGGGCCCAGCTATGTGGAAACACCCTAGATTAATCTGAGAGCAAATACAGGTTCTTAGTTTGCTAGCAATCAGATGTACACAGATGCTTGCACTGGCAGATTCTTTTGTTAGAATGCAGAAGTAACATTGAGTCATCTAGAACTGATGCTAAAACTGCAAAGGGCTTACTTGGAAAAACAGTAATTCAGGCCACTCAACAGAACTAAGCCTCAGTGGTTCAGGGCATTTCCTTCCATTGGATCCTTGCAAGCATGAAGATGTGTTTGCATTGGGTGAGGCCTGATCTGAAACTTAGGTCTGCTAAGTTGAAGTCTGGATTGATCATCACTGCATTGTACTTAAATGATCCAAGCCTTGGTTTTGTTTTTTAACATCTCTAAGCAAGTGCAGTGAAAATCTATATGGATTTGTCATGGTAGTGCTCTCTTGCTGTCTCCTCTCCTGGATCTCCTGATCAGGTGATTATCACAGTCTCCTGGTTGGTACTATAAGATATATTTTCAGTCTTCTGGTCTGGCAACCTAGAAACATTAATCAATATGATGACTGTATGCGGAGGGCTCTGCTTGATGTCTTGTTCTAATTTTCAGCTCGGACATCTGTGGTGGACAGGATTGTTACTAAACAGTGAAAAGTTTTTTTAATTGAATTCTCAGGAAACCCTGGGGGTCTCAAAAGGAGCCCCTGAGAAGGCATGAGCCTGTGAGTGGAAGGCATAAGAGCAGCTATAAGAGTTGCTGTAGTGATTGCAAACCAGAAGCCTAGAGGCTGTTTCTGAGTCAGAAATGAGAGGTAAAAGTGAGGGCACTGTGCTGGGTTTGGGCAAGTGTTTCAGTTTGCAGGCCAACCCAGCTGTTTCCTCACTGTATTGTACCACGAGTCACCATTCTCTTTATCTCTTTGAACATGTGCTGCAAGTAAGGAATAATGTCTCAGCAGCTGGTGAGCTTGGAGGGCTATGTCGTCCCTCCCCCCTGAGGGTGTTGGGGGACAGTCTGGTTTCTGGTAACTGGGACAGAGAAACTTCAGTTCTCTTTCCTACTGCCTGGCATGCAGGGAGGAAGTAATTACATCCTCACAAAGAAATGCCTTCAGATACAAAGGAGCTGCCAGGTATGGCAGGCCAGAAAGCTAAGATGGAGCAGTTTCCTGAGAACACCTTTGGTCGAGTACCTGCTATGATAAAGGCCTGGATTTGAAAGTTTAACTCCTTTGCTCTGCACAGCATTCATGTGACCATATAAGCAAGTTAGTCTTCATTCCTGCTTGCAGGATGGGTGTAGGAGGGATAGTGGAATGAAAGGTTCTGGATGATGAGATGCTAATGCTGCAGGAGTAGGTGCTTGTTTTGATCTATGGTGTGGGGCACCTTCTTATAAGGTACTGGGTTAATGCCTTATGGCACTGTGGTAGCAAGAGGAGGGCTGCTTGCTTCCAGTTCATTGGAGAAATGCTGTCCTTGCCCTTTCTGTGAGGAATCAAAGCACTCCATCCTCCTGCAGTCAGGCAGTGTGAATGCTCTCTTTGTAGTATGATCCTTGCTGTTGTGATTGTGTAATTCTAAAGGTCTCTGGCCTGGAGTTAGGAGCCCACAGTGACCTTCACAGGACTAGAGCAGACCAGGGATTTTATAGTCCCCTGTTTCTTGTGACTCCAGGTCCTTCACTGAAGACCAGACTCCTGAAAGTTAGAGGTGATAGTCCTGTACTCTCTTTAAATAGGAATAGGCTTGATGCTTGAGCCTATAGTGGCCTTTAAGTACAGGCTGGATATATATATTTACAGCAGATATTTAGGGTAGGAGATGTACAAGATTTTTTAGCAAGTGGCTTCATGTATTCCTAAGGGGCAGAATCTCACCAGTATATATGAGAATGTTCTTGACCCTTATCCTGTTTCTGGGCTGGTCTTGCACTTTGGGCCCGATGTATAGTACATACTGTGCTGGAGCTCACATCTGAGCACTGCTGTTTCCCAGCAGCTTCTGTGTAAATAAGGCCTGACTGAGGCAATAAACTCTCTTGCAGTAGCATTCCTGGGGTATTCTGGCCCCATTGCCTCCACTATTTATGGTGCTAGTACAGAGGAGAAAAGTCTCTGATATCTGAACTGCTTTAATCTGACAAAGCAGTACCATCTTGTGTCCATATCTGCTCATCTCATGTGCAGGCAACTACTAGGCATGGACAGCTTCTAATCATGGGTTACTTTCCCCACAACACTTAACAAGAAAGTTCATGAAGTCAGTATTGACTGGTTTGTGTAATCCTTTCCTTAGTTTAGCTGAGAGGAAGCAGTTTCCTTTGGCTTATACTTTCCAGACTCAGCAGTTCATATTGTTAACACTGCTGATCCTGTTTGGACAGTAAAGATAAGCAAGCAGGATGCAAAGCACTGGGGTTTGTATCTCGGTGCTTTGGCTGCTAGTGTTATCTGTCTGGGAAACATTGACCAGCTTGCCTGTCATTCAGTTGCCAGCTAACAGTGGGCTGTGCTCCCAGTGAAACTACTGTCTGAATGATGGCCACCTACCTGTCCTTCCTCTAGTGCTTGAATGGGGTAGCTTCTGCCTAAACCTGTGTCAGTGACCTCCGAACCGTGCACCTCATGGTCTGGACAAGCAAATGATCTGTTGGATCAAGCACTGGCTGGGTGGAAAGGCCCAAAGAGTGGTGATCAATGGAGTTAAATCCAGCTGGTGGCAGGTCACAAGTGGTGTTCCTCAGGGCTCGGTGTTGGAACCATTTCTGTTTAAAATCTTTATTGATGAACTTGATAAGGACATAGAATGTATCATCGGTAAGTTTGTGGATGACACCAAGTTAGGTGGGAGTGTTTATGTGCATGAGGATAGGGAGGCTTTACAAAGAAAATTGGATAGACCGGATCAATGGGCCAATGTCAATAGTATGGCCTTCAACAAGGCAAGTGCCAGGTCTTGCACTTGGGCCACAACAACCCCATGCATTGTGACAGGCTTAGGGAAGTGTGGCTGGAAAGCTGCCAGGCAGAAAAGGACCTGGGGGTTCTAACTGACAAGTGGCTGAATACGAGCCAGCAGTGTGGCTAAGGAAGTCGATGGCATCCTGGCTTGTATTAGAAACAGTGTGGCCAGCAGAAGCAGGGAGGTGATTGCCCCCTGTACTGTGCTGGTGAGGCCACACCTTGAGTGTTGCGTCCAGTTTTGGGCACCTCAATATTCAAGATACTGAGATCCTGGAGCAAGTGCAG
This sequence comes from Phaethornis superciliosus, assembly GCA_023637945.1. Classification (NCBI taxonomy): domain Eukaryota; kingdom Metazoa; phylum Chordata; class Aves; order Apodiformes; family Trochilidae; genus Phaethornis; species Phaethornis superciliosus. The sequence goes on from JAJQWJ010000003.1 coordinate 32,069,168, forward strand.
AGGAGGGCAACAAAGCTGGTGAAGGACCTGGAGAATAAATCTTAGGATTTAAGGAGCTGGGACTGTTTAGTTTGAGGAAGAGGAGGCTGAGGGGAGACTTCATTGCTCTTTATAATTACCTGAAAGGGCACTGTAGAGAGGTTAGTGCTGGTCTCTTCTCACAGTTAATTATCAACAGAACAAGAGGGAATGGATTCAAGGTGCAACAGGGTAGGTTTAAGCTGGACGTTAGGACAAAATTTTCACAGAAAGAGTGGTCAGACACTAGAATAGGCTGCCCAAGGGAGGTGGTTGAGTCACCATCCCTGGATGTGTTTAAGGGTTGTTTAGGTGTGGGTGTTGCGGGATATGGTTTAGGGGAGAACTTTGTAGAGTAAGGATGATGGTTGGACTTGATCTCAAGGGCTCTTTTCCAGCCTGAAAGATTCCATGATCCTCTGTGCCTGTAGGGGTATATCTGCCCTGCACAGTGGCTGGAGAGAAGCAACTGTCCTGTTGGAGTTCCTGTAGTGTCTGGATTATCATCATGTCCATCTGCATCTGAGCAGTGCTGGGACTGCTAAGAACTGTGTTTCAGGGCATGTTCCATAAACTCAATGTCATTGTCTACTGCTGAGGCAATACTCAAGATGAGAAAGACATTCTGCCCCATAGATGTCAGACTGGGAAGCTTGGTGTGCTGCATACAAGGTCTTTTAGTAGTCGTAAGTCTTAAGAAGGTGTATCTCTTAGCTTAAATACATCCCTGTAACAGTAGTTAACAGTAAGTATGCAGCAGATAGAAGTCTTTTTCTAGTGTGGTGAGAAGTATGAGGATACAGTGTCTGGGGTATGCCTCACTTAAGCATGAGAGCCTGGTGATAATGACAGAAGTAAGCATTGGCTGCAGTGGCACTCTACACAGGAGCAGGCTGCATAAAGGCATATTCATGCTAACCTGACAGCTGTGTCCTCTGCAGGCAGCCAGAGAGACTTTTGTACCAGATCTGGACTGCAGTACACACACAGATGGCCAGACAAGGGGGAGGGAGTTTCTAAAGCTGTTGGAAGCAAAGCTTCACCTTAAAAAGGGCAACCTCTCAAGTTTTTATGCAGCTTTACAGGAGCTTAGGGCAGCCTTCAGGCTTGCTGAGATACAACAGGATTGTTCAGATGCTGTCTGGCACCATTTGCTTGTGAGCTTTGGCACTGAAACTTGTGCTTAGGGCAAGCTCCTGGCTGGTGGGGTCTGTGCATGTATGCTGCAAGGTGGTGAAACAACATCAGTTGAAGCCCAGTTCTCTACCTTGCCTTCCTGGGAAGACATTTAGAATTATCTTATAAAGGATAACCTTGGGATCCAGCCTGGCTCCAACAGTCACTCTTTATTATAAACTTCCCATGTTGTGACCTTGATCTCTGGAACTTCCTCTGTTATGCAGAAAATAATTTGTTAGGCTGCAGCAGTGAAGGAAGTGCCTATGAGAAGATGGGTTTCATAGCGCAGGAACCACTGTAATGTGATAGGCCAAAGTTCCTGCATGCTTCTGAAATACAAATACCTGAAGCTGGTGATCACTACTGTCTAATAGCTTTCAAAAGTCTATTCCTTGGTATCTAAATATATTAATCTACTTAATGCAAGAACTGAATGCACACATTAATCCTAGTAAACTATGTTGTATATGTCTAAATTTTTTTGCTTGCTTCTGAGGTCCTGGAGAGAATTGGAGAAACTTTTCTTCTTCCCTTTTTGGGTACAAGCACTGAGGCAGTTCAAATTGTAAACCAGAAGGAGAAATGGGCTGGTGGCTATGCTGAATCTTACTGCTCATGAGTGCAGCCTGGCCACTTCCCTGGCTTCCCAGAACAGGGTGGCATGCTGAGCATCAAGGCCTTGTCATCTTTGAGTCAGAAAGTGCTGTCCTTGTCAGGAATTTCAGTAGGACCATGAGTTAAGGATGTTAGTGGTATGTAACCTAGAGCAACTTCCACAAGTAGGCTGTTTCTCTAGTGTAGAAAAGTTCAAGTGTAATTGAAATTGTGTTCTGTGTGTGACCTGTCGGAATGAAGAAATGAACCTCCAAAGGAAGGTGGTGACCCTCGTTAAGGCCTCTCTCAAGTACTGGGAAGGCAAGTCTGTTTTTTATTGAACCTTATGTGTTCTGAGGCCACCTGCAAAAGTTGCCTCACATAAAATGCTCCAATATCTTCTGAGCTGCTTTAATTTGAAACAAATAGCATTAAAATGATGCCAGACACAAAGGTCTACCACGAAACGATAATACAAGATGTGGATTTAAGGCAGGAAGAGACTTTGTAGTTATAAGCAATAGATAGCTTTTTGTAAAGGAAAGTTCTTTGTACCAGCTTACTGGGTCTTTATTTAACAGCAAATGTGTGTTCTGGCAGCAAGGAATACTAGGATGCACTAGGTGTTGTGAAGATAAGATTAAAAAGGTACAGTGTTGGTGCTACGATGTTCTTGAACTTTCAGTCCTGTTTCTGGCAGACAGCTAGCTCTTAGAGTTTATGGGAGTCTGAAGATCTTTTGTGCCTAGTTTTTCCTTGGGGTCAGCTGTTCTGCCACGTTTTGGAGGCAAAGGATAATGAAGAGAGAATTACTAGGGTTCTTGCTGTCTTTTATCTTTGGCTTAATGTCTTTCAGTTAAACAAGCTGAAGGAGGATGGTTCTTTTGAGAGAACTTCCCAGCCACCTCTAGTGAGAACAGTTGTTTCTTCAGACTTTGAGCTATATGTCTTTTTCCTTTCTTCTGTTTGGATGGGAAGGTTTGTCACACTGATGTGAAGTTAGTGTCAGGGCTATTCCTGGAGGGAGTGGTTCAGTGCAATGTGGTTCTTGTTGACAGCTGATGACCAGTCTAGCTTCATTAAACCTACTTGGTGTTTGACAAAAGCTTATGCTATGAATTCTGTTGCAGCTGAGGTCTGTATCTGTAGACCTGAATGTTGATCCTTCTCTCCAAATTGATATACCTGATGCCCTAAGCGAAAAGGACAGAGTGAAATTCACTGTACATACTAAGGTAAGATCATAGGGTAGAAAGTGGTTTTCATACATGTTATGCAAATAAGCTGCATTTGCAATACAAATATCTGTAAAAGAGGAAGGAAACCTAATTAGGTCGAGCTTTTCCACTTAAAGATGACCTGAGGGTATATATATGCAGAAACTTTAGCTTTCCTTAGACCAAAAGACCATCTAATTGGCTTTTCTGAGGAGTCCTAGTTTGACACTGGAAGACTGGGGGGTAGGGGTGAGGGAACCAGCTACTGCGAAACTTCACCAAATAAACTGCATAAATGCTGTTCCACAACAGTGCCTTTTCATTAAATAGTCTCCTTAGTAGTAAAGTTCTTAAATGAGTGCCAGCTCAGATAAAAGAGCAGGCGAAGCTCTTACTAGGCAAAATAGCTTCCTTTGGAAATGGACAGAGCTGTTTCTAAAAGCAGTATTTTACAAAACAGTAGGACTTCTATATCTTCTCTTCCAGACTACACTGCCAGCTTTTCAAAGCCCTGAGTTTTCTGTTACAAGGCAGCATGAAGACTTTGTGTGGCTGCATGATACACTCACTGAAACTGAAGAGTATGCAGGACTTATTGTAAGTACTTCCTAAAAAATGTAATTCTAAACAAAAGACTGGTGAGTTTAAGTGTGTACTAAGTAAGGGCATGAAGTCTGCTTCACTAGTGTTTCGTGACTCAGGTGTTTCCTATGCTTCCTTTTGCTTTGATTCCCAAACAACTTTAGTACAGCTCTGTTAGCTTCTCATATAGCTCAGAGCAGCAAAAAAACCTTGAGTGCTCCGAGAGTTTCTGATCCTATGGTGGCATTGATGTCTGCCTGAATATAATGCAGTGAAATACTCCACTAAATACAGTTTTTCTTTTCTATTATGATTCTTCAGGAAGGGGCCTTGAGGTAACAGAAGATGGCTGGCTAAGGGGTGCACTGTAGAAGTTGTTCTTTGCAGTTGATTTCCCTCCTAGGGCAGATGTAGTACAGAGCTGGGAGGGGCAAACAGGGTCCTTGTCATCCACATGGCTCTAGAACTCCTAGGTGCAGAGACTTGCTGGCTTGCCATGACCAGGGAAAAAGGCCTCCTTCTAGAGAAGGCTCAATTGTTTTGGAAAGCTTTATTTGCTAGCGTCTATCACTAAACAATTCCTTGTCTAGATACCTCCAGCACCTTCCAAACCTGACTTTGATGGTCCCAGAGAGAAGATGCAGAAGCTAGGGGAAGGAGAAGTGTCTATGACAAAGGAAGAATTTGCCAAAATGAAGCAAGAGCTAGAAGCGTAAGTAGAATGAGTTCACTGGCAAAAGCTGCACTTAAAAGCCTCCTGGGAAAGCAACATATTTGGTGGTAACTGATATTGAGTGTGACTGTTCTAAAGCATGTTTGCTACTGCATAAGCTTTAAAATCCTGGAGCTGCCAGCAGTTTCTCTCAAACTGGAAGTCTTCCTAGGTAAAGAGATGGAAACTAGCTAGCTGTTTCAGAAGCGTGCTGTTGAATATTTTCACTGGATAAACTTCAAGAAATTCTTTGTATATTGAAGAAGGCAATACAAGGTGGGAGCTCACTCTGTTCTTTCCTTTCAGTGAATACCTTGCTGTCTTCAAGAAAACTGTATCATCCCATGAAATCTTCCTTCAGCGGATTTCTTCTCATCCCGTGCTTAGCAAAGATCGCAATTTCCATGTTTTCTTGGAGTATGACCAGGATGTAAGGCATTTCTTATTTTTCTCCTTTCAGAGTGAGGCAAGATGTTATGAGTACTGTTACTTTATTGGGCACAGTCAGAATGTTGTGTAAATCAATGTGCAGCATCAGCAAGCAGATACTGCTAGTGCCTCTGTCAGGTGGTTGTAGATGAAAGCCTGACCTCTAGACCTTTTTGTGCTATAAATCTCATTGTGTTTCTTAATCCTAATCAAGCTAGTTAGGAACCCAAATTGTTATATCTTGACATCTTAGGAGCAAGTATGATTCAGGTGTACCTGTGCTGTGTTGCATAATCCTAAAATGGAAGAATGGAGGTGTATTAAAACTAGTACTGCATCTGCTTTGTTACACCTAATTATGAATGATGGCTGGGGATCCAAGGTATGTAAAGAGAAACTGAGCTGCTTCTGGTAATGAGAAAAATCCTGGGTTGCAGGATAGTTGAACAAGGTAAGTGTTATATGAGCCATCTTTCTTCAGCTTATATTGGGTTATTATGGAGAGCTTGGAAATTAGCCTGCTCTGTCACATGCTAGATATAAATGCTGTTACAATAAGGCAAGTGTCAAAACAGTTAACTTTTTTTGCCTGTAAAATGACTTCAAAGCTGGCCTGGCCTCTCTGTTGCAGCTGAGTGTTCGACGGAAAAACACAAAAGAGATGTTTGGTGGCTTTTTAAAAAGTGTAGTAAAGAGTGCTGATGAAGTCCTCTTCTCTGGAGTCAAGGTAAGGTTTACCTCCTACTTAGCTTAATCTTGATTTTCTTACTTCCTGTTCCAGAGAAATTGTCATCTTCAGGCTTGATGTGAGTGAGCCTTATTTACTAATGCTAACCTTCTGGGTTACTACATCCCAAGTTGGATGAAGTAATTTATATTAATTTTCCCTTCTATAGACATGACATCAAAGCTATAGGCTGTTAAGCATTTAAGTGTATGTTTAAAGTTTCCGATGAATGCACAAAAGTTGCTTTAACACCTGATAGTGCAGGGGAGAGAGAAGTAACACCTTCAGCTAGTGTGCTTATGGCTTTTGTCTACTTTGGAGTTCTGAGCAAACATGATTTTCTGCATGCACTAGTTGAAATCAAACATTAAAAACTCCTGTATCTGGTCCAGCTTCAGCTTTTCAGTTATATTGCCATGTTAGCTCTTTCTAATAGACTTGCTGTTCACATTACAGTATGTATAATGGCATGAATGTGAAGAAAGTTTGCGAACTGTTTACTGTTTAGCTACTGTGTTGCAGCAGGCCTGGGACATCAAATTCCAGCAGTTGGTAGCCCTCTGATATCAATTTACTAATTACTTCAGACAACATGCTGCACTGAATAGTTGAGTGTCAAGTCCATCTTCAATTCATTGCAAAGAAGAGACTTGTCAGATGGTTCGGTTTGTCAAACCCTTAGGTCAGGTTCTTGTCATGAACTCAGCTCTTCAGTAGAGATTGGGCACAATGCTCATGTGACTATGGTTATTTCTTGGCCCCTCTCAAAACAGAGATGAGCCTGTACTTTGTAGTAATGTAACTGACTTAACAGGTCATATTCTCTTTCAGGAAGTAGAAGATTTTTTTGAACAAGAGAAGACTTTTCTTGTAAACTACTACAACAGAATCAAGGATGCATGTGCAAAAGCAGATAAGATGACAAGATCTCATAAAAGTGAATCTTTTCAAAGACCTTTCTAAAGACCTTGCAGTCTTGCTGATGTCAGCCTGAAAAACTTGTCTTGTTCTTGCAGATGTTGCAGATGACTATATTTATACTTCAGCTTGCTTGAACAGTCTGGCATTAGAAGAGCCTACAGTTATAAAAAAGTAAGCAATTCTAACTGTTCATGACCATATCCTGAGTCTGGGAATATCAAATTCCCTCTGTAAAATCCAGAGGACTGAGTCATAGCTGGTTTCAGTTGCTCAAATTTCAAGCAAGGGGCATTGAAACTTTCTTTTTTCTGATGCTCCTGGTGTGACTGGCCTAAAATTATCAATTGCATCTGATTTTTAACTAGCTATTCTTTTTTCAGTTGTGCCCTAGAGCTGAACTGTGCTTGTCCTTAAAGTCTTCTTCTAAACAGAAGTCTCCTTGAATGCTTTTCAGGTCACAAACTCCCAGAAAATAGCAGGGAAAGGAGTTGTGCATCTGTGTTTCAATGTGTTGTTTAATACAACCACAGCTTATACTAGTCCTGTATCTTCTGGACCTTGAAGATCCAGATTTGTTGTTGGTTTTTTTTGTTTGTTTTTTAAAGCTGTGGAAGCCTAGTCAGCTTCTCCAAGGTGAATTCTTCCACCTATCTAAACACTGCTATCAATTTACGAAGACCTTGGTAAAACAGTGTATATAGCTGTATAAACAAGATGGTTCATTCCTCTTGTGGAGAATTTACCCACTGCTGCTCCACAACCTCACTGATCTAGAAAGCAGTATTGTTACTCTAAATCACCTCTAGCAGCTCAACTGTACTCATCTGTTAGGCTGGAATCAACACCTTCTGTATTTAACTTTTTGTCCAGGTCTTTGCCTAGACCTAAGTTCTTTTCAAGTTGTTGTCTGGGGCTGTATGGAGAAGTAAACTCCAGCCTTCAGCTTTTTTGTTTCCTGTCAGCTGATCCAAGCATTTACCAGACTAAGAAGGATCTAAAATGTATTTATGCATTTTTTTCCCTTAGGTACTTGTTGAAAGTTGCTGAGCTCTTTGAGAAACTCAGGGTAAGGGAAGTTGTTTTTCGTTTTTTGTTTTTTGTTTTTTTTTTTTCCTAAGGAAAAAACTTCTGAATCTGGATGTTGCTGTTTCCTGTTACATACTAACTATCTGATCTTTTCTGCAGAAGGTAGAGAGTAGAGTTTCATCTGATGAAGACTTGAAGCTCTCTGAACTGCTGAGATACTACATGCTCAATATAGAAGCTGCAAAGGTGAGAACACAATGTCCGTCATGACTGACTTTTTGGGATACTTCATGCTTTAAGAAGACAGGAAATTGGACCCTTGTTTTGCCTAAGGAATGTGGCACCTCTTAACCACAGCAGAATACAGAAATTATATATTGGCTAGCTGCAGTTCATCCCACTTACAGAAGGGCTGTTTAATATTTCCAATGTTTGGCATTTACTGAGGCATTTACTCATTAGACTTTAAGTTAGAGCAAACTGAATTTGAGGCTGCAGTACCATTCACACTCTTTCCCTGCCCGATTACTCATGACTTGTCAGTAAAACTGCTGATGACTAATTAAAAATAGTAAAGTAAACCTACAGTAAAGTACTGTATCATGAATAGGCAGTAATGTTTGAAAGCTGTTGGAGTTTGGACTGCCAAGAGGGGTTTGGTAAGCTGATGGGACTGCAAGAGCCTTGCCAGCAACTCTTTTCTAAGTATTTCTTGATTTGCCAAGGGCGTTACTACAGGCTCTCTCTGGTGTACTGCTATTGAGGTATCAAGACTGTACTGCTGTAAATTAGAAAGGGGTTGGCACAGAGACCTGTACTGCCTCATGTCTAGGCTAGTACAGTGCTTCAGTCAAACTGTGTGATCTCCACTCGATTAAGTGATAGTTTATCCCTCACTGGAGGTATACTGAGGGAAATCAGAAAGCACTATTACTCCTTAGTGGAGAGGCCCATCTTACAGAAGGATAAATCTACTTTAAGGGAAGAAGCAATGCCTGCAGCAGCACTCAGACTTCCTTGACTAAGGCACAAATGGCTGTCCTGAATACTTGATACTGCACTGGTGAAAAGCTCCTTTTGCTATGCCGAGAGCATAGCAGGTTATAATACCCTGCTGGAAGAAGGAGCATCTGGTGCTGAAAGAAGTGAAACCTCCTTCTGCTTAAGTATTCATAACCTCAATTTGGGAAGTAGTTTTCTTAAAGCTTTGATGCACTATTCCTGTCTACTTTCAGGATCTTCTGTACAGACGTACAAGGGCTCTTGTCGACTATGAGAACTCGAACAAAGCTCTAGATAAAGCCAGACTAAAGAGCAAGGATGTCAGGCTGGCTGAGGCACATCAACAGGATTGTTGTCAGAAGTTTGAAAAGATTTCAGATTCTGCAAAACAAGGTAAAACAGGCTTTGCTGTATTATGCTGAAGTGAGATTTTAATGCAGTCCAGGTTTCTGTTTGACTTTTCAGCTACTGAAAGCTTCTGAACACTCCTAAGCAAGTAGTCTGGGTGTTCCAAGAGCAGTATAGATGCCTGTATAATTAATGCAGCCAAATATTTTCAAGAATGATTGTCTGAATAGGAGCCATGTCAGTTGTAGACCAAATTTAATTGCAAGCCACTAGTATTTGCTTTCCAGATTGAACTCATGTCCTTGACCTCCACCTCAGGTAACTACTATCTCAATTAGAATTGTGCAAATAGTTTTACTCTGTCCTAGTACAGCCGAGTGTCTCACAGATTTTCAAATACTGATTCTTAGTAGATGCCTTTGTACAGTATAAAAGAGGAAATGCGCTTTCATGGTATACATGCTACTCTGTTGTTCTTGGTATTTAAATGTTCTGTGTTCTCACAGAGCTTGTGTTGGTTACTTGTGTTGGTCTTATTCCAGTTGTCTTCCTACAAAACATTGCTGTATTAGGCAAACTGTCTGTTTTCTCACCAAGGTGTCAATGTTATATAACGAATAGAGACTAACTAGAAACAGAGGCTAGAAACGGAGACTAATTCCTGAATCTACTTTTTGTAGTTAAATACTGTAACTAGAGCTATACAACAAAACTCATGAAACATAAGGGGCATAACAGAAACCTGAGTCACACTTAGTGCATCTGTCTCATCTTTGTTCTTTATTCCCTACAGAACTAATGAGCTTCAAACAGAAGAGAATAGCAGCATTCCGCAAAAACCTAATTGAAATGGCAGAACTGGAAATAAAACATGCAAAGGTGTGTTCTTTTTGGAATTAAGCAGGCATAGCCTGAGAGAAGTGAGTACTGTGTGACTTGGAGGATTTGCTGGGTTCCCTTTAAAACTAGGAAGTGTAAAATAGAACAACTGGGCTCTTTAGTAGCTGAGATCCAAAGACAGGAAGGAAAGGAAGTAAAAAGCCGTAAGTGTAGTGCATGAAAAGAACAAGTGCTGACAGTCTTATCTGTCTCATGCAGAAAGTCTATTTTCAACTTGTCTTTGCTAAGACACTAACCTGTGGCACTGCAAATGAGAAGTCCCAATTTTTCAGGTAGTACACAACAGCTCTCCTTCCTTCTATGAGGAGGCAGCCTTCTCTGTAAGGTTGTACCCTTTCTGCATCTGGAGGCAGCTGATGCTTCAAGTGTTCCTGAGTTTTGTGAGAGACTTGTCATCTAGCTGTAAAGTTTTTTCACTTGATTTCTCAGTGAAGGTGAACTTTTTGCCAAAAGCAAACTTTTCTGTCAAACTTGACTGAGCAGTTTGGCCCACTTAAAACTTAGTACTGTCTTTTGTCCCTGTCTTTCCCATAAAATGAGTCATGTTTGCAGGCCTGCACGAAGAGGCAGATGGCAGACTGTGTGATCTGTTTTTGATGCTTTGCTGTTCAAATGTTTATCTTAGCTGTGTAAGCTCTTTAGCATTGTCATGGGCTACAAAATCCTGGGATAGACCTACTATTTTGGAAGCTACTTCACTGTGGGAGACAGGATGTAAATTGTCATACTTATCTGAAACTAATTCTCTTCCTTTCCAGAACAATGTCTCTCTCCTGCAAAGCTGTATTGACTTGTTCAAGAACTAAGGCATCTTATACTGAAAATGTGAAAAAAGCATCACTTGCACTCAATGGCCAGGGGCAACTTATTGGCTTGACTTCATTAGCTTAAAATAAATATTGTCACTGAGATGGTTTGCCTAATACTTAAATATGTTGATAGTGATACATTGACTTTGGTGGTATAAATGGGAGCCAAACTGTGTATGAATTGTCTGGATGTAGCTAACATCCTGTTGGCTGATAACTCAAAATGAGTCAAATGTAAGAAGTCTATTTGCTGTTGACTGATTTCATTGAGCAGAAAATGTTTTCTGAGAACTCCTTTTTTGCAGGTCGTAAAATCTGTCTCTTCATAGCTCTGATAAATTTAAAACTTGCAAGTAGGAGTGACTTATTTACTTTATAAAATTACTACATTTATATATCTTAACATTCCACTTCCCAGACAGATTTCTACTACAATATATTTTGAATTTCTATAACTACATTCAGTATTTGTACACTTGGGCAATACAGCAAATAAAGATGTCTGATACAACAAGCTGTTGTTGTATGGCAAGATTTTGTGTGGGATGTAAAATGACAAACTGAAGTTTCAGGCACAGACCTATGATAAATTACACACCACCCAGAGCTCTTTATTCAGAGCACTAGAAATTCATGTTTGACTCAATGGGACCATTCTTGGAATGGGTGTTGACATGAAACATGGGGGACTCCAGGTCATGTTGCTGTTTGAGTCATTCTCAAACTTCTGCTACCTATGTGCTGCACGGAAAGGAAACCAAACCTTTCAAAAGCATTGATATGTAGATGGCTTGGATGCCTTCAGACTACTTCACAATGCTTCATATTTTGTTAATCTTTATACGTTCTGCTAGCAAGAAGAGGCTGTTTTAAACTTCAGGGCTTCTGGAAGCACAGCCCTTCTGTAAGATAAACCTCTTTAAATTTAGTATGGCTACCTGGGTGTACACTGTTGTAGCTGAAACTACTTGGCCTGTTAATCTCAGAGTCATCTTTCTACAGGTTGGCTATCATTTGGCTTATGTGGGTACAGCTCAGTGAGTGATACTTTTTTTTCTTAAGGCCCCTTCCCAGGTAAGAACAGTATCTGAGCCTTGGTGGTTTGTGTGGTTTTTTTGTTTGTTTGTTTTTGGTTTGTTTTTTTTTTTTTTTTTGTGACTAAACCTTCTAATCGTGATGGAATACACCACATGGCTATGCTCTGGGCAGACTGCCTGAAGCAGCTTCAATGAGAGAAGATATGAGTGGTCAGTTTAGTGGCACTATCTAAGGACTGTTCAATAGCTTACTTTTCTGTGACCTATTGCTTTTTCTTCCTGGTACTCCATGAAAACTGCAGCTTTTAGCAGTCATACCATCCTGCATCTGTCTGACTGGAAATTGTCTTAATTCTGTCTCTTTTTACCTTTTTTTGACAGGAATAGTTTCAGTTTATGGTTTGTTAAGGTTTCTGAAGTTTATGCTCATCTATTGCTTAAGTAGCTGAGGTCTAGTAGCAGCCCCTTTAGTGTATTGCTTGTAGATATGAAGCCCCTGTACAGAAGAGAGTTAATGGATAGCATCACTGTCACCTGTGAAAGATGTAAAATTCTAGCCACTTGTCCTGGAGCCAACCAGTGGCTGCAAGCTGGATAATTCATGCTGGCAAAGATTTGGCTTTTCCTAAAGAATGCACATCCTGCCTCTTGCCCTCACTTCTCAGCCTTCATGGTAGGCTCTGATGGTTTGCCAGCTGTGCCAAATGAGCTGCTTCTAGTGTGCTGTACCTCTCAGAAGCCTACTGCTTCATGCCCTTTTGCACCTATTGTTTATATTCTTTTAGAGTAATATGCTGTTATATACTGGGTCTTTCTGAACCTAGCTTCAGTAATTGTGTGGTCTTTGTGGATCAAAGTCAGTAGCCAGGTTCTTAGGGCCTATTATCTGACTTCAGTCTGAGTCTGAAGAAGTTGAGCTCTGATTGTTATCCTAAGCTACTTCAACTCTGTTCAGAGGCTTTTTTTATTTTCCAGAGAAAGGCTGCCCTTACTTCATAAATAGCATAGACTGTTATGGGCTTCATGCAATGCTAGTAGCAGTGTGTTTGAAGCTTTAAGTGAGATGCTTTCTCTTTTTTTTTTTTTTTTTTTTTCCCCTAACTATTCTTTTAGAGCTTTTCTGTGAGATGTTTTGCACTCTAAATTCCTGACAAATCTTGACTCAGATTAAAGTACTCATCTGATCAGACTGAAAGTACAAAACCGACTTTGAGTGGATATAGTTACAGCATTATACAGTAGTTGTTATACTTAAGAGTTAATTTACAGTAACTGCAATAACTGGTGACTATAAAGCAGTCTCTGCCAATAACACTGTTGGTCTGAAGGAAGCTGTTTTGTGTCTGCTGTGCCAGTAGAGTGCATTGCAGTCAGCTTCAATGTCTGAAGCAAGTTGACTTGAAAAAATACCTCAAAGCACAGATCACATTTCTGGGAGTCCAGTGGGTGGCAGGCTGGGACAGCTGCTGGTATCTAATTGCATGACGTTTACTCTCAGCTTGAGTTGTAGGGAAGTAGTGGAAAGGTGGCTGCATACCCCACTTCGTTACCTGGCAGCTGGACATGTGCTGATATGTAAGAGAAATTAACTGCATATGAGGGAATTCTGCTCATAAGGAAAGACAGAAATCTTTTTGTAATTACTGTGACTGGATCTGCCTTCCCCAGTAGCAGGGCTTTGAATAAAGCCTTAGCAGGTCAAAGATCATAAAAGGCAATGCAGTGTGATAAGCCAGGTTATCATCAATGTAAAAATAAGATTTTTAGAAATATTGCTGAAACTTAATTTAAAAGGTAGGTTGTGGCCGGGAGGGGGGGGGGGGGGGGGGGGTTGGAATGAGAGCAGAATTTCATAGATGTCAAAAAAATAACGTGATCACATCTGCAGAGCAGTTTACCTTTATAAGCTTGTTGCTCTGGTTTATGGATTGCAAACTGGTTTTAGAGAACAGGAACAAAACTCATCACTATGATGCTAACTGGTATATAGTTTTTTCTATCAGAAGCCAGTTTCTTTCTGTCCATTTGAATGAGGTCAGAGACAAGGCTAATGGCTGGTCAAGTTTACTACGGTTTGTTAGATGTCCAGCTCTAGTGTTAATGAAGGCATGTGTTGCTACTGCCTGGAGGTCAGCTTGCAGCACAAGTGTTTAGGTTAGTTTCATGCAATCCCTTCTAGCTGTGTTCCCTCCAAGAATTTAAATAGTAGGTCTTTGCTAATCCAACTTCCTTTCCCTGAAATGGGCTAGGTCTTCTCACAGTAGCAGCTCAGTAGGTGTAAATCTCCCACCTGGACTCAAGAACTTATTCTCTGAACACAGCTTTTAGCAGAGGTGCATCCCCTTGTACCTTGGTGCTATGCTCGTGGCCCATATTACTGGAGATAACATAGAGAAAATGCCCTCCAAGGGAGAATGTTTCTTTTGGTGTGCAGTTGATGAACTGTGTAGAGTGTTACAGGATACAGTGCTCCCTTCTCCATATGGCAAGTTTGGAGTCTAGTTTTTTGTCTTCTGTCTTTGGTAGGAGCAGATATTTTTCCTCTTCCCAACAGAAGCATGGATCCTGAGGAGTCCAGCTGCATGCTCAGCATTAGAGAGTAAGGAGGTGCTTCGTGTGCTTGGACAGCAGCAGCACATATCTGCTTCCAAAGAAGCAATGATGACTTAGGGTGGTGCAGACAAAGGGAGTTAGAACCAGGTCCTTGGGTGCTGCAGGTATCTGGCTGGCTGTTTCCAGTGGGCCAGAGATAATGGTTAAGATGAGCACAGAGCAGTGTGTCTATCACAGTGCAAACCCAGGAGAGACTAGCAGCACAACAGTTGGATGCAGAAGGCTGCAGCCTTGGTATGGCTTTTACAGTAGGTAAGGCATACTGAAATAAGAGCATCTTTGGGGTAGGCAAGACAGGAAATTATTGTACTTATGCAGTCACAGTATCTGGATAGTGGGAAAATGTGGATGAGAACCAACCTGGTTGCATAAGAGAGGCTCGTAAATGTGTTCTGTTGCACAAGATTGTGATTCCAGGTGGAGCAACAAAACAGTGTTTTGTAGCTGAGAAGTGAATGATTAAGAGTGGAGCATACTTCAAGAAAGAGATGATTTGTCCTGGTTTATGCAAGTGCTCATGGCTCTGGGAAGAGGCATCACTGATGCTAAGGCTGGTAAGCCAAGCAGAGAAGTGTTCCTGGACCTCTGGGATACAGAAAGCCTGGAAGAACTGTGAGCATGGGCCTTTCGTGCTAGTTGTTCCTGGGTCTGTGCTTTCCACAGTGGTTCTCCAGCAATGTCTGGCTTGACAAGCCTAAGAAATTCTGCTAGCACCCTGGCCTGACTGGGGACAGAAATTCAGCTGCCGTCTGAATTATCTTGATGTTTACAGATGTTTTAATTAAGATTAGTCATGACTAGTTTTGGGTATTTTTTAACATGCTCTCAAGTTATTCAGCTCCCTTCATTCCATTATGTTTATTCTTGCCTGCACACTCTGTAGGGGATTGGTGATCAGAGGCCCAGACCTATAGCATTTTTGTAGCCTTATGTTACACTCCTGATTGCAGCAAATGTGAGGTTTCTCAAAGCACAGAGCTGAGAAGGGTTTCTCAGCAGGAATTACTGTTGGCACTTTCAGTCTCTCTCAGAAGATTGGGGTGAACCACTTGTTCATGCTGTGAAGCATAAACAGCTCTGCCGAGTTCCCATTCTTGGATGTCTCTCTCAGTACTTTCCTGCTATCCCAGCACTTAGTGCTATGTTTGGGAGCACAGTTCTGAGTTATTTCAACTTGTGCTCTTAAACACCTGCCTCATTACTTGGTGACAGTGTTATATCTGAAGTGGATTTGAAAACTGGCTGTTTGCATCTCAGTGGTCACCAGTGAATGAATTACAAGCACTAGTGATCCATTTTAATCCCATAGATTGTTGTCTGGCTCTGACTTTGGACCTGCAGCTCACTGTTTTCTAAAACATGTGGTTTATTTGCTATCAAAATGCTGCCCAGTAGATGAGCTCTGTTGTAGGTTCAGCCTTGCTTTTTATTTACTTTTTATCTTAGGAAGCCAATGAGAAGGCCCAGCTGAGATCAGAGTCCAGCTCAACTGGGTTTTTGTGCTTGCATGCTAAAAATAATCCCTGCTAGGACTGCTTTGCAACTTGAACAGACAAGCAAGAATGGGGCTATTTTACAGGGAAAGAGATTCAGGGGGAGTGTAAAAAAAGTGACTTGCCTGTCATTCCACAGATATTTTTGTTAGAGCCAGAAACTTAACTTGCATCTGGAATTCCACTCCAGGGCTACTTCTGTCTCAATCCACTGCTGTTGGAAGTGGTCAAATGAATGCTTGTCATTTTAGTTTAGCTGTTTCTTGGTTGCAGTTTACTGCTCTTCTGTGGAGATGTGGTAACTGCTAGTGTGACTGTTCTGCCTCCACTCTGATGCAGTGCAACATGTTGATTTAAAATGACGTTTAGCACTCTCTTCTGTGGGTCTGTTTTACTTGGCAGTGGAATTGCAAGGTCACTTTCTGCCGGAGAGGGTGGTGGAGGCCTAGGCATGTGGAAATGCATTTTAAGTGTTTCTCTGTGGCCAGATCATGTGCATTTAACTTCTGTTAGGTAAGGATGCAGAAGTCTTCCTGATAATTTAAAAGATTTTCATTCCCTGTTTCTTTTGTTTGATACTGCTTTGGTTTTACTTAAAAACTTTCCTTAGCCTGTTCTATTAAGGGAAAATTCACCTCAGAGTCTGATTCACTGGTATAAAGCAATGCTAAAAAGTTTAACATTCCTGCTTAATGCTACCCTACTACTTGCTTTGAAAATAACGTGCTGCTTTGTGTCTGGTTTAATTTGGATCAAGTTTATTCTGCTTCCTCTCTGGAGGAGTCTAAACCAAACCAAACAAAAAAACCCTACAATACCAACCTCCCCAAAAAACAAAACAAAAACCTAAACCTGGCTCCATAAGCCAGCACAGGTTTAGATTGCACTTGTGGCTCAGCCCAAAAACATGTCTCCAATTTGGTATAATTTAGACAGCAGATTCCAGCTCTGCCTTGAACTGCTTCTTCTTGAAGGCCTTGCTAATAAAGAAACGTAAGTTAATGAGCAGGTTAACAGAGATGTTCGAGTAAAGTTAACTTATCTAGTTAAATCTGAGATGAGAGATGTAGTTTCATTATGAGCTTGCTGCCACTGAAAGGGGATGGCCTCACTTCCCCTCCTGTTTTGTTCCTATAGCATCCCTTGGGCTGGTCCTGATGTTTGTGTGGCCTCGTGCCAAGCTGATGTAACTCACTAAAATGGCATTAGATGGGCCAAAATGGAGATGGGCCAAAATGGAGACAGGCTTTTTGCCAAGTCATTGCACCGAATCTGTGTTCCTGGAGCAGAGAAGCATGCAGGCATATGCAAGGATGACTCAGAGGACATGGAGAGAGGAGAATTTGGTGAGGAGGCTTAGTTTAACTCAGCTGTGTTTTGAAACTGGTGAACCAGCACTGGTCCAGTATACGCTTGGATTTCAGGCTGAGAGTGGCAGCTGCTATTTCTAAACCTGCACTGAGAAGATGCGGGCCATTTCAATCCAGGGCAGTCTGCATGATGGGGACCACCTTTGAACTGCAAACAGTTACTCGTTAGGAAAATCTTGCCCTTTAGAAGGTGCACAAACAGCTCTTTCTGGGAGGTGGTAGTGGCTGGTGACTTCTTCAGAAATAATCCATCAGTAGTGCTTGCAAAACTTCACAATGCCCCTTGCATGGGCCTGACAGCACTGGAGTGTTACCCCCACTCACAAACCCTTTAAGGAGGACAGCAAAATGGTTCTTAGACTGTGGATTTGGAAAACATCAGCAATTTGAAGTCCTGAGTCAACAGGCAGTGCCACTTTAAAATTTTTCATTCTGCTGTGGAGGTTGTTGGCACAGTTTCCTTCAGTGAATGCAAGGTTGTTGCCATGGAGGACAGGAAATCCCTAGTCTGCACAGAGAAGGAAAACATTGGAAATTGTCCTACTGTAAAGTACAGCTGCCTCTCTGCTGGGAGAGGGGTGCTTGCTTCTGCAGGGTGTTTACCAAAAGTCTCTGGTTTTGTCTGGAAATTTTGCACATATTTGCTCTGTTTCTCTGTAGGTTGCTTGTGCATTTGGAGAAGAGCTGGACAAAGGAAGTGAGACCAGATGGTTAGGACTAGATTTAAATGCCCTGATTGATGTGAGAAACAGGAGGGATTTTTGCTTGGGAGTAAGATACTTAGCAAGTTTACAGTATCTGCTTCTCCTTTTAACTCTGCTCTCTTCTTTTTCCCATTTCCCTCTACTGTTTGCAGAGGAAGGTCTGTGCCTTCTTCCCTTGGTCCTAGTAGAGCAGGAGACATCTCTAGTGTGGTGGGTCTCTGTTTTCCACCTGGCAATCTGGCATGTATCCTGGCTGTGATTGCTGGAGGTGGGAACAGCAGTCTGGGCTGTGTGTGCAGCTATTAGGAACTGTTCATGTGTTTCTGCATCTAGATGCTTAGAGCTGGCATATCCTTATGAGATGATGGGGAAGAGGTGAGATTTGGGGAAGGTTTTTCAGGATATGTTGGCACCATCTTTCAACTGCAGGCTCTGCAAGCAGATGCGGTTCCCTCAGGAGTTGTGACCAGACAAGCCCGGGGTGGCTTAATCAGTTTTGTCAAGCCATCTTTTTTAACATCATCAAGTTATAAAGGCTGAGCTGCTTGGTTGGTGCTAGACATGAGTTCCTAACTCATCACCAATATGTGGTGGTCTGCTTCAGAGGCCAAATGAGCTGATTATCCCTGATGTGTACTGATAGTTATTAATCAACTGTAGATGGACCACTGGATCAGGACTTTCCCTTCATTCAGAGACGGTTTTGTCAGTTGTCTACTTCAAGTCTGATTCTGTCCCATTGCTGTCCTGTCTGTCCACACTATTACAGTCCTGAGTTATGTTTGGTGGTGAAGAGAAACAAGTCCAACTTGGGGTTTAACCTCTGTTTGGCAATGTTTTCTGGTCCAAGTTTTTGTGCTGACACTCATGAAGCTGAACTTGCTATTTCAAGACTCCAGAGGATACTAATGTATGTAGATCATGGTGTTATGAGAGGTTCCCTGGATGGAGAGGAAAAGGAGCTGTGGTCTTCAGCTTCTCATTATACACCAGTGACTGTTGCATTTATCACGGTGCATTCTCCATGTTTAACTGAGTTGTGTTGTTCCTAGCACTGTATACTGTTAATCAGCAGTGAGGCCTCTAAGGATACTCTCAGGAGCTGCTCATAGGGATGGTGTGGGTGGATTTGAGGCACCTTTGGCACCCAGTGTGATGGGACCAGCATCAGAATCCCAGGGCTCTGGCTGTGGGGGTTAAAACCCCTTGATCCTCCCTGAAGTTACTCCAGGATTTCCCTGTCAGCTGCTCCCGGACTTGCCACAGCCCAGCTTTTATGCAGCACAGAATGATGCAATCCTAGTTCAAACAACCCTCTTGTGCTGTTTCTTCTCATGAAGGGAGAGTGTCTTCTGATGTAACCTGGCATTGTGGTGTTGACTTGCATGAACACAAGGCAGACTTACACCAATAGGACTCTCTGACTGTGTTTACCTAGTCTTGAATTCAGCAGGTTGTGACGTCTGTCTGGAGTCAATATGCAGTGACCTGATTCACATCTTCATTTTATGACTGACTGCAGAGCACCACCTCTTTTCTATGCCAGCCCTCCCTAGGTATATTTGTACAAGTCAAGTTCCACCTCCTGTGATGCTTTATTTTCCCATTGATAGCTGACTGTGTATTTTAGATGTCTTCACTTTGGCATGACATGGTTCCCCTGCCTTCATGTGAGACTGGGCTTTTTAGGCTTTGCATCCATCTGTTGCAGAAAGCCTGCTTCAGCTCTGGGGCTGGCATTCTGAGTCTGGACTGGCACCACCTGGCCTATAGCTGTGGGACCAGGATGGGAGTCTGTAAGGTTTGTCTGGTCCGTACTCTGGTCCAATGGCTTGTAAAGCACACAAGGTGACATGGAAGCAAGGTGACATGGAAACCAGTCACTGATGTCAACAAGACAACGTGAAAAAGCCCTGCCTGACCCTTGTGTATATGCAAAAGGAAGAACAAAAGGGAGGAATTAAAGGCAATAAATAAAAAGAGAGAACGTCTCACTGATATTCAGTTTAGTTGTCAGTGACAACTCTTCTGGCAACTCTGTGCAGCATGAAGTCTGTCTTTTGTTGGATCAGGCCATCCTTTTGTTAAGAAGCTAAGGAACATGGCTCAGGGGAGAGCAAATGCCTCATCTCTCACATTAGAGCTCAGGACAGTGTCTCCTTCCTCTATGGCAAGGACTGACAGAAAGGGCAGTCAGAGTTTTGTCTTCTGCAGGAGGAAGTAGGGCAGTAACACCGATGGAGCCAGTGCTCCAAAAAAAGGGCTGATAGGTGTTCATCTGTCCATCTTTTGCATTATGGGTGCATGCACATACAGGACTTCACTTGTCAGATTCTTCAAGGGGCTCTGGAGAGAATGACATATACGTTGACCCATGTTACAGCAAGTGGAAAATGTAAGATGGCACCTGGATGCTACATGAGGCTCAACCTTGGCTAGAGGGAAGAGGGCAAATGCAAGTTATTTGATGTTCTTGGAACTGTGCACGTAATGCTTGCCTGCTTGAGTAAAATTGCAAGCTGGACAATGTGTGCCAAAGGAAGAGAGATGGTGCTTGGCTGAAAATTTTTCCCTAGGCTGGATAATTTAGTTTACAGAAATTGGTTAATCACAGAACTAGTGTGTTACACAAGTATGCAAGCCTTCAACCACCAAAGCTTCCATGCTGTACACAACCAGAAGGAGGTACAAGGCAAACAGGGAAGTTGTCCATGGAAGACAAACATCCCTGTGTCTTAGTGGAGAAGTCTCTGTCAACAATCCACCTGGCTCTGTTACAGAGCAGCTAAAAAAAAGAGCAAGGGCACTGGAAGGACAAGTGTTCTGACTGGTAAGGGATGGATTGCTTTGGTGAAAGACAGAGGTGGTGACAGCTTTTTCCCCTTTCCTCCCCTGGTTTCACCCACGTCAGGAAGGATGTAGGAATCATGTTATTGTACATTAGCATTGCACTATTGAGTATTCCTGCTTGGTGTTCAGACCCACTGTAAAGTGGTATATGCAGATAAGAAGGGGATTGCAGCATGGGCATGAAGAACAGGCAAAGCAGATAACTCATCTGTCCTCTTACATTCAAAGAGGCAAGTTAGAGCAATGGGCCTGAGGTATTCTGGCAGCTCTCCCATGGGCTGGACAGGTAGAGCACTTCTGGGGGCATTGCAGGAGGTATGAAAAGGGATGGATTCTTTCAAAAGCACCACAGAGAGAAGAAAACAGGAGCCTTGAGGGCACCCCCCACCTTCTATCTGCCCTGATATGCCATTGTGTGCATGCCCCGTGCCTACCAAAGCTGCAAGATAAAGTAAGGACTCGTGTCTGCTGAGTGACTGAGCTCTGTGCTGAAATTACACAATCCTTGTTTAAGGGGCCATTTAAGGTGCAGCTCTGCAGAGGTGCAACAAAGCTGGCAGGGTAGAAGTGGGCAGGTGACTGCCCACCAGATGGATGCCAAGGAGGGACCAGCATGGCAGTGTTGTGACACTGAGGTGCTGGTCCCTCACAAATTTGTCCAGAGATGTGACACTACCCCTCTGTTTCAGCACTCCCCAGAAGCTGATTGTGACTCTTCAGTGCTGAGAGATGGTTTACTTTGATATTCTAAGGTGGTGAGAAAGGTTCTGTAATGGACTGACACATTGATGTGCAGTCAAAGTTTGTCTGAGCTACTTTTCCCACAGAGTGCAGTAGGGAATCAGCCAACAAGTCCATGCTTTGGGCAGATCAGTGGGTTTGTGAGCAGGCTGAAGTCTGCTGCATTCTGGACTAGGCATTTTCTGTCCCTATAATCTCAGCCTGGATGTATTGCATAGCATGGATTTATCATGGCTACACTGGCTTTAGAAAAAGCACTGTTTCTCTCTTGGTAATCTCTGCTGCAAGCTGCTTAACACAGGCAATGGCCTTTACTAGTGTTTCTGTAACAACTTGAACAGAGGAGATCTGATCCCAGCTCTAAGCAACTCCGCTGGCTGAGGGTACTTATCAAGCCCCATGAACCTTTTGGGCTTTTTGCTCTGCTGGGCTCTGTAGCCAGACAGACAGCGATAGAGAAAGGAGAAAGTTCTGCCAGGGTTCCAGCTGCCTGCAGACAGTCTCTGTGATAGTTACAGGAGAGACTTTGGCAGAGCTGGGCCAGAGAAAACAAGTTTATCCCCTTGGCCTGGAACTGCAGAGATGCTTAAAGGAGAAGGTTTGCATTGCTACAGTGATGAGGACAGACTGAAGGGGAGGAGAAACAGAGGAGGGAGGGGATGTACTACCTCAAATATTGGAATAAATGGAGAATCCTGTGACTGCAGGAATAATGTATATTAAGCTCTCCCCTCAAAGCACATAGAAGTGGATGTCTTCATTTCTGCAACTTTCATGTTTGCTAATGAGGACTGTATGTGTGCCGGACACTTGGTGCCCATATAGAGCACTAACTTGTGTTGCTTGGTGGGAGGAGAGGGGAAAGAAAATCTTTGCTCTGCCCTGAGCCTCCCCATGGGCTCCACTGTGGTCTGTATCCATGCCTGCCTGGCTGCTGGGTTAGGCCTCCTGTGCTGCCTCCTTGTTGGGCTGCACACGATGTGTTCTCACCATATGGTTTTCATTGCCATGAATGAGTGAGGCCAGAAATCTGATCTGTGAAAGCAATATCATGACTGATTTCCTGGGGCTGGTAAGGACAGGAATTGGAAAAATAATTTCAGTAAGGTGGTGCTTGTACCGTAGCACTAGGCTGGGGAATGAAAAGCAAAAAGTGGAGGGTGATCAGCTGTGACAATGACACTGCAGCAGGTAGGAGGGTTTTTTCCCATACTGCGGTGTCCTGCTGTAAATTTTGGTGGGGAATATGCTCCTTTGCTGAGGCTGTGTGAAATTCTCCCTGCAAAGCATCAAAGGCAGGCTCTGCTTCCCTGGCCAATGTTTTCCTTGTCACTGCAAGTAGCTTTCCAGCCTTTTATAAAGGAGAAACCCCAGGAACCTGGCCTGAGGCTTTAGATGGCTAGAAAGGTCAGATCAAAGAGGAATTAATGAATGAGCCTGTAAAAACTGGAATGGAAGAGAATCCACTTGGCTCAAGGTGTTTGTCCTTAGGTCTGCAAATGGAGAAATAAGCATGCAGAGTGCTACAAGTAAGTTAAAGATATGCAGAGGTGTTTTGTGGCTAGGTTTGGCAAAGTCTATACGTTATCAAATTAGCTCCAGAGCAGGATAGTCACATCTATGCTGCCTGCTGGATGTGCTGTCTGTCCCACAATATCTCAATCCAGAATATCTGCAATATCTAGAATATTTGGTGTGGACCAGAACCACACCAAGGACCATCCTAACAGTCATGGTTTCATTTCCCAACAATATTCCCTGGCGTGTTTAAAAATATTATTCCTAGAATATAGAAACTGTCTCTCCCACTGATCCTGTGGGAGAGATTTGTCCTCAGTGGCCTGTGTGAGGGCAGGGGATGTCCCAGCTCCAAGATTTGCTGGATGAGAAAGTGACTCAAACTATCTAAAGGAGGGTGGGTTTTGGCATTTGGTGTTTGAGA
Source organism: Phaethornis superciliosus (assembly GCA_023637945.1). Lineage (NCBI taxonomy): Eukaryota > Metazoa > Chordata > Aves > Apodiformes > Trochilidae > Phaethornis > Phaethornis superciliosus. Next base: position 32,092,382 of record JAJQWJ010000003.1, read on the forward strand.
AGTGGTGTTGGTGGGGGTTCCTCTGGCTGCTCATGTCTCCTGCAGTGATGCCAGCCTTTGCTGCCTGTGGGGTGTAGCGGTGAGCCAGCTGGCCTGTGGTGGGGCTGGTGTGCTGGAGAACCTTGTGTATCTAACCAAGGCTGTGACTGTGAAGCAGGTTAATGGGACTGCTTCCCCCACCCTCAGCTCTGTCAAGATCAACATCTCGGCTTTAAACCAAACGCCTTGAAATCAGCCCAAGAAAAAATGCTTTGCTGCTGAATCTGGGATTTGCTGGTCCTGCCTCTGCAGGAGGCACACTTGACAGGCACCCTGGCAGCTCCATTTGCTGCTCAGTGGCACTCACGAGCACAAAGTCTGTCAGAGCCCCCGCCTTGGCCTTGTCTGTAAATATTTGTGTCCTCGCCTTGTCCATCAGCAGCTTGGTATTTGCACAGGGAGAAGGTAACAGATGTTTGAAGAATTAATTTTCTGTGCAGCCCATTCATGGGAGCTGTATAGGAAGGCTTTTTTGTGGGACTGCAATGTAGCAAAGCAGAGGCAGTGTTTCCTTCTGCTCTGTAGTGCTACCAAAGGGTATAGCCTCAGCAATGTTCATATGGGGGTTTCTAGGGTACTGAGCTTATCTAGCAACTGCCCACAAAACAAGAGGTGCTTTGGGCTTTGAGCACCTGTGTTTGCAGGCAGCTAAGAACAGGGCTGTTGGTAGTCTAACAACATGTCTAATCTCTCATCTTCTAATGCTTTCCTGAGTCAACTAGTTTGAATGGTTACAGATTTACTGTTTCTTTTTATTAAGACTATATGTTAGTTGAACTGCCCAGCAGCAGGACAGGTGGGCAGGCATCCATCACCAGCACTCCTGCAGAGCCACAGCCCCTCTGGGATCTGCAGTGTACTGCTTTAGTACAGTGGGGTTTGCAATGGGCAGGTTTCTGGTTTTCTTATGGCAGCAAAGGGAGGCAGTGGGGCTCTGATTTGAGGTTTCCTCTAGGGTCTCAGCAACTTTTAAACATTCTGGGGACCTCACTCAGTGGTCCTTGCCTGAACACTACCTTCCCCTCCATCGTGTGTGGATCCATTAATGCTGCTTTGCTTCTACAGTATGAGGAATGTAATCCATGTGACAGCTGCACAGTGGCTTAGACCAGAGATCTGCTCAGGCTTAAGGCCCTCCTCCCTCCTTTTGTATCTCCCCAAAAATGAGACAAGTCTCACTCCAACATACTGAAAAACTATCTCAAACTTCCAAACTGTGATAATCTCCTGATCCCACTCCCAGAGGTGTTAAAAGGGAAAAATAGGGAAGGATGAACCAGACACGGAGGAAGTAATTAGATTAATTTTTTCATCTCTAAAATACTGCCATCACTGTAGAAGTTGTAACATGCACTCTAAGGGCATGGCTAGGTTGCAATCTTTGGGCAAAACTAATTTGAAATAGAGTGGTGCAGGGACTTGCAGTTACTCCCCTCGCAGAAGCCCTGACCATCTTATCAGCCACAGAACTCACTGCTGAGTGGGATGACTGCTCTGGTGCTTATGTTACCATGTCCCTCTCAAGCAAAAGGAAGCATCCCTGCTTACAGCTCAGGGTAACTTCTGCTAGGGTCTGCCTGACAAGCTTTTGTTCCCAGCCTTCTTGCTGATGCTCAAACAAAAGACACTTTTTGGGAATCATTTGCCAAATGTTTCTCTTTGCAATAATACAGGCTTGAACAATGTTCCCTATTCCCACCTCCCTGTTTATCCACACTAGTTTGTGGGGCCTGGAATAAAATGGATCAGGGAAGTGACCCAGGCTGAAAGTCGCCCAGCAAAACTGATGTTTAGGTGTTGCTGCTACCACTGTTTCTGAAAGCCTGGCTGTGGTCAGAGAAGTTAGGTAGATTTTCTGAGAACTGCTTGAAGTTGTCTGGTACAGCCATGTTTTGTCTGAAAAGCTACAAGACTGGTACCAGAGAAGGGTTTTGAGAAATATGCTGCTGCTTCTGCTGGCATACCAGCTTTGGAAGGCAATAACAGCATATTTCATAGAATCGGCTGGCTGGGTTGGAAGGGACCTCAGAGATCATCAGGTCCAACCCTTATATTTCATAGCAAGAAAGCCCCAAACCGTCAATCATACTCAGAATTGGCCCAAATGAGAGTAAATGATGCACTAGCCCAAGTCTCTTATCATTCTGTTTTCTGATCAGCTTGCTGGGGAGATGTTTTCCCTTGTTAGAGGAGTGTAACACGGGCATGGAGACGGAAGATTAGCCATTATTAGCCCCCAAAGAGGCAAAAGGCAGATGGTGTTTTTATTGTTAAGTCCTTGCCTCCTCCACTCGTGTTTTCATGCTGTATATTCCCAGTACCTCAGGAGCTGCTTGTTTTTCTGCTGTAGTAGTAATTTTATTAATGGCTTTGCTGGATTTGAAAGGAGGGGTGCTGGTCCTTCAGAAATGGGCTGTCACTTTTGTGGCTCAGTACAGGACAGCTGACAGCTCTATCCTCACCTTCCATGGCTACACTCTGCCCCCACATCTGCTGCCTGTATCAGGACATTGGAGGGAAGATTTTTGTAATTTTTTCTATTCTCCCCATTTCTCACCTTCCTTGTGTGTGCAGCATGGGTGGAGATCTGGCTCTTTTTCCTTACCCAAATGTGAGAAAGGACATGTTGCTCTGTGTGCAAAAGGTCTGATTTGCACATACTGCTAAATGAAACAAGGGCACTCTGTCTTCAGCCTGGTGGCACATGTGGCTTGGTTCATAGTTCAGTGAAGCTGACCAATGCTCTATCAATCTATCTCACCCTGGAGATGGGACAGGGGCATGGTATGCTTGCCACTGCCCCAGGTTTGGCTTCCTCATCAGCCCTGTACCAGGACAATAAAACCTGCTTGAAAGAAGGGCTGTAGCTTTCCTGTGATTTAAAGAAATGGTAATTAGGGCTGCAAGAGCACTGTATGGGGCTCAGAGGGACCCTGGCCTGCTGAAGCATGGCTCAGCTAAGCTGCCTCTCTGCCTTGACCAGTGGTTGGCACCCAGCCTTGCTTTATTTAGGAAGAAAGCAAATGTGGAAACCCTTGGGAAGAGCTGGTAGTGCTATTGCTATTTTCTAGCAGGTTCTCCTCTTTCAAAGGAGAGCCCAACTTATGCTGGAGGCATTGACCTTTCTTCCTCTTCTCCAGCTGGAAAACATGATAGTTTTCACTCATGCTGAGCAGCATCTTTTAGCATAATTGAGATTAACCCAGTGCCCCTCCCTGGGCCATGTATATCTTGTAATCGGGAACAGCCACCTCTATCTCTAGACCAGCCAGACTGACAAAGGGATGTCACAGTTTGATGTGGAGAAAAGCTGTGCCTGTTTGTTTTCATTTCCCTTGTTTCTTTCCCACCTTGGCTGCTCTGCATCCATCCTCAGAAAGTGGTAGGGTCTGGTAAAATCTCTTGGCTACCTGCATCTCACCTCAATGCTTCAATGTTCAGAGATGACCTTGTTTTACTCCTGAAAGGGAAGCCCCTTCCTTCCTTCAGCACACCACACCTTAGTGTATCTGCATATATTCAGAGGAAAGAGCTGGGATTTCCTGTGGACCAGAAAGGAGTTAGATGCCTGAGCCTCTCCAATGGGGACAATGTCTGCCTCTGTGGACAGTTTTAGTAGTGCATCCATTTGATCTGTGATGTAGTTAGAAAATCAGGCCTCTAGCATGGTTGGAAATAGACATCTGAGCTCTGTGGGCTTTACGCATGGTGAGGGATATGCTAGAAATGTTTTTCTTGCCGTGGTTACAAGTAAAGAGTAAATTGCTGTGTATTTTCTGCCCTAGTAGATATTTGGTGAATATGTGAATGTGTGCTTCTTGGCAGATGCAAAACATGGCTGGTGTCTAGACTGAGAAGTCTTTGGTTTCTAGGGTTGTTGTGGCATCTTGCTACAAGCTGCCACCACCCATTCCAGCTATGGCTGCCCTCAAGATCCCTGCAGAAGCAGCTGCCATGCTTCTCCCTGGAGGTACAAGTATTTCAGTGCTGGGCAAAGAAACCTTGTGTAAACAGCTGTGACACTCTGCTCTCCTCCAAAGGCTACCAGTTAATTCCTTACAACACAATCCATCTGTTCTCAGCCTGTAAGCTGCTTGAAATAGGGGTTGCTGTTGCTGTGTATGCTTGAACAGTGCTGCAGAAAGGGCTCCTTGCCTGGAGCAGGAGGACAAGGAGAACATTAAGCTTCTGGGGAAGTGGCTGAGAGTCCTGGCACAGCCATAGGCTGACGAAGCTGTCAAGGGAAATGGATTCTTGTTCTTTCTACCATGTGCAGAAACGATCACAATTGCAAAAATACAGCTGGTCAGTTTAGAAATGTTTTGCTATTTTGTGCTTTTTTTTTTTTTTTTTTATTGTCAAGTTTTAAATTTCTTAGGCTCTTCTGATTTTCTGGAAGCATATTATATATGTACAGACTGGAAAGCTGGGCAAAGGGGAACCTAATGAGATTCCACAAGTCCAAGTGTAGGTTCTCTTACCTATACTTAGAGGTAGGTAAGAGGTTCTCTTTCCTTTCTGCTCTGTCCTAGTGAGACCACATCTGAAGTATTGTGACCAGTTCTGGGCTCTCCAGTTAAGGAGGGGCAGAGACATACTGAACAAAGTCCAACAGAGGGCTATGAGGATGATCAGGGGAAAGGCTCAGAGACCTGGGCCTGTTTAGTCTGGAGAAGACCAAGAGGGGATCTTATTAATTTTAATAAATATCTGAAGGGTGGATGTCAAGAAGAAGGGGTCAGTCTCTTTTCAGTGGTGCCCTGTGATAGGATGAGGAGTAATGGACATAAACTAGAACACAGGAAGTTTCACCTCAACATGAGGGAAAAACTTTTTTGCTATAAGGGTGACAGAGCACTGGAACAGGGTGCCCAGAGATTGTGGAATCTCCTTCTCTAGACACATCTGGACACATCTCTATGTGACCGGCCCTTGGTGATCCTGCTTTGGCAGAGAGGTTGGACTTGATGATCTCCAGATGTCCCTTCCAACCCCTTCTATTCTGTGACCCAAGGTCTGTCCATTCATCTGTGTGATCCTCACAAGTATCAAGGCTCTGCTGTCAAGAATGGAGCAGGGGTAATGGTGCTGCTCATCACATGGCAAATCCTGTGCTGCTTTCTTGTCCTTTGTGGTGTTCATGCCCTGGACCGGAAGCTGTGGTTTTGAGGCTCCTGGTTACCACATCACAAAATATCCCAGCCCTGTGATGCAAGCCAGTAATGACTGATGCAAACTCATTTTTCTGGTTCAGATTTGTTAAATACTTTTGGCTGGCTGACTGGAGAGCGTTGTGCCTCATCAGGAGCTTCCTGTCTCTGTGCTCTGCTAACTACATGTTGGACTGCATGCTGCCAGCTTTCCTGCAACAAGGTGGCATGAACTCCAGTTCCACGGCTAATTGAGTGGAAATTGGATCTTCCGTTCACGCAAAACTCAAATGAAATGTATACTGTTGAGCGGTCTGGTGCACAGATGCTATATTACTGGTGGTGGACGTGTAGCCTGACCACTCAGATGCTCTCCCTGTGTCTCAGCTCAGCCTGATGGGATGGCAGACAAAGTCTTATCCTGTCTCAGGGTAGATGGTACTGCTCCATCACTGGGTCCTCCTCACTGCTGGGCGTGCAGGTGCTGATGCCGATGTGGATCAGATGAGATGTGGTAATTCCCTAAGTCCCTACAGTTTGTAGCATCTGAAATAAATTTTTTCTTTCACTGTAAAATTGTTGCTATGTAGTTTCACTTTGCAGCCTTCCAAACAGGCACAGCTGTCAGATTTTGTTGTTTTCAGTGTTTTGTTATGTGGAACTTTCTTTTTATTAGGAGCAGGGCTTTCACTCAGTAATCATCTCAATCACCATCTCAGTTTAAAAAAATGCAACTAAAGGTTGGCTTACCTGAAGTCATCTTGGCGAATGTTTTGACTTACAGCTGGCATATAAAAAAATGCAGCATCTGTGACTGTAAAAACGTGACCAGTTTTTGTTACTCTCTGGGTGGTGGCAGAGAGAAGCAGTGAACTGCTTTGCTTTCATCCTCTGCCTAGATGGATAATTTAACCTGATTCCAAACACTTGAAAAAAAAGTTACTTGGGACACTTTCTGTGTGTGCATAAAACTTAAATACTACAGCTTGTGGTCTGACCTTCCCCATGCCTCTCTAGCTCAGTGATCTGGTATGCCACGTCATCCCATGGGAACATGAGGAGGAGGTGGGTGGGTGAGGGCAGGGAAATCTCTTAGCAATGTTATGATAATCAGAAAATCAATCCCTGCAGCCAGACTTATACCAGCAAACTTTTTGCCCAGCTGTGTGGGCAGGCTTAATGCCTGGGTTATGTTGTGTGGATGCAAATTCAGTGTGCTTGAAAACTGAGCTAAGCTGGAGGGCTGTACTGTAAAGCCTATGGAGACCAGCTGTTGTGGCAGTGGATAAATGAGTGGGAAGCAAAAAACCAAAACACTCTTTCCTTGTTTTGGAGCGATATGAATCTCTCTGTCTTTTCTGCATAGGGATCTGCTGTGCGAGAAGCTGTGTGTCAGGCTGTGGTTTGTATCATAGGATCAAGGTGGGAGCGACTGTCCTGGCCTTTGAAAGGATGGGAAAATTCACACCTTTGTTTCCCAGGATACCTAATACATGTCTTGGGCTTTCAGACCAGCAGGCAATGTGATAGGGACAGGCTCCAATGCCACTGGAGGAGCATCTGAGGTGTTCTTGGATATGGGAAGGGTTAATCAGCCTGGACATGAGGAATGAGCTGTGGTGTTCCTTCTGTGATTCAAAGAGGGAAAAATGTGCCCTCCCTCTCAGACGCTTCCCTCTGTCCAAAAAAGGATAAATGGGCTTAGTGAAAAAACAGTAGAGGCATTCCTCATATTCTCTGGAGTAACTGGAGGTAAAAACCTAGATTTAAAGGGGTAGCTTGCAGCAAATTAAATGCAACTCTGAAAGAAATTCACCTTCTGCAGGAAAGCAGGCTGTGGTTTCGGAAATGAAGGACAAGCTGGGCACTAGCTAGAGAGCTAGAGAAAGATGAAGCTGTGTAAGCAATGGGTGTTTACAAACACAGACAATCCATTAATCATCACAGATTATTAAACATAGGAGGCCAGTTTGTCTTCTTTATTTGATTAGGGCTGGCTTACATGCACAGTAATAACCACAGAACTCGGCTGGGTTTGCAGCAATTCTCCAACCACACAAGCTTAATGATATCAACTCTCCAAAAGCTGTTCATGTCAACCAGAGACTATCCTCCAACCTTAAACATGCTTTGGAGCATGACCAAAAGGTGAGTTTAATAAGGTCTTTTTGTATATCCTGCGATCCTTCTGCAGCCTTACAGCTGTGTTGTCTTCTCTGAGCCAGGATTGCAGTCACTTGCTAAACCATTTGCTGGTGGCAGTTTGCCTGTTGTGAAACATGTCTGAGAGCTGGTTTGCAAAAATACCTCCATGAAGAGAAAAGCTACTTCTGCCCATCACCCTCAAACACTCTCTACCACCCAGCAATGAGTCAGAGTTGATCTGAGGCCTGAATGTCTAAGGGTGGAAGAAATTATTTTAAAGAGAAAGGAAAATTAAGAAAGGAGGAGGGAGGGAGGCTGAGGGTGATTGCCAGTGTTCAATGTGATTTAGAAAGAAAGGATCTCTGGCTGGCAGGCACTGTGTTGCAGTCCTTCCCACCTCCAGCCAACCAGACATGAGAACAGCAGGGTTCACATCTTCACAGGGAGTGAATTGCTGCCTCCTCCTCCTGTCTGGACCAGAGCTGGAAAAAGAAGATTACCCAACTCTGGCCCTTGCCCCAAAGCAGGATATAAAGGGGGCTGGGCTAAAACCAGGGCTACCCTTGTCCTAGGGGATGAGCAGGAGGGCACGGAGATCTCTGTAGGCCAATAGTCCTAGTCAGGCTGCTCTGGAAAAGAATAGGACGAGGTCTATCAGGTAGCAGGCTTTTCTATCAAAGGGATATTGGAGGTGTCCTGTCAGGTTTCACACCCTCGTAGGGAAAAAAGTGGCTTCTTTTCAGAAGGTCTTGATTAGCCAGAGCATCGCTAATGACTGTGGTTGAGACTAATTGCAAAGTAAAGATTAGGGGAGAAAGGGGGAGAAGGAGAGGAAAATACTCAATATAGGGATTGGAGGAGGTACTCTGGGGTGTGAAGAATGTTTTTGGTAATATTAATAGGAGTTTCCACTTACCTTTGGGCAGAATAACTTTCTGAGAGAGTTGGATACAGTAGACCAGATTTCTTCATCTCTGAGTCCAAGGCTGACTCAGCTAGTATGTTTATGCCTAGGAGAGAGGTCACAGCTAGGTATCCTGAACAGAGACAATGAGGTGGTGATTTGTCTCTCTCCTTAGCTGATAGCCCCCTTTCTGGATTAAGGAGTACCTTGGTGGCTTCTGCAAATGACAGGCTTCAGCATCTCATCCTACCTTGCAGTACCTGGACTGCTTATTGATATTGCAGCTTATCGTCACAGAGCTTATGTCTATTTGTGGCTTTTTACCTGCAAAGCTTGATCTCCTGTGCAGGAAGCCAAACCCAGGGCTGCCAAGCAGGTCCTTCCCCACTAGCTCCTGACAAGGTATAGCTTTTTGGTGTGTCTGATGAAGCAGGGTATTCTTGCTCAAGGGTCCTATTGGAACATCTCACAAGGGTCACAGTCCCTTGGTCACTTTGTGTATGGTTTGCAGGTAGAGCAGCCTCTTCTCTGCTTGGCAGCAATAGCTGCAGGGATTTTATTTTTTTTAATTTTTTTTTTTTTTGGGGGGGGGGAGTCTGACCCTTTTCCTTTATAGCTTTGGATCTTTTGGATCAACGTGGCTGAAATATGCAGTGGGCTACCCTCACATGAGAGGCTGAGTGGAAAGCCATTTCAAGTGCTGATTAAGTCTCCTTATCCTCTCAGACCCTTCTGCTTGCTGCTCAAGAGCATAGGATTTCCTTGGAGAGCAAATGCACATTATTCAGCTCAGCATATGTTTAAAGTTGGGGCTGATCTGCTTGTTCTGACTGAGGAGGTCACTACTGAGATCTGTGATGCTTGTAAGAGTAACAAGACCAATTTGTGAGTCCAGGCAGGATCACAGGATGATTAGCGTGTCAGATGAAAAAACATTTCTCTGTTGGAGAATGGCCACAATGCCTGTGGAGACAAAAATGGGGTGAATTTGGCTTCAGTGTTGGTGAAAGTGTCGTAAGCCTTTGCTAGCCTGGACAGCACTGATGCTGCTTTGCAAATCAGTCCTTGTCGCTTAGCCTGTGTTTAAATGCTCAGAAGGACATCAGGGTGAGACTGGTGGGGGTTCTGCTGTCAGTGTGCCTTGAATAACCTGGAAGAGAAAGGAAGACAAAAAATAAAGGGACAGGACTGATCTCCTGCCTGCACTGAATCTTTTCTTCCCGTGCTGAAGTTACTTTTCTCTCAACTCGCAGACTTCTAAGCTGTTTGGCTTGTCTTCCCCTTCACCCTCCATTTTTCCTTCTTTGATCTAAGAAAGCAATTACTAATTGAAACCAGTCACTTGGGACATATTTAGGAGTGTGACTCAGCCTTTGCAATAGTGAGTGGCCGGGGCTCACAGCTGTTGAGCTTGCACAGCTGGGTGCAGGTGAGGTGCTCAAGGGCTGTTTTGTTGTTTTTTTTTCCTCTAAGTCTCCCGTTTTTCTCAGTTTTAAGTTGTCTGCTGCTCTTTCCTGCTGGTATTAACTGGCCTTTTTAAAAGGGTGCATGTACCCGGATCATGGGCATGGGCAACGTAAGAGAGTTGGAAGTATGGTTCTCTGATGTACCTTGTGTGACTGGCTCTGTGAGGACCCTTTCCAAGCTTTACCCTGCCTTTTTTTGAATTTTTATATCTCTATGACTTAAGAGATTGTAGACTGCAACACGATAGGTATCTCTAACTTGCTTCCCTGTCTGCTAATGATATGGATCACTGCATTTACCTCTAGGGATCTGGGCTGTACTTTTCAAGGGAGCTAAAGAGAACCAACAGTTTGATCCCTTGGGCACCAGTAAAGCTCCTGACCTGTGAACATCATTTTGCTGACAGCTCGGTGTCAAAGGAAGAGGGACTCAGTCATAAAAGTGCTTCAAAAAGTTGAAAAAGTGCTGAGACCCACTCAGTTTTTTTTCCTGTGGGTGGAAGACTGTCTCTTGTGTTTGTACTGCTTTAGACAACACCAGAGATTTTTTTTCTGTCCTGACTCTGGGTGCCAAGTCCTAGAGGGAGAAGCCCCTACTGCTGAATTAATGAGTGTTGCAAGCTGGAACTTTCACTGCCTTGTCTTGTAAAAGGAATCAGGTAGAAGTCCTTGCATTTTCTTTACGTAAGAAAGAGATTTGAAAGTGTTCTGTGGCCTGAGGAAAGTTGCGCGTGATCCCCTTCCACGTGGTTGCCCCTCTTTCTGGCAAACCCGGGTCTTTTCCACACTGTTTTCTATTTGCATCTCTGTGAAAAAGCAATGCTTTGAGGCACATGTTCTGGCTGTTGCAGTGGTTAGCAGAGCAAGTTTCCCCCTGCTGCATCAGTGCTGGGCTGGCAGCCCTTGGTCAGGGCTGTGACTCAGTGCCTGGCAGAGGCAGGGAGGGCAGGCGGCAGCCCCCAACCTGTGGCCAAACAGGGTTGGCTTTGTGCTAGATGGCTTAAAAGGAGCTTTATGACTCCTCTCGGCACAGCTTGAGTCCCAGCTCCTGCACAGGCACCTCTTTGTGGGGGGGCTGATGTGGTCCCAGGCTGGAGGAGAAGCTGGGCAGGAGGTGGGAAGCAGCCTTGTGCTTCCCCTCTGGGAAGCAAAGTCCTCAGAGTGATTTAACTCTCATTGTACCCAAGGGGAGGCAGGTGCCCTAATAGAGTCACTGGATGCATCATTAAGTGTCGAAAAACAGCAGCTCTTGCAAGCTGGGGGTCACAGGTCTCAGAAATGATAGGGGAATACTTAGTAACACATACCCTGCCGAGAGTCTCTTAATTACATGTAAATATGCAAATCTGTGGCTGTGCAAGGTTTTTGTTCCACTGCTCGGTTTCATGTTTGAAAAAACCACCAAACCTTCTGCAGCTGTTTTCCCTCTGTGTTTCAGGGACAACTGTATGAACAATTGTTTTTACAGCTTGCCTCTCAAACAAAAATATCAATTTTTGGTTTGCCTGAACTAAACAATTTCTGGATGATGTTTTCTGAAGATGTTTTTCCATTCTTTTCTCATCCATTTACCCAAGTGGGTAATGAGAGTCAGAGACGTTCTCCCGTCCCTCCTCCTGATGCCTCTGACTGGGTGACACAGCTCATCCATTTGTGTAAGGTGCCATGATGGGAAACCCAACAACATCCCTGCTATCCTCCACTGTTGGCCATGAGCACGTTAATCTCTCCCTCACCCTCTCCAGGCAGACATCTGCTGCTGTTTTTCCAGACTGCATTGTGCCAGGATGATAAAGCACAGAGACTGTCTCTATAACTAAGCTAGCTGCCTCTTAAGACCGCTTAAGACCTAAGCCCACCACCACAGGGGCATCTTCAGAGGAAACAAATGCTGAGACTGACTGTGCAGCCCATGTTATCCAGTGCCCGAGGGTCTTCAGAAGGGGAGTAATTGCTGCTGATGGGTTCCTCTCCTTCCTCGAGTGCTGGATGGCATCATGCTAGGGTGATACCTGCATGTTGATGGAGCTTATTGCAATGTATGTGCTGGAGTTGCTCCTTCTGCAGCTTTTATCTAATTCTGCTTGAATTCCACTAAACTCCACAACTAGCAGGCAAGGAGCTAAAACCCAGAAGTTTTTAAATGCTGTCTGCAGCTGACCTGCTCCCCTCGCTGCTAAAACTTGCTGCACAGTTTTAGTGCTCTGTCACTTCTTCCTTGTCACCTCAGCAACACTGGCATGGCAGGATGCCTGGAGTGCATGCAGGTCATGTGCATTTGCATTGCAGAAATCCTGGGCTGACACATGATGAACCTGGCCTTAAACATGCATAGAAAAAGCTGAGATTGGGTAATTTGCCTTCTAGGTATGCCGCCAAACTCACAGACTGGGCTGCCAGATGCTATGGCAATACCTGTGTGGTAACAGCAGTGCTTACAGCAGCTGTGCTAAGGTCTGCCAGCGCCGGGCTTGTGCCCTGCTGAGAGCGGGAAGTGTTGATGATCTGCAGGTTAAATCCTCCTGCTTACAAATCCTGAGCTTGTGCCAGGTTCACGTCCTCCCTGCTGCCTGCAGCTGGGGGCAGCAGTGGTGGTAGCATGGACCTGGAGATGGATGTGCAGCAGCACCATGAGCTAGTGGCTGTGTGGCATCCCAGACCTCCAACTTGAAGTGTGAGCTGCTCTGCTATCCACACTGGCATGCTTGGATTGAAACCCATGGCTACATTCATGGCTAGGATGCTCACATATGCCCCCCGCTCCCATCCACACAGAAAGTGTCCAGGTCTGTGAGTCCCTTCCTTAAAATCCTGGCACATTGGTCAGAGGAAGAATGAAAAATAAAGATAATCCTGATATTATTGAAGAGAGAGAAAGCTGTATGCGGGTCTCATGGAGAAGATACTGTGTTAGCATCTCTCTGACCTTCAGTTGCCACTGCATCCCAGATAAGAGCCATTAGGATGGTTGAGGTGTCCAGCAGCAGTGGAGGATCCAGACAGGCAGCCAATGCCAGCAGAGGTGGCTAATCAGGTCTCAGTGCATCATTTCCCTGATGGTGGCTCTGTACATGTACCAGCAGCTTTTGGGTCATTTTCAGGCCCCAAAATCACATCTGACTTTGGAGGCCTGCATTTGCACCAGAAGAGGTCAGAGAGCTTGTCATGCTGGTGGACTCAGCAGTGTAGGAGCTGGTGCCCATCCAGGAGGTGATGTGCAAGCATGCTTGCAGTTGCATGGGTGGACACTGAACCCACACTGTTCCCCAGCTGCTGTGCTACCAAATTTATGCATCCTGAGCCTTATCAGGAGCAAGCCTGAACAGAGGCAGAACAGTGCTTAGGTATAAGGGAACTGTACAGGGCCCTCTCCTTTTTAAGGCTTACGTGGGTAACCTTCCCTAGAACTGCACCAAGAGCACCAAGCTTTTTGAGCTTTGGTTGGACCCCCAGTATTTACAGGCTGTAATGTAGAGGTTAAAAACTGGGATTTCTTTCTGTCTCCAGTTAGTCTTTATGTTTCTGGACCAAATGAGATTTGTAACCAAAAGATTTGCCCCAGGTCCAGCTGGGACAAATCAGCCCCAGAGCACTCAGGGTTGGCAGATTGGCACCACATCCATTTGCAGGCCAGGAAATCCTGGTGCTGGGCTACCCCTCAACATTTTTGAGAGAACTATCACACACGGGCCTCCACCCAGAAACCCATGCAGCTGTAGCACTTGGAGGAAACCAGAGCACCTGAACATGCTGCAGAAAAGCATGGTGCTATTTTTAAATGGCACCTTCATCGTGGATTATAAACTAAGACTTAAAGTGGAAAAAGATACGAGAGAAAACACCTCTTTAAAGCAGGAAATAGCTCACTAGCAGACATACGGGGATGCTAAAGCCAAGCCAACAGGTAAGTTAACACAACTACTAGGTGTTATTTTAGTTCTTGAAAGTGGCAGGGTATATTTTTAGCACCAGGATTTTATGGGTTTTAGGTCTAAAAGACCAAAAGGCTGAGAGTCAAGCCTGCTTTGCCAAGGCCCATGTCTGTGCTTGGGCAGCCAGGCATTAAAAAAAAAAAATCCAAGTAGCAACAGAATTCAAACAAAACCTGTTGCAGACCTTGTTGGCTGGGAAGATGAAGTGAGGCTGGGGAGAAAATGGTTAATGGAGCAGTTCACTGCTTTTGCCCTCTATGTTGAAGAGGGTTTGAGGGGATTTAGTGAGAATAAATGCCTGTTTCCTGCAGCAAGAGGGATCACAGCTGATCACAGGGTAAATACTGCCTTGTGGCTCTTGATTTAGGTGGTACCCAGAGTCTGGGTGATGAAAGCTGAGCTCTTGAGAAAGGCGGGGAGTTTCAGTCCATCACTGTGAAACAGCTTGCCTTTGATAAACTATTTGAGGGAAATAACTGATTTTTGGATAAGAGAGATCTGTGTGCAGGCCGGTCTTATAGGTCCTTCTTCCTGAGGAGCAGCATTGAGGCTCATCACTGCCTATGGCACAGATTTCAGCTAAACTAATCCTGTATAAAATGCTTCAATATCCTCTTAATTCCTTTTAAACCAGACTTTCCTCAGGATAGCTGCAAGCAGATTCTAGAAACCACGCCAGCTGGATGAGCTGAGATGCTGGGTGGGGAGCTGGGAGAGCTGGTGGGTCTCAAGCTCCCCTGCCACTGTGTAATAGGACTTGAAATTTGGGTCATTGGAAGGCCTGTGGCATGGACAGCTGCACCACCCTTATTTTTCTGTGTGAAAATTTATGTGTGTGGGGCAACACCCTTAAAAATTCTCTCTCCCAGATTTCCACAAAACTCCCAGCAGAGCATGCAGTCATTTGGGGCATATGCAGGTAGCCCACACAGGTTTGCTGAGTCTGGAAACAAGACGAACTCCAAACCACTAAGTGTCAGGTTTCTGTAAAAGGCTTTTTCTTCAAGTCATGAGGATCTTTCCCTAAGGTGAGAGCACTGTGCCATGCAATTTTCAGGCTTCCCACAACAAATCTAGAGGGGAGGAAAATCACCTCTGTTTGATAGGTCCTGATGGAGCAAAAGGTCTACGCCCAAAGTTATGATTTTCCTGCATCGGAATCCGAGGCTGCTGTTTTTTCTTGGAGCTAGGTGGGAAGAAATGCCACAGAACATAGAAGGAGACAGAGAGGGAAGAGGCAAAGAGAAAATGGAGAGAGACAGAGAACTGGATATGATGAGGGGCCTTTTGAGATACATTGAGCGTGTCAAAATAATGTTTTCTGGCATCTTGTAGAAACCTCCCATGATTTTACAGGGACAATATCCATGGCTTATCAGCAACATCAGTTTAAGCACAAGCCTGAAACTGCTCTAGTCCCTCATGCTTCTGTGAGCCCTGTCTCCTCCATTCTGAGGACAAAGTCACACGGTCACATAAGTATCAGCAGAGCAGATCCGTCAAAGCAGGGCTGTCATTCCATGAGCAACCTCATGTCCCACTGCCATATACACCAGGGGTTTCACCCAGAGATTTGTTCCTGAGTCTGTCGCTCAGCTGGCCCCCTGCTCCACTGTGAGAGCAATAGTCAGAAGTTGCATTTGACCGTCACCGCCCTTCAGATTCTTTAAAGACTTGGGAAGGAGGGTTGGAAGGAGCATGGCTAGGCTGGTTTCTGGCAGCCATTCCTAGAGCAGGTAAGATGCAGTTTAGATGATTCCAGGAGAAGGTGGGCTTGGGCGGCAAAGTCACGTAGAGAAGCCTAGGAGGACCCTACCTCCTTTGCTTACACAAAAGAGAGATGATAGCAGTATTTGAGGTAAACACTCTGTCTCCAGCCACGCTGATTCCGGCTCACTGAGCCCGGACAAGCCTTTCAGGGAAAGTCTAAACATTAACAAAGCCAGCGGGGCACACACAGCAGGGCAGCTCAAACACAGCGTGGGTGGTGTGCTGAAGAGCTCTCGCACACAGGCATGGCATAGAGGGGTCCTCCTCGACTCTGGAGGTGCAGTGTTCAAGGCTGTCTTGTATCAACTCATCAAATATTTGTTTGCATCTGTGACCTTCAGACTTTCCCATCATGGGGTGATTTGGGCTGTAGGTATACTGGCAGCCACTTTGAATTTCAGCATGGGAATGGGAGCAGGAGAGGACAGGACAGGACCGATGAGCTCCTTGGAGGTAACATTTCTCCAAGCAAACAGAGGGCAGATTCTCCTTACTGATTCAATCTGGTGGCCAAAGTCCTCTTTGTCAGTTGTGTACAACAAAGCACAAACTCTTTCATGATGCTTTATGGGCAAGCTTGCCCCTGCAGGAGAATTTGAACTAAGTGGGACAGAGTTGATATGGTAAAGGTCCTCTCATTCACAACTACTAAAAAGGCATCCTTTGTCCTGAAATGTATCTTCCCATTGCACAGATTTTTGTGCTTTTTGAAGCTGACCTTCAGACTTTCAAATCCCAGGGATATGGACCCAGTATGCACAGGTAGCAGGAAGGTACAGGACAGGCTTTTCTCATCAGTGGCTTCTCTTAGAGGCTGACTGATTCTCAGTGTGCATATGCCTGCTTCCTTTTGTGTTTCCAAGTGGCACCTGCAGTTCTCACTGATTATGGCAATATTCCCTGATGCTTATAGATATTTAGGCAGAATCATTGCTGTGCTTTTCATTAGCTAAATGCTGCATTGCCAGCTGGACTATTTCCCATTCATATTTTTGTCTGAGGAAGCTTCCCCTTATGCTAGATCTCTCTTCTTCCCAGCTTAGGAATCACTTCCCCAGCCCAGCCTGCTTTTGCCCCTGGGCAGGGTGCCCCAGCAGTCTTGCAGGGTGGCCTTGCTGATTTGGTAACCTGCTTGTTTTCAGGCTTATTTGAACTCAATCACATCCTTCTTGGCCTCTCTGGGTTTGCTTGTTCCTTTGTAGCACAGAAAGGGAATGAACTCAGCAGCTGGCGATGGCTGTGGCTACCAGCAGCATCTTGTTCTTGTTTCAAGTCCTGTTTCCTCTTTCCAGAAAGGCAAATTGCTATAACTGGGCTGCCAGTGACTATGGGCAGAGAGGAGGATTTGGGCTAGCTGTGTGATTAATTGAAAGCTCCTGCTCAGTGTGCCTGTCTCTCATGGGACTGCCAGTGACAGTGCTACAAATCTCTGGTAGTTAAGACTTTTGACAGTGTTGACCAGAAGTCAGTTGGTTTTGTGCTCTGCTGTTGAGGTGCTGCTTTCATATAGATATCCTTCTGAACCCTGGAGGGTGCATCTTTTCCTCAGGACTTAGGTTTAATATAGCAATGAGTCAGAGAAATGGGCAGTAATGCACTGCAGTGTTTTCTGGCAATGGGAATTTGGGAATTTGGCAGACGCCTGTGCCAGCCATTTTACACATGGTCACTGTGCGGAGGTCGAAAGGCATCAGCTTCTGGAGACACACCAGTGGCTGCTGAAACATCAGTTCTGCATCTTCTTGCCTCATGGTGGTCCATCATAGGGACAGTGCGAATTAAGCAGGTCAGGTAGAAATCTTCCCCTGTTCTTGGTTGCTCATCCTTGCGAAGCCCAAGGCTGGTTTCAAGGCCAGGAGAAAGAAGCACAAGGGTGAATTCACACTCAAATGCCTGTCGAGCCCTATCTTGGAGTGAGGATGCTCATCAGAGCAACTGTCTGGATGGGGAGAGATGAGTCCCTTTATCCTCTGGGATATAATGAAGCAACATAGTCTGCTTTTCATTCTGCTTCTCTTCCTTCAGCAATCTGCTTGCCTGGAAAACTGTTTCAAAATAGGCAGCCTTGGGACCATAGTTTTTGGGACTCACCAGGAGGGCCTGTGGAGCTGTGCCTGCAGCCACCAAGCTCACCCAAATTTCTTCCACATGTAACTGTGCTACCAAAGCATCATCATGCATCCCATGGGGAGACAGTGGACTCCGTTCCATCCAGTCAGTGTTTTGCACTGCATGCTGCTGCAGTTCTCAGAGTGCTTTGGTGTTACCTGGCCACCAGCGTGACTCCAATAGACTCTGCCTATGAGGGTGAAATGTACTGGGATAGGAGAAATGTCTGGCCCCAGTGTCTTCCACAGCTTGGGTTAGCATCATGGTTTTCACACAGCTGGCATGGTCAGGAAGCATCCTCCCAGGGAAGCTCAGAGTGCTGGTCTGGGCCCAGGAAACCTCTCCATGCACTCAGAAGCACTTCCCCTCCATTTCCCTGAATATCACTTTCATTGCATATGTCTGGTTTTACTTTAAGCTTGGTTGCTGTCTCTGCTATGTGTGTTTATAATGTCAGCAGAATAGACTATTGGTGCTGATTCGGGTTGCGACATGTTAATTCAAATATGATGCTTTTTTATTCAAGTGGGTAAAAATCTTTCAAAGAGGTGGTGTCTTCTAATCTGTACTTCCATCCCTTTGGAGACAGAGCAATGCAGAAACATCTCTGGTGGCAGGTTACACTCTTTTTTGTGTGGCCCTTGATGGGTTTTTTTGTTTGTTTTAAACTCTGAACAGTATCTGCTTGATGGATATTTAACCTTTGCTTTTAAAGATATTCATGTCAATATGCAGATCTCTCAGAGCTGCTGGGAAGTGGCATTTGTGAGGAGCAGGGCTGCTCTCCATCTCAGTGATCCAACAATGAAGCTCTTGCTTCATCTTCCCTGTCTCCATCAAGTAGGATATTGCTTTCTGTCTCGTGCCCTCAAAACCTCTGGGCAGTGCTGTTGGTGTAATGCAGATTGGTCTCAAAGTCAGATGGATTTGTGTCTACCACATCCCAAAATCTTGTTCCTTCATGGCCATGTTGCCATTTTCGTCAAGTCTCCTGCTGGAGATTTGCAGTATGTATTGAACAACATGGATAGACTGTGGTAGGAGTATGTTCTCAGTGTAGTGGGGTCCATGCTGAGCCTGAGCCATACACTGTTGACTTCTGCCACATACACATGTCAGTGCTGGTCTCTTTCAGCTCTGAAGCCATTTTCATTCAGGACATACAGTGTGAGGATTCACTTTCAGGACTAATATCATAGTCTCTGTGTCAGCTTCTGAGCTGAATGCCAAACTTGTTTAAGGAGATGTTTGGGTCAGTACTTCTAGCTGCAAGTCAGAACCATGTGCAAGTCTGACCCCACACAGATAGAAGTCCCCACATGCACTGATGCCAGGGACAGGTTGAGCATTCCCCCATCAGGAAAACTGAGAAAGGCTGTTAAAATCAGCCTTTCAAAATACTGCTGTGCCAGCCAAAAGTCTCCATGTGATGGAAAAATAAACAAAAAAAGAGCACCAGGGAGCAGGCAGAGCTCTTCTTGTCTAGTTGGCAGGGACATGGTTTACATGTCTCTCTTGTTTTTTGCTTATTGGGGGTTTTTGTTGGTTTTTTTTTTTGTTTTTTTTTGTTTTTTTTTTTTTCCAATAGGAAATTGTGAGCTCATGATTTAAGCAGAGCCACAGGGAACAGGAATCTCCAGAGTGGCTGGCAGGGTGCAAAGCTGATGGCCAGGGTAGGACACGCATGTCCTCACCACTTGTTTGGCATTGCTCAGCTGCTTTACCAAATTCCTTCCCCTCTCCTCAACCCAGACTCTCTCCCTCCACCTCCCCCTTTACTGCAGATGGGATGGGAGTAATACCACCACAGCATCCTAACCTGGAATGGGTCCTGCTTCTGAAAGTGATCCCTGCTCCTACCCTCTCCCAGGTATTGATTATTTTTTTAATCTGGATCAGGCTGATCCCTGATCAGGCTGTCCCCCAAGTCAGGGGCAGGGTGAGCTATGGCAGGTGGCCAGGGGCAGGGAAAAAGTGTGCTCTAGGAAGTCAGGCAGCACAGGACTGCTTGGTAAGTTTGCTAGCAAAAGCACTGCTAGCATCACTCAGGGAGAGGCAATAACTCTTCTCCAGCTGGCTGTTGTGGCTGGAAAAGGTGGATGAGAGTTGGGTCCCATGAGTCACTGCACTCTCCTGCATCCCGAGGCCACTCAATTACAGCTGCCCTGCTCTGGCTATCATGGCTGAGGTGACAGGAACCCATCCAAGTCACCCATGCAGGAAGGAGGTGGTGTCCTTCTGTTATGAGCGCCTGAAATCTCTTGGGAAAATCAGCACCAAAAATACTGACTGATGCTGTCCAAGCCGCAGAGGCTCCTGGAGCTGGCATGGCTGCTGATGTGTACCAGGACATCCGTGGGAGCCACAGAAGCCTGCAGCATCAGAGAGACTGGCCCTTGCTAATACATCCCAATGACATGCTGTCCTACACTGAACCCAAGAGCATGTGCTGGCTAATGCACGTTGGAAAGCACATCTTCCAGACTGGCTGGGAAAGCCCCAGGAGGTGTTGAGATCGCAAGATCTGTGCTGGAAAAATAAATGAGTGTATCTTCCTGTGATAACTCAGTTGCAAGCACATGAAGCTTCTCCCCTGTGGCTCCTGCCTGGAATGTTAATCCTGAGACATATTTTGTGTTATTTACTCAACTCTCTCCCATTTCTGTTGGAAGGAGCAGGGGTGTGAACGAAGCCTGGGCTCTGCCTGAAGGTCGGCAGCTTCAGCCATTATAATTCAGTTGCCAGAGGAAGCAAACCTCCCTGGCTGGGGCTGGAGGGGACACAGCCACTGCTTCTTCAGAGGTTATTAACAGCAGCTGGACAGGTCCCTGATTTGGATCAGCTTCCCAAGGACCAAAATATGAAGGGGACTGTGTCTGCCCGCCGTGTGACAGTGGTCAGTAATGGGCACAATGGGACTTCCTCCTTGTTACAGGTCTGTCTGCAGAGCACCTAATCCAATAGCATTAACAACAACCAGGACAGATGTGACATAACCTAAGCCACTAGGCTTCTCTAAAAGGATTCCTCCTTGGTGTTGACCTGCCCAAAGATGGAGGAAAAAAACCATTACTTTGTATATGGGGGAAATCTCACATTTCACACTGCTCTGGGGAAAGTGGAAATAACTACAAAAAATATAGACCAGTCCAGGTCTTTCTCTGGCAATCTGGTGTTGGAGCACAAGCTCCAACACCAGAGTGGCAGAAATGTCGCTGGAAGTGGTCTGGTCCAAGGCCTTTCAAAAGCTCCCTGAAATGCTGCAAGGAGCTGGAAACCTTTATCTTCAAGCAGAAATGTACTCAAAAGGCAAGCCTTGGAAACCACATCATGTTGTTCCTGTCTTTTTCTGTTCAACCTGCCATGCAGCCCTCACTGGAAAAGGAGGCACACAGACTGCAGGAAGTACTCCTCCAGTGTATGGATGCTTTAACAGGCAGCCAAACTTTTCCTGGGAATGTAGCATCCAGTTTGATGAAGGATGGTATTTCTGACTAGTGAGGGTGAGTTCATGCCTGCTACAGAGCTGAGAGTATGGTGATTACAGCTCTTGCTTATAAATGCAAGCAATCAAAAGCCTGACCTGATGAAGCCAGGCTTGAGACTGGAATCCTTGCTGCCCTCTTCCCAAGGTATAGGTTGCTCTAACCTTCCAGTGTCAGGTTGCTTTGGTGCAATGATTGTTTCTTCCTTTTAAACACTTTTGAGACAATGGGTGACAGCACTGCCTGTCTCTGCAGGACATTTGCATTCACTGGGGTTATGTGCTGCAGAGTACTGAAGCTTTCACTCAGTGGAGGCTGCTCTGCACAGGTCCTCATCTTTGTACAGAGGGAGCCCCACACTCTTCCATACAGATACAAGGGAGAGTAAAGCTGAAAAGCTGCTAATCTAAGCTGCGTCTAGAGCTGGTTACAATGCTAAATATGAGTCTGAAAAGCTGGACAAGACCCTATAGTCACCTCTTCTGACAAGCAGTTGTAGTTGTCTCCTTTAGGGCACCTTGGCCTCCAGAAGAGTTAAGTTCTGGCATGCACCTGATCTGAGCTGCTGCTGAGATGCGAGGCTCACAGCAGCCTTACTGACACTCTATGTTGACTGAGAGCTTTCTTTGACTAGGGAATACTGAACCAAGCCTGGGAAATGGCTGCTCTGACCAGATACCCATCCATTCCTTAATGTAGAGATGGCTTTCTATTTCTTCTGCATAATTCTCTTTAGTTCTAGGTGGGTGTCTTGCTTTTCTCTGCCTAGGTCTGCATCAATATAGCTGGAGCTTAATTTGCCTCCATTAAACATCAGAAGAAGTTGCTTTGCTTTGGCCAGGGTGTTAAGCTAGCTCTGTGCTTTGACCCTTGTGCCTTGGCCTTGGACAAAAACCCCAAGGGACAGCCTGGGAAATTGATCCTTCCAGCCCTTCCTCTATCACAAGCTGGCCATCTCTGTCTCTGGGCAGGATGGGAGATACCCCTGTAATGCTGATGGCCCTCTGGCATGTGTGCCCCTACCCTCCTTGGCAGAGTCACCAACTCCACTTGTAGATGGAAAAGTCAATAGGAAGATCAGCTGTAACATTGATGATCACACTGCTAGAAGATCATACTGTGCAAAGTATATGCATACAGTAAAAGAAGAAGAAAAGAGCCACCCCAGAGTCACTCAACTCAAATAAGAAGAAAGTCTGAGTACTGTGCCTTTCAGGCTGACTCTTAAGAGGGAGGGTGCTAGGGTGAAGGAAGGGGAGTTTCAAATTTATGCATGTAACTACTATCTTCTGCAAAGCAGACCTGGTCAGATCTGACAGTGCACCTGGGCAGCGTATCTGCTGGGGCTTTCTCTGCTGCCAGCTAAATAATAGTTTCTATGATGGGCAAATGTGGGCAAGCAGGAATAGACTGGCTCTGTTGTGACAGGGAGGCATATGCCTCTGACCTGTTGTATGATTTTCCTCTGTGGCACCTGGGGTGGACCATAACAAAGGGATGTTCTTCTGGAATTAGGTGCTAAGTCTGCTTCATTACCAGTCTAGAACTTCATGCTGTTGCACAAAGGCTTGGCCTAAGAGGAAAACCTTCCAGGAGAGAGAGAACAGGGTATGCTCCATCCCTTGTGAGATGTCCACAGAAGTCACTGCCTCACTGGTGGGGTGTATTAAACTACCAGCAGCCATCCTGAACATGTCTGATTTTTGTTGTCAACTCTGGATCTGTGCTGCCACTGGCACAGTGGGTGAGAAGCACATGGAGTGCAACCCTCTGCCTGCCTCATTCACCAAGGACATGACCTTCATGGAGCAGATGGTAGGCACAGAAAGCCTGAAACATCTCTGCCTTGAGTCAGACTGTGTCATCTGACCTTTTTTCCTTTCCCACAGCCAGACGCTGGCCACGGGCCTTGTGGGTGGCAAAGCTGAGCAGCCCTGCAGCACCCAGTACCCTTGCAGCTGGGCTGCCTCTCAGTTGCTTCCAGAGAATAAGCCACTGAACCCCTCCAGGCTCACATCCCTTGCAGCAAGGGTCCATCAGCTGTGCCCTGAGTCTATAGATCTGTGCCTTGGTTTGGCTTCTCTGGTGTCTACTGATGCTTCACCCTGTGGTCCAGTCTCTCTGGTGGGAAGGGAGGGCTTTGTAGGAGCTCTTCTCTGGTTTTCTTCTGTCCTCAAAAAACCTCATAGGAACTTACTGTCTTTAGAAGCTCTTGTCCTCTATAAAATCTCTTTGAAAGGGCTCAGTGGGTTAAAACATTAAAAGAGGAGGGAATGAGAAGCAGATGCAGCTCTTGCTTAGGTTTATGGACTTAAGAAAGCATGCTAAAACCATGTTAAATAAAAAAGGAGCTTCTTTCCAGGAAAAGTTTTCCAAAGTCTCAACTTGATTTCCTGTCCAGCATCATGAAAGCCGCTCTTTGATAAAAAGTGTAATTAAAAAATCCATCAGTCTTATTTTTTTCCCCAATTAATTCTAATGTTATAGATTCAGTGGAGGAAGGGAATGCTTAGAAATAAAATGCCTGTATTTTCTCATATAAACATACCATCCTTAGGAAGACACTTCCTTCTTTGACAAGGATCTTTCTGTTGGAGAACTGCTGCTTAGCTTTGCCCTCACTGCCCAGGGTCAATAAAACTTGCCAGCCTGAGGGAGAAATGAGTGGTTAAGATGGAGTGGGATTATGCTTGTATTAACAAGGCATTCTATTTTCTAATAGATTCTCCCTCTAATTCCAAGGCAGTGCTGCCAAGCAATCCCTCCCACTTTCTGTGATCCCCCTTCAATCTGAAACACAGCTGCTGACTTGCAGCACATTTCTTTTCTTAGATGTCACCTTGGGTTTTTTTCCCCCACCTCTCTGGATTTCTAGGATGCTTGAACTTGTTTCTGACTGTGGTATTGCTGATGTGGATGGGCTGGGCTGCATTTCTAGGATCTGATTCAAAGCCCGCTAAAAGCAGGAGCAATTTGCTGTTGAAGTCAGTGTTCTCTGGAGCAGACACTTTGTAACAGCTCTTTCTTTTTATCCAGACAATCACAAGTAAAGGGGGCAATTAAAAAAAAATAATCATATTTTA
Source organism: Phaethornis superciliosus (assembly GCA_023637945.1). Taxonomy (NCBI): domain Eukaryota; kingdom Metazoa; phylum Chordata; class Aves; order Apodiformes; family Trochilidae; genus Phaethornis; species Phaethornis superciliosus. The sequence continues at coordinate 32,116,465 of JAJQWJ010000003.1, forward strand.
CTTTAAAAGCAAAGTGCTCAGGCCAGGTCTACCAGCTGCTGAGCAGCTGAAACAAGGATCCTGCTTGACCAAGTTATTGCATCAGACCCTCCAAACAGTGAGAGAGCCCAAATTGCTCACCCCTTGGGAAAACTGAGGCTGTCCTATTTAAAAGGGAGATTTTACTTTCTCTCTTTGGACTTTGTGTTTGAAACAAATGAAGGGCTTTGTGAAGAGAAGTGAGAAAAAAGAATACCCCAATGGCCTTATGATGAGCATCTCAGAAATCTGCCATAGGTCATGAATTTCTGTGAGGTCTGAGCATGCCAGCCAGCATTGCCTGAGTGCATGGAAGGAGAGCACAGCACAACCCACACTGTCCTTACCAGTGAGCAGTAGCTGAGATTGTACCTCCAAGGGGGGGCAGGGACCTGCAGAGATTGCTGTGGTTATCAACTGGATTTCTGGGAGGATGAGCGTTTGCAAGTCATTCCCACACTTTTTGATAACTTCAGTATGCATAGAGCTAATAGCTCCAGCAGAGGTGTTTCTGCACCATGCCCAGTGCATATAGGCTAATGCGTGCCAGCAGCAATCAGGTTCAGCAGAGAAAATTGTGGGCAGTATGGGTTGGATCCATGAAACTCTCAAAAGAAGAGTTTCTGCTGACAAAACCAAATTCCTGCTTTGCAGGTGGATCACAGGGGATAGTTAAGCCATCAGTAGGACCTCATTTGCCATGTGGAGATGGAAAATCTGACAGTAAGATTTTCCCTAAAGATGGGCAGCTCTTATTTGGAAGAGCTGATATCTGCCTGCTAGCAACAGGTGAGGACAGATGAGAGATGTAGCATTTTGGGATGGATGAAGCTGGAGTGTATCCACAGGCAGAGAGTGTGGAGATCATCCAGCATGGTGATGGGAGCAGCTCTGCAGATGTAGATGGGGTACTGAGCTTCCATCTCATCTCAGTCTCTGACTCAACAGCCCCATTTTTGTCCTGGGAGGTGGATGACATGAAATTATTCACCATCATCAACTGCTGGTATTCAACATGGTTGAGTCAGGGTTTAAAAACTGGCATGTTGGTTAAATGGAAGACTGGAGATGTGTCTTTTCCTTTGCCTTATGGATTGTGGACCTCTGTATGGTGGCCAGCTTTCATGCAGTGCTCTTCCCAGCAAGCATGAGGCAAAGTTGGTTGACAGAACATGTCACCAGAATTTGGTTAAGTCTACAAATAGCTGACTTTTGCTGCCTCTCACAGATGTCTCTGGGGATTAAATACACCAGATGGGTATAGCGTGATGGGAGTGCATCTTGTCTGGCAAGTGACTGCTTCTGTCCCACATCCTCTCCATGCCATGGGATGCTGGTCCCTGCTGGGTGACCTGTGGATCCCACATCTTGGATTTGAGTGCCCTGAGATTATGTGGCAATTCACTGCTTCTGGGGCTGCTCAGTTTTAGTTTGCTGCCTTACAAAATCTTTAGCTATCCATGTAACCACAGGAGGCTCAAGGAGAAATGCCAAATGCTCAGTCTTCTGACAAGCTACAGACATCAGAGACCTGCCAGGACAACAAGACTCAGCAGCAATTAGTGATTAAAAAAAAAATATGTATAGGTAACCCTTGGTAGAAACTACCCGTGTGGGGGCCAAGCTGCAAATGAGGAGCTGCCAGAGGTGGTGTGGGAGATTTGGGTGGCTATTTCATTGGGAGGAATTAGAGTCATGGGGACTGGATTGCTTATTTGACTTTTCTTGGGCTTCATCCAAAGCCTGCTAAAAGCTAACATGATTTTCTTTTCCACTGACTTTGGCGGGCTTTGACTACAGGATCTTTGTGCCCATAGGGTTATCTCCATTTCCTGGAACTCATTCACTGTTTGAATTTGCTATGTATATTTACTGCCAGGGTGCTTTTTTCTTTAACTCACCGTTTGATTGCAAAAAGTTCCTGGCAGCTACTGGTTACAGAAGTGGTGTTACTCTCCCAGAATGGGCCATGCACGTCCCTGGATGCCCCCTTCTCCAGCTGGGCCCAGATAACTCTTAGAACATCACAAGATCCACTATAAGCTTGTCTCTTACTAGCCATCTGGATCAGCTAAAGAAGATTCAGGAGTGTCAGGCAGCATTATTCTTTTTTTTTTTTCTTATTTTTATTTTTAGCCTTAGCCTTTTTGAGCCTCAGTCTTTCACACAGGCTCCCCAGAAGATGTGTTTGCTCTGCCTTTACTACCTGTTTATTCTCTTGGTCACAGTCAGGAACAGAACAAGTTAAAGCACCCCTGGCCCTACCTGTTCCAAATCCCTGCCTGCACCTATCACTGCCCCTTGATCTCTGCATGAGCCTTGTGTCTTCCCACGTAACGGGTGACAGTTCTCCTGGAAAGACAGGAATGCCAGAGCTCCTAGATCCTGAGCAGTAATGTGGGTAGGGCAGAACATTTAACTGGCTGGATGAATGAATGTGGCTTACTCAATCCACTCAACTAATGAACAGCACTGATAAATCAAACATTCTGATTGGCCCAGCTAGGATTTATTTGAATTACTGCAAGTGATGCAGATAAATTTTGGGGTGACAGTGTCTTTTTTCTAGGTGACCATGGAGGAAGAGTAGCCTTGCAGTCACAAACCTTCCTTTTGGGCTGAGAGATGGGGGGGCTGAGGTCAGCCACCCTTGTGACCCTGTGTATATGTATAGCTTGAGATTGTGTTTTTTCATCAGAACAGCAGGCATGGAGACCTGGTTGTTGTCTGCTTTGACTGACAGCTTTTTGATCAAATAAAGATGAAAAGTCATTTTAAGAGCAAAAAGGAGGAGCAACAAGGCTTTGGGTTTGCACAGCCCCTACTACAAGACCTTCCCTCCTTTTTCTTGTACTGACATAATACTAATAAATGTAGAAAAATTTATTGTAAAAGCCTTGGCTGTAAGTATTTAGCACCTTCTGAAAATGTGGCCTGACATTTAAAAGCAGAGGAACTCTAAAGTGAGTGGATGGTTTAGACAGCAGAGGCTGGGGTGGAGCAGGGCTGAGCTGCTGCATTGTCTTTAGGTCCTCCTCCTTGTAGCCCCATCAGATGGTTGAGAATTGTTGGTGGAGATAGTCCACCCTACTGCACCTTCTGAGAGGCAGATGGTTGTGTCACCTCCAGCCTCTCATCCAGGAGAGCAGGTGCTGATGGTTGAGCAAGGCTTTGATGATCCTGCCCGAATCGATGCCAAAGTGCATTTAATCCCTAAGCCTTTGATCTGCTCTTTGAAACAAAGTGCACTCAGTAATATCTACAACTTGCAAACAAGTGTGTAACTTGCTTTTTCACTTGAACAAGGGCAGGTTCATAGGTATCTTTTATAATTTTTAAAGATATTTAGTTGGAGGTTGGAACCATATGTTCTTTAAGGTCCCTTCCAACCCAAACCACTCTGTGATTGTGTAATTAGTAAAAATCTGACTCTTTGAGGAAAATGCCTGTTTGTTTCTCCCTGAGAGGTCAAGGCAGCCCTTACATTTTGTGAACCAGGTGGAAAAGACTCAATCTTTTAAACTAGCCCCCTGTCCTTGAGTATTTCTGAGCCTTTCAAGTGGACCTGCACTCCCATGTGAGGGACAGCCCTTTTGCACACCACATTTATTTCCTGGAGAAGTTGTTGTGTGTGTGTGGTGATCTGCATTTCAAAGGTTGACAAGACAGTACACAATCAGGAGCAGAGGTAGCTATGCAGACAAGCTTTACATTGTCACTCTCAGGGGAGATGTTTTCCTTGAGTACACAGAGTCAAAGTGCACCTTGCAATATATTTAGTGCCACAGACAAACTGCAGCTCTCTGCAGCAAATGTGCTGGCTTTAGTCTGGGTCACTGCGCTCCCCATCCCCTTCTGCTGTGCAGTTCTAGCACGGGTGGCTGCCTCTGGGAAGTTCCGCTTGAAGTCTGCTCTTCCAGCACCGTGAGGGCATGAAGAATCACAGCTGCCCTCAGAAAGCGTGTGTTTGGCCATTTCTAACCCAGGTGGCTGGGAAGATGTCTGAGGGGGTGACTCCCCGACATCAGTTAAGTTTTAAGCATGTTCCGCTGAGTCAGAAAAACCCCAAAATGCATTATTTGAAGGGATTTAGTGGTTTGGGTTTTGTTTGTGTTTTTGAAGAACCTTAGCACTTATGTCACGTTTTAGCACTCAGGGTTTACACCATGTTGTTCTATGTGAGCGATAGTCACAGGTAATTATATTGTGTGAAGAAATTAATTAAGTTTACGAGAGTCACCACCCCTGGCAATAGAAATGGGAACCGCTTCTGCTGGGCGGGACTGATCCGGGCTGTGCCTGTGGGCTGGACAGGAGCAGAGCTCAGCTCCCCAAAGGCCATTGTCCACGGGACAGCTCTGCTGTGTCAGAGTGCTTCAAAATGACCAGTGTCGCCATGACCTTATTCCTCAGCTTTCTCCTATTCAACCTCCTTTGGCTCCAGTTGTATTTTTATGGCCCTTGTCAACTACTGAGAAACTCTGCCCTTTGCCAACGTGATCGGTGGCCAAAACTCCTCTTCCAGTGCCAGCTGCAGGTGAGAGCGCTCAGGCGCTTGCCGGGAGAGCAGAACCTCAGAGCAGGTGGCTGGGGATGTGCCTCCCCCTTCAGAGAGGCTTTGTTTCAGCATGCCTGATGGGCAAGGCTACAGCTCCGAGGTGTCAGGCCAGGTTGAAGTCACCGGTGTGTTAGGTAGTGCATGAATATCTGGGGAACTCAAAATATGAGGAGGTGAGCCAGGCAAATTGGGATGAGCAATGGTGCATCCCAAGGAAGATGTTTCAGAAGCAGCCTCAGGGCTCCGCTTGGAGACACAGGGTAAAGCCCAGCAGGGTATTTTAGGATTTTGGGGTGTCTTTCCCCTGCCAGAGTTCAACACCATTAGCACAGGACTGGTGCATTAATTCAATACCCGTCTATCTTGGAGTGTGGGGTCAGTGAGATACTGCTGGCAAACCCGAAACAGGACTTTGAATTTTTCCTGCAGCTAACAGACCCGTACCTCCAGCAGACCTGAAAACTTCCCCAAGCTACAGACTCCTGGTGTTTTGGCAACCCAGCATCAGACATCACACTGTGTTGCTGCAGCAGTCTGGGCTTGCTGACTTGTGCATTGGTTCAAACCCCTCACCCAGCTGAAATGTCAGCCTAGCACCTGGCTGTAACCATATACTTACTCTCAGAGGGTTTTGTTTTGTTTTGGTTTTTTAATTTGCTAATATAAAAATCCCTGCTCTGCTGAGAGACTCATGAGTACAAAGTGTTTTTCACAGGCAGCAAGCACAGTGTGTTCTCGAACTGCAGTGTGCAGGTACATAGCTCTGCCCTAAGAAAAGTAATTCAGCTAGGATTTACCTTGGCATTATTTAGTCCCACATGACACACACAGACTTAACCTCTCCCCAAGCCTGAGGTTTCGTGATGCATTTTTTGGCAGGACAGCTGCTCAAAAACTTTTATATATATATATCTCTGTATGTAATTTTATTTTCTCTTTTTTACTTTCTTTTTCTCCCTTTTCTCCTCAGTATCTGGTTCACCAGTCCTGCTACAGAGCCCATACATTCAGAGTACTCCCTTTACACCACTTCAGCTTTCCTGGGTAAATAACCATCCCAAGGTGTGTCTGGTTTTGAGACCTTCTGATAAATTTTAGTGCTGATGTGGCAGGGCCCAGGTTGTCCAAAGCAAGGTTTTTCCAGCAGAGATGGAGAGGATGCTGCCAGCCCTTGAAAAACCACAATTCCAGTAGGGGGTATGGTTTGGATGCTTGGAAGAAGCAAAAGAAATTCATCCTAAGAAGTGTGTAGAGAGGAGGGGGGCTTCAAGTGATTTGGAAATAAAGAGATTTAACAAAATGCAAGTGAAGGGATCGTCTGCTTTTTGCTATTGCACAGAAGCAGAGGTATGAAAGTTCAAGGTGGCATTGAGCTCAGAGGCTGAAGGTTTCTAAACTCTCAAGCAGACCAGAGGGATGGCAGGGGCAGAAAGGGTGGCTGAGTCCCACAGAGGATCTCTCCAGACACGCAGACTCAGGTATGACCTGACAGCTGCACCCACAGTGCATCTGCACGTCTGCCTGTCCTGCTCAGGCTGCCCTGGACCAAGAGGGGTCTTTCTGTATTGTGGGAGATGATGGAGCACTGGCATCCTGTGCTGGATGAGAGGGTCTTGGGCACCTGCCTCTCCTGCTCTTTCCTCCAGCACAGACATCCTCTTGACTTCCCTTCTCCCCCTCCACTGCTGTCTCACAGATCAGTTCTCCATCGGCATCCCTTTGATGTCTGTGGGCTGGAGAAGTATTGGAACAGGAGAAAATCAAAGGGACAAAAAATGTCAAGTTAAAGCCACTTTTTTAGAAGGGGTGAGAGGAGAAGAGAATTCCATATTCAAAACAGCAGTTTACCTTCTCCAGAAAAGTATACCACTTGTAGGGTGCATTTTTTAATGAGGACAGAATGTGACTTTTTTTGGAAGGAACCACTGCTTTTTGACAGACATGAATGGTGGGATGACGCCGTGTTCACTGGGGAGCTGGCACATTCTTCTAGGACCTGGGAGATGCCTCCACCTAGGAGAAAACTGAGCGAAGTTGCATCCTCCCTCTGCCACTTTTTCTTCCTGAAAAGTGGGGTTGATGGTATTGTCTTTCTATCCAAAGTGCTTCACAGTGGCTCGGTGGGACATACTGGAAACTAGCATTAGTAGTAACTCCATGAAGACGTGGAAAAAAAAAAAACCACAGGGAGATTTTTTTTCCCTGTGGTGGTGTGCTCCAGTGCCAACAAGCAGCCCAGGAGGATGACTTTAGAAAGGCATTGTTTGCCTTTCCTGCTTCTCATCACCAGGCAGACCCACGGTGGCAGAGACTCATGACTGATAATTACTGTGTGCCAGGGCAATGTGGCAGTTATAAATAAATTCAAGAAAACAAATTACCTGTCCAGAGATGAGTGTACAGGTGGAAGGCATTATCTCTGCCTGGAGTTTTGATTGCAGCATGGAGTAAAAGAAATCCCTTCAGGTCTTTGCTTTCCCTTCCTGGCTCTAGTGGCTCCTGGCAAAACCTGCCCAGAGAGCTACCATGCTTTGAGCTCCACATTCCCTTTGGTCTTAAGGAGTACAAGTATCTTGTGACCCTCCAGCTTTGCTGTTCAGCTTTTGCTGGGTGAGAAACCAGGACATCCCTGCTGCTCTTCCCATGTCGTGTTCAGCCCTCTTAGGATGCTTGTTGTAGCTTTCAACCAGCCAAAGCACTTGTGGACTCTGGGTACCTCTGCTGTTGGCATCAGTATCTTTGATGCTTATGGCCTTGCTAGATTGTTTGGAGATTAACTGTTGATGGGAAGTAGATGCATGGATGATGTAAGCCTAGTTTCATCTTTACTACAGCATGTCTGTGCCTACAGAGTGTCCATGTCTGCATTTTCTTGGTGTTCCCAACCAGAAAGTCATCCTTCTGACTCTGTCCCCAACTGATGTTGCCATCCACGCTCAATACGAGAGTGGACACGTTCTCTCTCATTTGTACAGATCAGAAACAGATGGACTGTTTCTTCCTACCCCTGTGCTTTATTCAGGGTGCATCAGGCAAAATGTACCTGCAGAGAGCAAATGCCTCTGCTTTCCCCAAAGGGTGCTTCAGACAGGAGAGGAGAGGTGTTGCACAAGTTTCATGTCTGAGGTGTGGTGGCAGTACCTAGAAGAAGCTTGTGAACACAAGAGAGCTTCAACCACAGAAGCGTGTTCCCAAAAGAAGCATGTTTCTTTTAAGACTGATGTACTTTATGAATTTTTATTTAATCCTTCTAGTGCGTTTGTGTCCCCTTGTGCTCTGTCTGTAGCACTGGCACCCCCCAAATATGTTGAATTCTCCATCTGGGGTCATTCCCTGGGATTTCTCAAAGCTGGGAGCTCTATTTGTCACTGGAGGTCCTTCCTGGGCTGTTTTAAGTTGGATTACAATTTCCAGGTGTTGGGTCAGGCAACAATCATGAGCCCTGATAAGGTTATACATGGGAAGTGAGAAGAGTTCCCTTGATGCTACAGCCGTTGCCCCATCACAATCAGTTGGTGGGGAAGCAAGGCAACCTGAGCATCCCTGAAACACTGCAACCCATCTGGTCAGATTTTGTAGGTCATGAAGAAGTTTCTTGTTAAGCTCCAGCTCCTGGAGTTTGTGTCCAGACAGACTTTGAAAAGATGCATAAAGTTATCTGGACCTAAAGCCAGTGTGGAGTTTGGAAGAGGGGAACTGTCCTGCATCCATTGTGGATGAAGAGTCTGGAGGAAAGTCATCTCTATGTTTTTCTTCTTGCCCAGCTGGGAATGCACTTTCTTCCAAGCTCTATGAGGCCCTGTTCCTGCAGAATCAGCAGTGGGACACCACAGTAGCATGGTGAAGGATTAAGTAATTTCCTTCCCTTCTCGACTGGAAGGTGTTTTGATTAGCATAACCATTGTGTTCCCAAATTAGCTTGTGTTCCTGGTTTTGCCCTTAGGCTGGCTTTTCCTGTTGCAACCCTGCTCTGGTACAGTGATAGAGCATTCCACAGCATCTCAGTGTGCAGCTTTAGTCGTTGGGGGTGGATCCAACTATGCTCAGTCTATGAGTGACCTCAGGCTGATGTTGAGACTACAGAGAGCTGGTCCTACAGCTGGTCCTACAGCCCTGCAGCTCTCCTGGCATGGCTGTGTGGAAACTTCCAAACAGCACAAGCTTTGATGCGAGGCGAAGTGCACCATGACATGTGCAGGACTGAGATCAGGAGCATCTTGGACAATGGTGCATCTCCTTCCCTGCCATCATGGGTGAGGGAACGATAACTTCTGGTGCAGGTGAAGGTGCACAGCTCTGGTATCTCGAGGCATCCTGGCTAGATGGGGCTGAACCTGCCTAGCACATCCCTCTGTCAGTCATTCAGCTGTATCTGCTCTTCTCCAAACAAGGATTATTCTGAACTGAAACCACGGGAGAAAAGGTTCTGGGAGAAAAGCCTGGAGGGAGCCTACAAGGAAACTGAAGAAGCTGAAGTTTTCACAAGGACACATAGTGATAGGACAAGGCATAACAGTTTCAAACTGAAAGAGGGTAGATTTGTATTAGCTACTAGGAAGAAATTATTCACTGTGAAGGAGATGAGACACTGGACCCAGAGAAGCTGTGGATGCCTCGTCCCTGGAAGTATTCAAGGCCAGGTTGGATGGGTCTTCAAACAATCTCCTTGTCTAGTGGGAGGTGTCCCTACCCATGGCAGGATGGTTGGAACTAGATGATCTTTAAGGTCCCTTCCAATCCAAACTACTCTGTGATTCTAAGAAAATAAGGAGTACAATGTGAAATATTTTCCAAGTACCAATAACACAGACACGCACACACACACACAGAGTGATTAATCAGGGGCTTCTGAGTGCCTTGAAAAGCAGGAGTTGCTTGCAGGGTGGGTCTGGTCAGGCATGCAACTGAGAAGCTGAAGTTACTGGTTAGCACATCTCTTTGTTGTTAATCCTTATTCCCAGAAGATGTGTCCAGGAATCCAAAATCAACTGGTTAATGCTCATTCACTGTTGGCTGCGCCATGGGAGGTGGTGTAGCTTCACAACCCTTCCTCTGTATAGATGTGTTTAAATAAATTCTTTGCCAGAACATGTGTAAGCCCTGCTCAAATCATCTCCAAAGAGGAATGAAGGAACTGATGAACCACATGCCCCATTGCAAAGTGCATGTCATCATTCCTTGAAATAGCCCAAAGCAATCTTCCACCAGATTTCAGATAGACTCACACAGTGAGAATCCTGTTATGGCCAAGAGGAAAGAAGAAAGGATTCCACAAAACGTGATATTCTTGATGATGCCAGAGGACTACGGAGCAAGTAGCTGGGAGGAAAGAAAGAGGTTGCATTCTCAAAACCTTCATCAGCTAATTTAACTCCAAGCTCCTCCTCAGTGCCATCTAACTCTGTAATAGTTTGATCATCAGTGGACTCAAAGACAAAGTCATTGAACTTGTGGCTTCTGGATGCCATTTCTGCAGGCTGGAGTGGCTGGAAAGGAGAGGGAAAGAATTACCTAAAATACAGATGTGCTCCTCACGACTAGGTGGACTACCACCTAGTCAGGGCTGACCATCAGTGTCTGGATCATGCAGCTGATTACTGCTCCACTGGGGACACTTGCTCTGTGATGTTTTTTTCATAAATGTGCTCACTGTTGTGGCTGGTTTAGGGGCTCTGTGCCTACACTCCCCATGTGCACAAGGGTCTGCATTTCCCCAGTGGCCCTTGGACCCTATCCAGCAGCTGCTCCTGGGGGGATTCAGTTCCTTCTTTGGACATAAACAACTAGAACTGCAGCCAACATCCCACACTGACCAATGGCCTCATCAAGAACATCATGTTATTACTGCATCCTTTCTTCTCCTCTTCTGGCCATAACAGGGCTCCAACTGGGTAAGTCCAGGAAAATGCCATCAGGAATCTGAAGGACTTTCTGGCTCTGCATGTTTCTCTCTTTTGCCATGAGCACTCCTAGCCAAGCATACTCAGGTCTTTCTGTTTCCTAGTCCCTTCCTGTGCTGGGATTCCTCTGAGCTTTATCATCTCTCTAGGTACATGATCTTGCCCTTGGGACTACTGAAATCCGTCCTGTCGTCAGGGTCTAACTGCTCCACTCATGACACAGGCACTCCTCTGAATTTGGACGAAGATGGATATTCCCAAGTCCTGCATGGCATCCCAGCTGGCCGGGAGTGATTATCCCCCTACATAACTGTCTGAGAGAGAAGGTGCTTGTCCCATATCTTGTTTGTGAGTCTCAGGACATTACTACCAGTTACCAGGGCCTCACCTCTGAAGTTCATATGTGCTGTATCAGCACTTTCCTCCAGTTTGTATTGGGTAGGTGGTGGTTTCTGACAGAAGATGCCAGAAGCATACCCCATGTCTGATAGAGCCAGTCCCAGCTGGCTCCAACACGGATTTGCTGCTGGTCAAGGCTAAGCCCATCAGCAGATGGTGGCAGCATCTCAGTGATAACATATTTAATAAGGGAGGAGAGGGGGACAGGACATCTAAACAACTGTAGTCAGAGAAAGAAGAGAGAATATGTGAGAGAAACAACTGCAGACACCAAGGCCAGTGAAAAAAATAGGGGGAGGAGGTACTCCAGGTGCTAGAACAGAGATTCCCCTGCAGCCCATGGTGAGGCTGTCCCCCTGCAGTCTCCGTGGAGGTCTGTGGTGGAGCAGATGGCTGCAGCATGGAGAACCCCATGCCAGAGCAGGTGGATGCCCAAAGGAGTCTGTGACCCCATGGGAAGCCTGTGCTGAAACAGGCTCCTGGCAGGACCTGCGACCTCACAGGGAGAGAAGCCCACCCTGGATCAGGTTTTCTGGCAGGACTTGTGACCCTGTGGGGGATCCTTGACGGAGCAGCCTGTTACTGAGGGACTGCACCCTGTGGAAAGGATGGGTGCAGGAACCATGCTGGAATGGTTCCTGGAGAACTGCAGCCTGTGGGAAGAACTCATGTTAGGCAAGTTCATGGACCCATGCTGGAGAAGGGGAAGAGTGTGAGGAGTCCTCCTGTCTGAGAAAGGATCATCAGAGACAACATGTGACCATAATCTCCATTCCTCATGTCCCTGCACTGCTTGAGAGAGAGAGGGAAGAGAAATCAAAAGTGAAGCTGAGGCCAGGAAGAAGGGAGGGGTGGGGGGAGTGCTTTAAGATTTGGTTGTAGTATCTCATTATTCTACTCTGATTTTATCACTAATAAATTAAACTAATTTCCCCAAGTCAAGTCTGTTTTATCCATGCTGGTAATTGCTGAATGATCTCTCCCTGTCTTTATCTCCATTTCTCTTCTCTGTCCAGCTGAGCAGGAGGGTGATGGAGTGGCTTTGGTGGGCACCTGGCATCCAGACAGGCCCATGAGAAATCCCCAGGTTCAGAGCCATCTGAGGAACCTGGCTTCTACAGAAATTCATCCTTGACTCTGGGGTGGTTCTGTCCTAGAGGAACATGATGCCCATCTTCAGCAGCAGTGAAACTGCATTTTTTCCACCAGGAAAAAGGCAGGTTGAGTGGGTGCATCTCCTTGGCTAAGTGGGTGCCAGGTGCTTGAAGATTGTTAGCATGGTGGCGAATGACTGTGGGAATGACAGGATTTTGGGAGCTGTGTGGGGCACATGGGGCACCCATGTCTCCCAGCCCATGACTTCCCAGCTGGTGCTCCTTAAGAGCATTCAGGGCATCTCGCAGAACAGGGCTGTGGGCATGGGGAAGAAATGGAATCTGAGGGATATGAGGGGTGAACACCATGAGCTCCTGAAAACTGTTATTTTACAAACACTGAGGGCAAGGCCCAGCTGCTGAAACACAGGGGTTTAGTCCCCTCTGGGAACTGGGCTGTTTTGCTAAGCCCTGTCTTCCAGCCCACAGATTTGGGGGTCTCCTGAAGGTTTTTGTTCATATTTCATATTCAGGTGGCATTTCTCAAGCCCATGTGGAGTCGGGTCAAAAAAGGGTGAGGCCAAGGCATACCCTCCTCCAGAAGCAGGCACAGCTGTGGCACAGTGCATTTTCTAATCCAAATCTCAGCCATGCCATTGCAGAAACATGGGCAAGGAGGGAGAGGAATGGCCCAGAAGCTCTTGCTGACTCTCCCTATGGTTGCACTGTGGCCCTGCACCACTGCAACATCCATCTCCAGTTTCCATCTCTGGAGCAGAGCTGCAGCTTATTAAACCCAGACCACTGAACACTTGGCAAAGTGTGTGAGCTGGGAGGGAGCCAAGTACCGATCCCTACTTTTATAAAAAAAGGGAGGCTGCTTCCAGAGTCTCCAAAGGGATTGAGTATGGATGAGGGGCCACTTGAAGGATTAGGCCAGCTGGTAGACAGCACGGTATCATGTTCATAGTGAAAGGCAGCACCCCTAATCTGGAGCAAAGGACTCCTCTGCTCTCACTCCCATCAGCTTTTGTGGCATGTTTCTGTATCAGTCAGTGTCCCACAGTGGGAGTAAGGGTGGCAGGCACCTCCCCACCTCCCAGAGGTGGATTTGAATGCTCAGGATTTGAATGCACCCCTGAGGCTGGGCAGAGCTGACTGCTCTCCTGTGAAAGAACACAAGCTGTGCCTGTCTGCATGTTCAGCCACAGCCTGGGTATGTATCACATGGGGACAGTATGAGATGCTCAGTCACAGTCCCAGCTGGCTCCCCAGGTAGGCTTTTGTGGTCATCTCTGCATGATTGAGCCTGGACCTTCAGATAGACCAGGGCTGTGAGGGACTTTGGGGAGTCCTGCAGACTGTCCCCTTGCCTTGTGGGAGGGCTTGTTATACGACTGCTGCACATAGCTAAAAATACTCCAGCAATGGTTATGAATTTAGGATAACTAATATATCCAGTGGAAAGATTTGGAGCTGTTCCAGGACTAAACAACAGCTTCTTCACCAACAGCCAGAGTCTTGTAGATGCAAAAATAACTAGGAACTGAAAAACTTGAGCTGGAGCAAGGGATTTTCAAATTGAACCCAAGAAAAACTTTATAGCAGTGAGGACAACCATGGATACCTGCCAGCACTTTGGTTTTTTTAACAACAGGGTACACAGACCTCTGGATTTGGGATGAATGTTGCCTCTGGTCAGGAGTTGGGAGAACTAGTAGTTAGAGAGAACTCCTTTGATACAGGGTGAAAGCAAATTATACTGAAAATATAGGAGCCAGTGGCCTGGGCCAGCAGCACAGTGCACGAATCAGAGAGAAACACCATGGTGGGAGGCATAGGCTTGACATCTTAAAAAGTGGGAGGAAAGATCCAAGAATACCAACTGGTGACTGGATGTCGGGAGCAGTGCTGTGGTGTGAACCAGCTTTGAACCACACAGGTATCAGGGATCAGAGGGTGAATGAGGGTTTTGGACGTCTGTCTGCAGACCTGAAACATAGCTGGGGAGAGAGACATTCTCTGAGCACATCTGCACCGTGGTGGCAGAGCACACTCGGGTTCACATCCCAGCTCCACTTACCCAGGGTGGGTTTAACCCCTGCCATGCATTTTCCCCAAACATGCGTCACTCTGCCTTCATTGTTGTTCCACTCTGAAGCAGAGACTCAATTATCCATTTGGCAGGAGACACTAAGAGTGAGCCCACACCCCCCGGTGGCACTGGTGCTTGGCTGGGGCAATGTGTGTCAGTCCCTGCCCCAGTGAATACTGAAGTACTCAAGGCAAATGGCTAAAGCTTTGCTATGAGCCCTCAAGAGAGCCCAGCCCCGCATGTCCCATGTGCAGCAGGAATGAGATAACTCTCCTGACCCCTGGGATGCTCAGAGGAAGATGGGTGACTGGGCAGGGTGCCTGGCTGCCTGCTCCACCTTGGCTGCAGCTAGGGAAATGAGGACATCAGTGCTGTTCAGATCCAGCATTCCTGCTCCTGAGACTTGGTTTGCGAAGATTCTCAGTGGGTTTAACCAGCTGATACTCCTGGGATGATTGGAGCAGAGCCTGAAAGGTTGAACTGTGGATCACTCTCTGCCTACAGCTATGCTTTATATTTTCCAGTCCAGATCCTTTGCTCTTGGCAGTCCAGGGTGGGGATCTCTGCCCTGTCCAGTTTGTCTGCAGCATTTAGAAACCCCCAAAGAGTCTCCAAGTTCTCATGAATGCTAAGAATATAACTGCTTCTGCCTAATTCATGGTCCCTCTGTAGAAACTGTATTATCAAAATTAACCAAAAATGTTGTTCCACTAGCATATTTTTTCTCTTCTTCCATCACATCAGCTTGCATGAAACAATCACTTATTCTCCTTGCCATTGTGTTGAGATGTACCAGTCTGAAGGCAGGACCTGCTGCCTGTCCCTGGCCTGGCCTCAATAGCACAGCTTGTTCTCTGCACAAGGGTGACGATGCAGTGGCAGCTGACGTAAATCCCAGGGATGCCACTGACAGCAGCCCCGATTGCTGCCCTGTCTGCCCACTGAAATGCAGTAACATAGGTGCCCCAAGCACCTACGACAGCCTGCAAAGAGAGACATGGCAAGGGGCTGGGATGTGAAGGGAATCCTTTCCTTCCCTTTTCAGTTTCAATGTACTGGGGCATTCAAATCACCTCCACGTAGTTAATTCCCACTGATACAGAAAGACACCTGAATAATACAGTTTTGAAGGCAAGGTGGGGGTTGGTCTCTTGTCCCTAGTAACGAGCAATAGGATGAGAGGAAATGACCTCAAATTGCACTAGGGAAGGTTTAGCTTAGGTATTAGAAGAAACTCTGTGACTGAAAGTGTTACCAAGCACTGGAACGGTGGTTGAATCACCATCCTTCGAGGTGTTCAGAAGACTTGTAGATGTGGTGCTAAGGCACATGGTTTAGCACGGTTTTGCCCCTGCTCTGGGCCCCACAAGCTGTTGGGAGATGGCCCACCTCCAGCGCTTGTTTAACCACACAGTGTTTGTATACCCTGAAGAAAGGCTCTCACCAGGGTCAGGCATCTTTAGGGTTCAACCTGCTTCGTGGCACCCGCACCCAGCACTCGAGGAGGGTTACGAGCATGAACCAGCATCCTCACCCCTCGCAGGGACCTAGCCACGTTACCCATCCCTCCTCTCCCAGCCGTGCCTTAGGGATTGTGCCAGGCACGAAGCCAGAGCCGGTCAGACCCGCCCCTGGCAATTCAACCCGCCAGCACCGCCTGGCCAAAGGTCTGCGAGATTTCCCCAGCCCGGGGCATTCGGCACCGACCCTCCCTCTGCCTCCCTGCCTTGCAGCTGGGCATTCCCCCGCTGTCCGAGCGCCCGCTCCAGCCCCGGGGGGGAGACTCCAGGGCGGTGGGCCAGGAGAGAAAGAGCCCTCCCCTCAAGGGGGGGGTGAAGCTGGGACTACATGCCCCACAGTGCCGGGCTGGCGTGGCGTGGCGTGACCCGCCCCGTCCCCTCCCGTCCCGCCCCGCCGCTCTGAGTGGGCCCCGCGGCACGGCGCGGAGCGGGGGGGGCGGTCCGGGGCGGGGCGGTCCGGAGCGGCCGAGCCCGGCGAGACAGCGGCGGAAAGTGCCACGACTCCACACGGCCGCGGCGGCGAGGAGGGACCGCGACCCGGCACGAGTGGGTAGGCAGTGGGTACCCCCCTCCCCCCTCTCCCTGCCCCTTCTTCTTCCCCTTCCACGCGGTGGCATCGCCCCGTGGGACCCCACCGCCTTCCCCCCGCTGCCAAAGGGACCCCCCAAGCCCTCTCCCCGCCCAGCCCCCCCCCACTCCCCGGCTGTCAGCAGACGTGGAGCGGGGTGGGGACACCCACACGCGTCCTCGCCGCCTCGCCCCGCCGCTCCCAGGCGCGGAGGGCTCTGCCTCCTGGAGTCGGCGAAGGGGCAGCTCGGGAGGGTGGGATCTCGGGTTTGGGCTCTGGCCACGTTTGCGGGGATCGGACGGATGAATGGCCCGCGGCGCGGTGAGGGCGGTGCGGAATGGCGGCGTGTGCGGCCGGCCGGGGAGGGGAGCGAGGGAGCGGCCGCCGCCCCCCGTCCCCCCGGAACCGGTCCCCGTCCCTACCCGCTGCCCAACCCCGCTCCCTCCTCGGACATCGCCGCCCACCCCCGCAGCGCTCAAACCGATTCCCCCTGCTGGAGCTCCGGCCTGATGAAATTCATTAATCTGATTAAGCGCGGTTAGGAAAGGTCACAGCTCTCAGACGGTTGTGTGACTTACTGATTTTTCTTTCCGTACCTAAGCCCCCCACTTCCCTGCCCCCTTCGTCCCCAAATCTCTCCTGGCCCTGGGGCACCTCCGACAGTTCAGGGTCAAGAGATGCTCGAAGCGTTTGAAGGGAGGCGACCCCTCAAGCGGAGATCCCCGTCCAGCCGGGGGTCTTTGCAAACTGGATGCCGCCAGCTTTCCGGCGGGACGCCCCGCTCCCCTCCTCACCCCGCCGGGGAAGCGGTCCAGCTGCACACGTGGCTGGGTGCGATGGAAGAACCTCCCCACCTGAAATGTCAGCTTTCCTCTTCACAGAAGTGATGGCAGCGACCTCCCTTTGCCCGCATCACTGGGGAAACGGGCTGGAAGGAGTCGGGCGAGGCAGGTGCTGTCTGGGATGTGAACCCCAAGCACAACCAGACGGGTCTGGTGGTGAAACGCTGCTTGGGGACGGGGTGGGAAGAGAAAATTTGTAATCGGCGCTGCAGAGATTAATCAAACTGCAGATGAATTACGGTGCTGCTATGACCATTACATGTTTGTATATGTATGTATTATCTGCCTTTTTTTTTTTTTTTTTTTTTTTTTTTTAACTCTGAGGCTTAGGAAGGGAGCTGGCAGCACTGCCAAGGACTTGCAAGAGCTAATGGAGCGCTAAGTCACGTTCAATTAAGTAAGCTATAACTGTTGATGATCGGTGCAGTGTCTGATCTGGAGTTGCTGCGTAGAGTAACACACGCTGACAGGAGACTGGAAATGCACAGTCACTTAGGCAGAAAATGTACTTAAACATCTCTCTATCACAATAAGGCGGAGAGAGAAACTCCAGGAGAAATATCAGTCCTTTTACCTGCTGTCAGTGCTGCTGCCTTCGCCTGCTGCCAGGCGGAAGCCAGGCTGCTGCGGGGAGGGAGGATCAGGCTTCCCAGTTCCCTCTCCCTTGCCCTCCTCTGTGATGGAGGAACACTGTCCTTGGCCATGTCTCTGCCCCCGTGCTGCCTTTAGGCAAGGGAAGCTGCAGACAAGGAGATGAGACCTTATTTCTTTGAACTGGAGGTCAGGCAGTCCCCTCCCCAAACCGTGCCTGGTCCCTTAGGTGCTACTGGCTACTCACCCAGATGACCTGGGAAATAATTCTGCATTTTGGAAAAATCACTGAAAGCTCAGCCTGGAAACCTGTGTGTTGGATCAGCCAGCTTTGACTGACCTGTGTGTGGCTAGGGAGGGAGAATTTTTTATTTATTTATGTTTTAGCCTTCTGGGAGGTGCTGTAAAGTAAAAGAAACTGCAGGTGCGTCAGAGGAAGGTGTTGCTGCAGGCTATGTAGAGCTGGCTGCATGAATTCACTTTGCTCTTTCTCTGCACTTTGGCACCCCATCACCTCTTGTTCTACATTACTCTACCCTGAGATGCCTCTTTGACAGTGTGGCAAAGTGGAAGCCTTGGACTGCAGGGGAAGAAGTATCCTGATTACAAAGAGCATCTTTTCCCATCTGTGGCACATATCCATGCCAGGAGGGGATAACACGTATTTTCCTTTCCTTTGCTTCTGCCCACCTCCCACTTGATCTGTCTGATTTAAGCCAGGGTTGGTATGTTGGTCATGCTGCAGCCATACTGAATTTCTGTGGATTTCATGGAAGTGTTTGCAGGGTGGAGGAAAGGCTAAACAGCTGGAAAGGCATTAGCCTGTTTTTTCACAGAATCACAGAATCAAACGAGCTGGAAAGGACCTCTGAGATCATCAAGTCCAACCCTTGACCCACTCCCACCGTAGTTACTAGACCATGTCATTAAGTGTCACATCCAGTTTCTTAAAAAACTCCAGGGACGCAGAATCCACCACCTCCTTGGGCAGCCAATTCCAATTACCTTCTCTGTAAAGAATTACTTCCTAATATCTAACCTAAACCTCCCCTGACAGAGTTTAAGACCGTGCCCTCTTGTCTTACTGATAGCTGCCTGGAAGAGAGTGACACCCCCCCTGGCTCCAGCCTCCTTTCAGGGAGTTGTAGAGAGCGATGAGGTCTCCCCTGAGCCTCCTCTTCTCCAGGCTGAACACCCCCAGCTCCCTCAGCCTCTCCTCACAGGACTTGTGCTGGAGTCCCTTCACCAGCCTGGTTGCCCTCCTTTGGACCTGCTCCAGGACCTCAATCTCCTTCCTGAACTGAGGGGCCCAGAACTGGACACAGGACTCGAGCTGTGGCCTCACCAGGGCTGAGTACAGGGGCAGAATCACTTCCCTGGACCTGTTGCCCAAACAATACCTAGCTGACTCTGGCAAATACTTCAAGACACTGAGCATGGCCCCAGTGATGTCACACTGCATGTCTGTGGGTTGGTTCAACCTGGAAATTGTTTGGTACTGAAAAACCAGCAAGGCTGAGGGCTTTACTGGTTTTTCTTCCTTAGGACAAGTTGGTAAGAAGCAAAGGGGTAACAGAGGTGACTGCACAGGCAAGGTGGTGAGGCAGGTCAGGTCTCCTAGCTGTTATCTGGATGTTGGGAAGTTTAATGAATAATGAGAAAAAGCCACAGGAATGTAAGAGTCTTCAGTGCACAGTGCTTCAGCTGTCTCCTTTACATGAGCAGGCCAAGTAAAATACTAGTTGTCCATCTTATTCCTGTTCTGGTGGTGGTGAAAAGCTTTATCTGAGCAAGCTGTTCTGGGGAAGAAGTTCGCATATGGATGTATTTGATGATTTCCACTGTTCTGACTGGGTGAGGAATTGATCCTGCTAAAGAAACTGCATGCAAGTAAATGTGTTTAGTGTTGGATGTGAACTTGATTTTTCAAATGTGGACTCTGATAGCTGGTGGTGTCCCTAAGACCCTTAGGCATGCCACAGTCTCCCAGAACAGCCTGGGTATCAGATTGAAAAGCACCATTGTAGGGACAAAATCTCGTGAAGGACCAGAAGGTACAGAGGGCAGTATGCTGAAGTCTTTACAGCCTGGCTGCTGAGCCAAACATGTACATGTGGAACATCCTCTAGGCATCAGTGAGTTGACCAGCAGTAGTGCCTTTGGTGCTCTATTTTTCCATGTCCTGACTATGGCTTGGTGCAGGTGGGAAGCACAGAGGGCTTTCCCACTGAAGGGCAGGGCAGACATGTGCCTGCCGCTGTGCTTGAACTGGGGGACTGTGTCTTGCTGTCCAAATCTGGGAGCAAAATGTCAGCTCTTCAAAGGGCAAAGGCAACAATGTCAGGAGATGCCAAAGCAGAGCTTTATTCCTGATGCTAATACTGTAGTGTGTTGTTTCTTCCATTTATGTGTCAGGAAGTTCCCATGAGAAGACTTTTCCTTATCCCCCAAATGCCAAAGCCAGCCTAGTTTGATGTGAGTGTGTGTGGTAGTGAACACTCTCTCACCATCTTTGTGCTGTTGGAGTGATAGGCTCTTCCCTGAACGAGTTGTTGGTCTGGTCCTTGGCAAGTCTCAACCGCAGAAGGAACTCTACTGGTAGAACTTGATCCTTGGAGTCAGCACTGGGTCTGCCAGCACAAGCATTGAGACAGGACCAAAGCTTCCCTTTGCCATGATAGCACTGCTGGGAGTAACTGCTGGCTGGTTGGTATCTCTCATTCTTCATTTCCAGTTTTCTCCTGTCCTTGGCAATAGCATGGGGTTTCTCTGGTACAGTGGTGGGAGCTTGTGAATAGCCTGTGCGAGCATCTCATCTACTTTCATAAGCTTCAGCTCCTGTGATGGCTCTTCCAGCAGGCCCATAGCTCCTTTAGGTTGGTGTGCTGGGCTGCTTTTTTCTTGTGTTAGTTTTGTTTTGGAGGGGGTTGGTTTTGGTTGTTTTCTTATCGAAGAAGGAGTTTAACGATAATCTGCATCGTTATCTCACCTGGCTGTAAAGCCTGAGAGAAGGCAAGGGACAGGCAGCTTTTAGTGCAGCAGGGCTGGGTGAGGCAGCCTGCAGGGGGGAGAGAGTGTGGGTCTCGAACACCCTGTATGTAAGGGTTTCAGGGGGGGCAGCAGTGTGGGGTGAGATCACCACACTTTCTGCATAGTAACACTGTCCTCTTTCATCCATCCTCTGTGTGCTGTGTACCTCTGTAGTAGGGGCTTGGGGTTTTTTCCTCCATTGCCATCCTCCATGGCCTCCATCCAACTGGTATGGGACACGGCAGTAGCAGCTGGTGAGGGTGGAGTGCATTTGCCAGTGTTTGGTGATACCTTTGCCCTAAGCTAGAGTAGCAAATTTTTATCTAAATATGAAGCCGTGGCAATGTGAGCTCTGGAAGGGTTTATTTTTGCCAATGTGTTGAGGTTGCTGGGTGAGGAACGCAGATCCCCTTATTCTGCCCCTAAAACAGCTCCTAGGTGTTTTGGTGTAGCTCTCAAACCAACACAAGGTCATGGGTATGTGTTCTCCAGCCCTACTTATTATTTACAGCCAGGGAGAAGAAATCCATCCCTTTTCACCCTGCAGGTTAGGATTAATCTTTCTGTCCTGGTGGGGGTTATCCTGAAGCAACACCACCTAATCAGAAGGGAGTGACCTGGCAGCAGATGTGCTGGGATAGAGCAGGCTGAGGCCATTTAAATGTGAAACAGCTGGGGCAGATGTAGTAGTATCAGTAGTATGCCTGTAGTATCAGCTGGCATCTCTAGCAGTGCCCTGGGGTAGAAAGTTGGCCCTGACAGGGTTCCTTCCAGCTGGCACTGGCAGCCCTCCTGTCTGCCAGCTTTCGCTTCACCTGGGATGCTTGGAGCAGGGATAGCTGGGCTGCCAGTTAAAATATCCTTCCTCAGGCAGGTGGGCATCTCCAGTGGGAGACTTCTGCTTTGGAGCTCCTTCCAGCTCCTTCCAGCCCCTGCTCAGGTGTGGGAGGAGAATATTCTGTTGCTTTGATTGCACGGTCACCCTTTCTCTGCACAAGCAGCTTTGACTTGTGGATTTGGTTGTGAGTTTGCTGCTCTGGTAGATAGAAAGGAAAAGGCTCCGAGGACTCTCCCTTTGAGCACTGAGGTTTTGAAAAGATACTGATCTCCTTAGTTTTATTCTTATTTTTGCCTCCTCCCCTTCGACCTCCTCCTTCCCTCCCTTCTCCACCTACAACCTGTTAATGACAAAATTTAATAATGTTTACTATTAAGCGTGGGGATGGGAACTTCTGATAGCTGAGGACTTCCTGCATTTTCCTGACTATGTTCTGAGGCAAAATAGCAAGAAACCACAGCCTGGCATCTCCTTGAAAGTGCCCCTTTGCAGATTAAGTACCTTGACTTCAAGATGATGACTTCAACATCTAGGGGTTCATGAGTCACCTGGGAGCCATGCAGAGGTGATGCCCTGATGCGGGGAACATGTGAGTGGGACAACAGAGAAGAGCTGGGCTTCGAAACTAGGGGTAGGGTTCAGTTAGCAATGAAGAAGAGTGGGGATAGGGACATTTTTCTCCATGTGTGGCTGCACCCTTCCTGACAGATCTCAAGCCAGGCAGAACAATCTTCATTGCTGCTCCATGTGTTACAGGTGGAGAAACTGAGGCTGGAGAGGAGGGTGGGGAGACCCTGTGCCTGGTGTGCCCACCACCCACTAGCAGAGGTGGAAAGAGGAGTGCCATATCTAGTGTTCCCTTTTCCAAGTCTCACACTTGTGGGCATCTGTTGGGGAGATAATGAATCACCATAGGTTGTTTTGTTTTGTTTTGTTCTTTTTTTTAGCTTGAACTTATGACTTACTGGTATTTGCATCTCAAGGAAATGGTTGTAACTTGTTTCTCTGTGTGTTATCTGTGCATGCAGCATCATTGCTGGGGTAGTTCTCATTGCTCTCAGCAGTTACCCAGCATGATATGGTCAGCATGCATTCTCCTTGCTGGGCTGTGCAGAATCCAGCAGTGCTGCAGGATGCAGGTAACTAAGGGAGAAGGCCAGGGCTGCTGCAAAACTGGGGAAAGCTCTCCTTTGTATGCTTTTCCTTCCAGGGGCATATTTTGTTCCAAAGCTGAGACCTGGGTTGCATCTAGGTGCAATTAAAAGGCCAGGTGCCCCAGGGAGAGCCCAGATCTTGGCCAGGCTGCACCAGAGAGTCTGAAAACTGCATCAAGGCTGCAGGTACTGCCTAGGGTCACACAAAACCATCTCACTGGACACATAATGAGTAATTGCTCATGGCTGTCGGTGATTGCACCTCTGTTTTCTTCTTCCCCTTTGCTTTTTCTGGAGATTGATTGCTATGGTACAACTGGGACACTGCATAGGCAATGGAGAAGTGTAAACTTGGGTGTGCGTTGGCAGGTTGCCTGCACCAGAATTGTGTGAATCTTGAGCATTTGTCTTTTCAATGCGTGGTGCCATTTGGAGACAGAGATGTCCATGTGAAACTCCCTGCTCAGAGCGTCTGTTGCATCTCTTTCCCTCCTGTTCTCCCTCTCCCCGCCACTAAATGTTGTTCTGGTGTCTTGCAGGCACAGGAGAATAAGGCAGGATGGATGTGTATGACCCTCAGACACTGGGTGTTATGGTCTTTGGAGGTTTTATGGTGATATCAGCCATTGGAATCTTCCTGGTGTCCACCTTCTCCATGAAGGAGACATCTTATGAGGAGGCCTTGGCTAAGCAACGCAAAGAGCTTGAGAAGACCCAGCAGCAGAAAATAGAGAAAAAGAAGAAAGAGAAACCTGTTGAGAAAAAAGGAAAAGCAAAGAAAAAGGAAGAGAAGCCCAATGGGAAGATCCCAGAGCAGCAGCTGACTCAGGAAGTGACTGACTCTTCCAAGGAAGTGGTTCTTGAGCCTGCTGTGGTGCCTGACCCTGTAACAGTTGAGTCTCCGATTGCAGCAGTATCAGTGCCCCCCCAAGAAAAGGAGAAGCCTGCTCCATCACCTAAGGAGAAGAGGAAGAAAGAGAAGAAGGTGGCAAAGGTAGAGCCTGCTCCTAGCCCAGTCTTGACTTCACCCCCTGTCAGTGTCCCCAAAAGTTCTTCTGTCTTGGAGGTGACCCCTAAGGAGGTGCCTGTTGTGGCTGTGCCGCCAGTTGGCACACAGCAAAGTGCTCCAGTCAACATCTCTGTCACCATTAAGAAAAGCGATTCTCTTCCGACCCGTGAGGAGCAGAAGCATGATGGACCTGTCAAGAAGAAGGCTTCATCCAAGAAGAAGAGTGAGCCAGGTAAGGCAGATTTCCTCTGCATATATCCCCATTGAGTCAGACAGCTGGGCATCTTGATGCTGTTAAACCAGAACTGTCCTTATCCTGAGGTCTCTTCATTTTTCTTTAGTGCTGGAAACAGGGCAGCTGTAGCAAGGTTGTTGCTGGTGAGGTGGACCATGTGTGCCAAGGTGAAGGCGGGTTGAAATAGGCTGTATTGGACTGCAGTTCTCTCTGAGGGGAAGTAGAGCTGAAGTAATGAGTTTATTGACTTGTTTTCACTACTTGGTATGTGGTTCCTTGGTCCAGCACACAGATGTTACGAAGTTACAGATTCCTCTCAGATTTGCTGTTGTGTTGGGCATTTCTGAGTAGCTCTGTACACTGAGAGTGAACAGGAGGTGTATGTGCCTGTACTGGGAGAGGTAGCAGCTGCCAAGGTGCTGAACATCTGTGTGGAAAGCCCAGACGAGGTGTTTTCTCCTGATTAATATAACTGTGCAGGAGCTCTACCATTCCTCGTCCAAGGAGGTGGGTCACTGCTACAGTTTCTTCCTTCTTCAGTGCCCACAGGGATGCACTTCTCTAACACTGAAAAAGATGGCCCTAAATCCAAGCTATAACAGTTGAGGGAATATGGATGGGAGATGAACTCCTAGCACTTTTTAAGCTGGGAGGTTTTTTTTGCTGCTCTGAACATCCCCTCCTTTGCGTATGAAGGGCGGGTCCTGCATGTCTTAAAAGCCAAAAGTGGTGTCTTAGCTGCTCCCATGATTTTTCAAAGGAAATCTCTCTGCAGTATTTGCTCTAAGATGCAGACTGCAGTTTGACCAAGGTGTTGAGGGCAGCCTTTTAGAAGCTGTGTTCTCTCCTCCTTGAAAGCAGAAGCAACAAAGAATCTTGTGGCAGATAAAAAGGAGTGTTCAAAGGCATGAGCTTGGCACTGAAACAGATGACAAGAGTTCTGTGGGGTATTCTTCTCTTGTGTGGTTCATTTTTAGCTTCCTGCTGAAAAATTTGCTTGCAAGCTGCTAGCATGTACTCAGATCCCAGGTCTTCACCTGTGGCAGCAGGAGCCACACTCTCCCATAGGACTCCTGTGGGTACCTGATCTGGGCTGCAGCTTCCCAGGCGTAGGGCTCTGCACAAGGGCCATCCATGACTCCCATGTCCCCTTGGGTCTGAGAAGTGGCTCTTCAGACCCCTCATCCCTGCTGTGCTTTTCCCACGTAAGCTTTGCCACAGGGCTGCATCTTGTTTGGCCTCTTCCTTTGGCAAGGCGCAAGGTTTCCAAACTCTGTGAATGGGCTCGGCGGCAGCTTGGGCTTCCTTTGGCTACAGCTTGGCAGGCTGCCCCGGATCCCTGTGCCAGCTGCAAGGTGGGGTTTGCGTTGTGCTGGCCTTGTGCAAGGCTCGCTTGCGCAACACCCCTGGGTCATGGTCAGAATTTCGCTTGGTGGGTTCCTCCGCCCAGCGGGACCAGGCCAAGGGAGGTGATGTGCTGTCCTACATCTCTGCTGCTGCTGGTGGGTGAAGTGTGGACCAAGCTCTTGTGTCCCCGGTTGCATGAGATAGTGGAGCTGCCCTGATGGGAAGTGGCTGCTGCTGGGGAGACAGATTTTGATGCTGCCAGAGCTTAGTTCTGCCTTCTCAAATGGATCTTCCAGAAGTTGCGAGCAAACAGTGTGTGCTGGAGCCGCTGGGTGTTGCCAGGCTTTACCACTCTGTTGCTGCAGTGGGGTGACCATTGCTGCCTGGCAGATGCCCATCCAAGCGCTCTCACACCCCCCTCCTTGACTAGATGGGGGAAAAATTAAGAGGGGTAAGTTTGAGTTCAAGATAAAGACAGGGCAATTGTTTAGCAATTACTATCACAGGCAAAACAGACTTGACTTGGAGAAAATTATTTAATTTGCTTCCAATTAAAATAGATGACAAAAAGGAGACACAGTTAAAGCAACACCTTCCTCCCCTGCTCTTCTTCACTCTGTCCCTCCACAGTCTTGTACCTGCCTTCCCTGTGTGGTGCAAGGGGCTGGGGGTTGTGGTCAGTCCATAACAGCTTCTCTTTGCTGCTGCTTCCTTCTCACACCTTTTCCCTGCTCCACCATGGTGTCCTCCATGGGCTGCAGTCCTTCAGCATGAACTTCCTCCAGCACCGGCTCCTGTTCCAGAGGCTGCAGGGGAATCTGCTCCGATGCATGCAGCACCTCCTCCTCCTTCATCTCTGACCTTGTGCTTGGGAAATCCAAGCTCTACATTCAAGAGACCCTAATGTTAACCGCTTTAGAGGCTCTGGGGCTACTGAAGTCCAAACTGCTTTTCTTCTGGAATTTTTTAGGAAAATAAGCCTGCTGGGCACGGAACCATTGTCCAGCACCCTCTGTCCCTCCTGACCACACGCACTGTGGTCCTACTACAGCATAGTGGTCCCTGATACTCCTTGGCTTTCCTGAGTTAGCAGAGGGGTAGGGGTAGGGTTGCAGTTGTGGTGTTCCCTTAGCAAAGACCTGGAATAACCTGTCAGCTGAAAGGTGGGAGATGACCTTGATGTGCTTTGCATCACCTGCATGGGGTGATGTCCCTCAGCAAGGTTGTATCGTGGTGCAGTCCAGCTTGTGATGCCCAGCATGTCTCTGCTCCCTGGCACTGGCAAAGCATTCCCAGCTCTTGCTGGGAATTACTGAGTTTAATGGAGGATGGTAGCAGGGTGGTGGGAGCTATAGTAGAGCCAGGCAGAGGTAACAGCTGGGTCAAGAAGCAGAAACGTGGTAACTATAATCTCCAGCACTTCTCATATTGCTTTCAATTAGAGAAGTATCAAACTTGACTGTGGGAATCTGGGTGGATGCTGATGTGAAATGGCAATTTTGGGCTTAAAGCCAGCTGGGATGACACTACTCAGCTCTGCCATCAGCTCAAGCAATCCTAACACATCCTCTTTCCCCTGTAGCACCCGCAGACTCAGATGGGCCCCTCTATCTGCCCTACAAGACTCTTGTATCCACTGTCAGCAGCATGGTGTTCAGCGAGGGGGAGGCCCAGCAGCTCATTGAGATCCTGACGGAGAAAGCAGGCATCATCCAGGACACTTGGCACACGGTAGGGCTGCCAACATATCACAGAATGTTCAGGTTGGAAGAGACCTCCAAGATCATCCAGTCCAACATTTGACTAACACCACAGTCAACTACTAAACCATGTCCTTAAGGACCAGGTCCAAATGCCTTTTAAATGTCTCCAGGTATGGTGACTCCACCACTGTCCTGGCAGGCTATTTCAGTGCCTCACAACCCTCTCAATGAAAAAATATTTTCTAACATCCAGCCTAAACCTCTCCTGGTGCAGCTTCCATCCATTCCATCTGGCCCTTTCAGTTTACTAAGAAGAAGAGGCTTTTTCCCTTCTCGCTCCAACCTCCCTTGAGGTACTTGAAGAGAGCTATAAGGTCTCCTCTCAGCCTCCTCTTCTTCAGACTAAACATCATCATGGCCACCTGCTGCTGGGGCTCTGCCGGGCTGTCAGGAGGTGCAGAGGGGAGGGAAGGTGTCATGTTTTCTGGCCGGCTCGTCCTGAGGCTCAGTCCTGCAGAATGGAGCTGAATTTTCTCCTGGCCCAGAGGGCAGGATCCCACGCATCTTGGGTGGAGGAATGGGTCTGGAGGTGGTGGTCCCCACTGATGTGACACCCTTCTCTGGCAGGCCACGCAGAAGGGTGACCCAGTTGCTGTCCTGAAACGCCAGCTGGAAGAGAAGGAGAAGCAGCTCGCCACTGAGCAAGAGGATGCAGTTGCTGCCAAAAACAAGCTGAGGGAGCTGAGCAAGGTAAGTTCTGTGTGGCCCTCCCGGCATCCCTGACATGGGCTCTGCTCCCCATGGCTTGCCATGTGCCTCGCGCTCCCTGCATGTCACCCTGGGAGGTGAAGTCCAAGGGCTGTCTGGGCCCTTCACCTGTTTGCTGTTTTCTCCCTCAAAATGGGAGGAGTTCCATGCCTGCCCTTCTCTCCTGGGCCTGATCCAGCCCAGGGAGGCACCAGCCCAAAAAGTCTCAGGGTAGTATATGTTGGCAGCCACAGGAGAAGCCAGGGAAAGCCCTTCCCATAAGAAACTGCAGCTCTCTGCTGCTTTATGAAGGAAAATAAAGCATCTTCTCATCTCTACCAGGATCCCCTGAGCTGAGGAGGTAGTCATCGTTCCCTTTTTAAGGACCCTAATCCTATTTACAGCCTCCTTCCCTGACTCAGCCCCCTACTTCCACCTCTTTTTGGCTTTTGAAGAATCTGGCAGAGGGCACAGCCATCCTATGCACTCGAGGGCTGTGCTGAACCCCTGCCTGTGCAGCCTGCACAGGGCAGCAGCACAGCATTGCCCAGATGGCCAACAGAGCATCCCTGCTTTGGCAGGGAGTGGAAAGTGTGTTTGTTTGTTTGGGGATTTTTTTTTGTTCATGTGTAATTTCCCTGCTTTGCTCCAAACTTTTTGGGGTGTTATGCATCCTAGGGAGTGCAAAAATAAAATTCCAGGGTCTTTCTCCTCTTTCTTAGATGGCCCACTGTGGAGCAACAGTGGCATCCAGTGGCCACAGAGCCCAAAAACAAAACACGGGAGGAAATGTAAGAGCTAAACAGTGTAGCTGGGCACAGAGGCAGCTCTGAAAGGGCTGAACTTTTAAGTCGTCTGTGCTAGGAGGCCACTGGTTTTGCATCCCCTTAGAGCAGGGAAACTCACGCACTGAGGACTAACTGGGTGACTTCTCTCCTGGAAGGAGCTGGCGGTTGAGCGGGCCAAGGCTGTGGCTGTGGAGGGCAAACTGAAGGAGCAGCTGCTCACCCGTGAGCGGGAGATTGCGGCGGTGCAGGCACGCATGCAGGCCAGCTACCAGGACCATGTCAGTGAAACACAGCAGCTCCAGGGCAAGGTGAGCCCCACACTGTGCTCTGCATCTTCCTCTGGCTGCCAGGTGGCTTTTGCTGGCAGATGTGAGGTCATTTGGAGAAGACTGATATGTGTGAGAGGACCAGAGCATCAGGGAGGGGTGAGACCCCTCGATGCTCCTGGACCATGGTCCCTGAGGGAGAGGAGGCATGTGGGAGCATCCTCATGGGATGTTGCATCTTTCGGGTCTGTCAGCATCAGTAGACACCTCCCTGTGTTGCCAAGTCTCTTTTGCTCATTGACTGCGATTTAAAGGGGCCAGCAGTGGCATTCATCCCTGTTGGGCTTCTCTAGATCCGGACCCTGCAGGAGCAGCTGGAGAATGGCCCCAACACGCAGCTGGCTCGCTTGCAGCAGGAGAACTCCATCCTGAGGGACGCCCTCAACCAGGCCACCAGCCAGACAGAGAGCAAGTAAGGCCGGGACAGGGGGCAGGGGACAAAGCATGGGGCACCCCATGGCAAACCCTAGGGTTGGCTGGCCATTGTGCTTAGCCACCCCCTTTTTTTAAAGGTGCTTCTACACACATCCCAGCTAGTAGAAGTAGAGGAGGGATTGAGGAAGAGCTTGCCAAATGGCTTTTTGGGGGCTAGCAGGGGAAACAAGGATGTTCTTCCTAAGTGGAAGGGTAGGGGATTTCCTTTCTTACGTTGGGATCACCTGTGCTGATGCTAGAGCCAACAGGCAATGGAGGGGGTGAGAGGGCACCAGGAGGCACTGTGGCATTTTCTCCCATAGGGGAGCTCGTAGTTTCAAACTTCAGAAGAAGTGTATTTTGCTCTTTGATAGAAGTGATGCTGCAGAGAACTGAGACCTGCCCAGTGCGTGCAGAACAAATGAGAGCTAGGTGGAAGAATTTCATACTCCTTTTTATAGAAAGCCTGAACTGGCTGGTGATTAACAGTCAAATAATTACAGAGCGGACTCCAGCTGCTTTGAGCTGTTCCTCTTGTGTCTGGGAACACAGATCCTCGCGTCCTCTACTTCATGAGAAAGGAATGTCTCCTATGTTTGAAACAGAGCTTTTGAAAGTGATTTGTCATCTCTTTCCACCCCTTCCCTGAAGGACCAGGCGTGTCCTAGAAACAGCTGATCTCAACCATTGAGATATTTCAAGTCCTGTAGCAGGCCCACAGGAGGATGTGTTCCCCCCTAGGTAACATCAGAGATGCTTGACTAGCCTGCAGGCTAAAACCCTTCTTCTCTTGCTGCAGGCAAAATGCTGAACTGGCCAAGTTACGTCAAGAGTGCAACAGGCTAATGAAAGAGCTGTCTGAGAAATCAGAGGTGCTGCAGCAAGAAGAGCAGCAGAAGAAGAGCTGGGAGATCAAAGTGGCAGCCTCTGAGAAGCAGATTGAGCAGCTACAGGTCAGGCAGGCACCAGCAAACCCACTCCCCTTGCAGAGACTGGGTGGGTGGTTAAATGACATGGGATCTGTGGACTTAGCCATGGGAAGAGCTTGGAGGGAACGAGCACCCAGAGTTGGAAAGCAAGCTGCCTTGCTGACCTCTTAATTGCCTCCCCCCATTAGTTTGTCATATGCAATGCCATGTTTGTGCAGCATCACCAGCAAAGCCCAGGGAGCATGATGCCTGGTTGAAGCTGTTGTTTTTGCTCACCTGTGAAGTGCATGAGCCTGATGTGAAGGTGTGGGGCAGAATCCTAGATGGTGCACTCTGCTGAGCCCCATCAGTCCTTGCTCAAGTGGATGTGGCTGCTCACTCAACTCAGCTTTATTTAAGCCTGTTGCTCTTCCTCCTTGGTACAGGAGGTAGAGCTTGTGGCTTTATGTGTTGTCACAAGGGTGTGGTTGGGTTTGGGGTTTTTAGGGCTGTTTAAAGAACACTTCCCAAACAGAGCCTCTGAGCATGCTATTGGCGGAGGAGCATCAGTTGCATTGCTGTCAGGCTGTACCAATGCAGGGAAGAGCATCTTCTGGGGAGGGTGGCAGCACTCCTGCTGGGGTTGGACTAAGCTGGAAGCTGGGAGTATTGATCCCAGGTGCCCTGAACCCAGGAACTTGAACTTCATTACCCCAGGGATGGCAGACAGGGTAAGGGATGTGATGCATTCCTCCTGCAAGTGCTGTCATCTCCAAATTGCCTCTTTGCAAAGGGGCTGTGTATGCCAAAATGATTCTGTAGAAATGAGCAAGGAGCCCTCATTATCCTTGGTCTGAATTTTTTGGGTACCTGGCGATGCACATCTCTTTTTGGTGGGTGGGTTTTGGCCCCTGATGCTTTTGCAGTTCAGGAGCAAGGGGGGGTTGGGGGCATGCAGCTGGCTTCAAGGCAGAAGCCACCTCCCTAGTTCAAAACACCAGCTTCTAGGCATGGTTTTAGGAGAGCTTCTCCAGGGCTGTCAGCTTGCTACACACCTTAGTACTAATTAAATAAATCATACTAGCTGGAAGACTTTAAAACCAGCAATGTGTTAAAAGTGAGAATGTGCTCCACAATAACACCTGGAACTTTGAGCTGAGGAAATGGTGTCAATTCCTCAGAAAATGAAAAAATGCTGTTTTATTAGTGGTGTTGGAAGCATCACTCAGACAGATATGGGACTCCTGATTTACCTTCTTTTGTCCTCTCCGTGCAAATCAACATTTCTCCATCTGCCAGGGTGCAACTTGTATTTGTAGGGCTGCTGATCTGCAGCGCTCTCCTCATCCTCCCCCTCTGCCTTCCCCCTCAAAGTGCCTTCCTTCACTAGGCCTCTTCCTCACTGCTTTCCAAGATGGAAAATAAAAAAGTCTTCTCTGGCCCAAGCCACACAGAAAATTCCTCTGTATGTGGAAACATGTGGCTGGGTGTCTCCATCCTGCTAAGCACCGTGGCAGTACCTCTCCTTGCTGGTCTGGGGCTGTGTATTAGGACCAGGGCTTTTAGAGGTTTTCAGAGCCTAGCTCTCCAGGGGGGAGGATGGCCGTGGCCTTGGCCCAGAACTGAGACATTAGGGTGTTGTCTGCTTCCCACTTAAGGGCTGGCAAACGATAAAACACGAGTGTGAGGCATCATGCTTCATGCAGAAGGTGAGAGTGGAGAAGAATGACTTAAATCTCATCCCCCCAAAAAAATCACAGCATAAAAATAACATTAGGCGACACGTGGAGCTTTGTTTCAAATTGGCTGGGGTGCCTCTCACGCTATGGAAAGCCTTCTCTTCCTGCTGTGCAGGCTTCCCAAAGGGAGATGGAGGCGACACTGCAAAAGAGGCTGGACGAAGTAAGCGAGGAGCTCCGCAAAACCCAGACCAGCTACAAAAGCTTGTTAGCAGAGGCAGAAAAGACCAGAGGACAGCAGCAGAGCATTGGTGGTGAGGACCTTTGATCAGGGGTAACGGTGGAGCAGGCTGAGAGCTTTCAGGCCTGGGTGCTTGGTGGGGCTGGTTGCAGCAGGACACTAAATGCAGGGATGAGTTAGGCTGCCTGGTGTCACTTCGAGCAAGACATGGGACTAGTCCATGGTCCTATCCTAGGATGTCATCCCAGTGCCTCTCCTCTATGCTGTTCAGTGGTTTAAAACTGGAAAAGGGGAGATTTAGGTTAGACATTAGGAAAAAATTATTTCCTGTGAGGGTGGTGAGACACTGGAACAAGTTGTCCAGGGAAGGTGTGGATGCTCCCTCCCTGGAAGAGTTCAAGGCCAGGCTGGATGGGGCCATGAACAACCTGATCTAGTGGGAGGTGTTCCTGCCCATGCATAGGGGGGTTGGAAACCAGATGATCTTTAAGGCCTCTTCCAAGCCTAGCCATTCCATGATTCTGTGCCTCCTGAGAGCATCCATGGCCAGAGCTTCTTTGGCCAAGAGTTTTGCTTGTGCAGGGCAGGGTGGAAAGTCTCCAAATTTGTTTGCACCTACCTTACTGTGTTTCTCATCTCCAACAGAGCTGCAGGCCAAGCTGCTGAGCTCTGAAGCAGAGGTTAAAAGCAAGTTGCTGGAGCTGGACAGTGTGAGGAGGAAACTGCAGGATGCCTGCTCAGAGAATACCAAGCTCCTGGAGAGGATCAAATCCATAGAAGCGCTGCTGGAGGCAGGCCAGATGAGGGAGGCAGAAAAAGACAGAGACTTGCAGGTCACACACTCGTTTGATTGGAGTGGGAGGAGGAGAGGGGGTCATGCTTCTTAAGCTGGTGTTTTTGCACTGTGTTAACACAATACTTGTGTTATCTTTCCTCTGGGATCCCTTCTGGGATGTTGCAGAAAGGGCTGACCTGCATTGCATGCCTAGTGCAAGTAATGAAAGTGCTTTCTTTCTTCCAGGCAGCCAATGAAGCAGAAATGAAGCAGCTGCAGTCCAGGTGGGTTTAGGTGCACATAGAGGCTGCTATAGCACCTCCAGCTTGCTGTCTGTGTGTCCCAGACTTGCCTGGGTGCTGAGTCCTGCGGGTGAAAGCTTCCTACCCTCTCTGTTAGGCAGGCTTGGGGACTGCAAACCTGGCCAACACAGCTGTTTAAAATATGAATCTGCTCCAGTGCTGGCCGCAAGTAACAGCCAATCCATTCCGAAGTGAGACTGTAATTGCTGGCCAGGCACATGGAGGCTGTCTGGCCCTGCAGGATAGGAGGTTTGGGTGGTGTTGATGCTGGAGGTGGGATGTCTCTGATTCAAGCCCCTGCTCAAAGCTGGGCCACTCAGAGGAGACTTTTTAAGGATATTTCCAGGTATCTCCAAGGATGGAGAGTCACGACCTCTCTGAATCTCTGGTCCAGTGTTTGGCAACTTTGTCTTCCCAGTGCAGAAAGTTTTCCTGGTATTTGATTGGAATTTCCCATGTCATGATTCATGCATGCTGCCCTTTGTCCGTGCTCTGCACAGCTCAGAGAAGGCTCAGGCTCTGCACAGAGGAGAGTTTCTCAGATAATCCCACTGCCAGCAAGCATCCAGTGTCTCTTCAATGGAGGGCAGCAGTTCAGTTGTCCTAGGTGTCCTAGGTCCTTGGGTGGTTCTTGTCAAAGACCTGAACCTTCCTTGGTCTGCTCGAGCTGCGGCTCCTTTGAGGGCAGATGGTGGACCTGAGGGCGTGGAGAGAAGCTGCAGGTATCTGGCTGGCAGTCCGGATTTATGGTTACTGAAGATAGTAGGATGATGCTTTCAAAATGCAGAGCTGTGAACTATCTCGGTCTAACAAACCATGGACAGGAGTGTGTTGGGAGCAGTCCTAGTAGTGTAAGGTTGAATTTGTAGATTTTTGATCAGGTTACTTCTTCCTCTTGGCCTGGGTGTACAGAGAGCCAGCTATCACTGATATTGCTGATAAGCCAGTAGAAAACTAGATTCCATGCCAACTTTGCCTTGGACGTGGTTTTTAGTCCCCACTCCCTCTTATTTCCGCTGTGTGTAGATCCCGGAGCAGACCGGGATAGGAAGGGCTGTGGTCCCCTTCTGGACAGCTCGCTACCTGGGAGGGAGGTGGATGCTGAGACTCACTCCTGCATCCTGCCCTTCCAGGCTCCAGGAGAAGACAGACCAGCTCTCGTCCTTGGAAAGGAAAGCCACAGAACTGCGAGAGGCAGTGGAACAACAGAAGACCAAAAACAATGTACGTGAGTGAACTGGGCTCAGCTTTTGCTGCTCTCAGTTTTTTTCCTGCAAAACTCACATCTCTGGCATTTGAATGGACAACCCATTTTAGTCAACTACCGATGGCTCTGTGGGACAGCCAGAGGCTTTTCCATCTCCACAGAGCACCGAAGGTATTGCTTTGTCTGGTGGAAAGCCCAAATCCCCCTGGCAGGCTGAGCTGCTCCATCTGATGGGCTACATCACACAATGTGCTGCCTGGGTGCAGGACCTGGTAAACCAGGGAGATCCTATCCCAGCAAGGTCAAGTCAATCTGTGACGAGTGGTCCCTCATTTGTCACTCTGCTGCTATCCCTCTACTGCAAGGTGGTATCAGTTGTCTGGAGGCTACCTAGGAGCCCTCCACTTAGCCTTAGTCCTCTCTAGATAGTTTCTAAGCATTCTGAGGGTTCCTTCTAGAACTCCTGCCTTCATCGAGCTCTGCTCTGCTCCCCCAAGGCCACTGTCTAAGTGATGTGTGCATTGGGTCACTGCAAGGATGGAGGGGAGTGGGTGCATGGGGGTGGGATGGAAGATTCTTGACAAAAGCCATGAGCTGATGCCCTTTTCCTTGAGCAGAGACTTTGAAATCCTCTGCAGTGCCATCAAGGAGCTTGGTGGCCTTTGGCTTGATGAATGGCTTATTGCCCTCTGTGTGTGGTCTTGGCAGGACCTTCGTAAAAAGAATTGGAAAGCAATGGAAGCGTTGACCACAGTGGAGAAAGCATGCGAGGAAAAGCTACTTGCTGCTATGAAAGCAAAGGTGAGCCTGGCATTTCTCTCTAGCAGTGATGCTGGCATTGTGACGGAAACATACAGCCTCCCCAGAGATGCTTGTCCTGGGTTGCCTGCTTCCTCTGAGGAGCAGGACTGGCCCAGCCCTCCAGCCAGCTTCTCCAAATCATCAAGGACCGTGTATTCCCTGTACAGGTCATGGCTGGGGAACCAAGGAGGTGGGTGAACTGGAAGGGACTTTTTGTGGTTCTCTGCAGCAGCAGCAGCAGTTTTCTTGCCTGGTTTCTCTGTTCCAGCTCACCTCTGTAGGCACAGAAAAGCAGGACCAGTACTGATAGCCTGGCTGGCAGGCATGCAAGACCTTCACCCCATGCCAATTTGTCCTTTTACAGGAAGAGCTGGCCCAACAGTTGGATGCGCTCCAGTCCCGAACCAAAGAGATGCTGCTCTCTGCCCTTCCTGGAGTTGTGGTGTCCTCACAGCAGGTGGGCATGGGCTTTCTCAGACCCCTGCAGAGCCTCTATGTCATGGAAAGAACAGATATGTAAGTGTCGTTTTTCTTCCTTGTTCTCTTTTTCTCACACTCAGGATTATGATACATGGCTACAGGAGTTTAAGGAGAAGACCATGGATGTAATGAAGCAGCAGACAATTACAACAGAGCCCACGGCAAGTGAAGGAGATGGAAAGTGGAGTGGTGAGGGAGTGACTGAGGTTCACTTATTCCTTTTTCTCACCTCTCTCCCCATCCCTCCCCTCTCCTTTCAGGATTCAGCACTTAAATTAAAAGAGGCAGAGGAAGCGCAAAGCACTTTACAAGCAGAATGTGAGCAGTACAGAGCTATCCTTGCAGAGACGGTAGGTTGCAGCCCTTTGCGCTGTGTTCATCTTCCCCTAGAAATACCTTTTGAAATGTTTTCTGGCATGCCAGGCTGCCCAAAGGGTGGGCATCCCTCAGAATGTTGGGGGTCTGCTATGTGGATGACTATTTGCCAGTGAGACAAGGAAACAGAAGAAACCTGAATTCCTAGAGCTCTTCTTCAGCCTAACTGTGCTGGAAACCTTCCTGGTGGTGGTGGTGTTGGGCTGTGGCACAGTAAGGCGTCATCAGGAGAGTTTGTTGAGCCAGCCTAGGAGCTGGGAGCCTGTAGAACCAGCTGGGGGCACCTAATTCTGTCACCTGTGCTTTGGCCCAAATGTTTGGAGTGGTATTGCCAGAGCTTCCAGCCCTCACTCTCCTTGGCTTAGGAGAGCTGGAGGGAGGTTTAGGCTCAGCTGAGGCTTTGCCAACAGGAAGGAATGCTGCGAGACCTGCAGAAGAGCGTAGAGGAGGAGGAGCAGGTGTGGAAAGCAAAGCTCACAGCATCTGAAGAGGAACTCCAAAAGGTGCGTGTTTGGGGCACATCTGGATTTGTCACTTGTGGAGCTGAACAAGAGCAGAGGGGCTGTCGGCTATAAAAAGGATGGTGGCCCTTCCTGCCAACCATCAGCTCTTGAGATGTGGGGACTTTATCCTCTCCCCAAATCCACCCCTGCTCTCACCAAACCAGCAGATAAGAAGCCCACCTCATGTGGGAGCTAAGCCTGGTGTGTGCCTAGACCCTGCCAATGGAGGTGGGGGAATGATTGCAGCTCTCCCATTCAGGCATGGTTGTTAGGAAACCTCAGCACTGCTTCAAGTAATCCAAGCTCTGATGCTTGGAAATTGGGCTGTGCCTTCCTGGTGGGCTTGACAGAAGGAGAGCATGTGCAGGGCTCTTGGATTCCCATTTTCTGAAGAACTTGGCCTGCTCTCAAAACCCAGCCTGACCTTGGCATTCGTTGAGCCCTCAGAAAGGAGCTGAAGTCCAAGCCACGTTCTGCATATGATTTTGAGTCCATCTGTCTGTCTAGCTCTGGGTACTTGCTCTTCCTAGTTAAAAAGCCAGCTGGCAGCTGCCAGGGAGCTGTTGTTGTCCAGGTGTTTGGTGGGGAGTGTGTTTTATGAGTTCTTATGACTTAGCTGTTGTCTAGGAGAACTTGGCTGTCTGTGCCTGTCCTGCAAAGGGTACTTTAGTTATCTCCTCCCTCTTGAATGCAGAACTGAGATGAAGATACTTACCACAGCCTGGCTGCTCCCCATCTGTGGCATGGGGTTTTGAAGTTAACTGGGGATGCAGGGGCATGGGGGAGCTCTTGTACAAGAGATCTTTGGTTTCTCAGCTCGTTGCTTCTGCCAGCACTGCTGAGGGCTGGTGTAGGATTGCATGGGGATGACGTGGCCGACGGCTGGTGTGCGTGACGAGATGAACGTCTGGTGGTTAGGGCAAGTCCAAGAGCAGTCCTGCCTCTCTGTGGAAAAGATGCGAATTCCTCCTTTCTGAGTCCTCTTCACATATCGGTCCAGGTTGAAATGCAAACCCCATCCTTTTCTGTTAGCTTGGCTTCTCCTCATAGCAGAGCCCCATGATACCTCATTGGAATGTGTACCTGTCTGCTCGTCCAAACCACAGGTGCTCTTAGTAGGAAACCAGCACCAAGCCTAGTGCCAGTTTCTTGGGTGTTGAAAGCTGACTGCAGCAGCTGAAGTTCTGCAGGCAAAAGCTGTTGCCTTGCTGCACAGTTTATGTCCTGGGCTTGTTGGATTCATGTTCTCTGGGAAGAGGAGTTCCTGTCCTGCAGGCTGTGGAGCTCTCCTTTGGTGTCAGGTCTCTTCTCCACTTGGGTACAGGATGAAGGAGGAGAGGTGGGAGTGAAACACTTGCCTGTTCTTTTGGTTGAACAAAAGGTGCTCAGTGTCTGCATGAGATGACTGACCTTCTCTGATCCTTCTGGCTTAGTCACAGCTCCAGCTGAAATCCCTTGAAGACATGGTAGAGAAGATGAAAGCAGATCTGCAGAGCACAGACCAGGTAGGGTTTTTTTGGTACACAAGAAGGTCCTCTACCCATCTGGCACATGTGTGTGTGGTTCTTGGGCTGAGTCAGAATTCACCTCCTGACTTGCCCTGGGGAAGGGAGGCTTGGACCATAGGATATCTTGGATGTGTTGGACCTCAAATGATCAGCCTCATCCTGCTTTCCTCCCTTTTAATCAAGATAAAGGAATACACCTCTCTTCTGGAAACACAACTGGAAAATCACTTGGAGACAGCCAGCTCTGAGCGCCAAAACTACACAAAAGAAGTTGAAGTTGTAAGTGTGGTGGCCATTACCTTCTTAAACTCTTTTTTCTTCTAATCCTGGCTCACTACCTATCCATCTTTTGGGAACTTGGGGAGTGCCCTGGCAATCTTGCATCTTTGGAAAGGAGTTAAAAAACAGAGGGAGGTGTTTGCTCTGGTCTGTTTTGTAGACACCTAAAGTCATTACATCAATTGGCAAGATGATAGGACAGGGAGATCTGTATGGAGATGCTGTCCAGTGGACCTCGGTGGCCTGTGGCATTTCAGGGCCTCAGGTGAGAGGCAGCTGCCTCACAGCCATCTCTCTGAGCAGGCATCAGCAGGCAGGTTAGCAAATGATGCCATCATCATGGCCTCTTTGAGAACATGTTGCATCATAAAATTGCTTCCTTGGGCCAAAGGGCTCTGAAACAACTGACTAAATGGACTGCTCTTTTCCTTTCTGTTCCTCTGTTCTGGCAGTTGAGGCAGCTCTTGTCAGAGTCCCAGGATCAGCTGGAGGCAGCAAAGTTGGAAGCACAGAAGCAGAGCAAGGAGCTCGCCCTGGTAAGGGGGGACCCCCAGAACTGCTGTGCTAGGACTTCACTGCTCTGCCTGGGTCTGGTTTGCAAACCCAGCTGTGGGGCTGGTGTCTTCTCTGTGGGTTTGAGGAGGCGAGGAAAGCACAGCCAGCACATGGGGGAGCCTGGTGCTGCTGATCACCAGATGTTTGAGACCCCAGAAGATTTTTCTTTGCCTGCCTTTCCTCCCTGGTTGGGGGTGCGAAGGAAGGGAGAGCTGCAAGGCTCACACAAGCTGGCAGGTAGCAGAAAAAACAAACCACCCTACCACGGGTGGGGTTTGGGTGCCTTAAGCATCCATCCATCCATCCATCCGTCTGCCTCTGGATGGGAGGACTGAGGCTGTACAGGCTGTGTGTAAGGGTCACTTGGAAGGCTGAAGGATGGGGCTAGGTTTCTGCTGGTAAGTGGAGGAGAGGACTGGGATATAGGTCCAGGAGAGCAAACAGGCCTGCCAAAATCACAAGGACTTTTGTTTTTAAAGCCATACTTTGATTCTGAGAAGCTCAGAAGATGTTTTCTTAGATTCTCAGCAGTTCTGCTGGCTGGCAGAGCTGCTCAGAGCAGAGTGAGCTGGGACTTGGGTTTCCCTTGGGTGTTGTGACTTTTCCCAGCCTTACAGCTGCTGCCATCCAGCTTGCTCACCAAGCTGCTGCAGCCTGTTGTGATCAAGGAAACATGGTGCTGGGTCATCATTAGCCTTAATCTCATTAGGTAGATGGACAGTGGTAAGTGTGGAACAGAGCTGTGTTCATCCAGTGACCTTCCCTTTCACCTGGCCAGGGCATGCTGCTAGCTGGCAGCTTGACTGCCAGTGCTGCTGCGATGCTCTGGTAGATAGAGTGGAGGGTGATTTAGTCAGGGGGATTGTGTTCAAATAACTGCTTCCCCAGCCATGCCAGCTGTGATCAATGGTAAAATGAGACCTGCCACCCTGTCTCGACTGCTTTGTTAACACAATTGTGTTAGTGCAAACAGTGCAAACCTTGGCTTTAAACCAAGGTGCTGAAGGATCAAAGGAGAGCAGATATATGCTGTGCACACCAAGGAGCTATAGTGCCTTAAGCTGCCCAAGCTGGGTATCACTGTCCTGTGTCTAGCAGAAACTGAGGTGGTTTTCCAAATATTTCCGCTCATGCAAGTGAAATCAGTAGCAAACTGTATCTATAGGTCTTTGTAAGACTTGGAATGACTGCAGCGTGGGCATGTGTAACTGAGCCAGGCTTGCTGGTCCTCCTTCCAGGTCAGGCAGCAGTTGAGTGAGATGAAGAGCCATGTACAGGATGGAGAAGTAGTGGGGTTACAAACTGACCCAGGCGAGCCTGTGCCCCTCAAGGTTAGGGTGGTGAGACTGCTGCCTGT
The DNA here is from genome assembly GCA_023637945.1 of Phaethornis superciliosus. NCBI lineage: Eukaryota > Metazoa > Chordata > Aves > Apodiformes > Trochilidae > Phaethornis > Phaethornis superciliosus. The sequence goes on from JAJQWJ010000003.1 coordinate 32,156,611, forward strand.
GGAGTTGCTGACCCTTAACCGTGTCCCTTGTCCTGTCTCACTGTCTCTTAACTGCGTGGAGAACTGCACGTGGCTTTGGTCAGGGCTGCCGTGGCTGTGTTGTCTTTCGTCCTGTGTGTTGGAGGGAAAACAACCTCCTGTCCCTCCAACCATGTGTTCTGTTCCCACTGGGAACATGTTGCCAGCCAGCTTTCACCAGGCTGTTCCCCTTGGGGTCCCTCCATCATGGCATCAGGCTAGCAGGATTTTTGGGGAGACAGGCAGGAGAACCTGTGAGCCCTCAGGCCAGCGTTGCCACATGATGATCCCATGTTGGGCTTGGGTCTCCTAGGAAGAAGGGAACACCCCAATAGAGCTGCCCTGGGATCCCTTCCCAACTGTTGGGGATTAGGATTACAGCAGCTCTCTAAGTCTTGCTGGGCTGAGGGCATTAGCAGCGGCTGTTCACTTTCAGGCTGACACCTCTCGCTGGTGGCAGTGCTGCCACGAGCCAGGCTCTGTCTCTCTCCTTTAATCCCATTAAGTGTGGAGCCTTCTCCTGGGGTGTGGGGACCTGCCAGGCACATCCTTCACTACAGGATGCTGCTTGTCACAGGTTCCAGCTGGCACTGCCTTCAGAGCAGGCAAAATTTTCAATGCAGAGCCAGGCCCCAGGCTCATCAACTGTGTCCTCCCAGCTTTTGTGTGGAAAGGAGATGCCAGTACCTGTTGTCCTTTGGTGCCCTGGGGAAAGCTTCAGTTTTAATTTCTTCTATTTAGCCCAGCTTTCTTGGCATTGTCCTTGCGAGCTCCTCTCTGGTCTCTTGAATATTTAATTTCTGGCAATTTTCTCCTTTCCACAATACAGTTGAAAACTCAGCTAGAGCAAAACGAAGCACTAGTGGAAAAGGAGCAAATGCTGCGGCAAAAGCTGGCTCTGGAGCTGGAGGAGGTAGGTGCAGGCAAGAAGGACACAAGGGTTTGTAAAGTCTCTAGATGGGTTCTTGGCTGCTAATGAAGCTCAAGAACTAATTTGAAGAGTTAATTTAAAGGTTTCTCCCCATCCCTATCTGCATCTCAGACAGCAGTGCATTCCATCACAAATCTAAAGAACTTCTTGCAGCAGCTGTGATAAAGCCACATGGTAGTGCTAGTCCCTCAAATTGCCCTTCTCCCAGTTCTCCCCGTGCTTTTTGCCAGTTCTTCCCCTTGAGGGTTAAGGGCTTTAGGTGGGTTTCATGCTGCTTCTGGCAAGAAATGCTATCTTCCTGGCAGAAGCTGGATCAGCAAAAGCAATGCATTGCGGTTAGCATCCAACTGTCTGACAGCAGGTGGGTAAACCTAACTCTTCACCAGAGGTAGACCCTGGGGCAGGATGGGATGCAGAAGGTGCTTATGTGCTTGTATGTTTATCGAGTATGTGTCCCTCTTCCAGGCCCAGAGCTCAGCACGCAGTTTGCAAGCAGAACTGGAAAAGCTGAGACTGGCTGAAAATGCAGCAGCTTCAGACACAGAGGAAGCTCAGCATCTCAAGGTGATTTGACTTTCCTGCTCTTTTAGGCTTGGTGTTCACCCAAGACAGAAAAAAAAAGGTGCCTGTGCAGCACTAAGGGTGTGATTTATCATTATTGATGGTGGGGCAAGGTAGATGGTTCCCCTGTAGGAACTCCCTGCCCAGGGCTGGCTGTGAGCTCCAACATGGCTGCAGGACAGCAGGGTGCAAGTCACATCCATGTTGGCCAAGATGAGGGAAATTCTCTGAGCAAATGCTTTTACAGGCTGGGATTTTCACATACTGGGGAACTGTTCTGCTCCCGTGAAGTTGTCTCAGACCATGGCATCTCTGGGGTCCCAGAGTGAGCTAGTGGGGTGACTCCTGGCCCCTTCAGTGAGGAGAGAGCTGAGTGTTCCTCTGGCTTGTGGCCACAAGGGTGGCTCAGTGCAGACCTGAGGTGACCTGAGGTGTTTTGGATGGGGGAAGGTCATCAGACGACAAAGGCTTTCTTTTGACTCCCATGCAGGAAAGACTTGAAAAAGAAAAAAAATTAACAAAGGACCTGGGCCAAGCAGCAACCAAACTACAGGAGCTACTGAAGGTTACCCAGGACCAACTGGCCAAAGAGAGAGAAACAGTGAAGAAGTTGAAAGAACGGCTTCAGGAAACGGTACGGGTGGTGCCATGGGCCCTAGATGCCAGCAGACTGCATGTCAAGGAGTGATTTAAAACCAGAGGCAAGGTGGCCTTTGCTGCCAGGAATGAATTATTTGACTGGCTTTTGGGAAGCCCTAGTACCACATGAGATAATGGTCATGGTTCTCCCTGCCCAGAAGGCAGGACCTGGCCTATCTCTGAAGTGCTTTGATGCTAAAGATGCCATGAGAATAAGTTTGAGACCCAGTTGAGTGACTCACTTCTGTTTTCTTTCTGCAGGGGGAAGCGGACAATTCAAAGGAAGGGACTTCAGTTTGATGAGTCTGTGACCTAGACCTTGCTGATCAACTTACCAAAATGCCTTACACATTCCTAAAAATAAAAATATATGCTGAATTTATTGTAGATAAAGATACAAGCCATTAGTGACCCAAAACCTAGTTTTGAAACTTAAAAGAAAAGCGCACCCCAAAAATCCAGCCAGTAAACACCACAGGTGTATGTTTCTAAGAAAATCTTTATACTGTTTTGTACAACCGTTTGTTCCCCAGGGAGCCACTCCGACTGCGTTGGAGCCAGGGCCAGAGCTTCACCCTCCTGTTGCAGCTGAACCCACGAATGTGTGAAAAGGGAAGACTGTGTTTGTACATTAACCAGTGCAATTATTATTATCTTTTTTCTTTCTTTCTTTTTTTTTTTTTTTTTTTTTTGGGTGTAAGAAGTGTGAAAGAAAGAGCTTCCATGAAGGAAGCCTCTCTTTGATGTGTGGCTCTTGGCATGTATCCTTTTGTGTATTTCTGGGTGTCAATGCAATTAAAATGACGTAGTGAAAAGAGTTTGTCCTGTCTTCATTTTACATGGGCTTTTTGTTGGTGTTTTTTTACAAATCTGTTTGTTTGTTTTGGGTTGGGGTTTTTTGTTGTGTTTTTTTTTAAGTTTGCAGGTCAGACAGGTCTTTGGGATCACTGAAGAAAGACCCTGCTTTGGCCAAGAGTAGGTCCTTTATTCTCCCCCTTGCTTGCTGTGCTGCAAAAGCCATCACCACTTTTTTTTTCTTTTTCTTTTTTTTCTTTTCCTTTTTTTTCTTTTTCTCTTTTTTTTTCTTTTTCTTTTCTGCAATATAAGCAGAAGAGAGAAACTTTTTCTTCAGCTCTGTGCGTTTTCATGCTGACACTGAGCCCCCTACACAGGGCTTGGCAGAGGGAGACACAGGTGGGACACGGGGGCAGTTGGGCAGCTCCTCTGCCATGGGGTCACTCTGAGCATGGGGACAGGGCATGGTGGGGTGAGCCACGCCAGTCCCACAGGGACTGTCCTTCCTGCTTGTTGAAACCTCAGTACTGCCCTGTAATTTTGTCCCTGTGGATTCTGTGTAGTGGTGGTCTTTGGTTGCTGCCAGACTCTCCAGCCCTCTGCTCTCCCCTTCTTGCGGCTTTCCTTTTTTTAAATTTTTTCCTCTTCTTTTTTCACACACACCCTTTTTTTTTTTTTTTTTTTTTTTTCAAGGCTGGTTTCTCAGGAAATGGCAGAGGCCATGTGATGGCTGGGTGCCTCTCTCCCCACAATAAAGCTGCTGAGCCTGGTGCTGACATTTGCAGGGTTTGAGAGGGGGGGAAGAAACCCTGAAGCTCTGGGTCCTCCAGGGTTGTGGGGGGGTGTGAAGAGCCACAGTTGGGAAAGGGGATGAAGGACAGATCTTACTCCATTTTATCCCAGAGAAGGTAGCGTGCACTCAACCTCTGTATCATACACCAGAAACTCAATGGATGTGGAAAAATGTGTCTGCCCCTCCTGTACTTCCCTCCCCCCCCAGCCTTGCATTGTGGTTTTTATGGCTGTGATGGAGAAGCGTTGTGCTTGGGAGTGGAGGCCATGAGTGGAGGCAAGAAGAGGGGTTCCTGAATTATGGCTGCAGAAGGGGCAAGATAAAAGACACATACCCCATCCCTTTGAATCTGCCTCCCATCCTTGTCTGAAGGCTCCCTTTTATCCTGGATTTTAGCTTTGCTGACTGAGGCTGAGCCTGGCAGCACTCATTGCAGCAGTAGCTGCAATGCGAGGGGCCGGGCTGGGCAGCAGGGAAGAGGGGACCCTCTGTCAGATCGCAGTGAGTGGAGCAGTGACATCGCTCACTGCCCACCCCTGCCTGCAGTTCCTCACAAGATGGGATGTATAGCTAGAGCTCATATACCTGGCCAGAAGAGAGGTGGTGGCCCCAGCTCCTTGTCGCATGGCAGCTGAGATCCCACACACTCATTACAAACCCTGATTCTGCCCCTCCACCTCCCCACATTTTCCAGCCATTCTGTGAGGGCTATTCCATGTGCATAGGCAGAAGATCCTGCAGTGTCCCTGGCTCTGGCAAGTCAGCCTCCAAGGAGAGAGGGACAAACTTGGTAAGCAGACCTTCCCCCACAGCCATGTTTAGTCTTCATTTCACTTCCTGTACTTTGTGGCTCATGGGGAGGGCCTCATGAACCAAGGATTATCAACAAGTGCTATGCTGCCAGCATCACCTCTCAGAGCAGAGGTCTCACCTCTCACGCAGAGCAGCATGCCTGCCCTGTCACCTTTTGGCTTTTAAGATTCCCAAAAGCAAGAAAATGCCTGGATTTTACCAGGACTGCAAAAAAACCACCCCCAAGCCCTAAATCCCACCCAATCCACAGGCTGGAAGTGTGTCAGGGTGGCCACCACCCCAGAAAGCCAGCAGTAGGAAGGGTCCTGGAGCAGCAGGCAGAGTGAAATGATGCAATCCTTTGGTTTTTCAGTTTTTTGCTTTTGCAACAATGATTTCCTTTATTGTGAGTGCTTGTGCAAAACAGAGTAGGTATCTAGGCATTAACACAAAACCACTAATAAAGTCCCCAAAACAGCCAGCACAAGGAGAGCAGCCAGCACCCCAAGCATGCATTGGGGCAGGTGGGCTCTGCTGGGGCTCCAAAAGCCACGGAAGAGCAGATTTGGTGTCTCCAACATAGAAGACCTGGGTGTCTTACCAGGTCACATCACTCATCACTGAGCTGGCTGTTTTATGAAGAAAGAGGCTGGTCTTGTTAACAAAGCTGAAAAAAATCACATCTCTTTTGGGAAAGCTTAGTTTTTGATATCTGGTGCAGCAGAGCTGCAAATTGTTCCCTTTGCATCTTAGTAGGAGGGAAAGGACATCCCAAGGGGCTAGGAGAAACTCAAGCCTTGCCCACCAGCACACAAGCCCGAGAACTGGCCAGGCTCTGCTCTCCCAAGTGGTGGAATTTCACTATTTGTGGGGCAGCATGGGCTTTGCCCATGGTTACCTCCTCTCCCCCAGAAAACGCTTGCAGATTATCACTTGTTAGCCTGTGACTCAAGGTTGATGGCATCTAGGTGCCTGTGTGCTGCAGGCAGGCTTTTTGTTGAGATCAAACAATTGCCCAGCTGCAGTGATTTTGAGTGATTTTGGATGGGAACACTGATTCCTTCTGCTGATTTCAGCCATGGTTCGAGCTACCTTTCAGCCTGGGTGCAAGGGCTCATTATCAAGCCACATCTTCGACACTGAAGTTCACCTTTGGAGCAGCTGAATTACATTTACACCATTTGCTGCTCACTCTCAGACCTGAATTAGCAGTGTCCATCTTCCACTTCCCCCAGTGTAATGGAAAAATGACTTTTGGGAAACCCCTGCCTGCCCGTTTCTGGCAGCTCTGCTCATACTGCAGCCAAGCTATGCTACCTGGGCTCCTGTGTAGCTCTGAGCTGTGTCCATCACCTGGAACCCCTTTTCTTCTTTGTGATGTCCTGTTAGGAAGGAATTTCTCTCCTCAGCAACTAGCTGAGCTAGAGGAAGCGTTCTTCATGTTGCCTCCCTGCTTCCCTTACCTTTTCAAGTCTGGGTGATTTGGGAGAAACCTTAACTGAAGGGATTTCAACAGTCACAAGAGAAAACATCTCAGGCTTTTCACCCCCTCCAGCTGCAGAAGGCCAAATAGTCTTGAATGGTGGTCCAGTAACTTCACGATGTGGATAATCTTGTACATTATAGCTCTGAAGGCTGATGTACTGCCAGCATTGGAGTGAAGGAGTGCTCTGAACAGAAGTCTCATAGCTTGCTGTGATGGTCCTACAATCAGTGAAAGTTTCTTAGATCAGCTGAAGCTATGGGACTACACCTAATGAAGGCCCAAGGTACCACCTCAGATCTCCCATCCCTCAAAGTCCCAGGACTAAGGCCCTTTGCACCTAAGTCCCTGATCCAAGGGTTTTCGTGTTGCAGGAAGTGCCCTCCTACCTTCCAGGTCTGATATCCTCTCCCCTTTGCATGATGCGCTGCTCTGTTTTCTAAACAAAGGAAAATCCCAGGCAGAAGTCCACCACAGTGTCACCTGGGCTGGCTATCTCTGAAGATGCCTGCAGTCTGGAGGCACTAGTTATCAGATGGATCTTGGCTGGGAGTTCCCTTTTGTTTGTCAGGCAGCACCACTCCCGCTGTGTCACTCTTCCTTATCTCAATCCGGACTTTGGACAGACTCATACTGCAGAAATCTAGGCGAGGAGCAGTTTATGAGGATGATTACCCACTTCAGTGAGCTCAGAGTTGACTGAAATGCAGCCCAAAAGCACCACCAGAAACCAGCTCAGCTTGCTTTTCTCAAAATCAGAAAGCTTCACACTGGTGGGTCTCTTTGCATCCAAAACCTTGTGCTCCCAACCCTGTGACCCACATGGGTGCCAAGTCAGAACAAGCAGTCAATGCCTGCCTTTAATTAAAGGTTTTAACCAGGCAGCATGGCCAGAGAGGGCACATGCTGAGTTAGGTAATGGACCATTAATTCCCTGGCTCCACAGATAAACCAGTGTGCACTGCCGAGGAGCAGTGGGGACAGTACAGCTTTCTGTCCCTGCACAGCTGGCAAGAACTTGCATTGGACCGGGCAGCCTGTAGCTGCCTGTGCTTCACTGGGCTGGCCAGAGAAAGCTCCCTCAGTTCTTACAGGAAAAGCAGCACAAAGTGACTGAGACATGCTGGGTTTCTTCTGCTCACACTGCAAACATGAGATTATTCCCAGGAAGCTCCCCAGCCCATAGAAACTCAGGGCTGAAGCCTACAAGGTAGAGACCAGGTGCTGTCAGGCAGCTAGAGCCTGCAGCTCTGTCTACACTGTCAATTAGCTGTGAGCAGGCTGTAGCCCCAAGGAGGGCAGCACACTTTGCAGATGAAACTGGTTTCCCTTCCCATCTCCCTCTGCCTCCACCAGCCTGTTTCCCCCACCCTTTCTCTCCCAGGAGCAGCACAGGGGGTAGCTGCAGAAGACCTATCAGCTCCCCAAGCTCCAGCTTTACAGAGGGCACCAGCATGCTCAGCCAGCAGCGCCATTCCTGCTGCAGGAGGGATAATCCGGAGTCTGGAGAGGAATCAGTCACTCACCCAGGGGAGGGAAACCCCATTTATTTAGGCTATTGGAATTTGGCACGCACAGAACATATCACAGTAATGCACTGGAGGCTAAAGGTTTTGTTTTCGTGGTTTTTTTTTTCTTTTTTTTTTTTTTTTTTTTTTCTACAGACATACAGGAAAACTCTATGCAACTCCCATGTACACATTACACAAAGGAAACAGCTTTAATCAACCACTGGTGAAACATGGAAGCTTTTAAGATCTCTGTAGCTGGCACAGGAATGCTCTCTCCCCATACAAAAGGCATTTCAGGTCAAACTTTCTAGCAGGTGATATTTCCATGCATTTCTACAGAATTAAAGAAGCTAAAAGACAAAAAGCCCAGATCAAGCCATATTAGTCAGGCTGATTGGTTCTAGTTAAATCAACAGTAATTATGGTACCAAATGGACCAAGTGACCAAAGACTGGGGCTGAGAATACCACTTTTTAAGATGTGGTTCCTTCTCATTGTACTAGCCATAACTGGAGATCTCCGATATAAGAATCTGCATTTGTTAAAGCCTCAGAAGCATCCGATCTACTAGTAAGTGTGTATTAGTGAAACTAATGTAGTTCTAAATTAAACTGTCTCAACAGAAAAGCAGTTTTTATAGAATCACTCAGGCTGGAAGAGCCTTCAAGACACTTCTTAACAAGAAAATGAAACTTGCAGAACAAGTGAACCTTTAAATATTATTTCTGCACAGTGAGTTAAAAAGAGAGTGGGTTAGGACTGTTTCTCAAGAAAACTGTGTCTATTTATCTCTATTTTAACTTCATAATTAGCCTTTTTTAGTACTGATCTGCAACTGCAAGCACTCAGAATCTAACCCAGTTTTGGTGCCAACAGGTTGCTTTAACTACAGGTTTAAAGTTTTGTATTACATGGTTACAGGGGAAAAGTTTTTGAGTTTGGCAGTTTGGCCAGTAGCCTCAAAAAGACCGTCTAAATTTTGCTGGTTACAATTTAGAAAAGTAAGAACAGGAACCAGATTGTTCCCTTTTATCCCATGATATACTGCTGCACTGGACCAACATTTTTGGAGACCTTTAGTGTTAATCCACTGGGGACAGTATTGGGCAGGACAACCAATGCAAATATTAATACACCAAGATAAATCCTTAGATTTTATTTATTTAGGGTCATTTGTACATACGAGCTACATCTCCAAAATCTACTTTATTCTACAAGACAGCTTCCCTACAGTTAGTGAAACCCTTGCCTAGAATGGTTGCTTTACATAACTGATATATTAAAACATGGAATGCTTGTAGAGTTGTGGCACTGTATGACATCTACACGGGACTTCCTTCAAAAGCTACGACTAAGGAGCCTCCTAGCTTCTCAGCAATGCAAGCTCGGTTGAGGTCCTCTGGCCCATTTGCTTGGCATTCATGCTTTATGCCTAAAAAAAGAGGCAAAACACTCAATAACGCAGTATTGCAACATGCTGGTATCAAATAAAGATACTTAGTAGTAAGATCAGAAGCGGCAATCCAGTCACTCAAGCACCTAAGTCCTGAATTTGGATGTTTTTTCGCTGTTATGTCACAGGAAACATCTGTCTACATACCAAATATCAATTTAGAAATACCAGGGTGAAAGTTTTGCTAGATCAGTGCTCAGACTGTCAGATTTTTCACTGGAAGCTATCTCACAAGTGAAGCTCTCATTTCTAGTGCTACCATGGATATGGTAGCTTAGGGAGCTACATGGAAGCATGCTAAGATGGCTGACTCAGCTCCTGCTGGCTTTAGAGGTGGGTCAAAGAATCCACGTGAGAAACTGAGATGTAGAGACTAGAAAGGCTTTGCTAGTCTAAATAATCAACAATGGTTTCTGGTTTTGGAGAAACAACCTGCCCAACCCAAGCCTATTTTAAACACAAAAAAGCAGATTTTTTTTTTTTTTTTTCCTTCAGGATTTCTTTTCTTCTTATTTCCAATTCCACGCATGCAGCACACAACTGTCTCCCTGGGTACTTTCAATGCACTGGCAAGTTGTCCTGTCAGTGCTGCACAATGGTCCTGTCAGTCTTGCACTTTGCAAGTCTGTGGCCCAGCACAGCATGAGGAACTGAACGGGGGGGCAGGGGCAGTGCTATCTGGCTACAAGCCGTCATAATGACCGACTTAGCATGAAATTTCTGAATGCTGCACCAAGGTGTTTATCCTTGGTTAATGGGCCTGACAGGCTAAACAAAACTTTGCTTTTCCACTTGAAATGCAATACCTTTTGCTATCAAAACAGCATCTCTAAATCAAGGGAGTAAGTTAATTACTACTACTACAGCACAGTATGTTTATGATATTGTGTATATTGACAGAGACAGGGTCTAAAGTCCTCTACCACAGAGGAAGCCCTGCACAAAACCCAGATTGGTCTTATGCATCTAATGGTTTCTAGCCTGTATGGTGCAGACTGGCTGCTCTGTAGAGTACAGCTAGTATCACACATAGCAAAGCCTGCTCTTGTACTGAGCACAGTTCTAGCACTTCTAAAATTCAGAGACAGTGTAAGTTTTACATTTACAGCTCATTTTAGCTCTGTCACAGGCAGTTCACCTGTGAAGTTCTCATGTCTCAAAAAAACTCCACAAAAAAGCCAATCAGCAAGCAGTGAAGGCTTGTTGTATAAGCATTCTGGGGGCACGGCACAGCTGGAAGCGTTAGTTGTATTACGTACCCTGAAACTTCTTTTTGATTGCATCCTTGGAGCTTGCGTAGATCATCTTACTTTTGAGAGGTGCCTGTTCTGGTGCCCTAGTGGGATACACAGAAAAGAGTAAAATTACTGACATTTATTATCCAGCATAGACAAAATGACAGATGATGAACAAGTGAAACTTCTCATGGCCCAGAATAAAGGCAGCAGGCTCTCTGTCTCACTTTAAGCCTGCCACCTTGCCAGTCAGGGCAATACAAATGCTAAGAGATCTCACACACAGTGCTTAGAGCACATGTTAGGAATGAGCGAGTCAGGAAGATGACTTACCACAAGAAAAACATCAGCTCTTCTTTTTTGGATTCCTTGGTCTCAAAGCTTGCATCATACAAGGCGTAACGGCAATCCTTCTCGGGAAGCATCTGCACAAAGTGCTTGAAAGGGTCGGTAACTGTCACACCAACATCTCCCACCAGAATCTCTTTGCCTTCTTCCACAATAATGCACTTTTTGTCTGGACTGAGGCAGAAGATGACAGCCTTCTTCCTCTTCTTAATTTCCTCAGGTGTAGAGCACTTCCGCACTTTCATGTCATAGAAGATACGGCATACCTCATCAGCAACTTGTACTCCAGATGCCTGCAAAGACAAGAACAAAGATGTTAGGGGCTACCACTATTCACAAATAGATTCCCCCACTGCCTTAAATCCAAAGCTAGTAGGCAACTGATACTGGCAACAGTCACCAGTGGCCCAAGAGTTTTGTCAGAAAAGTTTGCAGGTCCTCTTTTCTCAGGCCAAGTAAAGTATCTGGAGTCTTGATGCTGCCCACAGCCAGCTGCCAAACCAAAACTATTCTGAAGCATGCACAATCCTACTTATGTTAGAGCATTGTTCTGGGGTGGTTTTACAGTAACATCCAACCCCCTGTCCTCCAAGATTCAGTTGTGGCAGATCCTTTAGCATTAAAGCAGCTTAATTTTGTTAACCATTTCAGGCTGGCTAGACAAACAAGTCCACAAGGATCTTCTGTTCAAAGTTTCTTAGCCATTTCTAGCATGCTTGCTAGATGCTTTAGAAAAAGAGGTAAAACTTGGCCAAATGCCATTCCTGTCACATGGATTTGGTTTAGAGATCAAGAGAGGTATAGTGGAGTACTGGGACTGTAGTGGTACAGTTTTTAGCTGAACAAGCCAAATTCCATCAGCTGCTCTGAAATTGGTGTTTTAAAAGGAAAACTTTCAAATCTAACAAAGTGACTACTTCCCAGCAGCTCCTCCATTCAGGTTTTAAATCAAGCTGCCCTTTTGACTTCCTTCCCTGATCCCAAAGCCTGATGGGAAAATCTAGTTATTATCTGGCTATAATAGGAGGTGCAAATACAGTATTAGCAATCTAATGTTTAAAGGCAGCTGCATAGAATAAAGAGGCCAAGACTTAGCAAGAATGACAAGAAGCTGAACTGTATTGTTGGTGTGCTGCTTTTTTGGGGATACACACACACAGAGAAAAAAAAAAAAAAAAAAAAAAGGAAGTGGCAGGGTAGAAGCATTTGTATCTGAATTTTGTCCTCCGGCTGCAGCAAAGGTAAGAGAGCTTAAAAATAGCTGTGCAATAGTGAATACTGCAAATATGGGGAGCCATACTGGCCAGTGGACACTGCTGGAAGGATATTACGGCCAGAGCAGTCACGACCAAATTGAACACATCCAACACTCATCTATCTCTTCAAAATGTTGCATTCAGTGTAAACAGTGAGATTCCTTTCTAACACTGCTAATACCCCCAGTGGTTTTTGTCTTCCAAATTCAAATGACATTCTCTTCAGATATGGCAATTCATATCTCAGCAGGTCAATTTTCCTCCTCCCTCTGTGTAAACGGCCATATGTTGCTGTTCCAGGCACAGTCAGCAGCACTAAACAGTCAAGAAAAGCACTATGAGAGATACACCAACTAAGACTAAAGGTTGAAAGACTAAAGGTTGTCCTTCATGTTGTTATTCCTTAAGCTCAGGCCCCAAACATGTGCTTGATTTTTACATTTTGAGGGGGACATTGTACGACAGAGTTCACCTGCAAGCCCAGAGAGATCAGTGGTGAAGAGCAACTGCTTAGTGCCAGCTTTCAAACAGGTTGTCCTTGAGAGATGGTTATAGATTGGGCAACTACTTATATGTATTTTTTTAAAGCTTCGACCAATGCCTACCATGCAAGGCCTCGTATAAGCCCAAATTTTCCTTTTTCTGTCAACATCTCTCCTTCTGAAACTTCTAGTGGCTGGCATGGCCAAAGCAGGTAGAATCTATTACCATGGAGTTCAGCAATTAGATCTCCCCAGTGCTGGTGACATAAAAACAGGGCAATTTCATACAGCAGTGAATCTGAGACAGCAGCTTTTTTCTGGCATGGGGAACAGTGCTCTTTAGGGGTTTACTCAAATACAAGGGGACCTCTCTCTATATTTACAATGCATGGCTTGTCTATTAGGGATAATCTGTGAACAATCCCTTGCATGCACTTTGGGACAGGTGAACAGGGAATATGTGCCTTAGCTGGCTGGCAGGCAGCCACTCACTTGCAGATCTCCAATAAGGCAAGGAAAGGACAGAAAGTCTATTCCAGAATAAATTTGAGCAAGAGTACAAACATCAGTTCAAAATTACTCATTCCTATGTCACCTCCTCCATAGAGAGAGACATGTGATTGAGAACTGATGAGGAATAAAGGTCTTTCTCCTCCCATTCCTGTGGTAGGTGTAGGCCAGGAGCTCTCTGGGAAGTCTAAATAATACAAGGTTGTCCTAAGAAAGCAAACAGTGCAGCAACTACAACTACTGCATCATTCACCAAGGGCAAGCCCACAGCAAACTCAAGAAAACCTATTTCTTCCCTGAGGTTTGTCTTCTAACTAAAGGTTCCCCAGTAGCTGACAACAGGTGTTAAGACAGTTTCAGTCTATCAGATCCTCAGTATTACAAGCAGAAAATGCTCAGAAAGCCTGAACTAGTGTGGCAATGAGCCTAGAAATCACATGAAGCCATTCATGTTACCCAGCTCTACCTTTGTCAATTCTTATCTTTGCTCCAAGACCACAACAACTAATTCCACATCACCAATTCCTGTTACCAAGAAGTTAACTTTGAAAGATGAGGTTAATGCTCAGAAGAGCCAGAAGGAAGCAGCAGCAATGGAGCTGCAGGTTGATGCAAACTGTGCAGTCGAGCACAGAAACAACTTTCCAAGTTGGGAGACAAGTTGTTTCCTTATAAAGAAACTGAGCACTGCTGGCAAGTCAGATCAGATTCCAAAAATGTTGAGAGTATTTAGACTGGAGACTCAAAATTCACTGTTTACCTGCAGCTGACAACTAGAAGTGACCAGGAGCTAAAGAAACAATAGTAAGAACCAGATTTTTTAGCTTTCCAAAGAAAAAGGCTGTTGGTAGCTGGTGCTACTCCTTTTCACAGCTGCTGTACAACTCCAGGATTCATCATGCAGGCTGACATTAGCAGCCACTATATTGCCAGGGACAATGTAGGTTTGTTCCATCTGAGAAATCTCTCTAGCTGTGTCACAGTATGGTTGAAATGAACTCATAAACTCTCAGTGCAACAATTACTTCCAAAAAAGAGGATCTACTTTTGTAACTGTAGGGACTGTACTTTGGGACTGTACCGCCTCAACTGGCTTCATAAACATACTTAAAAAGGAAAAAGCCAAACCCCAGGCTGCTTTTGTTCTGAGTTGGTTGCAACTACCCTGTGTAGGGCAGCAGTAGGATGACTGTTAAGAGCAGTGGAACAAGGAGAAATGCCACACTCCTAAATATATGTCCTCAGATGGCATTTTAACTGTGCCTCTCCTGATCTGTCCACAGGAATAGTTGGTGAGAAGCCTCCACCCCACCAGTAATGACAGAATAAACACTTATTTGTTAGTCTGGATTTTCTCTCCTTGAACCAGTATCGCACTTGCTCAGAGAATTCAACATAGCACTTCATTATTATTTTGTGCATTCTGGCTTGAACACTGCAGGGCTATGACAGCCAGCCTGGTCCTGTTCCTTTCCCAGCAGGAATGCAGTTACCACATCCTGGACTGATTCACAGGTGGCTGTTCATCAAGCAGGTACTTGGAATGCAGAACCATCAGTTGGTGACATTTTGTTGCAGGGGACAGAAAAGCTCTGTTAACACAGTCAACTCAAAACCACTCTTGGGACACAACTGCAGAGAAAAGGTTACAACCCATTTCTATATGCATCGAAGACCTTAGCTGCAGGGGCCTGTTAGCCTCACTGAAACAAGGCAGCAGCAAGCAGGCAAGCCACCTGATTTTCAGATGTGAAAATGATGCCAGTACGGCACATGCAGGAAGACATTCAGGCAAGAATGGAGAGCAAGTTTCTCTAAGGGATTCACCAAAATGGAGTTCCCCACCAGTGCCTCTGTGCAACTATTGCTATGGTGGCATGTCTTGCAGGCAGCATTGCCTCATCTATTATTCTGGAGCACTTATACCAGTATCCCCATTGTGTTTTCATATAGACTGCTGTAGGCACATGAGGTAATGGTTCCATTAAACGCCTCGTCAGCATGCACTGCAGTAACCCAGCAGCTCTTATTCCCCACACAAAGCCACCCGTCCTGCTTTAAGTGCAAAGCACTGCAGAAGTCTCGTAAGGGCAGAATGCTGTCCCTACACAGGGCAGTCCAAAGAGAGACCCTTCTGTCTTCCAGGCTTCTAACTGCAAGAGTTGTCCCCAGCTGCCTTTCCTATTGGCTTCCAATATTTTGCGTCCATTACCAAGTCAGCTACGACTGAAATTTAAGCTAAGCAGGACTTTTGGGTGATACAACGGAGTGGGATGACTGAAAAATAATGCAAAACCATCTCAAAAAAATCCCCACATACAAAAAGCCAAGAGCTTTTTTATCAGGAGCAAGACACACGTCAGATGCCTGATAAACTGGATTTATAGCAAACCTGCATTAAAATGCAACTTTAACACAATGAAGTTTGCCCCCTCTTTTGTTATGAAGTGCTGTGAACTCCAGTATTCTCCTTGAGTATTTAAAATATTTTATTTAACAAGTCTTTGTTCCTTCCTCAACTACAAGACATTTTAAAAGACCTCTGCTTAGTTTAAAGGATTAAATTTGTTTGTAAATATTAACAATTTTACAGTGCAGGTTTTCTTCCTTGTGAACAAAATCTAAGAGCCTTCCATACTGGCTACTTACAGAGACATTTCAAGACGCATTTTGTTACTTGTTTTGTTTGGGAACCATGCACACACACTGAGTAGCTAGGGATAGTCCACACTGGTGTACACAAGTGGAAAGTTTTGCTTCTTGGAAAAGCATCATCATTTTTTCCAGAATTTCATACCAAAATCTTAATAAAGTATGCCTTGTTTAATTGCGAAGGCAGATATTTGAGAACACCTGTGCTCCCATATTTGTAAATCACATTACTGCCATACATTTGTTTCTCTGTTTCTTCAGCAAACACCTTGCTTCCCCTGTGTTTGGCATACCATCCCTCCCCATCTACCTTCAAAATCCCCTACCACTGCCAGAACTGCCTATGTAACCATGTGGCATTCCCATCTGACTCAGTAATGTGTCATAGTATGTTTCTGCGACCAGTATTTTTTCAATTAAACCTATTACCAGCCAACTGTTCTTGGACAGCAGCCTATATAAAGCTGCCCCTTACATAGCTACACGATACCCTGGGACATCATCAGCACTGAGACCTTGATGGGAAAACCAAGCCGTGTTAGCTGTTAGAGCATGGAGCAGACAGTGAGGGTCACATAGCCTGCCTGCATCTAACAGACATAAGATTCTGCCAAATCAGGCCTCTGAGATGATGTCAGCTGTGGCTGACAAGCTGACTGAAAGCATGGTTGGTTAAAAACACAAGGATCTTAAATATTGGTTTGCTTTTAATCTGTTATGTGAACACCCAAAAAAACCATTGGATATTATCACCCCTACTTTAACAAGTAGGAAAGGAGGCAATGCATGGAGACACTGGTTTAACTTCACACAAAATCCTGCACCAGTATGGCAACACCAGTGACCGCCCAAGTCCCAAGAGGCCTGTGTCCTCTGCTACCTACAGCCAGGCAGTCAGACACTTCCATTTTACCCCAGGCAGATTATGCGTCTGAAAGTCCAAAGCTTCACTTCAGATCTGAAGCATGATTGGAAACACAACTGCCACCTTACTGCTGTTGTGTAAGAGGCCATTATTTGCACACCATAAACCAGCGAGAGGTAGAGAGTTATTTGCATATTACATGTAGACAGATCTCAATGGCTAGACTCAAGGTTTTTATTTTGCATTACTTGGTCCTTTTTTTTTTTCTTTCAGAAATGGGGGAGGAACAAAAACTCAATTCAACTTTTTTTCCCTGCTAGTAAGAAAAGTTACTGACTAAACAAGGAAAGATGAGTAAGAAAGCAATTATTAAAAAAAAGGCAGGAAAAAAAAAAGTCCCCTCTGCATTCCTGGAGGCTATATCCCCAACTTTCAGCCAAACAGGAAATCATCACCTTTTCCGAGTTACCATACAGTTCACACCTGATATAATTATCAAGGTAGGCAGAACAAGTAATAACCACAAAAGGCAATCCCAGCAACACTGCTGAAAAAAACAGGAACTGTGGTAGCCATTAGCAGGACCAAAGTTCCAAGCAGCATGATTTCTGTGTTGAAATGCATGTTTAAGGTAACGTGGGTGTAAGCTGGTATGCAACGGGACCCTTGCAGAAAAGTAAAGCTTCTTAGCAAGACATTCATCACAGAAATCATCTATTGTAAGCCCAAGTGTATGTAAGATTTTTCTTGTGGCCCTTCAGGAATCTACAGCAACCTAAAGCTCAAACCTCACCATTAAGAACAGGCCCTGAAGGCCTGCTTTGGGCATCCCAGATATGCATTACTGATGTACCCTTTTGAGATTGCTGTGAATACTGCAAAAAGCTCTAAACGGCTTTATATGCAAGTTCTGTCTGTCTGCAGGCTCTCCCACACAAGACCGATTAGGTTGGCCCTTGCTCCCAGCAGGAGCCTCTTGATAGTGATATTCTGACAAGGCAAGAAGGAACACGCCAGACACCCACACTACCAATTGTCAGGAGGCTGTCATCTTGTACATAAGGCATATGTACTTCGTAATTACACAGATTTGGGAACTGTACTGACTAACAACCAAGAAAAATAATTTTCATGGTCCTCCAAAGATTCACCTAATCCAGTAGCAAAGAAACTGAGCCTTGTGGAAAGACACAAAAGCAGAAAATCCAATGGTCTTTCGATACCGACTGATGCCCTCCTGCTGGCATTATTGTACTTAGCCAGAAGGCCTACACTCCTTGCCCCAAAGCAAGTTCATTTCCAGCAACAGGAAAGCATCATAAAACAGCCAACCTATTCCAAAAAGGAGACCACTATGAGAAATAGTTTTGACTGACTAGGGAATTCTCTGGTTGTGAAGCAAGATGAAGCCTGACACAGCAAGTAGTCACTCTGAACTAGGTTTGCATACTGCAGAGGTGGTAGCTAGCTTGTTCAGACAAGCCTATTTTAAACAGGAGCTGCAAGTCTTGTCAGACTTTTAGCAGACTCATCTGCAACTCCTATTAGCTCTGCTCCACACTGCAGACCAGCCACAGATGCTTCAACTTGGGTGCTGAAGGAAGCAGGGAGATTAGTAGTAGTACATCCTGCCTGCTGGATCTACGCAGACTGGAAGTTTATTTATTGGATATACCACACAATCAAGAAAGTAATGGTAAAAACTATAGAGAAAGCCTATAACATAACACTAACTAAAGGCAAACTGCTTGATGTGTGTGTTGCTGGACAAGTGCTTGAACATGACTCGAGCAAAAACAGGACTGCAGTTAAAACTGTATGAGCAAATAATTCAAGTGAATTTGTCAGTCTTGGTAGCCTGAGTTAAACAGGGATGCAAACTTTTAACGTAGGCACACAAAACAAAAAATGAACTACCATGAAGCATAATAATTATTTGGCCTATTTTATCCCATTTATGAAAGAAGACCCCTGGCATTTTTTTTTTAAAAGCCAAACCAAACAGGCAAGTCAGTGTGTGTGCGTTTCATACATTTTCCTGTTTCCTCTGTTTCCAGCATGATATCTTAGATATAATGTTTCCAGCACTGTATCTTCTCTGTGCAGACAAAAACCTCCAAAGCCCTTGCGGCAAACACCTTAAAATTTAAGCTTCTTCAAGCGGTCTCTGCAAAAACGTGCTTGTTACAAACAGCGTTTTCCTTCCGCAGGTTTTGCTGCTTCCTCCTCCTCCTCCTCCTCCTCCTCCCCCCCTCCTCTTTGTCTGCGACCAGGACTGCTGACTCCAGCCGGGCTTGATTAAGGGCGCCCTGGCCCCGAGGGGCTGCGCGCCGGGGCCTTGGCTGGCGGTAGGACGGGTGCTCCTCTCCGCCATACCGCTCCACCGAGAAGCCGCCGCCTTTTTCTAGGCCAGGCCCGAAACCCCTCGCCTTTGGGGAAGATGGCTCCCGCCCTGGGCCGGCCGTCGGGGCGGATGCGGCCGAGTCCTCGCTTCCTCCCGAGCGGGACAGCCCCCCGGCCCCAGGGGGTGGCTCACCCCTCCCCACAGCCTTTATGCCAGGCTAAGATCTACATACGCCCCTTGCAGCCCCACGGATGGGGGGAAGCCGCCGCCGCCGCCACCTCCCTCCCGCCTCCTCCGGCCGCGCCCTGCGGCACAGGGAGGGGCTGCGGATCGCCCCGCGGCGGCGGCCGCCGAGTCCTGCCCCCCCCCCTCCCCCCCAACTCTGGTTCTTCCCGCCTCGATCGTTCTCCTCAACGCCCCCCGCCCCCTCCCCCCGCCCCCCCCCTCCCCCCCCTTCCCGGACGAAATGGACGCGCCCGCCCATAGCGCCTGTGTGCGGCTCGGGACGTACCATCGCCTCACGAGGGGAACACAGAGGGGCAAGGACAGTTCCACTGCCTTACGGGGGGGGGAGCAGCGCTCCGCTGCCTCATGGCAGGATAGGGGGATGGGGGGGGAGAAACGAAGAAGAGGGGGGAGGGGGAAGACGAGGATAACGGATCTACCGCCTGAGGTTCAGAGGCGAACAGAAAGGCGCGGGAGAAGAAAGGAGGAAGAAAGCGGGGTGTGCCGCCGGGCACGGTGGTGGCCGTAGCACAGGCCGGGATGCAGCGGGCGGACGGTACCAACCGCTCCCCTCCCCCCTTTCCCCAGGGATGAAGGCAGAAGAGGGTGGGGGTGGTGGGGAAGGAAGAAGCCTAACAGCCCGCACACCCGCGGTGTCCCGGCGGCGCCCGGCTCCCTACCATGGTGTCGACGGAGCGCGGTGCGGCAGCTTCTGCTCCCCTCGGATGCTGGGCGCGGCGCGGGCTTCAGCAGCAGGAAGGGAAGCGGCGAGGGCGCGAGTCGGGCGGAAACGCTGCCGACGTCACGGCCGCCGTGCCCGGAGGAGGAAGCGGTTGCTATGGTGGGAGCCCTGCGTGGCAACGCCCCGCTCCCCCCCCCCCAAAAAAAAGCCTCCCCGCCAGCCTCCCCGCGCACGCGTGTGCCCGCCGGCACTCGAGTGGGGGGGAACCCCGCGCACCCACAGCACAACCCCCCCCATCCACCCGCCCGTTCTGGCTGAGGGGGTGGGCTGCCCAATCCCGGGGGGAGCTGCCGGGTGATTGACGGCAGCCATCCGCCGGCCGGCCAATGGCGGCGGCCCCTCCGCGAGGCGGGGCGGGATTACCTGCCCCAAGGTGTGCGGCGGGGGGGAGGGAGGAAATGAGGAGAGAGTTGGGGGCTGAAGGAGCCGGGGGAGTAAAGGCGGAGAGCGGCTGGGCAGGTGCTGGGGGGCTGCGAAGAGAGAATTTGTGTTGCTGGGAAGGGGTTTGAAGGGGGCTGAGGTAGCCGTGAGGGGGCTGGGGGGAGATAGCCGGGGGGCGGTCGTGGGCCTGGGGCAAGTGGCGGGGGTGAGGGGGAGGTGGCGGCCTGACAGAGACATAGAGAGTAGATGGGGGCGAGCGAGAAGAGCTGGCGATGAGCAAGTGTGGGGCTTTGCTCTCTTTCTCTCTCTCTTTTTCTCCCTCCACCCTTTTTTTTTTTTTTTTTTTTTTTTTAAGGTTTTTTAATACCTACTTTGGTGCGATCTCAGTCAGGCTCTCCTGATTGGCTCAGACCGCTCGGGCTCGCTGTGTGCTGCAGGAAACCCTGTGCATTTCTTCCCAGCAGCAGCGACAGCAGCAGCGACAGCAGTCGTAGAACCAGCAGCAGCAGCCACTGCCGCGTCCCCGCATGAATCAGAGCAGCCTCTGTTCCAGGTGGCTGAAACAACAAAGGGCTTGTCCTCGGGACAAAGGGGACCGCTGAGAAAATTCTGCTGCCGAGACTGGAGAAGTCTCGGAGAAGCTGCTGTTCTGTGTTTCTCGCAGTACTGTTCACTCTGAAATGCTACGAAAATATTTTTTCTGTAATGTTTGTGGGCAATGACGCTCGGGTGTTTTGTAATCAGGCTACAGAAGCACCTCCTAATGTTAAAAAATCTGCAGAAGGTTAGATTTCATTACTGGATCCTGACTGCAGTGATGTTCCTGGCTTGAATCGATGAGCCAAAACCCCCTGGCATCACGCTTATTTATTGAGTCTCTTTGTGTGCTTGTAAGCAAAAAAACAAAACCAAGGCTCGAATGCGTGTTTTCTGGGTTGGGGTATGAGGCAGTGGTAATTCATACCAGGTTATAGCTTGCATGAAATTTCTGTACTAAGGTATAAGCTATACCTTACTGTTTTCATCCATAGTGCTATTCTAATTAAGGATGTTACATCCTCCCAGCACACCCCAGTAAATGTCTCTTTTATTTGCTGTTGTGCCTCTTCACATTACGTGGAGCCCACTGAAAGGCTGAAGATGAGTGTATTGAAAATGCAGTCCTGTTGCATTACAGTCTTGTGTTGTGTGCCTTGTGCTGGCCAGGGTTCCCTTCTGCATGAGCATTTGCATTAGCAAACTAGCATAAGACCTGCAGGTACAACTTAGACTTAAATTGGGCTGGGTGGGTAGTTCTTCCTTAGGCTCTTTTCAGATTTAATCAAGGAATGTTTAAATTGGGGTAAAAGTCATAACTGACTTCAGAAGTAATAACAAGAATTGAGTGGGGACATGTTTGGTTTTTGTTTCTTTTAAACATACAGTTCTAAAACAAGATAGAGAAGATGTCCGTGTAGTAGTAGTGCTTCAGCCCTACAGATAATATTTCTCTGGACAGCTTGCTCTTTTCCTGTCTTTCTGCCCTGGCTGCTAGCCTGGCAGCAGTGCATGCTGCATGGCTGGGAGAGAAATCAAGGTGGGCACTGTTTGGTGATGGGGGCCTTCCTACACAGTGCTACAGGAGATCTCCGTCTCTGGTGGCACGTAAAGGAGACTTGAGGCAGATATGCTCTGTAGTCCTAACTGATGTGGGTGATTTGTTATAATTTAAAATTTCATAGATGGGTTTTGCTATGACAGGGGGGTAGAGAAGTAAGATGTCTTGGGCAGCAGGAGGTGATGCAAGGCCATGAGAATACTGCTGGGGCTGTTCCATGTTGTATACTTATAAGGGAAAACGAAGAACTGGCCTGTTGGCTCAGTCTGTTTCAAGAGGCCTTGTGTTTTTGGAAACATTGCAGTGGGTTGAGAACTTGTCAAACTAGTAAGGAAGGTCTCACTATTTTCTCTCTCCTGGGAAAGATGTGCTTGCCCTGGTGGGGCACTGTCTGAGAACCATGATGGTTTTTTGAAAGGTTTCATTCCCCAAAAGACAAAACAGCATCACCTGGTGAAGCACAGACACAGTGGCTGTGGCACTTTGAGAAAGGTAGAGGCAGTAGCTGTGCACCAAGATGCACTGACAAGTGTGTGGCTTTATGGTGGTGCCAGCCTGCCTTCCCATAGGGCTTAATGGGCTTTGTGTGCTGTACCAGCACAGGCACTGGGAGCTGCCTGCCAGTGATAAGCAGTACATATGTCATGGTTTGGGAACCCCTGGTGTAGGTAAAGCCTGTCCTGCAGCTTGTGTATGGGAAAGGGAATGTTTTTGCAGTCCTACACTGCTCCCTGACTTGACAGCCTGCTCCTCACGTGCCTGTGACCTTAAGCATTACCCCAACACTGCTGTGGTTTCTCAGAAAGGGCTTGCAGCAGGGTCCTTGTGTGGCTATGTAGTGGACATATTGGTGCCTGGACTTAGGAGAAGCTCCCTCTTTTGGGGAGGGCAGGAGGGAATTTCTTGTGCTGCTTCTTATGAACTCCCATTTCATCCACCTGCCTTTTTGGCTGGACAGGGACGTGGGGTAGAGCTGAGGAAGTTGTGGTGTATTGCCACACTGACACTGACCCTCTCATAGCTTACTGCTCTGCTGCTGCACACCCTATTTTAGGGCCAGCTGCTGCGGTGGTGTGTGAGTGAGCTTCTTGGAGTGAGTTTTACCCCTTTGCAATACAAGGATGTTATGAAGAAAGAAATGAACACTGTGGATTGCTACAACATTGTGGTGATGGAGGGGTTTTTTGCTAGCTTTGCTGCTTTTCAACACTGAATAAGCTTTGTCCTTTTTTCTTAGCATTATTGCTATAAATAAGCTAGGCTGAGACCTCAAGCTGGATGTTTGAGAGAACCATCTCAAAAGGTGAATCCTTCTTCCCTCTTGTAGGCCAAGTGGCATTTGCAATTAACTTCTGCCCCTCAAAAAAAAAAAAATAATAAAAAATAAAAAATAAAAAATCATCACCCACCCATGGGGGAGCCAGAGAAATTTCATCAGTCCTGTAGCTGTTGGTGACTGCTTTGGCTTTTGGCTTCTGTCTGAAGCACTGGTCTGGATTGCAGCCAACAAGCCTCCCTCCAGTGAGCATTGCTGCAGAACTCAGCATGATCAATATTAAAAGTTGCCCAAGGATCCCCATTTGCAGATGAGACCCTGCATCAGCAGAAACCAAAGATCAATACATCCACCTCACTGAATTTCTAGCATCTGAGATGGTGACTACTTGCTTACTTTATACGCCTCAGCTATTTGAACTCCCCCTCCCGTCCTCCAAGCTACTGACTCATTTCCTCCTCTAAAACCTTCCTTTTTTAGCCTTTTGCTCTGAAGTATTTGGTGCTGAAGTATTTGTTTTGAGCTGCCTGCTCCATGCCTTACTTAGGCAAACTCCTACATGACAGCCCTGCAAGCTTTTCTTTTGTACCATGGAAAGCTGGTTAGTGTTTTGTTTTTTGTTTTTTTTCCTGATCCTTTTGGTTCTTGGGGCAAATTTAGCTACTGACTGTACTCTTAGGCAAATTGCTGCTTTGCTGTTGGAAATCAAGGAGGCAGACAATTGGCAAAGCAGCTGGTGAGCTGAGACTGCTGCTGCTTATGCTAATTGCTGTTGTCTCCCTGTTAGCCCCCACTTCCTCCATCTGCGTGCATCCACCTGCTGTCTTTTCATACCCTTTGGGCCTAATCTCACAGTTTGAGCAGGAATCACAGACTCCTCTTTGGCAGAACAGCCACCCCACTACTGCAGAGCTTGTAGATGCCAGGATCAAGCCCTGACTTTATGGCCTGTCTCATGTAGCAAGGAAAGAGGTGGTGTCCCCTTGTGCAAGGCCTGATGTGGTGGTGGCCCTGATGGATGCTACTGTAACCACTCTGAGTTTGTGTGAAATGTAGTTGGTTTTTTCTCAGGGATTATGGAATATTGGCTCTGTGCTCTCAGTGTCCCAAGTCTCAGCAAAGATAATTTTAGACAGGAACAGAAAGTCTCTCTAATCCTTATAGCTATTTCACTGGCATAAACAAAGCCATGAGAAGCCCTTTGCTGCAACATTCTGGTTAGCAGGTGCATTGGAATTAAAATTTAAAGAGAAATGTTAGGGCAGGGGGAAAACATAACGGTGATTTCCAGAAACTGCTCTAATGGTGAGGAGGTGGTGTGGCACAGCATGCAGGAATCAAGAGCCTGGAGTCTGGTCCAAACTCCTGCCCTGGTCTGTGGGGTGAAGCTGAGGAAGTGGTTTTTGCATTACTGGCTTTCCACAAGTCTATGGGACCCGACAGGATCCATCCATGGCTCCTACCTGAAAGGAGGCTGTAGCGAGGTGGGAGTTGGTCTCTTTTCCCAGATGACTTTCAACAAAACAAGAGGACACAGTCTTAAGTTGTGCCAGGGGACATTTAGGTTAGATATTAGAAAGAATTTCTTTACGGAGAGGGTGATCAGGCAATGGAATGGACTGCCCAGTGAGGTGGTGGATTCTCTGTCCCTGGAGACATTTAAAAAGAGACTGGATGTGGCACTCAGTGCCATGGTCTAGCAACCGCAGCAGTGGGTCAAGGGTTGGACCTGATGATCTCTGAGGTCCCTTCCAACCCGGCTAATTCTATGATTCTATGATTCTAAGGGCACTGGTGGATAAAGTTGCAAAGCTGCTTTCTGTTATATTTGAAAAGTCATAGCAGTCTGGTGAAATTCTGACTGACTGGAAAAAGGGAAACATAATACCCATTTTTAGAAAGGGAAGGAAAGAAGACCCAGAGAACTACAGGCTAGTCAGTCTCACTTTTGTGCCCAGGAAGATCATGGAGCAGATCCTCCTCCATAGAAAATGTGGAGGTGGTTAGTGGCAACAAGATAGCTTTGCCAAGGGCAAATCAGGCCTCACAGATTTGGTGGTCTTTTATGGTTTTTGGAGTCACAGCATCAGTGGACAAGGGAAGAGCAATTGAGGTCATCTACCTGGACTTGTGGAAAGCATTTTATAGAATCATAGAATATCAGGTTGGAAGAGACCTCAGGATCATCTGGTCCAATGCTTCTAATATTATTGTTTATGCGAGGTGTCTCAGCATCTCGTTGAGCTGAGACTTAAAACTTTCCAAAGTGGAGGAATCTACCGTTTTCCCTGGGAGACCATTCCAATGTCTGGCTATACTCATAGTGAAAAATTTACCTCTTGTGTAAGAATATCCCCAGGAGCAACTTGTGCCCATTGCCCCTTGTCTTGTTCATGTGACTCCTTGTAAATAGGGAGTTTCCATCTTTGTAGCCACCTTTAAGTACTGGAACATCATAATAAGGTCTCCTTTAGGCCTTCTCAAGGTTGAACAAACATGGTTTTCTTAGCCTTTCCTTATATGGCAGGTGCTCTAGACTTTTGATTATCCTTGTGGCTCTTCTCTGGACCCTCTTCAGCCTGTCCACATCCTTTTTGTAGAGTGGGGTCCAAAACTGAACACAATACTCTAGGTGTGGTCTGACAGCCACTGAGTAAAGAGAGATGATTGATCATTTGACACCGTCCCACATGACATTCTGGTGTCAAAATTGGAAGGGTATGGATATGATAGATGGGCCACTTGGTGAATAAGGACCTGGCTGGATGGTCTCACTCAAAGAGTAGTGGTCAATGGTTTGATGTCCAGATAGAGAGCAGTGATGAGTGGTGTCCTTCAGGGATCATTACTGAGAACGGCACTATTTAACATCTTTGTTGGAGATATGGACAGTCGGATTGAGTGCACCCTTAACAAGTTTGTTGATGACACCCAAACCATTCGATGATTCTATAGTGCAGTGTTAGATTTAGTGATCAGAGCTGGATGTTGCTTATCAATACATGCTGTTTTTTCAGGAGGCACAGAATTATCAAACGGTTTGAGTTGGAAGGGACCTTAAAGATGATCTAGTTCCAGTCCCCCTGCATGGGCAGGGACACCTTTCACTAAGTCACTTCCAGAGAGGGGGCAGCCACAACTTCCTTGGGCAAGCTGTTTCTGCGTCTCACCACTCTAACAGGAAATAATATTTTCCTAATGTCTATCTCCCCTTCTTCAAGTTTTAAACCATTTCTCCTTGTCCTCTTGCTATACAACTGTGTAAAAAGCCCTGCCCCAGATTTCTTGTAGGCCTTCCCTTTAGGTATTAGAAAGTCATCTTGGAGCCTTCTCTTCTCTAGCCTGAGCAACCCCAACATCCTCAGCCTGTCTTCACAGGGGAGGTGCTTCAGCACTCTGATCATTTTAGTGGCTCTTCTCTGGACACATTCAAGAAGCTTTATGTCCTTCTTTGGTTGAGGACTCCAGAACTGGACACAGTATTCCAGGTGGAGTTGCACAATGAAGTGATAATGAAAATACAGTCCTGAATTGCTAAGGATGAATGCCCAAACTTGTAATCTTTTTTTTTTTTTTTTTTTTTTTTTTTTAGATTTAAACTTCCACAATTGCTGCAGCTTGTAGTCTTATTAATTTCTGTACAGGAAAAACTCTGCTGGCTACTAACAACTAGACCAGAATCTAACCCTGCCTGCTGCTGTAAAACCTGGCTAGTTTGATCAGTTTCACCAGAAACATTCTGGACTGAGTGTAATTGGAGAAGGTAGCCTGATGCTCCAATACTCCTTGGGCATTTTTGCCACTAGAAGGACTAAGGAGGAAATAAAACAAGAAGATGGCTCAGGAATGGAACAGCCCCATGTTAGTTTAAATATGCAAGAATGTAATCAAGCTGCTTTCCTACCTGGCCTATTTTTTTCGCCCCTTTTTTTCCCTTTTGCTTTTGTTGGCACTGAAGTGTCCGACTGAAGTACTTTGAATGATGAGAATGAAATCCATGCTGCCCCAGAATCAGCTTAAGGACTAGACACTGCCCAACTCTTGCTTGAATCCTCAAAATAGGCAATGAGCAAAACTTAGAATGATGTGTTGGTTTCCCTGTATGCTTGTGAATTTGATCTTAAATACCCTTCAGTCTAAGAAGGGAGACTCATTTTTAGCCCACTGAGGCCTCTTCTCAACCAGTGGGTAAAGCTTTAAGCATCATCTCTGGCTGTAGTACCTGAATGCTTTGCAGCGTTTAGCTTGGTTATGCTCCTGAGCTTTTGCTGTAAGAAAGCTGGTGTGTGCAGCTCCTTTTATAGAGAGGGCTGAGCTGAGAGAGGCTGCATGACTCTTCCAGCCTCAGGCATGAAATCTGTGGTAAGTCTGATGAAGTCTTTACTGCCTTTACAGGGTAACACCCTAACCTTTAGGCCATCTCTTCTCTGCACATGTAAGATGATAAAGCTACTGCATCGAATGTGGCACAACTGCTAAAATTTCTTAAAGAATAAACACTTGTGGCTCATATGAGCTTTGTTCTGAGTGTAGAAGTGGTCATTGCTGAAATCTGTCTGCAATGCCATTAATAATTTTTTATTTTCTGACTAAATTAAACAACACTTCTCTAACACTGGGACCCACATAGAAGGGATGGAAGGTTGTAGCAGGTTGTTGGTTTTTTGGGTTTGTTTGGGCTTTTTGTGGGGTTTTTTGTTTGTTTTTTTGTTTTGTTGTTGTGGTTTGGTTTTTTTCTGTAATAGGGATTGTACTTAGCAAAGTGCACTTTGCAAAGAAACCTCTTGGTGTGTTGCTTCTGCAGAATGGCTCTTCTGGCTTGGACACTGCCTGTTGTTGTGGCTGTCATCACTTGTTGAGCCTGTCTAGGTTTAGGTCTCAGGAATGGGGGAATTTAGTTCTTGTTATGGGGGTGGTTAAAATTGTGAGTTCATCATAAGGAGGGCTCCTGAAGGTAAGATTAGATGGTATGTGAATTAGTCCAACCACACATATCACTGATTGTGCAAGGTGCTGTACAGGCATAGACTGGAAAATCCCTACCCTAATCTGCTTACTCTTTAACCATAAGATAAAAAACACATGGGGTAATGAAAAAGGAATCACTGAGACCATATTAGTCAGCATGATCAGTGCTCATCCACAGCAGCCTGATAGCTGGGAAGGATTTGGTAGAGGGTAGTGAAAGTCCCTTGTCCTGGTTTGGGCCAGGATAAAGGTAATTTTCTGTCTTGTACTTTTGGTTTCAGCTAAGTCTCTTGTAAGTAGCTGCACTTGTTGAAATTAACAGCAAGTTTCTCAGACAGTGTCTGCTTCTAGGACTGATAACACTCCATGTTTATAGTTACAGCCCGAGAGTGGTATGCAGAGCCAAGGACACTGCTCAGCTCTGAGGGACATTTTACCTTCCAGAAGGAGAAAAGGAGTAAAGAGGTCACACCTGCAGCCCTCCCTTAGGGAGGAACGGACAAGATAGATGGCCAAAATTGAGCAAACAGAGTATTCCATCCCATACATGTCATACTCAGTATAAATTTGAGGGATCACAAAGGTCAAACCCCTTCCTGCTTCCCCTTCTTCTCCTGTTCCTGTTTGCTTCGGCATCCTGAGAGGATTCCGTCCGTCCCTCTGCCTGTGGTCCTGATCCCTGCCAGCCTGAATCTGTGTGTTCCTGCCCCCAGCTCCTGACTGCTGCTGACTCCAGGAGTCCAGCCTGGACTTTCCCAGGGCTGCCCTGCAGCCTCGGTGGTGATGTGAGAGTTACTGGGGGAAAGGGAATGTGGTATCAATTTTCCTGTATATTTGTATATATTTAGTAATTTTTCCTACTTATCATTACTGTTTCATTAAAGCTGTGTAGTTTAGTTTCCAACCCATAAGCCTCTCTCCCTTATTCTCTCTCCTTTCTTTATCTGGGAGGGGGATTAATAGAGAGCATCTGTCATTTGGTTTAGTTGCTAGGCCAGTGTTAAGCCGTGACACCCCTTCAAAACTGTAGGCGGTGTACTTCTTAGAGGAACACGCTTGCTCTGCTTTCTTTCATGTCGAGCAGTGACCTGTTCCCATTGACCCTCCTCCTGTGCGTTACTGTGGAAGGGCCGGGGGTCTTGCAATATGAGGGGATATGAGATCCTTTGCTCCCCTGAGAGTTACTTCCTGTTCTGGTTTTGGAGAGATTGTTTTGATGAAAGTTATCAATCAGTCAGTGGTGTACGGGCTAAGTCTGGCCTGCCAGAGCAACTTCCTCCTTGTGCAGGCTGCCTTGCAATCCTTCCCTAGGGTTCTGATACTTCTGATTTAAAAGGCTTAATTGTTACCAAAAGACAACAACTAGGGATGGGCTTTCTCCGTCAGATGCCCATCACAGAAGTCTTTTCTTCCAGATGATGATTTGCTCTTGCAGTGTTCAAAAAAGGTACTTCTGACCATCACTCCAGCTCCAGGAGTCTTGCCTCCAGGCAGGCGATTGATTTGCTCTCCTTTCCTGGTTCTCTAGGTCCTACATTCTAGCCAGTCTTGCCCCAGTTCAGAGTGGAGGTCTTCTTCTACCTGCAGTTTTGAGGACAGTGACCATCACACGAAGGTGGAGTGGAAGAGCTGTAGTTCGCTGCCAGGCCAGCTGCCTGCTGGTGACTGAAGGCAGGGCACCATCTGGTGGCATGAAAAGAATTTTCCAGAGAATAATCCTGGTTTTCTCCACCGGATATAGAACAGTAGTTCCCAAGCCCTTTTTTTTTTCTTTTTTTTTTTTTTTTTTTTTTTTTTTTTTTTTTTTTTTTTTAATCTTCCACAGCACTAAACCCTTCTGTGGCTTTCCCTCGCTGCTTGGTGGATTTGTTTTTCCCCAGCTGCTGTGACTATCTCTTGCAGGGAGGCTTAAGGTGACAAACTTGTCCAGCTCCAGGTTGTTCATGGAACGTTGTACAGTTTCTCAGACTGGAAAGAGCATTAGGAAGCTGCAGAGGGAATTGCCCATGGCTTTGCTAGGGCCTGAGATGTGACAGCTCTGCTCCCCTTAGAGCTGTCCTAGGTCAGATCAGAGGTCTGTCTAGCCTGATGTCCTCTTCCTGACAGCACATGCCTAGGGAAGAACAGATAAGGGCAGTGAGCTGGCAATAGGAGATCAGCTAGATGGTTTGTAAGCCTCCAATGTGCAGACAGGAAAGTCTTGTCTTTGACAACTTGTCTCTATTTTCATCCTTCCTGATTTGGAGTCATTCACCATTTGAACCCACAAAGGCTCCTAGTGTTCATTGGACCTTCTGGAAGAGCAGCTGGGCAGGAGGCTTCTGCCCTGGGACAGGAGGTAAGAACAGCTGTCCAAGGTCTCCTGGGCATCTACCATCTGCCTGCTGTGGCTTTGGCTCAGAGCATATGCCAGAAAGGCTTGGTGACATGTCACTGCTGTCTCTCTTTTCCAGGTTCCTTGGAGGTACGAGATATGCCCAGACATATTCAGATTGTGGATCTGCTGATCTTCGAGCAGAGAGGAGCAGTGGCACACAGCTAAGAACTAGGTGCCAGTGGACCTTAAGGAGTAGTCTTATATGTGAGCTGTCTATATGAGATGAGATGGTTTGGCTCCTTTAGATCCCCTGAGATTCCAACTATTTGAGGGCTACTGGACATTTGAGCTTGACTGTTCCCTAGGAATGCAGTATCAGATACAGAAAAGTGGAGACCCATGGTCTTGTGAAAGTCAGAGCAGTCCATGCTGTTTCTCACCCAATTGTCCTCATTTTTGGCTGGGTCTTGCTTCTTTTTTGGCGTGTTCTGAAACTTGGATGGTGAGGATTGAGGTACTTCTCTTTTTGGCTGGCAGGTTAGTGGCTGATTTTTCTCCAAGCAGACCAGTTTCATGCACTTTCTTTTCATCCTGCTGTTGGCTTCCCATAGAATCATTTAGGTTGAAAAAAACCTTTAAGATCATCAGGTCCAACCATCAACACAGCACTGCCAAGTCTACCACTGTATCATAGAATCATAGAATTGGCTGGGTTGGAAGGGACCTCAGAGATCATCAGGTCCAACCCTTGACCACTACCGCTGCAGTTACCAGACCATGGCACTGAGTGCCACATCCAGTCTCTTTTTAAATATCTCCAGGGATGGAGAATCCACTACTTCCCTGGGCAGCCCATTCCAATGTCTGATCACCCTCTCCATAAAGAAATTCTTTCTAATATCCAACCTAAACTTCCCCTGGCACAACTTAAGTCCATGCCCTCTTGTCTTGTTGATAGTTGCCTGGAAAAAGAGACCAACTCCCCCCCGGCTCCAGCCTCCTTTCAGGGAGTTGTAGAGAGCGATGAGGTCTCCCCTGAGCCTCCTCTTCTCCAGGCTGAACACCCCCAGCTCCCTCAGCCTCTCCTCACAGGACTTGTGCTCGAGTCCCTTCACCAGCCTGGTTGCCCTCCTTTGGACCTGCTCCAGGACCTCAATCTCCTTCCTGAACTGAGGGGCCCAGAACTGGACACAGAACTCGAGGTGTGGCCTCACCAGGGCTGAGTACAGGGGCAGAATCACTTCCCTGGTCCTGCTGGTCACGCTGTTCCTGATCCAGGCCAGGATGCCATTGGCCTTCTTGGCCACCTGGGCACACTGCTGGCTCCTGTTCAGCTTCCTGTCAATCCAGACTCCCAGGTCCCTCTCTGCCTGGCTGCTCTCAGCCACTCTGTGCCCAGCCTGGAGCTCCCCATGGGGTTGTTGTGCCCAAAGTGCAGGACCCGGCACTTGGCCGTGTTGAACCTCATCCCCTTGGAATCAGCCCAACTCTCCAGTCTGTCCAGGTCCCTCTGCAGAGCCCTCCTGCCTTCCAGCTGATCCACACTGCTCCCCAGCTTAGTGTCATCTGCAAATTTGCTGATGATGGACTCAATCCCTTCATCTAAATCATCGATGAATATATTAAACAGAACTGGGCCCAGCACTGATCCCTGGGGGACACCACTGGTGACCGGCTGCCAATTGGATCAGCACCGTTCAGCACCACTCTCTGGCCCCGACCCTCCAGCCAGTTCCTAACCCAGCACAGAGTGCCCCTGTCCAAGCTGTGGGCTGACAGCTTCTTCAGGAGAATGCTGTGGGAGACGGTGTCAAAGGCCTTGCTGAAGTCCAGGTAGACCACATCCACAGCCTTCCCCTCATCCACCAGGCGGGTCACCCGATCATAAAAGGAGATCAGGTTGGTCAGGCAGGACCTGCCCTTCCTGAACCCATGCTGGCTGGGTCTGATCCCCTGTCCATCCTGCAGGTGCTGTGTGATTGCCCCCAGGATGATCTGTTCCATAACCCTGCCAGGCACTGAGGTCAGGCTGACAGGCCTGGAGTTTCCTGGGTCCTCCGTCCATCCCTTTTTGTGGATTGGCGTGACATTCGCCAACTTCCAATCATCTGGGATGTCCCCAGTGAGCCAGGACTGTTGGTAGATGATAGAGAGAGGCTCGGCGAGCTCTCCTGCCAGCTCCCTCATCACCCTTGGGTGAATCCCATCTGGGCCCATAGACTTGTGGGGATCCAAGCAGCTCAGGAGGTCACTGACTGTGTCCTTCAGGTTTACAGGGGGGCTGTTCAGATTCTTGTCACCTTCTATAATTTTCAGAAGCCATCTTCTGTAGCATGTCCCTAAGTAGCACATCTGCATGTCTTTTAAATACCACCAGGCATTATGATTCAACCACTTCCCTGGGCAGCCTGTTGCAGTGCTTGACCAGGCTTTTGA
The DNA here is from genome assembly GCA_023637945.1 of Phaethornis superciliosus. Classification (NCBI taxonomy): domain Eukaryota; kingdom Metazoa; phylum Chordata; class Aves; order Apodiformes; family Trochilidae; genus Phaethornis; species Phaethornis superciliosus. The sequence goes on from JAJQWJ010000003.1 coordinate 32,189,221, forward strand.
TGGAGAAATTTTTCCTGATATCCAATCTGAACCTCACCTGGCATGTCTTGAAGCCATTTCCTGTTCTATTACTTGTTACTTCGGAGAAGAAACCAACACCCACCTGATGTAAACACTCTGAAAATATGAAATATGTTTCTCAAATCAGTATTTTTTCTGCTCTTTTAAAAATATACCAAACATATTCTCAGTTAACAGATTTTTATCCCAAACTTAACTAGCTTCTGTTTTGTATCATGCCTGACAGGCACCTAAAGATAAGACCACAATAAGGTCACCTCTTGGTACATGGTCAAGACAAAGGTAATAAATTTAGCAAGGTAACAAGGACTGAAAGATCACAATAATTAAAAGAGAAGTTCTTGGGATGGCAAAATCTGTGTGTCATCTTTAGCAAGTCTGTGTGCCAGTGATTTATGAAAAGACAGAACCCCTTTTTGCTATATAAAAACTCCAAGAGAAAAGGAGAAGAGGCGGCTCTCTCTTCCCTCCCCTTCTCTCACCACTTCGGCTTCAGCTCCGGGACAGCACCAGCGGAGGAAAGGAAAAGCGGAGAACACCGAGCAGGAACCGCGGGTCCTACGCCCTCCTCCTCCAGGCAGAGGCCAGGGCCGGCGGACGGTGATAAAACTTAATTGCTCCCTTGTTTTTCTTTCCTTTTCTTAACAACTCTCTCCCCAAAGTGACTAATTTGTGTAAATTCTCTCCTCTTATAAACTTGTTTTTTTCTTTTAAAGGTGGTGTTATTGTATCCTTTCCCTAAAATAAATATTTGTAATTTGCTTAAATCATAAAGCCTGTTATTTTTGTAAATTCGTGCAATGTCTATGAGTAGTGGCTGATTTTTCCTCAAAATCAAAATATAAAATAATAGCTTGGATTGTAACACCACCTCACTACCATCTCCTTTCAGGAAGTTAAAAGGAGCAATAAGGTCTCATCTGAGAGACATTCCATGAGACATCCCATGAGCTTTCCTGTCCTCTCACTAACATCTCGGATTCCCAGAGCAGTTTTCTTTTTTTCCCATTTTCCTTGGAATGGAGCCACAGCAGTCTCTAGAAAACACTCATCTGGCTGGATGCTGTTGCTTTGGTCATGTAACCAAATGCAGATACATCCTGGTCTGTGAAGGTGTGATGCAGCACAGCTTGCCTGCCTCAGGGTAAAGAAAGGGCTGCAGAGTTTTGAGGAGCAAGCTGCAGCCTAAAAATTGTACCAGGCTCCGATATAGGCAGCCCCTGCACTAAAAGGCATCTTGTCCATTGTTGATCCCACTGCTCTCTGTGCTCTAGGGGAGGTCAGCACAGGATTGGGTCTCTGTTACTCTCTTGTAATTTCATGGAAAAGAAGGGGTCACTGAAAAGTCCATATTTGCAAATTCACATTTTGCCACCAGGGAGCTCCCATACTTCACACTAGTCAGAGGGTGAGAAAGCAATGGCCAGCGTGGCAAAAAAAGTTTCCCTTGCATCCCAGCTTTTATTGTAAGAGAAACTTGATGCTTGCTCTGTCTTTAACAAAAAACAAACAAACAAAGCATTATTCTTTTAGTGCTTGGATGAGTTTGGCCCCTTCATCACAGGTTTCTTATAAAAGGGGGAATACTGAGGCTGAGAATATTGAGGCTGGCTACTCCTGGAAAACACAGTGAGCAGGTGGAAATCTGGTGGCAGTGATACAGTTTTCCTCTCTCTGATGGTTTTGACAGTCTTGCTGATGAATAACAGGTTTTGATGGGGTCTGCCTGAAGGATTAGCATTGCTGCCAGAAGAACATGGCACTTCTGCTTGCATCTGTGACTTATGGCTCAAGAAATGGAGTTGGCACATGCAGTAGGTTTAGTTTTTTACTAATTGGAGTTTGTAATCACTAGTGATATCACTTTTCCTGTTTAATTACAGGGTTGAAGCATGAAGTACCTCAAACAATGTGATTCTGGCCTTTTCTGTCCACTTCCCTCCTTTCCAATGTTTGTCTCCTTTCCCTGCCCTTGCCTGGCACTTTCATAAGCATGTAGTCTATCCTCCCACATTTCTGCTTTGCTGAGGAGACAAGTCTTCCAAACTTGGAAGAAAAGGAGAGTAATTGGTTTAATTCACTGAATATGTGAAGCTGATAACTACAAGAATAATCTTGAATAAAGAGTCTGAACACTACAATGTTTGGAAAAATGACTGCACTCCCTTTTTTAGGGGCCAATCCAATATCTTTCTCTTCTTCTGTGCTTCCCCTCCCTCCCTTTCGTGTGCTGAAAGTCTGAGGAAACCCTGGTTCATCTGAAGCCTGTGAGATGTCAGCAAAGGAACAGTTCTTTCCTTTGTGGTCACCCCCAGGGCATCTTGGAGGAGCTGTTCCTTTCAGGAACAGCGTGGCCAGCAGGTCCAGGGAAGGGATTCTGCCCCTGTACTCAGCCCTGGTGAGGCCACAGCTCGAGTCCTGTGTCCAGTTCTGGGCCCCTCAGTTCAGGAAGGAGATTGAGGTCCTGGAGCGGGTCCAAAGGAGGGCAACCAGGCTGGTGAAGGGACTCGAGCACAAGTCCTGTGAGGAGAGGCTGAGGGAGCTGGGGGTGTTCAGCCTGGAGAAGAGGAGGCTCAGGGGAGACCTCATCGCTCTCTACAACTCCCTGAAAGGAGGCTGGAGCCAGGGGGTGTTGGTCTCTTTTTCCAGGCAACTTTCAACAAGACAAGAGGGCATGGACTTAAGTTGTGCCAGGGGAAGTTTAGGCTGGATATTAGAAAGAATTTCTTTATGGAGAGGGTGATCAGACATTGGAATGGGCTGCCCAGGGAAGCAGTGGATTCTCCATCCCTGGAGATATTTAAAAAGAGACTGGATGTGGCACTCAGTGCCATGGTCTGGTAACCACAGTGGTAGTGGGTCAAGGATTGGACTTGATGATCTCTGAGGTCCCTTCCAACCCAGGCAGTTCTATGATTCTATGATTCTATGAGATGAATCTCAAGAATAATAGTCTCAGCTCCTGGTTTCAGTGGAGCTCGAATGGCCTCATCCTTGCAACTGCTCTCAATTTGTTCAGTCTCCTCTATATTTGTTTAGACACTACTTTTCTGTGGTAAAAGTGGTCACATCTCATCAGATCTAGTCTCTCTGTCCTGCTTTAGAGCCTATTCAACAGAGGGTCTACCTGCCAGCAGTACCTGCTGTCCATACCTCAAAAAAGCAGCACTAGGCTAATATTTAAAAAAACACTTGTAACTTCAGAACAGAGTGTCTTAGCTGTGCAACTGTACCTCACAGACCAGCTCCCTCTTCTCCTTGCCTTCTTGTCTGGAAATGATGATGGCCACACTTGGCTGTAGCTGTGGCCAATACAGCTCAGTGTTGTGGGAGTTTCTATTGCATTTTATTGTCCTCTGAAAAAGGTCTGGTTGAGACCTAGGCTTGTTTTTCACGGTTTGCCTTGATTCTTCCTTTGAGTCCTGCAGGTTGCATTGGGGGGCAGCGTCCCTGCAGGTTTCATTATGCCGAGCACTGATGTGCAGTCACAGGATAGGGGCAAAGGGACCATAGGTAAAGGTGAGAGCTTGTACCTAGAAAGCGTGTTCTTCAAAGGAAGACAGAGGGAACTGGAAGGCTGCTTAGTTTAAGGAAGAGACCACTTAAGAGGTTATAGCAATCTCCGAACATGTGAGGTCAGCTGCAAGAGAGTAGTGTGTCCTTTCTGTTCATGCTAGCTGAAGAAAAGCTTTTAGTCTTAAATCACAGCAAAGAGCATCAGTGTTTGGCATCAGAAAAATGTTTCCCAGGGTGAGGATAGCAAACCGGTGGTCTAGGTTACTTGGGAAAGAAATTAATGTCCTTTCTTGGAGGGCCTCTTGAGCAGCCTCAAGAACCATGTAATTTCCATCCTTGTCCTCAGCTGGTCCGTCAGAGCAAAGGACCTTCTCAGCAGAAGTTTCTGCAACATAGAGAGAGGAGAGTGGAAGCACATCTCTGGAGTCCAGAGACCTGCCTGGCAAGTTCCTTATTCTTAGGCCGGGGATCTTTCCCCTGATGTATATGCAGTTTGTGTGCACTGTCTGTTGGAAACTGAGTCACACATGTAGTGCCACCAAAGAGAAGAAAGTAATTCCTTAAAATCCAGGCAGTGACCAGACAATAATTGTACCCCAGGAAACTTGGGATGCAGTTCTGTCACTTTTTTTTTAATTATTGTTTTCTTCTTTTTTCAAAATGGCTTCCTCCTGACCCTGGCTGGAATTAGCAGACCTGAAACATTAACCTAGCTTGGGGAGACAAGCCCGTTCTTCACCATTACCCCTACTGTGGCCACAACCAGCTCTGGCTGCGCTGGGCAGTAGCATTCCATCAAACCAAGGACTGCCCGAAGCTAGAGCAGCTTTAAGTACAGACTGGTCATCTATGTGCCTGTTTGCAACAAGAGACTGCGGCAGCTCTAGGTATTTTGCAAGATGCCCCTGGGGCGTTGGTTTCTTTCTCGGGAGTGCTGGGTTAGGAAGAATTGCCAGGGCAAGCCAGGAGCTCTGCTTGTGCTTTCTGCCATACGCAGCGAGCTCCATCTCGCTGAGAAGCAAACCAGCAGAACTGAACAGCTGGCTCAGAGATCTCATCTGCAAAGCATTCTCTTCCCTCCTGCTGAGCTCCTTCCTTTGGGTGCAGAGTCCGGTTCTCATTCCAGCATGCAGGGATTTTAAGTGGGGTGCGAATGAATGCTGGTGCCGTATGAAGTGTCCTGTCTTTCTCCTGAGCAGTGTAAAGGATCTTTAGCACAAATGAGAATTGGCTCCAGTGCCGCAGCAGCTGTGAAGTGAGTTCCACTTGTAGCTGAAATAGGCTGAATTTTGACTGAAGCACTGTTGCTGTACAGATTTTCACTAGAAACTTACATCTAAGTAATGTGTATCTTCAGTGATCATTGGAACAGCTTCTTAGCCTGGAAGAATCCTGCTTTTGTAACAAGCTGTAATGCAACTGCCTCACAGCACCAAAACCCCTGGGCAGAGAGGTGCATCTTTAAACGCTGTCTGACCTGTAAGGGTGTTCAAAACACCTGTAAGGATGGTTCAAAACAGCAAGACATGGTAAAACTGGTTCAGGTCAGAGGAAATATTTCAAAAGTTGGTGTGAGTTTGGGGGCATACATATTGGAAGATCAGCGTATGCTAGTGTGCATCTTTATGTGAATATCTACAGGATAAAAAGAGACAGGACTCTTCTAGGGTGGGAGAACTTGCTTCATCATTTATTTACATGCTCCAACACTTGCATTTTCATGAGGCTTAGATATTTATTTGCCAGAACAAACACAGCACAGGAGTCTTCAAAGCTGATGATGAAATCATTAAGGGGCTCCATGTCTACTTGTGATTTTCCACTTCTCTGAGTTTACTTTGAGATGAGAACATAAAACCTGTCACTCACAGGCACCACGTGGGTTTGTGTTGGTCTTAGGAGCACCGCTTTTCCACAAAACAATGTCTTCATCACATCCAAGAACAGATGTTGTTTATGACATCAATGATATTTGCTTTTTGAGCCATCCAAGTGACGCTTTAATGGAAATTCTGTAAAGAAGTTAAAAATCACTCATTTTAGTACACTGGTTCAGTAAACACTGCACTAAAATCTTAGGAAGAGAGGCTTAATTGTACAAGTAAGACACTTATGTGTGGAGCAGAAATGCACATCATTTTAGTGGTATATTGCAATGGTTACCAAGCCTTAAGGTTTTTCAGAAGCCTAAGGAGATTGTATACATTTTTTTTTTTTTAAATCCCAGCTGCTGGAAGAAAGATATTGCATAAGAATCTCAATTTTCTCACATTAGAAACTTAAGTTTCTAACCCTCATGGTTCTTAGAAAAACATGAAAACATGAGCTGCATGTTCCAGATACAATGTTGAAATCAAAACCAAACACAATGGAAAACTTGGTTCATAGCTTTAAAATCCAGATGGCAGGTAAACAGCCTTAGATTGTCTTAGAAATTCTGTAGTTTGGAAGTGTATCAATACCTGACTTCTGGGACCTGACTGCTGGCATGAGGGCTTCTGAGATGCTGAAATCAGAGTTTAGTCTCTTTTTGGTAAGGCAACACAAATTTTTTAAAAAAAGTAAATATTACTTCAAAGTATTTTTTTTTAAAATAATATTTCTCTCATGAGAATGCCTCTTTTTCAAAACTTTCTTGGGCATTTCTTGAGTCTCATTTTGTCTCTTTTGTTTCTCAACTCATTTTGTTCTGAGTTGAATATTTCATCCTGATTCTCTGTCTTGGTTTGATCTAGGGGAGAACCAATTTTTCTTTCACTAATTTTACTTTTCAGTTAAGTCTCTTCTACGTGACAGCACTTTCTGAAATTAACAGCATGTTTTTTAAACAGCATCCTAGAACTGAAAACGCTTGATGTTTATAGTTACAACTAAGGTAATATTATGATTACTATTAGCTACTAATTAATATTACTATTATGAATGGTATGCATATGGCTCTTGCTTATACTTGTTCCTATAGAAACCAAGGTCACTGTTAGATTTCTTATGTGCGACATTGGAGTGCCAAAAGTGAAAGGCTGTAACCAGGTTGCACCTGTGGGGAGAGGCAGACAGTACAGATAATCCCAAACTGACCAACCAAGTATTCCATCCCATAGATGTCATGCTCAATATAAAGCCGAGGGATCACAATGGCTGAAGTCTCTTCTTCCATGGCCAGCATGCAAGGAGGACTCTCTTGTTCTGCCTTCCTATGTTCCTGAAGCCAGTTCCCATCTGCCACTGTGTCCAGTCTGGGATGTCCCCACTGCCTGCCCTGCAGCATCAGTGGTGATGTGATCCTCATTGGGAGAGCTCGATTTTATATATGTTTATATATATTTCATTCCTTTTCCAGTCATCTTATTCTACCTTTTCATTGCTATTGTTTCATTAGAGCCATTTTAAGTTTTTTTCTGACCCATATGTCTCTCCCCTTTTCTTTACTTTCCCCTCCTGGGAAGGGAATAGAGTTAATAGAGACTATCTGTTGTCTGTTTACTAGCCAGCCCAGACAGTGACAGCCTCTTTTGATACATGCTTCTTTCCCTCTTGACTTTAATGGGTCTGTCTGGAGATTTCCATTTTGTCTGTTTTTTATGTTGACCAAAGCTTTGGTGTTTTCCTCCTTTCGTCATTTTGGCTTCTTCATCCTGTTCTTTGCTTCCCAGCTTTGTTTTGAGTAATTGGCTGAAAAATTCCACCGTGGGTAGTGGGTGATGTTGCACCTGTATATTGCCTTTTATGCAGTGAGAACATGATGTCTCTCAGTGGCTCATTTCAGCCACTCAGTGTCATGTTTGAACTCACCTTCTCATGACTGGGGAAGGTGTTGTCTTGTTTTGTTTTCTTCAGAGAAGATGAATTATTTTTTTTGTGAGAGCCATGCACAGTGCAGGAATTCATGGACAGATTTAATTTCTCCAAGCAGAACTGGCCACAAGGGTCTGCAGTGGCAAACTTTGTGTCCAGACTGCTGTTGAAGCTGTTGGGTGGTGTAAAAGAAATTGGAGGATGAAAAATAAAAAGATCCTTCTTCCTCCTATTCCCTATGTGTGACACAACAACAATGATTGTATATCTTCATCCATGCTGCAGGCTGCAAACCACATATTCCTTGAACTCCACTCCTGGAGCTAAGAGGCAAGTTCTCACTTGGCCAAAACTGTGGTGCTTTCTGAAAGTTGGAAGCTGGATGTATAAACACATTTTCTATGGGCCCTAAGAGCCTGCTTCTAGGATCTGGCTGGATTGGGCACAGCCCCATCCACATCAGCTAGCCTGAGTTTAGTCCTTCCTGCATTAATATTTAGAGCTCATGCTAGCAACCAGCAATGATAACAGAAACCAGGCCCAGGCCCTCACCCTGTCCTTTTTCTTGCCAGAGTTACCTTTTCTGATTGACTGACTTCAGGTTTTGTTTTGTGACCTGTACACCCTATTTCCGGAATGAAAGTAAAAGGTTAGTGCTGGTTATTGGATTTCCAAGGAACAGCAGTGCAATGAGTATGACCTACACATGAAGCTCATGGCAGGAGTGTGTGTTGGGGAAGTCCTGGTACAGGGAAGGTGAGGAACCAGCACGTAGCACTGTCCATATAGCTCACCTGAAGAGGACCCTTAGGTGTGTTTGACAGCTGTGGGTGCACAAATAAAAGAAAGGCATGATGGTGTGAAGTTGGTGTATATCTGCATAGTCCAGCTGCAGATAAAATAGTTTATTTGGAGCCATTTTCCAGGACTGCCCTCCTGCTTTAAAGCTGTTCTGGACTGTTTTGGAAATGGTACGGTTTCTCTTCTAGATTGCAAAAGGCAGATTTGTTTCCCATGTGTCTGCATTTAGGGGAGGAATCACGGGTGGGTGTTAGTGGGAATCACTTCTGCACAGTACTGGGCTCTGCAGCAACCCTTGGCTGCCAGTGCTCAGCTCTTCCTGGAGGCAATGGTCCCAGCACTGAGGACCATTGGCTGGGAAAATTTCACCTAAGTGAAATCATGCTTTTCGATCTGCACCATCCAGTGTTTAGGATGAGACAAAGTGATGTGATCCTGATGTGATTTTTTTCTTTTCCAGCTGTCTTTCATTATCTTTTTAAGGTTAGAAACCCACAGAATACAATTTACAGCTCTGAGAATCATATATATGAGACAGAAACTTCTTAACCAGAGACAAGATTGCTAGAGCGTATTTGTCAGAATCCTTATCTTCAGAGCTTAGGTGTTTGTACCTGTCATGCTGTAGTTTATCCTGTAGCAGACCCTTGGCTGTCCAGGCCTTCAAGGCCATATGGATAATTAACAGTCAAACCCTTATATTCCATCTAATTAGGGCTTTTCCCAGCATTATTAACTTCTGTTGGCCGTGTAAGTGCTGGGTGCAAAGCAAGAGTCAATCCATGGTTTAAGGAATGTATACAATAGGCTGCCAGAAGATAGGGGCAGGCGTAGCTTTACTCCCATTTTAAACCAAAAGAGAGACTACTCCAAGCTTTAACTGCCACAGACTGGACAAGACCCTGAATATTCTGATTAAGCTGGATCTGCTTTGATTATGGAGCTGGACTTAATGACCTCCAGAAACCAATTCCAGCCTCTATTACACTATGATAAATTCAGCATCATTATATTGCCAGGGACTTGCTAGAGATCATGTAGGAAATCTGTAACAAAGCCAGGGCATCTTATAACAGACCACCAAGTGAGGCTGCAGCAGGTCCTAAGGTGGGCTGAGTTATTCTACCTCGAATAAATAAAAGCAGGAGTGGCATAGCTACGAAGAAAGAGAAGTGGGGAGGCATTCTTTTGAGCCATACATCATGTCGTGCCTCATAGCATGGACTGACTTATCTGTGTTTGCCAGCCTTTAATAAGTGGTGTGTACACACATTTCAGGGGAAGCTGTTGGGTGGCATACAGTGATTAGAAGCACTTAAGAAGGCAGAGATATAGAAAGTTAGAGGTGGCTTTACTAGGTCTATGAAGATACTGTGGCACTGCTGGTCTCCAGAGCTACCTACTTCTTAAAACACTCCTGAACTGCTACTTAAAATTCCTAAGTGAGGACTTTGCAGAAAGCATGACCTGAGAACAAGGCTGGTGGAACTTGGAATGCTTGCTGGAGATGCAGTGGCAGAACAAGTGAAAAATCTCCATTTTTATTGTTCTTTATAGGCTTTCTGAGCCTTTCAGACTCCAAAGCATGTGGTAGCTTGACCATCAGAGTTCAAATCTCTGAACTGTGGAAAATCTGAGAGAAGTGGTTTCTGATAGGTCTGATGCCTTCAGTGCTTATTTCTCCTTACATCTGCTTGCCCAGCTGGGGTGTTGTTGCAAGGTGTCTGTGATGTCTCTCAGAAGCATTTTTGATATCTGCCAGTAATGCCTGTGCCTTGTTGTTGGGTTTCTTTGGGAGAAGCTTGCTGGCAAGGCTCTGATGTGTGGTACAGGAAGAAAGTTTTTCAGCATTGAAGTATAAGGGATCTACTAATATGCCTAATTTTTTGTTAGAATATGTGTAGGACGGAACAGATAAAATGCAGCTCCTGGATATCAGAGGTGGAAGAGACCTTGAGCATCCATTTTGTCCATTTTCCTGACTATATGTAGGGTTAACCTAAGAAAAACTCAGTAACTGTTAGTCTGTCCAGTGGCATGGAGTCCCCCCTCTGTCCTGGCAAACTGCTTCACATTTGAACAGGATAAACATTATGTGTCTATTCCTGCAGTGTTTTTAGGGAATCTGCATCTGTTGTTTCATTGCATGAATTCAGCATGACCATGCTCTGGTTTATTTGTGTGCATGTTTCTGCCTTAAGCCTTTGCTTGAGTGATTGACTCATGGTGCTGCCCTTCTCTCTTTGCATTCCCAGAATGTCTGGGTTTGTGAGCAATTGTTCTTTCAAACACTACATCTCTGTCCTAATGATCTGGGAGAAAGTTTATCTGACCTGGGAATGGAATAAGAGCTGCAGAATATTTTTGTAGAGTTACTGAATTTGTTTGGCAGGGTTTTCTTACTGCAAAGGTGCTCAGGTGAAAAATCTTGTACTATAATGTAATACAATGCTGTGAAAATTTACATTTATGTCCCCATTCCTTGTCTGGATAGTAAGCCATAGTTTTCGCAGCTTGTGCTATGCCAAAAGGAGGGAAGGTTATCCCTCTCCTTCCTAAAGCTAGGAGATGCCTTCCTGTCCTACAAAGTACACATGTGGCTAAAACATCACCATGTTCTTTATGATGTGTCTACCACCCTTCCTTCCACCTGTCCCCTGCACCCCCTCTGCTATCTATAGGGGCCCTCATCAGTTCACTGAGCTTAGAAGTAGCCCATGTACTTCATTTGCAGTATGCCCTGGGCCTAAAAATGAGTCCTAACTGGTAGGCTTACTTACTAATGTGTGTTGGAAGCTCAGGGCTTTTGGAGCTGGATGCAAACTTTGTTTGATTGACACCAGGTGGGGAGGAGCTATGACACTGCAATATCAGGAAGCTGATGATCTGGAAGACTGCAGTTTTGGGTTGCTATAGACCTGGGGACTGTGTGTCACCTGGTGCAAAGAGTTTGTATGGAGGCCCTGTGACTCTGGGCGGAGGCAGAAAGTAGCAAAGGGAGGTGAAGCCAGGGCTTTCTGTCCTCTGCTAAATGACATGTAATGCAGTAATTTTTGCATTCCAGGGTGCTTCTGTTGTCTTTCAGTATGCATCAATGGATGTGAAGAGTTTTCTGAATCTTTTGAAATCAAAGTCTCTTTTGAAGAGAAAAATGAGCAGATAGTTTGGTTTGTAGAAAAAAAGTGGGGGAAATATAGCAGAAATCTATTTCTGTGCCTTACCTCCAATAAAACTCTTCCAGGTAATGTGCAGAAGGTGTAGGCTTGGAAGGAAAGGAATCTACCTTTGCATGCATCCTGGGACATCGATGGCTGAAATGGATGGAGCCAGGAAAGAATGCAGGAACAGTGCTGAACTTGGAGCCATGAAGTGTCAGGCCAGATGGGAAAGAAGAGTGGAAAGAGCATATGGCTCCCTAGCTTTTATATCTCTTGGTAGCCCCCAGTGCATATGTATTTTTGGAGGTATATCCCTGAAGCATCCAGAAGAGTCAAGTGGATACGTCTCAGTTGAAGGAGAATTGCCTCTGCTTCCCTCCTCAGCTTTGTCTCAGATACCAGCTAGATGTTACCTCTTGGCATCTGGGGAATTTCAAGGTTAGGCCTCTGTCTTTGGCAAAGTATATATGGTAAATGGATGATAAAAGCTTACTTAAGGGTGTGGGATGGTGGTGGTGGTGAAGACCCTTTTTTATAAGGTAGGGCCTTTGACTGAACAGGCAGTGAGTTCTTGGAATGGAGATTAGCTGAGCAGAGTTCTGGCATCCACAGCGCTGGCATCATTAAATTGCACGCTGCTGAAACATCCTCATGCCTGGACTTCTCTGATAGGATAAGCATGTGGATTTTACATTCTCTTTTTTTCTGACAGGTGTCAAGGAGCGACTCAGAAAACACTGGCCTTGGCACAGCTGTGGACAGGACTGTGGTTGTGGGGGTTTATAAGTAATGTGACCTCAGCCATGGCCCCAGATGCCTTAACAGATTCTGGCATCTCCCTGCACTGCCTCCCCTTCTGTGCCTGGTTCATCTTGATTCCTCTGTACTTGGGCCTGGGGATGTTGTGTTGCAAAGGTATCTCACTGGAGAACATTTCTGCACTTCCTCACAGTCATGCACCCCCAAGGCAAGGCATGGCTGGTTACCTGACCAGCTCCATGTTTCCTGGTTTGTCTTTGTTGCTGTAAATCCATTGCTGCCCTCTAGCATTGCTTGACATCACACTCTTCACGGTGAGCTTGCAGCTCTGCAGAAATAACAAACCTCCCTTGTCCTATCTGTCAGGTGGGCTTGCTCAGCCTGAATCAGACAGTATTATCATACTGTACCTGGCCACTTGAAACAGCAAGGAGGGCTGCCTGATTCTGATTTCTGCCTGGGGTGGGCAGAAAGGGAAAGAAAGGCAATTTTCTGGCCATACTGTGAGTTTTAAAGGAAAGATACTTACATGAGGCTTTGGAAAGGGAGAAAGACAGGATTCCATTCAGTGAGACACTTGGGCAATAGAGTTCCAAGGAGTGCTCCCTTGCCATACAGCCAGTGCAAGGGCAGAATCAGTGCTCAAACACTGGAGTGAACTATTTAGAATTAAGGCAAGGACTGAATGGGGAGGTTGGCTGGTATTCTTTCATGGCTTGAGAAAGAGGAAAAAGAGGGAATTGGCAGCTTGTGTTGAGTACATGTACTTTCAAGCAAATGTGAGGTGTCTGCAAAATTTTGTAGGACTGGTATGGTCCTGTAAGTCTTGCAGAGAAGCCAGAGTAAAGGGAATGAAATATATGTATGGTTCTACACACCTTCATCCCTTTTCTTTTTGTCTACTGGAAGTGCAGTACTCCTTCATATGAAGCACAGAGGTTGTGGTAGGTACCACTTTGCTTCAGTGACTTGGCAGGTTGTGCTGGCTGTCATTAGGACAGTGGTTAGATTGGGACAATGTTCTTGAAGAGACTTGTTGTCCTTTGCAGGATAGATCTGCAGAATACTTTATTGTCCCTTGGAAGTTAACACTGTTGGTGCTTGTGCTTTTTGATGCAATTTGTCTGGATAATCACTGGCATTGCCTGCCTCTGAATGCTCGGTGTTTCTTACTGCTGCAATTTCTTTTTTCTCTCTTACATTTCCCACTGAGAGAATTGGTGCGGTTGGTGACTAGGGCAGGCATCCAGCTGCGTCAGTCTTCACAGGATGACTTCTCTACAAAACAGTCAAAACTGTAATTACAGCTAAAGCCTTTTATTTCTTTTGTTTAATTGTGTATGGCTAGCAGTGAGGATGTCAATGAAAAAGCAGTGAGGTTCTTTTAAAATTTCTATTAATGAGAATAGACATATGGAGAGAGAGAACATGAGAACTGCTTCCAGCCTAGGAGCAGCAACTGCAGAAACGAGTGTTACTTGTTTATCAACAAGGTGGCATGGCCAAGAGGAAGAAAATGCATGAGGCTAGGATTCAGCAGTCAGGTCCCAGGTCTCAGGCCTGCTAATGGCTGCCTGGGGAGCCCTAAGTAAATCATCTCACTTCTTCCTTTTCTCTCTGTTGCTTATACTGGAGACTCCCTCAGCCAAGGATTGTCTCATGAAGTTGAGAAGTAGCCAGCCACCCTCATTTAGGGGTCATGTTCCCAAATGCCCACATGGCCTGACACTGAGATCAACTGATCAGGCCTGAGATCAACTGTTGGTTTGCTTCTGCTTTTTGTTTTTTTTTTCTTTCCAGAGTCTATAATGTCAACTGTTTGGAGATTGAGTGATTCCCAGAATGGCAGAACACTTTCAACACTTAAATCCAACAGCATAGGCTTCACAATAGCAGATGGATTGTTCTGGATACTGGTTAGGCTGTTCTCTTGAGCATGGGTGAGAGGGTTTTGGAAGAAGTGGCTTTCATGTGGAGTCAGGTTCAGAAAGGACTTCAATGGATTCTCTTCTGCTTTGCTTCAACTCCTCTAACCCCAAACATGAGTCACATGGTGAAGCTCAGCTGGTTAGGCCCAGACAGGAAAGGGAGAAGAGGAAGGAATCAAATCTGAAGACATCTCCAGACCCTGCCTGATCCCCAGGATGGAGTAAGGAGAAGAGTAGAACAGGAACAGCTTACAAGTCCCTCATGTTTCTTTTTCCCATGGCCACTCTCTCAGCCTCCTCTGTTCTGTGGATTCCCATCAAACCCCACCTTCTGCTTCATGCAGAGGGCTGTGCTTCCCCTAAATACCACTCTTCTCACAGTGAGAACCTCCTATGCTCTCTCTTCCTTATACCGCCTGCTAGGGGATGCCCAATTACACAGACACTGTGTCGGAAGGACAGCCTCTTGGCATAATTCACTGATCTTATGCAGTGTTCCACCTGCCCTCGACATGATGTTTCTTCACCCATGTTTGCTGTGGAAACTCCCTTAGAAGGGCCCTGGTGTTGCCCATGATAAAGCAGATGGGGATTCTAAGCAGCCTAAATTTTCTCTTAGTGAACTTGTAGAAGCAGATATTAGAGCCTCTGGGCTTCAGACAGCTGAGGTACTGTGGAGATGTTCTCTGCATCTTTTCTGGTATAATCTTTATTATGGCAAGAGGTCTGCAACCTTATTTTTCTCTCCCAAAGCATCATGCAAACTAGTATTCACAACAGGAAAGGTGAGACTGCTTTAGTTTCTCTCATGATTCTGGAAACTGGGGCTCTAGCAGATGCCTTCATCTGTCAGTGGGGAGAGGATGTCCTGGTTTTGACCTAAGTTTTCCTTGTGCAAATCTGTATAAGCAAAGGGGTGAATTATGTTCAAAACTGAGCATGCTGGCATGACCTTGAAATACTGGACTCTTTTACAGCCAAAATCCTTAGGGGTGAGGGAAAGTGAGCCTGCATTCTTGACATGATTAAAATGGAGACTGCGAATTATGTGTTAGGGTGGATTACTGCATGATGTGCAAGGAGTCATTAACGTTAATCTGAAGTACAAGGAATATGCCTTCCTCCCGTGGTTGAAAGGAAATATACTGAGAGAAGAGAGAAATAAATAAATAATAATTAAGTCCTCCTTTTGCTGTTTGCATCAAGAAAGCATTACCCCACCTGGCAGAGTGACATTATTTGGTTGGTTGTGCATTTTCAAACCCAGAATTGGAGTGCTGGACTTTTAACTCTCCAGGTTTTTTCTTTGTACAGACTCAACTCAGTAGGTCTGAGCCTGCTTTGCACAGCCTAGTGGGGCTTCTAGGTAGAGATAATGCTGCTTGATGCTGAAGAGACCGTGGCATACTTGTAATAACTACCTCAGGGCATGCTTAATTACTCTCTATTTTTGTAGTGAAGTGCAGCCACGGTAAATAAGGCCTTTTTGTTGCTGAGTGATTTTGTACTAGGTAAAAACCCATCCAGCTGGAGCCCTGAAGTTTAATGGCCAGTGTCTAAGTGCCCCCAGGAATACTTTGACCTAACACAAAATGATTCAGAACAACTGGAAAGAAAATGTTAGAGTGTCAGTGTGGTTAATTAATTCCTTGTCCAGCTGCCTAACTTCTCTTTATTCTATTCCTGCTGATTTTAGAGGCCCCTGGCATTTGAAAAGAGGAAGGGTTGAATGCATAATGTCAGTGAGTTCTCCAAATGAGAATGCCTGCCTGATCAGAAAGTGTTCAAACATCTGAGTAGCAATGTGGCTTTTAAAAATAGCAGTCTCTCAAGAATATAGGCTCATGCATAATTTTTATTCCCCTTGCTGATCCGTTGTTCAAGTGCTTGTGCGTGTTTTCATATATGAGTAATTTTATTAGTTTATTTTTAGTCTAGTAAGAAACATATTTTCCCTAATTAATAGGACTTACTTCTGGGCTGGTGCAGTGATGTATCATCACGGTCTTGCGAATAGTTACAGATTTGGTTTCCTCTCAGAGGTCTTACAAGAATTTGCAGATTTTTTCCAAGTTCCAGCCCCTGGACTCACATGAACATATGCAAACCCTGTTATTCATTGTACTGCATTTGCTTTTGACTGCCAGAGGAAATCTAATGCTGATTTCTGACTGCTTGATTTTAAAAGAGGATTGATTAAAAAAAAACACTTAGATTTTGTTGGTTTTGAGATATTTCAGAGGTAATCTAGCTTTAAGGATCTATCTTAAGATTACTCCATTTTTGACAACTGAGGTTTGCTATCTCGTTGCTTAGGGACAGCAAAAACTGTTGTCCCTCTTGCAGGCCCTGGTTTCTGTTCTGAGTGCCATGCAGAGATTAGAGCTTTGCCAGGCTGGCTTTCCAACCCTGCAGGAACCAGCATGGGCTGTGCTAAATGTAATTATCTTTACACAAATGCAGATAACAGGTCTGGAGTGGAGGTACTTAGGTAATGGGCAAAGCACTGCAATAATGGCAGCCAAACTCTAAAGTTCTTTCCCAGAGAATAGCTCTGCATACAGGTTAGGAATTGCAAACTTGAGAACATGGCCCATCGTGGCACTACATATTGATGTGTGCCATCATATATGTGTGCCATGCCTTCATGTGCCATTCCTATTGTCTGTGTCTTTATCAGCTTGATCCTATGGATCTACCCATTCTAATTCCCAGTTCAACTGGGAATTTTATCTTTCAGTCCAACTGACATGGAGCTGCCCATATAACTAACTAGAAAATGGTCTAGCTAACTATGTCACAGGATTCTCTGTTCCTGTACAGATGGCAAGAGATTTTGGCTAAAGGACATTTATTTGAAGGATTTTCTGCGATTATGAGCATATTTAATAGCTAGACTTATAAAAGCAAGCTTTCATGTTTGAGAAATATTTTTTAAGTGGTAGAGAATGAAGAAAATGTTACCTAACTTATTACCAAATGCTTGTGAAAGACTTAATACTCATGAAACCAGCAGCATGCCAGAGACAATGGAGGGAATCCTGCAGTGGGCCTCTGAACATTTCTTTGCAAAGCTATGCCAAAGCTCCTTAATCCTGATCTTAATTATTTTAGTGAAAAGCATTTGCTGAACAAAGAACTGAAACTGTGTAAAGTTTTGTGAGATTTGTGAGGAGGCCAAAACATCCAGCTGGAGTGGAACTGGAGTTCATCAGCACTGCAGCATTGTGACTGAGCTCTTAAGATTCTAAGTGAAAGGCCTGATCCATTCAGCTCTTCCTTCAGGACCCCATATAAACAGCAAAGAAACTAAAGCTTACTTTAAGCCCTGCAGTCATGTCCATAAAGACATAATTATTAGCCAGGTGACAATTTGAGAAGGGATATGTTTATAGAACGACAGAATGGTTTGGGTTGGAAGGGACCTTAAAGATCATCTAATTTCAGTGCTCCTGCCATGAGGAGGGACACCTCCCACCAGACCAGGTTGCTCAAAGCCCCATCCAACCTGGTCTTTAATACTTCCAGAAATGGGGCATCCACAGCTTCTCTGGCAACCTCTTCTAGCATCTTACCTAGCATCTTCACCTCACATTGAGGACTTTCTTCATAATATCTAATTTAAATATACTGTCTTCCAATATAAAGACATTCCCCCTCATCCTATCACTCAATGTCCTTGTAAAAAGTCCCTTCCCAACTTTGCTGTAGGCCCCTTCAGGTAACAGAAGACCACTGTAAGGTCTTCCTGAGTCCTTCTCTTCTGCATGTTGAACAACCCCAACTCTCTCAGACTGTCTTCACAGGGGATGTGCTTCAGCCCTCTGATCATCTTTGTGACTCTTCTCTGGACTCACTCACAGCTCCATGTTCTTTCTTATGTTGGGGGCCCCTGAACTGGAGACAGTATTTCACATGGGGTCTCACAAGAAGGGGAAGAATCACCTCTCTTGACCTGCTGGCCATGCTGCTTTTGTTTGTAGCCCAGGATACAGTTTGAGCTTCACCCAACAATCAACACCCCTCAATTCACCAATCAACACCCCCAACTCCTTCTCAGGACTGCTCTCACTCCATTTTCTATGCAGCCTGCAATTGTGCTTGGAATTGCCACAATCCAGATGCAGGACCTTGCCCTTGGCCTTGTTGAACTTCATGCTCTGCACAGACCCACCTCTCAAGCCTGCCAAGGTCCCTCTGGATGGCATCCCTTCCCTCCAGCATGTTGATCACACCACAAAACTTTGTGCTGTTGACACATGATTTCATATTCATACAATTTAGTTCTTTGTCCTTAACATTCATACATTTTAAATCTTCTTGTTTAAATGCATCCTTGTAAGCCAAGTCTGTTTGGTCCCTTTTTTACAGGTGTTACGCAGATTGCTGGCAGAGGTTGTGCAAGTTTTTGTGAACAACTTCTGGGTAACGAAACCCATTTTTTGCTATTCTGTGCACCTTTCTAAGGTTCCTCTTTACTGTTTGTTCTGGTGGAATTTTGCAGCTCTGTGACATCAGATGCATTGTGTGCTCTAATCTTTCTGTCTCCCACTTGTATGACTAAAACTTCTGAACTGGCTGACTGCCAGCCACTGGATATGAAGTAGTTTTGCTCACACCCATATTCTTTGAGTAAAATTACTGCTCTGAAAGCTGTGAGCTTGAGCTTACTGGCATCTGGAGGATGGCTAGCTGTAAATGTGGTATACAGCATGGCATAAGGATTAACTGTAGGGATTTTTTATGGATTAGTTTAATTAATTATAATAGATGTGGCACTCTATGTATAACAGTATATGTTCTTCTGAAAGGCCCTTTGGTGTTTTGGAGAGGAATGGTGTTTTTGCTGAATGTTCACGTGTAGAGCAGTGTGAGAACAGCTGGCTGGATGAAGTTTGGGGTTGTTCACAACTTCACTTCCCTCTTGAGAGAAAAATCTCAGCAGCCAAGTATCACAGCTTGTCTGGTATGGGTGTCTGGTTTTGTTTGCAAGCTACCTGGACTTTCTAAGGATTTCTCTCTTGCAGTTAAACATAATAAATGTCCCTGTCTCTTCCCAATGCTTCAAATCCAACAAGTATGATGTAGGAAAGAGCTTAAGTAACTTACAATGAGAATTATCCAGGAATCATGCTGGCAAGTCATCCCCTTGAGAACAGGCTGTTCTCTACACTCAGATGTTTCATAGACCAGAATTTTGCTTTCCCATACTAAAAAAACCCAGAATTTGCTTCTCTGAAATGCTGAGCAGACAGAACACAAAAACAGAGCACAGAGGTTGTACATATATGGGGATCGTGAATATATCCAGGCTGTGCACCACTGGTTTGTCTTCTGACAAGAAATCAGTGTAAAGACTTGACAACACAACAGTTGGCTGTGGAAAGGAAAGGAAAGGGAAAGGGAAAGGGAAAGGGAAAGGGAAGGGAAGGGAAGGGAAGGGAAGGGAAGGGAAGGGAAGGGAAGGGAAGGGAAGGGAAGGGAAGGAGGAAGAAAGGGAAAAAAACTCAATCCACACACCACCAAAAACCAAAACTCAGTTTTCACTATTGTATCTGTGGAGTATGTACAACCCAAACCAGCCTGGCACCTACCTGGCTGGCTTGGTTTGCTGGGAACATAGTGAAGGAGCTCACTTCAACCAAAAAAACTTGAGGTTCTGGATGACCCTTAATCATAAATACATGTATGTATAGTTAAGGGGTGATATCATGCTCAGTGAACACCCAAATTTGTGCTATGTTCTAAAGCCCTTGAACTTAGCAGAAGTGAAGTTGTGGCTGTGAGCTGTTGTCAAGGGAGAACAGAAATTATTCAATTTGTACAGAGGACTAAAGTGGTGTGGCTAGTGAACCATCTTCTCCTGAGGAGCTTGGTGGAACTCTGCAGAAACACCATGATACATTAAAGGAAGCTTTTTCCCCTCTGGGCTTCCTGGCACCTGTGAAGCAGCAGTCAAATGCACCAGATTGCATAAAATATCTGGCAGTAATTTTGAATATATGCTATTGTTGTTCCAGCATTTGTATTTCTCAGGGTAAAAAAGGATGGGAGGTTTTTTTGCTAACATCTCAAGTGCACCAGTAGTTCACTTAAATCAGCATTTGCTATCAATACCATGGCTTCATTGCTTCAGTTGCTCAATCTAACCATACCTGATTGCTTGCAGTTATTTGAAAGGCATCTCTTCTGCTGGCAATTTCTTTACTTACTGCTTACCTTTAAAAAAACAATGCCTTCCCAAGTGGCACAAAGGCAGATTAACATCAGTTATTACTAAAGCAGATATTTGTGTGTGAATACTCATTTCTTAGAGCCAGATTATCTTCTGCATTGTCATAAGGGAAAGGGATTAAAATTGGGTGATGCTGCCATGTGATGCTGCCATGTAAGCAGTGTAGGACTCAGCAGAGAGAGCTGGGTAGCTCCCCTCACCTCCATCTCATGGAAATCACTCTTTGCAGAGTGGTTACTGTTGACCTTATTGAGATGAGTCCTGAGAGTTGTTGGCAATTAAGTCTTAAAAGTCATTGCCCTTACTGAACAAGGTTCTGTGCTACTTACACTGGCTTCGTGTTGTTTGGTTTGTTTATTTTTTTTTCTCCTGTTCTCCAGAAATCTAGGGCTGTGCTTTCAAGAGAGTTCAACACCTAGACTGACCATGTATGTTGCTTAATAGCTCTGTTCCCACTGAACTGTCTGAAAGGTGCACTCAGAGTTAAGTGTTAAGCTTATTTAGCTTAGGCAATCATTAGCTCCTAGAAGGCTACTCTGAAGAACAAAGTAAGCATGGTTGTGTCTTGGAGGACTGGAGAGAAGGTCTTTAACTAATCCAGTTGTACTGCCAGGACTGAAATATGTTCAGATCAGCCCTTTGATCCTTTCGAAGCCTGTCCTGCCACTTAGTGTTTTTCAGCTGAAGAATTGCCTTGCAGTCTACCCAGAAAAGCCACTCCTGGGTGCTTGTGGTGATAGCTTGCCAGAATGTGAAGGTTGTGTACATGCAGAAGAGATGTGGACATAGTTCTGGTTGCCTGGGGACTTTCAAATCAGCATACCCTGGTTTTCCTTGTATGGAAAAGTATCGCGTTCATTCCTCTCCTGAAAAAAAGAATGTCCCTGCATGCACAGAGTGGACAAAGGTGGCCATGAGTCTTGGAAGAAGACAGAGGCTCCTTCCTTCTCCCAGCCATCACTGAATATAAATTGCTATGGGATGTGTTCATTTCCATAAGCAGAGGGCACTCTTCAAAGAGCTGTGAAATGTCTTTGCCTTTGGTGAAGACTAACTCAGACTAATCTCATAAACTGCTGCCTTGCCCAAGAAGCTTTCAGCCTTCAAAAATGATCCTCTTATGAAACACCTACTTTCTATCACCTTGTGTGAGTTATGCAGCATGGTGGGAGGAGAAGGGTGAACCATGTCAGCACCCCAAACTTCACTTCTCTAGATTCACTTGGTGGAGTGCAAAGCACTGATCCCACATAGGTTTGGCCTGCTGTCTTCAGTTAAGAGAAATTGAACCCGAATCTTTAATGTTCAATTGTGCTTTTCCCCTTGTTCCTGCCCCTATCACAGTAATTACTCTCTCTTGAGGGTGATTCAGAGTTCAGCTCTGTGGATAAACAGTTGTTCTTGATTAAAAGACTAGATGCTTTTTCAGACATCTTTGTCTAATTGTACTTTGAAAGACATATCACAGTATTCCAGAGCTTTTCTGTTAGCTACTGAGTAGCCATATCTATAATTGTTCCTATGGATGTTAAGAGAGGTGAGGGATGTCAAGATCAAGGGCAAGGAAGTAGCAGTTATCTGGAGAAATGAGTATGCTTGGTAATAAAAAGCTCAATAGTTCTGAGTGGTAATGAAAACTAAGAAAGATTAGAAAAAATATTGGATATTGCACAAATGCTGTTGAACCAACCATGTAAGAAGACACTAAAACTCTGTTTTTCTGGCTATGCAGATAGCACACAGTATTACAAACTTTTACAATGTTATCTTGAGTGTCCTGTTGCTTGGTATATTCCTTAAATTATTAGCTCCTTTGGTCATCTGGTTATTTGAGATTTGCTGTTTCAGTTATATATTTAAAAAGCGCCTCTGATAGAGAAAAATGGTTGCAGCTTTCAGAAGCAAAAGGACAAAGTGCAGTTTTATTTCATGGACCAGGTACCCTCTGCTCATCATCTGTAGAGCATACTTTTTTGCCAGGCCTTTCTTTCTCAAAGTTGCTTTGGTTTAAGTCCTGATTTTGTGAGGTTTGGACTGGCAATAGTGCATAAATGCATCTTGCTTCTGTTTTCATTTTGGTGAGCAGGGCCTGTCTGGCACTGCTTCAGGTGGAGGACGAAGACCTCCAGAGGACAATTTTATCTTTTTAGCCATTCTTCACAGTGGAGCAAGACATGAACTGTGTCAAAGAGGGACTCTCTCAGTTACCCTTTTTCAGGATAAATGTTGAAGCTCCATGGTCTCACACTGCTGAGTATAGGCCAGCTCTGCTTTCTGCAGTTATATGTGTTCAACTAAGCATTTCTGATGAAGAAAGAGGGCAACACAACATTGACCAATGTGCAACTCCTTTCAGACATTGAAAAAAGCTGTCAGGCATCTCCCAGTTCTTCAGCTATGTCTCTGTTTTCTGTGTGAGGGAGCAGGAACACAGAAAGACCAGAGGAAAAGCAGGCAATTTTGATATTGGTGCTGAAGGACCATCTGCTCAGGGCCTCTAAGCACCTGGCTAAGTCACTTTGCAGAAAGGGGCAAAACTGACTTTTGAGATGCAAATCCAACAGACTCTTTTGCTCTAGGTTCAAAATTTGGAGGGGCAAACAGGAAGTCAGAGAGCATTTCTGGAAAGCCTTCTGCAGCAAGTGGGAAGGGGTTGGGAATTGTTCCTTGGAAAATGTTCCTTTGCCTCAGCTGCAGCCTGGGGAAGGTCTAGGCAGTGGTTTGGTGAGGAGGAAAATTTTGGTTGAAACTCCATAGAAACAATTTCCCAACTGTGAGAAGCCAGTACATAGGACACTTCCAGGGAGAGGAGAAAGTCAGGCTGAAGGCTTTGCCTCATAAAACTCAAGACAGAAACTTTTCCACATCTGTGTCCTGGCTTTCACCTCTCTGAATGAAAGAGAGATGGTCCCTCTCTGTGTTGAGGCTCTTACGTACTGTGTGAATGATGATATGTGTAACCTTTTCCTCGCAAAAGGTGTCACGGGAGCAAGTCTCCTCTGCTTCCTCCATCTTTTCTGCTCAAGTGCTGTTGTCATTTTTTTTTTATTTGGCCAGTGACAAACTGGCATGTGAGAAGAAGCTGAAACCCTGGGTGAGGGCTGGAGGCAGAGCATAGGCAGCAGAATGGGCATGCTGTGGTGTCGAAGCAGAGGCAAGAGGGCATACAGCTGTCTTGTCCTGTACCCTGCATGATGTCCACTTTCAGAAATAACCATGTGTCCTGGTTAATAAATAAATAAATAAATTCTGTCACGGTTTAACACTGGCCCAGCAATTAAACTGAATAACAGATGCTCTCTATTAACCCCACCCCCCCCTCCTCCCTGATAAAGAAAGGCGAGAGAATAAGGGAGAGAGGCTTATGGGTTGGAAACTAAACTACACAACTTTAATGAAACAGTAATGATGAATAGGTAAAATTACTAAATATATACAAATATACAGGAAAAATTGATACCACGTTCCTCCCCCTTTCCCCCAATAACTCTCACGTCACCACCGAGGCTGCAGGGCAGCCCTGGGAAAGTCCAGGCTGGACTCCTGGAGTCAGCAGCAGTCAGGAGCTGGGGGCAGGAACACACAGATTCAGGCTGGCACGGATCAGGACCACAGGCAGAGGAACGGACGGAATCCTCTCAGGATGCTGAATCAAAATCAGGGAACAGGCGAGGAAGGGAAGCAGGAAGGGCAGGAAGAGCAGGAATACCATGAAATCTCCAAGACTGTAGTGAGATCTGACTTACTGTCTGCAGTAAGTTTGGAATACCTTAACCTCCAATGAACCCAAGCAAGACTAAGACTTTGCTTGCTTGTTTACCTGCAATGTCAAAGCTCCCTGAATCTCAAAGCACTGTTTTTCCTTCTCATGGTTCTTCCCATGTGCAGTAGTGTGAGGCACAGATCCCTGCATGTGCCACATGGGGCTGGTGAGCATCTCCAGCCAGAGTACTTTTTGATGGCAGGGCCAGAACAGGGGGGTGAGACCTGGCAGGTAAAGTGAAGGTGTAGTGACTGATTTAGACCAGTGCTGATTTAGACAGCAGTCACTGACAGTGCAGAAGAGTCTCTTCACCTCTAAAGACATTACGGGTACCCTGACCTTGAGTTTTAAACTGATCCAGTCTGGATCCAAGGCCAATTAGGGAAAAGATAAACGGGGAAAGACTCATGCAGCCACTAGGAGCTCTGGCTCATGTCCCAGTACCCACAACCCAGTCCCCTCTATGCTGCTTTTGGTCATGCTCATGCTTTTCTATAGCTGTAAAAACTACCCCAGTGCCTTGTCGCTGTTGAATTCGTTGCACAGCTTGATGCCAGCTGTAGGGATTTTTCCATTGATGACTCTTGCTAGCATGCTGACAGCCTTTCCACTCAATGCACAAGCCCCTGTCTTTTTATTGTGAGGTCTGTTGCAGCTATTCAGGGAAAAAAACATCACCTTCTCTTAGCCTAAGAACTCCATGCGTCTTAAATCTCACTGGAGCGAGCTCCCTCATGCTATATTAGGTCCTGTGTTTCCAAACTTAGGATTCCTGACAGTGCAGGGGAGATAGGTTTGTGGTTACAAGAAGGCTGCAAGTAACCTGTCTGGGAAGCCACCCCTGCCACAGATGCCCCTCTGACATTCAGTGGAGCAATGAATGTAGATGAGGTAACATCAGTACTGTGGAGGCAGATTTAGGAAATGACACACAGTGTTTTGTGCTGGGAGCCACGCTGGTAGCTTAAAATGCTCTGTGGTTTTTATTTTCCGTGGGCAGTAGAGGGAAATAAGGGCGGGAATAACCCACAAGGAGGCAGACCCTGGAAAAATCTCCAACTTCCCAGATCCCTGTGGGAAAACATCCTCCTCCACCTGTAACCCTGAGGGGAGCCGTGGGCAGCATAATGCCAATGCCACATCCTCACCTGCCTCCTGTCTCCTCCCCGAGGGACAGGGGACACGAGTGTGTTTCCATAAGCAAAATGTCCTGTATTTCCACAACAAAAATGGCTTTGGGGTACAGGCCCTTCCCCAGCATAGAGAGATTTCAGGGTTAACTGATACTCACAACACTGGCCTTTCTGAAAAAAGAAAAGAAAAAAGAAAAAAAGGAGGACTTTGCCGGGCCAGGGAGCCTGTCCCAACGTAGCCCGCGTCTCCTATCGGGAAAGCTTTGTGTCAGGCAGCCGAGCCGGGCGCCCGGGCTGCTCCTCAGGCAGCCTGGCCGTGCAGGGCTTCCTCCGGGGCATCCAGGCGGGCACTGCCCATCCTTGTGGCACACATGGAGCGGATGGCATACACCAGCCCCACGTTGCTGAAGGGCTCCGGGACGGAGGGAGGCAGTGGGCAGGACGGGGCGGGGCGGGGAGGAGTGTTTTGGACCGGGGCCGCGGCCCGCCTCTCCCCGCCGGGCATAAAATGGCGCCGTGAGTCAAGGAGGAGGAAGAGTGAGTTGTGATGGCGGGGGTTAAGGTAATCGTGGTGCTGCTGGCCGCGGCCCTGATGTTTGCCGGCGCCGTCTTGGGTGCCCAGGACCGCCCGCGGCTCCTGGGGGCCCCGGTGGAGATCGACGACGCCGACAACGACGAGAGCTTCCAGCGGGCCCTGCAGTTCGCTATGCTGGAGTATAACAGGGCCAGCAACGACATGTACTCCAGCCGGGTGGTGCGGGTCATCAGCGCCAAGAGACAGGTGGGTGCCGAGGCGGCTCGTATGCACGGCAGCGGCCGGGTGGGTCCCGGGCCGGGATGTGTGTTGCCTCCGGGCAACAGCTGAAAATGAGCCCGGTTCTGGGGGGGAAATACCAGGCCTTAAGTTTGAGGGCTTCTCCAAGCTGTGCTTGCTTTTTTTTTTTTTTTTTTTTTTTTTTTTTTTTCCTTCCTCCCCCCTTCCCTCTCACATGAGGTGAATAAAATCCTTTTTTTGTTTAAATAGCTTGGGCTTTTTCAGTCTGTATGCCCTTGAGTGCTGTGTGTTATTGGAGAAGCTAGTGACTCCCTTCTGCTGCTGCTGGGTTAACCAGCACCCGTCTCTGTTTACTGACTGCGGAAGCTGAGCTGTGAGACTTGTTTACTTGGATTTCCCTTCCTGTTTTTTGAAAGGGTGCCAAGTGCCTTTCCCATGGAGGTTGCCACACACAGTCCCCTCTGTGCTTTTGTAGACCGGTCCGTCTCTCTTGCTGTTAGGCTTCTCTCATCAGAGAGCCCTTCTTGTATGTGCTGCTGATAAAGCTGTGTCTGACTGCTTGTTTTGTTGCAGCTTGTGTCTGGAATCAAGTATGTAATGAAAGTTGAAATTGCCCGGACAACTTGCCCCAAGCCAGCAAATGATCTCCAGAACTGCGCTTTCCATGAGGCACCAGAGATGTCTCAGGTAGGTTCCAGAGTGCAGTGTGCAGGTCCCTGGGTTTCCAGTCCCTTCCTTCTGGCTGGCCTAGTAAAGAGAGGTCTGGGCGGTGTCTCCTCTTCTGCCCCAGCCAAGATCAGAGACCTTGGTTTTACAAGGTGGTGCCCTTGCAGAACTGGTTTTGTCAGATGGTGGTGACAGAGAAGGCAGACCCTTTTAGCCTGTTTCATAATTGGAGATCTGAGGCTGTAGTGTGTGGCAGACAGTATACCTCAATCCTCTTAGAAAGTGCTCATGGTCTGGATTACAAGGATATGTTGAGGAAACTCTGCCAAGCCTACAGGTTTCCTGGGTCTCAGGCCAGTGTCCTGAGTCTGTATACCATTCTCTGCTCCTCTAGTCCCCCCTGGTGATATGTACATGCTTGACTTGACATGGTTGCCTAGGGTACTTTGATTTCTGTGAATAGTGCTTTGAGCTTTGATCACAAGAAGCAGATTACCCCTGTTTTCTCTGCCCTCCAAGATGTTACACTAAATTTTTGTCTAATAGCACTGTTCTTTAAGGAGTATTTTAGGTTTTCAGGCAAGATGATCAAATATGCTTTGATCATGCTAGAGTCTAGTTCTTCCACTTCCTCCATTACTTGCATTAGTCACAGTGGTAGGCTTACCTTCTCTGTGTACATGCACTTTCTGCATGTATGGGAAGTGTAACTGCACACAAGTGATCCAGTAAGCACCTAGCTAAGAAGCTTGTATGTACTACTATGATAGCTGTAATGGTTTGACGTGCACATACAGATTAAGATTAGCTGTGCCTGAGATCTTATGCTGGAGTATTACCCGTACTGAAAGCTTTCCTTTGTGTGGATGGGCAAAGTAACCTTATCTTCAGAACTGCCAACAGCTTCTCTGTTAGTGTTCAACTGAGAGAAGTGATTAATCCAGAACACATACTAACGAGTGGTGTTCCAGAATACTTGTCAGGAGAGTGCTAATCTAGAGAGCCATGTAAGTGGTGTATGTTTTGGATCAGGTGGGTTACGAAATCCTTGTATAACAGGTCAAGGACACTGTTTTATGCTCTTAATCTGATAATTGTTTTTTTCTCTCTCTCCTTAGCACACCATTTGTGACTTCGTAGTGTACACTATTCCTTGGCTGAACCAGATTAAACTACTGACCAGTAGCTGCCACTAAGTCTACCTTGGTTCCAGCAGAGACCAGCAACCAGTTACTCAGATTTAAAAAAAAAAAAGCAATAACACCAATTGAGATGGGCTTTGTCAATGCCTGTTAACTCGACTACTTATATGTGCTTGTGCTATGCAAGTTAAACTATGTAACTTTCCTTTAAAGCACAGTATGAGCTCAACTTTTTCTTCTTTGTAATTACATTTTAGAGCAGCTGTTCTGGTCTTTCTACACCTTTCCCAATAAAGTAACTCCAGCATCAGAATTCTGATTAAAGGAAAACTTGGTATCCCTGTTAAATGACTGCTGTAAACATAAAAACTTAATTAATAGTTGCTGTGCTGTGTTGTTTTCTTTGAGATTCTGCTGTCTTGGAGGAAGGGTTTACTTTTATTTATGACCTAGTCTATCATGCCTGAGTAATGGGGTCAGAAAAAAGGGGTGTCCTGACAGAGTATCAGGGTTGGAAGGGACCCCTGAAGATCATCCTGGTCATAGGGTAGCTAAACCCATGACTCACTGTCCCTTAAACTGTCCACTGATTCTGAGTAAGTGATGTTTTTGCTGGAGAATTGCTGTTCTTTTGAAAACACTGCAGTACATCCTGCTTGATCTGGGGAAGATTGACCAAAATGTGTGCTAAGACTGTGATCCCCTCTGGTCCTGGCTGCTACACTGTTCAGTTGCAAGGCTGCACATATTTATGCAGCTGTGCTGTGTGTGAATGAGCCACTCTGGTGTCTTCCTGCACTGCCTTTGAGGTGTTTTAGGAACCCTTACTTCCTGTGGCATCTGATCGTTGCATATTGTCTCCCCAGCCTTTTTTCTGAGGGCAAAGCCTTGGGACTTTCCTTCCACTCCAAGCAGTAGCATGTCTGACTTCACTCATAATTGAAACAATGACAGACAGAGCTGGAGGAACAGCTGCTTTGGCATATGACCCATCATAGCTTCCCTTTACAAGCAGAGATGGGTGTAGAAATGCACCCATGGTGTTAAATAGATAACTGATAAGAAAGAAATGTTACCAGTTTAATTTTATAGCAAATGGGTGTTGTCCAAAAAACTGGCTTTGTTCTGTGAATGTCAATATTCTCCAGAAGCAGCCCTCCACATCCAAGTGCGTGAATGAGCCTCGTGGGGTCTTTCACTCAGTCAAGTACTTGATGAGCATCATAGAGAGAGCTCCAGATGTAGAGGGGAAAAAACCAAACCAAATCAAGCTTTTCTGTGTCACGTGATGTGATGTCCCAGAACCAAAGTGAAAGATGAGGATTCCCTGAGCAGAAGGCAAGTGAGACTGGAGCTTGGGATTTTGCATATGAGGATTCTTGGTTTTCTATCCTGGAGAATGGGAGGAAGGGTTGCTCTTAAAAGAAATTACATCCTCAGATAAGAGGGGAAGGTTCCAGGTCAAGAGAAGAACTCTTGGGTGTGGGTGAAGGGGCTGAGGTGAAAAACAGGGTTGCTTCTTGTTTTGTATAGTCCTAACAGTAGATATCTTTGTCTTGTGTCTTTGCTTCTCTGTTTTTTGACGTAAACATACTCCTTTGGTGTAAATCTCACCCATGGATAAAATTAGGTCCAGTGTTCTGCCATGCTTTATGTTAATCCTCAAGCTCAAGAATCCTGTGTCCAGGTGTGGTGGCCCTGTCTTGAAAGGAAGGTTTGAGGTGTGTAGAGAAGAGCTGCAGAAGTGATCTGAGGGCTTGAAAAAGCATCTTGAGGTGAGAAGTATAAAGTGCTGTTGTTTTTTGTCTAAAAAATGGTATTTTGAGAGCTAACACAAATGTGACTTCAGGCATGGGTGGGCTTGGATCTAATGAAGAGAAAAAAAGTAGTGAGAAACCAGCATACAAAACTGTGGTGAGAAATGCAGCTTCCTAGGTGTGCATATCCTCTGGGCTGCTCTTTCTCCCAGAGGAAATGCCACCTCCTTCACTGCTGAGGTTTGATGAGCTTGTAGTGAGTACAAAGTAGATCTAGATGCCCATTGTCCAGGGAGGTTGATCTGGTTGCCCTCCAGCAAAGATGTCCATCCAGGACATGTTCAGATCCAGTGGGAGTTACTCCACTGCTTCCTCACCATTGTTGCCCCCATTCCCACTCAATGCCATGCATGAAGAAGGCCCCTTTCTCCTGCCAGCCAGGTTAGTGACTGCAGGTGTACATCTGTCATGTTGTTGGGTCAGTAACCTTTCTGATTGAGGAAATCCTGGTGCCAAGCCTCTCAGGTGTCCTTGCCTGTCATTTTTCTAACAACTCCCTTCATTTATATGTGCTTATTCTGATTTTTCCAGCCTATATATACAAGCACTAGGCAGTGGTGAAGGGGGTCCATGAAGGTGGGTTTGCCCATGTTTCCTTTTCATCATCTTGGCTTTAAGGACTAAATGGGTAATTCTGCTGATCTCCTTTGTAAGGAGACTAGGCAAGAAATGAGTATGTAGATGGATGTAAGCAGTCCTTTTCACCACTTTAGCTGTATTTGTTAGACAGAAGCACTAAACAGCAAATGGGATAAAGAATGGCCATGCCAGGGAAAATGAGAGTTTTGCATTTTCATGTTGAAATGCCAATGGCTAAGGGCACCAATGAACAGCACAGATTACTGCATCTTCACAAGCTGCTGAGTGTGTCAGCTTTGGTGATTGTCCCTATGTGCTTTGTACTCAGAGCAAATGGCAAAAAAATGCTGACCTAATTTGAGCACCTTCCACTGTGGGCTGTGTTATTTTGCATTTGCAACAGGCTAAGAGTGTTAGTGAAAGTTTCCCTGCCAAGGAAACTTGGAAGGTCTTTCTTCTTGGCTGGCTGGTGGTAGCTTGGTCAGCTGAACACTGAGCCCCCTTTTTAGCTGCATTTGCTGCCCGATTTTCTCAAAAGATGGTGACATACACAAACAGATGACCAAGGAGGTGCTTATTTCTTGTCTTTTGTTATGCTTCGCTTGTATCTGATGGATCAGTTCTAAGATCATGTTTCCTTAAATTTACAGGCGTCAGAGCTTTGCTGCTGCTACAGCTCACAAACACAAAGCTTTTGCCTGATACTGGGACTCAGGGAGAGATACAGAGACAGCTGGCTGAGAAGCTTAGCAGTACCTGGCTGCTCACCTTAGCAGTACCTTCACCAACAGACCTGTTCTCATGTGGACAGCACAGCTGAGACAGTTGCAAGCCATGATAATTTTGGAGCCTGTGTGCATAACTGGTGTGCCAAAACTGTGGCATGGTCAGCTGAAGAAAATAAGGCTGTATCCTCACTAGTGTAAGCAAGTGTAAGTATTGATCCCACCTGAAAAGGCTGGCAGCATTCAGCCCAGCTGGCCTTTTTGAAGGGCATCTTATATGTGTGTGAATCTGTGATAAAAAGAGGCTTTACCGTGAGAACTGAAGGACCCAGACAGTGTTAAGAAAAGAGAGTACAGGTTGCCTTCTGGCTTTTTTTACCTTGTCTGGGACCTTCACCCACACACCTTCTCTACCCATGGCCCAAGACCCCATTTAAGCTCTCACATCGGTCTTCTGTCCCTGTCTAATCATCTGCACTAGATATGTCTTTATCTCCATCCCTGTCTGCTGCATGGACCTTGGACTTGCTTTGTTGCTAGCTTCTTCTCCATCTGCAGACTGGGCTCTCTGGAGGGTCGGTGGTTGCAGTTCATCCCCTCACTGTGTCTGGGGCTGTTGGTGGACCCTGTCCCACCTTTGGCTTTACCGGCCATGCTGAGACCCTATGGGACTGTGTCTTGCTGGTGAGAGCACAGGCAGGATTGGAGTCACCCCAACTCCTGGCTCATCCTTCCCCGTGCTGTTCCCTTGGATGTGGCCTTGCAGGGTCTCTGAGGGTCTTGAAGATCTATAGTAATGTACTACCACTCCTGCCATGTATGGATGCTTCCCTCTACACACAGTCTAAATTTCGATTTGATGCAATTATGAAAGCAAATGACCATGTGAGGATCCAGGTCACCCTGCTCAGTGCTTTTGCCAATGTCCATGTGCTCAGGATGTACAGTATTGTTTAGCCTAATGCATGAAGACCTCTTAGTATGTGCTTGAAGATGCTAGCTTGTTTGCATTCATCATTAACATGCAATGCCTTAGAATCCCAGTAGTGTGGATCCCTCAGGAGATCAAATTTACTGATCAAACACACATCCCATTTTGAATCTTGGTGCTTCAACTCTTGATGATAGCAGGGAGGTCAGACTTCAGATCCCTTTTCTTACGGGACACAAAAGCGATCTGGAGATCAGTTCTGCTGGGTTGAGCATGGAAGTGTCCTAAATCACTGTGGATGATACTGGGCTTCTCCACAACTTGTCATCTACCTTTGATTGTGGCCTGCTGATGAGAAACTGGTAGGGCTGGTTGTTCTCTCCAGGCTGGGTCCCAGGCTTGGCAAAGAGAGTCGAGGAGTACTCTTGGTGCCCGTCTGGTTTGAGCGAGAAGAGCATCCAACTGGCAGGCTCCACAGTGCAAATCCTTTGCAAGCATCTCCTTGCTGTCCCCTTCTGACACAGGGCACAGGTCAGTGTGATGGTGGGCCCTGGGGCAGACCTGGGTGCTCAAGATAACACTTGCTAAAGCCTCTCTTCTGTTTTGTCACTTATTTGCATACTTGCTCAACCCTTGTCAGCTGGTAGGCTCCTGCTGTAGGATTTTGCAAGAGGTAGGAAAAGGAGAAGCTCAACTGCTTGTCTCCATGGTAAACTGGTGCATGAGTGTTGGGGTGTGCTGGGTGCTATTTCTGACCTTTCTGGAGGCTTGTGTGCGTATGTATGTCCATAGGACTGATGCTGGAGAAACCTTGCTTTCAGCTGAAGAAAAGTCACCAGTGACTCATGATGTCCTCCTTGCTGGAAGGCACTGTTGCTGCTTCCTCACCATCTGAGAAACATCATACCTTGTGTCATGCCACTTCCATGCCTCTTCTAAGCACCACGGGTGATCTGGCTCTTGATGGGGTAAGGTCATTATTATCAAGCAAAGGCATCTCCTCCATGTACTTATCTCCTGGCCCCTGTCTACAGGCAGGTTGTGCTGAAGCTGGCTCTTGCCACTTACCTGGAAAACATGTCCCCTGGCTGTTCACGGCAACAGCATATAGAGGACACTGTGTGGCAACACCACTTTATCCTTCCCATCTCAACCTGGGGAATTGCAGGGTGGGGAACCAAAATGAGCTTAAAAGAAAATCTAGATGTGTAAAAAATTACTATGTGGGCAGATAGGAACCAATATGAGTCCACAGGAGTCAAACTTTATCCCTAAGAGGCTCTTCTGATGGTAGTATGTGCATGTACTCAGTGGCAGGGTGATCCCACAGACAAGCCAAACCCAGCAAGATCCTCCCTGTCCTCCTGTGGAGTACAGGTACCACAAAGAGCTCTTTGCCCCAGCTGCAGAAGAAACTGGGACTCATGCCTAGCCAGGGAATTGATTTTGTATCAATTACTCAAATGTAAGTGCTAGCAAGAAAAAAGTGGTTTCATGTGAAGCAGTGATGTTTCTCTCCCTCATCCCAGGTTAAGCCTGTACAGGTGAGCAGTTGTTTTCTTCCCTCCTTGTGGGGCCAAGAAGGCAAGCCCTGACATTTCTGTAGTGTCAGAAATGGCTAAGAGTAGCTTAAAACCTGTGACATTAACATCAGTGAAGCCTGAACCCCCTGTGTTCCCCGTAACATCACCCACCCTTAACTGTGGGCTTAGTGCTGTCACCCACAACTCTGGTGCCCAAGCGTCTTGCTCTTGCTAGTGATGAAGGCATCATGGACGACTTCTCTCAACATCTTCAACCCTCTGTCATCTTGGCAGAGGGGAAAAGAAATGCCACTCTCTACCACATGGCAGCTGTGTTGGCTGCAGGGCTGGAGGGCATCTGTCTTCATTCTGTGTTTACTCTGTAACTGTTGTAGTCCTGGCGCAAGGTGAGATGTGCTCAGGACCCTTTCCAAGCAGCTGGCTCTGTCTACCAAAGGCCAATAGCACAGTGATTTTTTTCCGCACAGGAGCTTCAGGAGGCTTTTGTGGCTAGTGAGCCTGGCGTTAGCCAACTGAGCTAGATGAAGTCACCTGTGCTGATGAGCAAGAGGCCAGAGAACAGTGTTTCTGGGCTTTTTGGGTGTCTTTATTTTGCAAACACAGCCACTTAAGTTGTGAGCATCTCTGCTCCGAAGGATAGGGGGCACCAGAGCCATTTGAAAAGCTGGTCTTGGCATGATGTGTTTGTTGCAGCTTGCAGGTGAAGCTGGATCTACTGAGCTCCGGACATGCAGAGGTGTGCTTTGGGGAGCTTGGGGGTCACAGGACTGATTTCAGAAGGGACATTTGGAGCTCTTCAGGAGCAAGATAAATGAAATTAGCTTTCGATCTCTGAGCATGGCTTGTCTGCATAGGTAGTCTAATTACACTGACCTCTCGTTAAAAATCATTGGACTTGTTGAGTCTAGATTTTTAGTTCTCTATTTTTCTTCCCTGATAGTAGGTCTTTTCACTGCTTTCTGTGTTAGCCAAATAGCATTAGTTAGGAAATGTTTTTCACATTCAATATGACACTTCGTCTGTCTCCTTCACACCCCAGGTGGCTCAGTGGAAATGATTTCTTCTGTGAAATGTTGAGAGAATAACAAAAGGTAATGTTTCCATGGCTCTGATGTGGCTTTTGTCCAGCTGGCTTGCTCAAAAACTCTTCCACAAAACTGGCTCTGGGATATCAGTTTGATAGAAAGTTGGAGAATGGGCAACAGACTTTGTGCTCTGTGACATTTTTAACCTACTCTCTCCCAAATAAAGAGCAAATGCTCTCAGCAGGCGCTTGTGCTGGGAAAGCAAGAAGCAGTTCAAATATTAATGAAAAAGGAGTGCAGATACTCTCAGAAAAATCTTGTTTTGACCCCTTAGTTCCCACCTCTAATGGGGCTCAAGAAAGCCCAAAGCCTGCACTCACTGAGGGCCGCAGTTGCTGTAGAGAAACCCATTCTGCAGCACAGGAGTGTAGAGCTGGTTATTCAGCCCACCAAGAAGATGCCATTGGGATCCATTGTACCTGGAGCTGCTTTGGGGCAGCCAGCAGGGTTTGTGCACACTGGAACAGGCTGATGTGTGGGCAGGACTCACAGGAAAAAGGGTGGTTGGGGCTCTTGGGATAGGATTTGCCAGGGAAGAGCCACAGCTGCTGTAAAACAGTTTTTTCCCCCTCATCACAAAGTTCAGTAACTCAGTACTGACTGCAGAGCTCATTCCCCCAGTAGCAGGGAAAAGGCAGAAGGGAAAACACCTGATGGGTTTTCAGACCCTCCACTGACCCTGTGGTGCTGAAAATTAGAAAAACCCCCAACATCCTCTATCAACAGAGTCAATTTGATCAGGAAATAGAGAGAGTGAGTAGTGAGTGAGAAAGTAAGCACTGGACCCAAACTGACATGTTTTGGTCACATTTCAGACAAACACCATGTTTTACACTGAGTGCACTGAAATTAGTCTGGTTTTCCTCAGAAGGAAAAAGCACTCAGTGTGTCATTGTGTCTGGAACTAGGAGATGAGAAAGGAAGATGACAGCATTGCCTCCCCATATGTTGGTTATCTGGACAGTGGGCAGTGATGCTCACGGTGCTGCACAGAGACAGGATGAGGAGCTCTGGGCTGGACCAAAGCTGTGGCTCAGGGATGTGGTCTCAAGCATCTCTGACCACCCTAGAAGCAATGCTTATGGTGGATGCTGGCATGGAAGGCAATTTTTTATCTAAAGCAATACTGTGCACCAAAGTGACTTCCTTGGAAATGAGATGGCCTCTGAGCCTGCACTGCAAGCTTTCTGCCAGCCTTAATGTTGTTTTTCTTATTTTTTTAAAGGGGATCGAAGAAATCTTTAGCACTTTGTCCCTCAAGCACTTGAAAAGAAAGGTGCTTTCTGAGCACTTCTGAGAGGAGACCTGTGAAAGTGCTGAGGTGTTCAGTGAGCATCCTCTCCCCTCCTGGTGCCAGTGCAGCCATGCTGACCTGGCTGAGATGAAGAGCGGGGACCAGCCCCAAGGATGGCTCCCGTCAGTGAACCCAGTGAGCAGTTGCAGTGCTGGTGTCTGCTGCTTCATGCTGATGCTGCCCAAAGCACACAAAGCCCACACAGGAGTTGTGGCAGGATGCCTTGCTCTCTATGGGGGCTTTCAATACCTGGGACAGGAGACAAAGACAGCAAAGGGTCTTGCACTGGGATGGGGTCCTAAATACCCCTGAAGTCACAAAGAGCTTCTCAGTGACAGCTTTTCATTAGATCTTGTGTTTGGTACCCACTGCTGGGCCAGGCAATGGCCCATAGGAGGGACTGTCCATTACCTCAGGTAATGCCTCTAAGCACTTCTGTTGTTGCATCTTTGAAACCTTCATATGGTGCCAAAGTGCCTGCTGCAACTGGAATAGGACCGTACAGAAACTCTGCTTTAGCCAAAAGAGAGATACAGGCTGGATCTTGGTTTTTAATTTTTATTTTTAAAAATTTTATTCTTTTATAGGTGAAGTCACTAATGTCTTCAGGGAAAATCTGTCCTTGGGAAGCTGCTGTGTGATGGGAGCTGAAATCAGCCCACAAACTGCAGGTATAAGCAGAATATTGCTTTGCTGACATTTGAGTTGCTTTTTCCTGGGCCTGACCATCACCATCCTTCTGTGCTTCCTCCTGTTTTGGGGTAGGATGCTGCCTGTGAACAATCCCCAAGCAGGTGCAGCATGGCAAAAGCTGGCTTGCATGCTGGTGTACTCTGAAGAGAAGAGCCTCAGGGAGAGGAAATACAAAGGTTCTCTTTGCTCATATCCTTTGGGAAACACCCCTGTTCTCCTTTCTTGGAGTGTGGGACTGAGATAGCTGCTCTTGGCTGCAAACCTCTGGGCTGTGCATGACTTTCCCTGTTTGTGTTTGCTCAGATGTGCTTGCTATTCGGTTGCTGCATTTGTTGAATGCTGGGTGCAGGAAGCCTAAGATGGGACTTGTTTGGTGACTCTTGCCTCTGTAGTGGACAGGCAGTGAGTAGAAGGTGATGCTGTGGTCCTTCCAGCTCCTGTGTCTTTACTGATCTTCAGAAAGATGACATGGTATGGTCAGCAGGAGGAGCTGTACAAGTGCTAGTAATAGATGAATTCTTGTAAGGCAAAGTGGTCCTGGGTACCTGTGGCTACCTCTCCCCAGTGCTGAGCTCATGGTCTCACCCCTTACAGCCTTGTACGTGTAACCTGAAAGATTTCCACAGGGGGTCAGCATCTCACAGGGATGCAGGACTAGGCTGGACACTCGAGGTTCTTATCCTTCCCACACACAAGGTAGAGCCAGGCATCTGCCATAATCTTGTCTCCTCTCCCAGCAAGTACGTGGTTATCTTCTTTCAGGTGTCTTTAGGAGGAAGGTCTGACACAGCCTGCTTGGTCGTCCTCATTGCTTTGATCACTCAGGCAGAAGGGCACCAGACACTGCTTCAGCCAGGCTCTCAAAATCCTGCTCCTGAACAGTTTCTCCCATGCAGGTTTAGCACTCATTTTTGCAGCTCATTGCCTGGATGTTCCAATTGCGAATAGATACCCTTCAACATGTTTACAGGTGGTCCTTAAACTGAAGGAAATCATTCTAATTTCACCTCATCTTCTTGTCTTACTTCCAAGGATAGTTAAGTTGATTGTGTAAGTGCAGAGAGCAAACCAAAATATACCTGCCCCTCTGTGGAGAAGGGCATTTATCATGTTCCTTGCAATCAAGATACTTCTTGAGTCTTCAGTGGTTCTGAGTTTTCTCCCTGTCTTTTGAGGAACATTGATGTGAACATGCTTGTCCTCCACAGCTGACACTATGTGTGCCCAAAAATGTGCTCTGCATTTGTAACCTAGGGCTTAACACCCAGTAACCCTCGATAAGACATATTCTGTTGCAAACATATTCTTGTTCATCCACTCAGACTGGAGCAAGAAGGAAACACTTCCCCACGTATGTCCAAGCACACACAATCAGCGATGCTTGAGAGACGTGGCTTATCTGAGGAACACCAAATGCCAATGCAGCCACCACACTCCTCCTCAGGCATTCAATAAGACTGCAGAAGCAGCCCAGGAGCAAACAGGACCTCTTTGTTACATCAAAACCTCTCAAGTGACTTCAGTAGCACCTATGGCTATTACAGCATCTGAAGTCTGCTCTAGGCAAAAATCTGTGTGCCATGAGCTGCTGGTGTTATGGATGTGGCCAGACCAGACAGAGAGGTGGGGGACAGAGCAGGGAAGCACCTTGTCCTGCACCTCCTTGCTGCTCTGTGGTGGAGATGTCTGTACACCCATTTTTTTTTGGTACTGGGTTGTTGACTGTACATGGAATTGGATATTAGTTTTACTTCATGGTTTTGGTTCGTTTTGCAATAGGAAATGCCTTTTGTTGGATAGCCCAGATATCACATAAATAGTTGCAGAGCTTTGATCGTGCCTCTGCAAGCACAGGTCCTGAGGCTGTGTAAGCAACTATGAGAACTGGACTACTGGAATAAGTGCATCCTCAACCATGGATCTTTCACTATGCACCACCTGGCTGGTGCTTAGATAAGCAATGAAACACTAAGAATGACAAATTGCATTTTATACATAACATAACATAACTTTCGCATATATTTTTTTCAAAATTTATACAGATAAAACCAGAAACTTTTGTGGGAAAGAGCTTTGTGCTTTCCTGAGTTCTGCTAAAACTGTTGCATCAGAGATACCCTATTGTGATTAGCTCCTTAGGAAAACGAGGTTCTTGCATAAGAAAATATTCCCTTCTGTTGGTGAAATAGTTGTCTGTTTTTCAGTATATAGCCCTAAGAAAAGGGGCAGAAACTGGATGTTTCTCCACCGTGATCAATAAGCAGCAGGAGTTATACTAAAGACAGACTAAATTAATTTAGTGATTCTTCAGATCTCTGACCTAACTCTGCCTTGTTGGGCATCACAAGACCCTGCAGGAATTGACTCTGCAGGCACTGAAACCACTTTTGTTGATGCTGGTGGCATATAATCCTGGCAAATATGCACCAAGTGGGAAACTGTATGCTGACCCAAATATGTTTCAGGGCCACGTGCAAAGCCAGCAAAAGTTACATGCACACTTCTGAAATTAGTGGTAAATGTCCTCTCCCCTAGGAAATTATTGCCTGAAAATTTGATGAGATCTGGAGGATTCAATTTATGTAAATATCTGTGATTGTCCCATGGATTATTAAAACAAAACAACACGAGCCTTAGTCCTGGACCCCTTGGGCTATTAACTTGCATAAATGTTGTTTGCTTTAGAATTGAAATTAGCTCTCTTAATTGCATCAGCATAAAGCAAGTGTCTTGTTTTCTACAAATCTTTTTCTGAAGGTATGTTGAAATTAAATGGCTTACAACTCCAACAGATACAAAATTCTATGCTGTGGCAATGCAAATGCTGTGATTTATGGTGTAACTGGGATCATTGTAAAGAAAAAATTAAAACCAGTGTAATTTTTTTTTGTTTTCTGCTTACTTTCTTCCTCCTAGGGTACTGTACCAGCAGTTAAGAGCTTATGTCTTCCCTATGAAAGAGCTCTGTTTGAGGTGACACTGGGGAAACTGCAAATTGCCTTCTGTCAAATGGAAAAGGTTGCAAAGGTACAAAAACTGATTGGGAGCACTTGGCTTAGAGTCCTGGGGGTGGCCCTGTCTGTGTCCAGGTTAAACATAGCTAAATTCCTTGTTTTCTGCCAACAGCCACACAGGATTTAATGAGACAGTATGTGAGTGAGCACAAGATCTTGAATAAGGGACCCGGGGCTCTTGGCAGTATGACACAGCATTGCCTGTGGTGCTACCAGGACAGTGTCTGGGAGAGCCAGGACATGCCCTCTGGTCCCATGGTCATGTGGGAAAAGTATTTGCATTTTTGGAGACCCCCAGAGAGCTCTGCCACAAGGTTGTGCTCTCTTCCATATCTTCTTGGGGAGCTGAAAGGCAGCATCACTTACTCCCCTCAAAGCAAAATAGCTACTTGAACACCTACTGAAAGTTTACACTGAGGTCTGTCTCGCCATCAGCTGCATCTCAGCCTGAAGTTACTGGGCTTGGGAAGAAAACTTCAAGATGAGACAGGCTGGTGATTATTTCAGCTGCTCTTTGATTTCAGAAGAAAACAATGCAGTGAGACTGAAGGAAACGGTCTCGTTTCTGTGCTTGGTTACCAAGTTTATTTTGTGCCTGATATGAGCAAGTTCTCTTGCTTAAGACTGGTATGCCTCAACACTTGGTCAAAGCTTATGCTGTACTCTGAGGCCATTGCCAGAGCAGAGGCAAGGCATCTTCTCACACCCATTTGAAGATCAAGACTGCCTAAGCAAATTAAGTTTTTTGTCCCCTTTTGGATCTGATTACAAGCTACTGTTTTCTGGAGGATTTGGTGATCTCAGACAACACTTAAATCACCGATTTGTGTTGATCTCATTGGTAACTTGGTTTTAATAATGTGTTTTGATC
This sequence comes from Phaethornis superciliosus, assembly GCA_023637945.1. Taxonomy (NCBI): domain Eukaryota; kingdom Metazoa; phylum Chordata; class Aves; order Apodiformes; family Trochilidae; genus Phaethornis; species Phaethornis superciliosus. Next base: position 32,229,466 of record JAJQWJ010000003.1, read on the forward strand.
TAAATGAGTTTAATGTTATCATAGGTCAGCTTTGCTGATAAATTCTACTCTTGTTATTATAAAGTACCATAAGACTAGAATGGGTAAGACTAGAATGCACCAAAACCAAATAATTCTGAGTGTGAAGGATTTATAAAGATGGCTTCTGGTTACTTGCCTCTCCTAAGCTCTTGAGATCACCTTGCACAGCAGAGCCCAACACAGGCACCAGTGGTCTCCAAGGCAGAAACCTTCCGTATATTTAAAATAACACCTCATCTGGAGCACGATTTCAGATGGTACCTTATGTGAGCTTTTGCTTTGTGGAATGCTCCCAGACACCTTGATGAGTGACTTTCGGACTCTGCTGCTGGCTTTGCAGGTGATCTTGGGCAAGTTGCTTCATCTTTCTGTGCCTCGATTTCCCCAGCCAGGAAAATGGTGATAATAGGAAGATGTTTCCTCTGCCCCCCCCAAAAAAAAAAACCAGTCCAAACCTATTTGAGTAGCTATAAGCACTCACTGCTGTGGTTATGTAGGAGCTGAGCTCTCATTTGTTGGGGCAATTTTCTCACTATGGGGTGATTTTTAATTTGTTTTATTCTCACAGAATAAAAATCATCATAATATTACACACAGTTTTCAGTTTTTGCAGAGGAACATTTTCTAACTCTCAATCTGACCTTCATTACACATGGGTCAATTTACTACTTGGAGAAATTAATTATGCTGTACAGCCTCAGTGTTTTTCTGCTTATTCACTTACGTGCCTGTGTACAAAATTCTATGATTATGTATGAAGATCTGCAAAGAAACATTGAAATATAATGATATTTAGTTTCCCTGAAGCGAACTCACCAGCAGGGTTGACATTTTAGAATCATTTTTGTTAGGTAGTGCTGCTGATGCCTGGACAACTTTCAACAAATATTTAACTATGAATTGCTAAGATGCTTCCTTCATTTTCCTCTTCAAGCTTTCCCATTTCTTAGTAAATTAAAAAATGATTAGCAGATAGGCTTCATTTATTCCCTTTAAGGGCAAAGATTAATTTCAAATCTTAATTTTCCATAAAGTGATGCAAGAATATAAATTGACTTTTTGTATTGCGGTTTTGTTTCAATTTTTTTCAGTGAATAAGTTACCAACGAATGAGTTACCAATATCTTATTTGTGGGTGTCACATTTCAGTGTCTGTTTTGCACATGAGATTGTGCAATTCATTACCTAAAGTAGGTCTGTGCTTCTGAAAAACTGCTCTAAACAGGTCTGAATGGAGGAAGTCACCTTCCTCCTGATCCTGTCTAGCATGCTAGTACAATCTGGGGGAGGGTGGTCCCTCCACCCAGAAGATACTTTTGGAGAGGCTATAAGACAGCAAAGCAAGGCTTGGCCATACAGATTTTGCTCTGTGTATAGGTGTTTTGGATCAGGTATGCTTGGCAGCCCCATCAAGGAGTGATGTGTACACTCAGATTTCTGATAGACTGACCAGAGAGCTGCCAGGCATACAGGTCTGAGAAGGGCAGATGTACAGAAGACATATGCAAAATGCATACACAAAAATGTTTCAAGACAAAGCAATGTATGAATGTGCAGGGTGACAACAGGATGGATCTGGCTCACATGTTGCAAGACCTTGGCCTGGGGTGCAGGTCTGCACAGCTAGGGCTCAGCCAGAGGCTAGCAGCTGAGGGTTCAGGATTTCAGGTTACAGCCTAGCAAAGGGACAAGGGATGGTGTCAGCAAAGGCCAAGAGTCTGCCTGTGTCAGGGATGAAAGAGTGGGATTTAAAAATAGGGAAAGCCAAGAGCTGTGATCTGCTGTATTTCCTACTGCTCGGGGGGGCTGACTATCCCCTTACAGCAAAGCACGCATCACTCTGCTCCCTTTTTTTGCAGCATCATGCAGGTAGGTAAAGAGGAGAGGCTGTTACCCGCATGTTGTTTGCTCCTCAGTTGACTATCATTTTCTGCCTTGCTTTTCAAAGAATGCATTATTAATTCCTTTTGTTTCCACCAAATATTGGCATCCAAGGCAGGCGGCAGGCTGGGAATGACACCTCCCCAACAGCCTGCAGAAGCATCGCGTGTTTAATTGGCTGCTTCACGCCAGGATAAATAAAACTTCAGTGCCTCAGCCTCAACTGTTTCATCAAAGAAGTTAGGTGTTTTGGGGATTGATCATTCTATCTCTTTGCTTAGAAGTTTTTGTGCTTCTCTCTGAAAAGCCAGACATGCTGACAGTTGGCAGAAATCTTACAGATTCAGAGAGCTGTAGTTGAAATGCTGTGTCTGATAGATACTGGAGACAATCAAGTGAAGAGGTGGAAGAATGGCAGTGTTTTAATTGCAAATAAATGATCTGTGATCATAAATATTTCTTGCTTGATTGGATTTTAAAATGAAAATTGTATTGTCCTTCGTAATACTGATTTCAGGTGACCACAAACCTAAGGTGACACTTTTGTTACAAAGTGATATCCCATAATTCATAAACTACTTTGGGAAATGGAGGAAGGACTAAAACCACTTTTGGCCAGTCTGGTTAATTAAGATGGAAAAAGAAATAACCTCTGCTGCTAATGCTTTCAGAGAATAGCTGCCATAATTGTTCACTTCTATTATTGGCCTGGGTTGTACTTTTCAGCCTTTATACATGCTGAGAACTGTGGAAGGGAAAAATACCCTTTTAAAACATTTCTAAGTAGGAAAAGAAAGTGCTTCTATTGAAAAGCCCAAAGTTATTCTGGAAGGAAGGAAGGAAGGAAGGAAGGAAGGAAGGAAGGAAGGAAGGAAGGAAGGAAGGAAGGAAGGAAGGAAGGAAGGAAGGAAGGAAGGAAGGAAGGAAGGAAGGAAGGAAGGAAGGAAGGAAGGAAGGAAGGAAGGAAGGAAGGAAGGAAGGAAGGAAGGAAGGAAGGAAGGAAGGAAGGAAGGAAGGAAGGAAGGAAGGAAGGAAGGAAGGAAGGAAGGGAGGGAAGAAGGGAAGAAGGGAAGAAGGGAAGAAGGGAAGAAGGGAAGAAGGGAGGGTCTGATATTGAAGCCCAGGATTGTTCTCCCTAGGTAATAACCGTGCAAACATTGATGTGGGGTGCAGTAGAGGTTCAGCATAACCCTGTGTGCTGATTAAAGGAGGGGATGTGCGTGTGAGAATTTGCAGTTCAGATCCAGAGGATATGGAAGTACCATATGGCTAATACACTACTGGACAAATAAGTGGTTTTGCTTAGGATATCTGGGAGCAAACTCAGTGTCACTGGAGTTTCATCCCTTTCTGATTATAAATTATGCTCACAAAATAGGAGAAAACTTTGCCAAAGTTGGTCTTGAACTTTCACTCCTGGGTGCTGGGCTACAGGAATGATACATGTCTGAATAAAACACAGCGCGCTGTGATGCCCTGGCTTTTCTATCCTTCCTGATTTCCTTAATTATTACCTGAATCAGTGCTAGCTAATGTAAAATAGCCCCTTACTGATGAACAGGGAATGACTGCCTCTGGCAGTCATGCAACATTCATCCTTCTGAGAACTTCTTGCTCCTTCTCTGCAAGATTCATGCATCGAAGTTTACATTTTGTTTACATGAACAGGATAATTTTTTTGCAGTGTGAAGTCCTTCAGGGTCACATTCCATGTTGCTGTGGGGAACCCCAAGTGCTGGGGTCACTGTTAAATAAGTGCTTCATGTTTTGAACTGCAGTTTTATCTTCTTGGGGCCCCAAGTGAAAAGCCTGATATTGGCCTTCTGAATGATGATTTTATGCTTCTATTGTGGTGTTTCAAGAGGACTGCTTTCTGGAGGAAAACAATTTTCATTGGCTTTGCTGCCATGGTGCCTGTTCCATGGGGGCACACTGTGCAGATGGTGCAGTGTGCCTATTCAGGGGATCATTATACCTCGGACTCCTTGGTTTTCTCTTGCTAATAACCAGCCATTGTTGTTTGTAGGCACATGGCTGGACTGGCTCTGTTTGGCCCATGAAGTCCACCAGAAGTCAACCCTGTGGCACTAAGGAGTTCCTCAGCTGAAGGATATCTGAGTTTGAAAAGTATAGTGATAAAATTAACATCCATAAGGAAAGAAAATGCTTCTCCTTTTTTGCAATAGCTGGCGTGTGATAAAAAAGCTTATATAACTTTCAGGTTATTTAACTCCTTGCATTATTCCTTTAAAAATACAAAAATGAAATGAAGGTCTCCTTTCAGGAAGAAGAATAGAAGCATATGCACAAAGAAAAGTTAAAATGAAACATCCCAACTACTCTGATCTACCCATTTCTATTGAACAAATTTAATGCAACTTGTGATTCATGTCAGCACCTTCAAAACTGTGTTATTTCCATCATATTGTATGTCCTTTTTTTTTCTCCCTGCATCTAATGAATTATAGCCTCACTGCAGATTTTATCATCCAGTCTCCTGCTAAGCAGGCCAAAGATGTATGTGTGCACAAGGACCTTTCACTGATAAATGAAGGCATGAGTTGTTCTGCTCTTATAGTTCTCCGTGCAGCCCTGAGCTTCCTCCCGCTTTCCTCCCACAGCCAACTGAGTGCACCGTGCCCTTGTGCGTTCCCTTGCCTCTCTCCCGTTGCTTACTAATGTCTCTCCCCTCATGTCCCCCCCTCCAGCCCTCCAGTTCATATTCCTTTGTAGTGTTTGCAGCTGGATGCTTCTCCAGCTTTTTGCATCCCTCACTTTCATAGGTGCCTCCAAAGTGCATCCCTTCCACAGCATTGGTAAATGGAGTATGACATGGCTTTTTTTGAGCTTGCTATATGCAAAACTCCCAAATCATAGAGTCATAGAATATCTTAGGTTGGAAGGGACTTTAGAGATCATCTACTACAACCTCCCTGCCAATGGGAGGTTGCAATAAGGTTGCACAAAGCCTCATCCAATCTGGCCTTCAGCACCTTCAGGGAGGGGTCACCCACAATTTCTCTGGGAAATCTATTCCACAGTCTTGGTCACTGAAATTCTTCCTAATGAAATTCTTCCTAAGATCTGGTCTAAGCCTATTCTCCTTCAGTTTAAATAATTTCCTCTTGTCCTCGCAGGTCCTTTCCTGTGGGGATGTTTCCTCTCTCCCAGCCCCAAACTCGTCTTGCAGCAAACACATGACAGAAATCCTGTGTGTTGTATAGTCTCAACTGTCCAGAGTCTCTGGATTATAAATCCATCTCCCACAGCTGACTGCAATGTCCTCCTGACAGTTACCTACTTTCATACACAGAGCATTAACCATCTTCGCACTGCTTAGTGTGTGTTTGTAGCACCCATACAAGGAGCTGTGACTGGAAACAATATTCTACTTCCCAGCTGTGGAGGTTATAAAGTCTTTCAGTGGCCGCCAGCTTCTCATGACAAAGGGTTGGGATTTGCTTGATTTTCCTCATCAGCAGCGGATGTTCCCTGTGGGTGGCTGAGTGTTGCTGATCTGAGTTGTTACGGTTATTCCCACAGCTGCTGTTACACAGATCCTCTTAATCCTACCCCAGACGCTGTTTAATCCTCAAGTCCCTTCGACACTGGCCCCAGGGACTGGATTCAAATGTGGTAGAGTGCTCCTGTGTGTCTCAGCCTCCTCTGCTTTCGTCCTTCAGATATCCAAAATGCAATTTGAGATGCAGACACCTTCCCAGAGCTATTTCACTCTTGCTGCAAGAAGAGATGATTTTATCAAGGGAAGTGTTTCCAGCAAATTACTTTATTGTATTCCCTGTGACAGAGCCATCCCTGGGAGGCTTCTCCTGCCTGACTGTGAAGGGTGATGAGCACTGAGAAGCATGGTTCTGGGACTGCATCTTGCTTGGCAGGACCTCCACGCTGTGGTAGGCAGATTCTCAGTGTGGACTGACTGAAGCCAAGTGAGAACTGAGCTTGTTCTGTGGTGCCTGAGTGCCCGCTGAGGGCAACTTCTCCCCTCCTAAGTATGTCTTGGTCACTGCGGAGCTCAGTTGAGCAGTCTCTCTGGTCATGCTGCCTGGGACGAAGAGTGTCCCTTCATCTCAAAATACATGGGTGTGTCTTTAATGTAGCACCTACAGCCAAACTCACCCTAAACCTCTTGAACCACCCCCTCCTGTCAGACTCATCATTAAGGAGCCCCTTTTTCTACGTATTCTCTTTGGTTTTGTTCCAGTAGAATGACCATTATTTTCCCCCTTTTCCAGCGTTATGGCTTTGTGCAAGACAAGCACTTTGGATGCTGCCAATCATAACACTCTGGATGATGTATAGAATGATAGGATGACTGTGATGCACATACTTAGTAAAAGCTATCTCAATTTTGTAAGCAGAATCCATCAACTTGTCAATCACATAATCATCTGGGCTGGAAGGGACCTCTGCGATCATCAAATCCAACCCTTGACAACTGTGGTCACTAGTGCCACATCCAGTCTCTTTTTAAAAATGTCCAGGGATGGAGAATCTGTCCACCGCCTCCCTGGGCATCCCATTCCAATGTCTGATCACTCTCTCTGTAAATAATTTTTTCCTAATATCTATCCTAAATCTCCCCAGACAGAGTTTAAGTCCATGCCCTCTTGTCTTACTCGTAGCTACTTGGGAGAAGAGACCGACTCCCACCTGGCTACAACCTCCTTTCGGGGAGTTGTAGAGAGTGATGCAGTCTACCCCTGAGCCTCCTCTTTTCCAGGCTAAACAACCCCAGCTCCCTCAGTCCTCACAGGACTTCTGCTTGGGTCTCTTCACCAGCCTTTATAATCAAAACCATTATAACTTTATTAAGGGAAAATAAGCAGTTATTGCTATGAGTTCCAGGAGTGTCTATGTCTGAACTTACACTGTAGTCCAACATAAATTCCCCATACGCATTAAAATTGTTATTTTCTCTGTTTGACTTTGGAGTGATGTCTTTTAAAGTGATGTAACTTTTAAACAGCATCGTGTCCCCCAACAGCAGGTATCTGGAGGATTTGAGTCCTGATGGTACAAACCCATTTGATGGCAACTTGCTCACCAGCTCATAAGTTTATGTATTTGGTACAGAATTCCCTATTCCTCATATAACACATGAGATGAAGCATGTTCTCAGATGATTTCACTACAGCACTGATAATCAAGCATTTCTTCTTTCTGCACAGAGCAGTCTACCCAGGTCTTGGCATGTAATGTTCACTTCCTGGGAGACAGATGATGGGCAGAGAGAAGAGCAGACACGAACAAAAATGGGAAAATCTTTTCTATCCAGGAGAGCAGAGAGGATAGCATTTTGCACAAACTCAGAGGATCATTCAGATTAGCAGACATGTCTGGAGGTCTGTAGTGCATCAACAGGGTGCTTTGTGCTTTGTCCTGCTGGGTCTTGAAATTCTCCACGGATAGAGATTTGGTTACTTCTCTGGGCAACCCATTACAATGCTTGACTATCCTTATAATAAAGTATTTTATCTTAAATGCAGCTGGAACCTATTATTTCAACTTACTCGTGTTGCCTCCACAGACCAGCATGAAGTTGAGCTTTGACTCCTCAACAGCTTCCTTGTAGGTTCTGGGGGCATGCTGTCAGGTACCCTTCAGCCATCTCTTCATCAGGCTGAACAAACCCAGCTGCTTCAATGTCTCCTCATAGGGCAAGTGCTTCAGTCCCAGACAATTTTCATGGCTGGAGGAAAATACAGTCAGAAACTCCCTGTTGCATATTTGCAGCAGGCTTGGTTGGGGTTGAACTCCTGGACTCTCCTAGTGATAGAGGTTTTCTTTGGCAAACTCTTGCTGCACTGCTACATTTCCCTACTTCTGCTCTAGATCTCCACTGTATTTGGGAGTCTCTGTATCCTTTCTGTTTCAATGATGCCAGTAAGACTTTTTTGGGGTAGGGGATAAGTTTTGATGGGAAGGCAGACCACTGGACAGTGGCAGACCATACCTTTCTACTTGGTTGTTTCATGATTTTTGACAGCTGGGTGCAGAGTTGGAAAGTACTCAACTATTTCTTCATCCCTTGTAGTATGACAGAGGGGATGGTGCAACTGGATACAGCTCCAATGGGATGACTTTGGGTTCTGGATTTTTTCCAGTTGTTTTGGGAAGAAATTAGATTTAATGTGGTGAGGAACTGAGGACATGAAGGTCTAAATTAGAGCTGGGGAAAAAACTTAGTATAACTCAACTTCAAAGGGTTGATAAAGGAGCAAAAGACATCTCAACTCAAGAAAGAATTTTTTTACAGTAAGAACATTCATTCACTGGAACAACCTCCACAAGGATATAGTAGAATACCTATTGACAGAGGTGTTCAAGATGCAATTGGACAGGGCGCTAGGTAATCACTCCTAGGCTGTTTTTCCCATAGTGTTGGACCAGATAATCTTACAAGATCCTGTCCTATCTAGATTGGTCTATGATTCTATGATTTGTTTGGTGCTTTTTAGATAATACAAGATCTTCTAAGCAGAAGAAATACAGGGAAATGCTGTTTCAAACAATAACTACCTTATTCCTCCTTTTCCTAAGGATTAGGCAAGAAGAGAATTTTTTTTTCCTAATACTTAAACTATGTCAGAAATTGATACGTTTTTTAAAAATCCATGTAATTTAATTCCGCTGCAAATATTTAAACTTCCTGCAGTTCCCTTCTGAGCCAAGCCCCCTGTAAATCCAGTGAGACTTTTCTCACCTCCTTGGGTCAATAATAATAATGTGCCAGTTGTTAATGAAAGATTTAAGAGTCGATTTGGGAAAAAAAACAAAAGTAAACAAAACAACAAACACCAAGATGATTTATTTTGTGCATGTGTGGACATAATGGCTTAAGGCCATTAGGACACAATTGATTTGTGACAAACACCAAACAATGCATTTTGAAAAGGGCCAGTATGCTATAACACTTCATGCATGGGCATTGAAATGCTGCTGTGTGTGGCTACTACCAATATCCATACTAGTGGAATGGTACTGCTTCTCTTGCTCCCATTAGTTGGCACTAACTAAATAAACAAACAATAATATAGTCAGACAGAAAAGCTGTGAGCATATGCTGAGGATTTTAGACATAAAATTACCCTTTTTTCTTATTTCTCAGAAGTCCTAGAAAATAGGAAAGGAAGCTGGCTGTCTTGCATTTCTTTTTAAACTTTACCCTAGGGAGAATGGCAATTTTTTTGTTTTTTCTTTTTTCCCCCATGGTACTGGAAACAGAATCTTCCTTTGCAGATGATAAATTCCACAGTGCAGGTAGGTGTGCATTGATATGAAGAATCTTGATTACAATCTCCAGAAAAACTGCTTAATTTCAAAACCAACAGATAAAGTAGATAAATCCAAGCAATCTTGGCTACCAATACAATTCCACCTCTGGGAACTTGTTCTCTCTACATGATGATTATTACATAGGACTTACCTTCTGAGTCTCTCCTGCCTTTCTCCTGTGCCCAAGACAGAGGATAGATGGAGGTGGAAAGGTGGTCTTAGTAGTGCTTGTTTCTGGTGCAATTGAAATCCCCTATACCCTGTTTCAGCTATTCCTAAACATTTTTTTCCAGTACTTTTTCTTTATAACACATATTAGAAATTTGCAGACTAATTTCTGGACTCACTGTACCTTCAGCAGTCATCAGGCACAGCACACGAAGTGCAGAGTTGGGCTCTGAAATATCTATTGACTTTTCAAAATGTGGGTGCTTTTGGTGACCTTTCAGTTCAAAATGCCTTATTTGCTCCAAATGTGTTGCCTTCAGTGAAATTCAAGAATTTCATTCTTAAACTCAGGTGTGCATATAAATGCCTTTATAACTCTAAGAGGTAACAAAAGCCAAGCAAAACTGTGAGCTGCTTGACATACAAAGACAGATTTCTCATGTATTTTGCAGATACTCCCTCTTGTCCTTGGCAGTCTCCCTAATGTTTAATGATAGGCAGAATCTTCTCTGTCTGTGGGTGCAGTAATTGAGGTTTTTGTGTTTTCTCCTCAGACACCTCTCTGTATGAGACGTGTAGGAGTTCATCACTGTGAGGACTGGTGCTCTGCAGAAGTGACCTCAAACAGGTCAACAGGCAAGAAACACTGAAAAGACCTTTGAGATTCAGACACAGGTTTACTAACACATCTCAGTTCTTAAAGAAGGGGGACCAAACTTGTCTGCAAAGTGTCTACAGGTGATAGAGGGAAACTACAAAACTGAGCTTGGAAGAAAGCTGGGCAGAGAACATTCCACATGTCTGGAGACTGAAGGAGCAAGACCTTGGCAAGTGCTTGGCCTCTTTGCACCTAAGTCAAAGTTGGAGGGAGTCTTTTAGGAACAAAAACAATGACCACATGGGGCCATAATCCTGTCCCCTGCCATTCAAGCAGCAATGAAAGACAGGCCTTTGCATGAGTATAAGCAAGCTGACCAAGGCTTGGCATGAGCCTCTGGACATGCTCCTTTCACACCCTCTGGCAGTACACACCAGAGAGGAGCCTGGACTCTTGCTTGGTATTTGTTTCTTGGCAGCAAAAAGGTCTAATTTTAAACTCAAATGGCAAACGGCAAACATAAAAAATATTTTAAGAGAGATATTTAAGTGTGGCTGAGGGTGACCTCAGCCAGCCCATCTCAAATGGTGTTGCGAGGTCCCCATAGCTTCTCTTCACAGGTGGTGCTGGTGTGGGATGTGGGTCTCCAGCTAGAGAAGTACCATCACTAAAATGATAGACTCATCTCAGTATCTCCATGTTTATCCTGAGGGCTGAGCCATGTTGGGCACCACAGTCTTTACCAAGACAGCTTGTGTGCTCAGGAGAAAAGTAATAGGGTGAAGTGCCTCAGTCTATGTTGTGCAGGGAACTGGACCATGGTGACAGTCTAATTCTCTACTCTAGCCTTAAATAGTACAAACACATTACTACTTTACTGCTCTTTCAGTCTCAAGGATCCTTCTGCTGCTCTTCTCTACCTGAAAAGCAGAATTACCAGCAAACATTGTTGCGTCTCTGCCTATGTCCTTTCCAGGCCATTTCTGAATATGCTTACCAGCCCTGCTCTGAGCATGCATACTTCTAGTCCATCCTCACTCAGCTGTGATTCCCTTTTCTCCTCTACATTGCTAAAAAAAAAAATTCACACAAAATGATTAACATTTCCCCTGGCTTTCCACAAGAAACTTCTGTACATGAGAGCACCCCTGCCTATTCATCATCCTCTTGATCGGAAGGAGGAGGGCTGCTCAAGAGCTAGCCAGAGGTGCTGCAACTCTGATTTACAGATTGGAAGGGCTATCCATCACTCTGGGGTGGGGGAGGCTGTTTAGTCTGATGCTGCAGGGCAGGACAGCAGGTCATCTACAGTGCTTGGGGACTTGTTCCTTCTGGCCTTTTGCTATGGTGTGTTTCCAGACAGGCTGAAGAACTGCTCTGTGCAGGGGTAGTCTTAGACACATGCTGGGAAAAGCTACCTGTCTCCACACTGAGGGAAAAAGTGAATATATTCTTCAAAGGGAAAGTGTGAGTTGCAAGAATTATCCCCAGACCACAAATTTCCCCCTCCTACTCTGCCTAACTGTACTTAGCCTGACCCCAGTGTGTCAGGGCTCACACTTTACCCCTTCAATTGTTCAGAGGTTTTGTTGGACTTTTCTGAGTGTTCCAACCTTGTCGAAGACTCAAGGAATTGTTTGGAGGAATAGAATGTGACCTGCCACATCATGAGTCCTGATAACCCCCAAGCCATAATTATGGCAAGTAAGAGCTTATCTCTAGGACAGGGTCACTACTCTGCCACTGACTTTTGGTGTGCTCCCAGCCACATCACTTCAACTCCCTCTTGCAAGTTTTATTTTATCTAAATAATTATGACAATTCATACATTATTCCTAGCTCAATATCCTCTTTGCCAGTAGGGTCTGCAGAGCAGGAACGATCTCTCACAGCTTCTCAACAACTCTCCAGGCTCTGAAGGAGTCTGGTTGTTGACTGTACCAGTAAATTGTTCTGTGCTTCATTTGAAGTAAACCCACAGCAACAGAGTTAATGTCAAGACTGTTCTATAAATATATACAGTTCTTTTACAATACGTGTATATTAGTCTTTTTAATAGATTATTGTAACCTTAAAGATTTATGTGGGAACTGTGTTTTTCCAGAGATATATAAATTCTCTGTTTTACTGAAACAGTTAGAGGGTGACATTTTCCTACCTGGAGGCCCATGGAACTAACAATAACTGCTGCCTGTCACAGGAGGTTTTTGCATGACTCTCTTACATTCAATTGTGTTGCTCAGGGATTGCTCAAAAAATTTCCTGTTTACCATGCCCAAAGTGCAGACTTTTTTAAAATGGAAAATTCCATAATGAAATTGCCCAAATGGAGAATGTTGGTAAAAATCAATATTTTTCGTTTATTTTTGCGGCATGATACAGAATATTTTTTTTTTTTTTTTTTTTTTTGTGAAACTGGCAGAGTGGCACATGGGAGCTGATGTTTGGAGGATTCATGTCATTTCCCACATAAGTCAGATTCCTTGTCAAAGAATTTGAAAGCCATTTGGCAAAAATTTTTCTTTTATAGTCAAAACAACAAACTCCTTTAACACAGTGTGAATGAACAATATTTATTTAGCATGTAGATCTTGGTAAAAGCACCAAGCTATTTAATAAGAAATGCAGATCTTGAAAGACAGGCTAGATGGAAAAAAAAAGACCAATTAGCTAATTTACTTCCTGAAAGCTATGTGTCTGTTTGCTGAAACTTCAGGAGTAAAGGCTCTCAAGAGAGGCAATTTTGTAGGGAAAACAAAACACAGCAGTTTCTGTGTGAGTACTAGGGAATACTCTGCAATCTGCTCAAAGAACCAAGTTTCAAAACTATCAAATACTTGTATCAAATCAATTATGAACAATATATAGATGCCAGATTATTTCCCATGTTATTTCACTTAATTTGAAGCAAGAAATAAGTTCATGAATAGGATGACCAATCAGTGTATCATTGGAAAGAGCACAAGCATCAAAATCTCACTTGCTACACCATGCCTTTGGAACAAATTGCAGAAGCAATCTAGATTTTTTTTTAATAGGAAGAGCAGCTGATTTCACCCTGAGGGCACCTGAAGCACCAAATGCAGTTGTATGAGGAAGACATGCACTGAAACTTGGAAATGCTAAAAAGAAAAAACAAAACGTTGGAGGGAATGAAGGATTTACTTCTCTATATCCTACTGGCATCTTTCAATAATTTGAAAACCCATCCCCAGGCAGCAATATAATTTAACTTTCACAGGAAAACCAGTATGACCAAGTGCTGAAAGGAAAAAAAAAACAAACCAAAAATGCCCTGGCTATATTGTAAAGCATTTATTTTGGACAACGCTGATTTTTTTCTCTTTTCATATATGACAGTTGCCCTGTACTCAGAAATGGGGAACGTGGAGGAGGGGGTGCTGCCCTGGGACCAGAGGTCCCTACCCTTTGCACAGGTTGGGACTATTGCTGTAGCAGACTTACCTTCCCACTCTTCCCCAGGTCTGAAATAACACAGGGTCTCTCCAAAGACGATGAACATGCTCCTGATGGTTTGTGCTGTGGTGGAGAGGTGAAAGGTGAAACGTTTCCTTTTGTCATTGGCCTGAAACACACTTTAAATGTGAGAAGTCAGGAGGCTGAAAGGCAGGAGCTGTTACCAGGGAACTTACTGTAGGAGATTCTAAATTAAATCAGCTGCTCCCTTTGTTCCATGTGAAAGAAGGGTTTCTGAGCAGGGAGGGTGCTCAGCTTTCATCACTGCAGCTCACTGATGGTGCTCCCAGAGAGCTAGGACCAAACCAGTCCTGAGAGAGAAACCAGCAGCCTGTGAGCTACCTTGGCAGACAATGGAGACAGAAGAGCATTTCAGGGAGACCAGGTCTACCTAAGATCTGAGTCTCCCTTTGGGCTGTGGTCCCTTCCCACCTTCACCTTTTGATCTGCCAAGTACATACCTGCCAGGACTTTTCCTAGCAAACCTTTCTGTGTCCACACTTGCAAAGCAAAGAAAGTCCTTGTAGCAATTCAACCACAACTTTTCTTTCCTTGTCTCCCCCCCCCCTCCCCCATCCCTTTAATGCCCCAGTATTAGCACTGATTACCAATAGCAGATAAATCACAGAAAATAGGCTTTGGCAGGGGTGTAGGTGGTGACCCATTGTCCACCTGCTTCTGGGCACCGTCGGCTCTCTTTCCTCCATTCCACCTAACTCGCTTTTAAAAGCCAGTGGGGATGGGTACTAAGCACTGTCCAAAGGCGCTTTAATCTTCTTTACTTTTAGAAACCAGTCTGTAAGGTAAATCTCATATTTATACTTTTTAAAAAACAGATATACAAGTGTTTTCAGGGTTTTTGAAGATACTTGTGTAGAAAAAGACAAACAGAGCTGTTTGAAAAGCAATCCTGAAATGAAGATACAGAACTCTGGCTGTGGGGTGGGGATGCTTCACCCCCTACACGTGCAATGGCAAGCAAGCACTGGCAGTGCAGACCAGCTCCCCTGAAAACTGAGGAAGATCAATACAGCTTTATCAGCTAAGAATCCAGCCTTGTCCCTTTGGTATTACTTATTTATAAAGGGCTCTGCTGTTTAACAAGATTTGGCTGGGTTTATCAACTGGCTGATCCAGCAAAAAAACCCCAGTCCTTTGGCCCTCTGGTGCTGTTAGTATGGGGGATGCTGCCTGCAAACTCTGCAAAATTTGCACAGGTAGCTAAGACATCACACTGCTTTTTCTCCCTAGTAGTACTCCAGCACAGGATGTTTTCTGTCACCTTGGCTGAACTGCACTAAACCTCCAGAGAATTAATCACCCAGCATACTTGTGGCTAGGGGGAGAGAGATGTTACCCCTGATCATGAAGATACCAAAAACTGAATGATCTTTACAGGCTCTAAACAACAGGCTTGAGGAAAAAAGTTGCTGCAGGGACACGGCTTCTTCCTTGGACACTGGCAGGGGTTGTAGCACATCTTCCCATGGGCTTTCCCATATTTAGCATCAGAGATGCTATGTAGGTGTAGGCAGGATTTGCTGAAGGAGGTAGAGAGGCAAAAGGATGGGACAGAGAGAAGTGGGGAGAGATGAGGGTCTGGGGGGAATATGACTGACAGCTTTTCCTCATCTCGCAGTACTTTGAGGAGACATGATTAGTCACCATTCAACTTCATTAAGGGGAAAGGGCAATTACCAACTTTAGAACATCTTGTGCCCTGAATCTCTAATGTGAAGAGGGGACTGACTGCAAGCATGGAGAGCTCGCCATGGCCTGGGACTGCTGCAGGGGCAGGGACCTGCAGGATGTGACTGCGCTCAGGTTCTGCTTCCTGAGGCATTAGGCAGGTGGAAACTAAGACTCGCCCCATGTTGCAGCTGAACTGAAGGGCTTCCTGCATTGCTGAGCAGAACCATACCTCAGAGAACAGGGAAGATATTTATGCCTTGGCAAAGCAGGCAGGAAGGAAATAATTCTGCTAGGCACAGATTGCTTCTTCCATCTATTACCACTGCTGTGAGACATCTGGAAATATTGGTTCCCCCAGAAGAAATTTAGGTGTCTCTGAATGGAGCAAGATGCCTCTCTACAGCTAGGGCTGTTTTAGCTGCAGGCAGAATTGCTTCCTTTGCAGCAATTATTTTCTCAGGTTATTTTCTGAGGCCACACTAATGATTCCTTATATGCTCAGCTAAGCAGCTGATTGATTCTTCCTGGAGCTTTCCAGTATCTGTACCAGCAGGGGCTGAGCAGCACCCAATAACACAGCGAAAGTCAATTAGCTGTATGAGACACTTGGTTGCCAATAGCCAGGAAATTTCCTTTCTTAGCTACTCTGCCTGAAACCCCACCGTCACTCTGAAAGCAAGAGGACAATGCCTTTTTGCCTCTAAATAAGGAGCCCTGAAAGAAGAGAGGATGAAGATCCAGGATCTAGCATATCTGCTGCAGTGCTCTTGTTCTTCCATCTGTGTCCTGCGCAGCCCAAGAAAAATCTGTTTGTCATCCTATGAATCCTAGCAATTGATGGAATGGTTTAGGGTGAGCTGATTTCAAAATTACTTCATGTTAGAAAACATCTCTTGACCAGTTACAGCAACTGTGGACAAACCCAGCATTTATATGCACGTCACTGTGTTTATGGAGCAGTGCACAGTTATGAAAGCAGATGGTTTATTAAAACAATAATAATACTTCATTCAGGTAGTCAAGGAGAGGTGACTTGACAGCACTCCTGAATAGCATTTAGGAATACACAGTTTTAAAGAAGTTGTTCTTCACGGGACACAGCAAAGCTACCCTGCCTTTATCTGGGACATTAACTTTAATAATTTTCAGTGTGATTTTCAGAAATACCTCAAGTTTTCTGGAAGGACCTTTCTTATCCCTAATGACTTGTGTTTTAAATTATTTAGGTGCCTTTGACAATCTCACTACTAATCCTGATGAAAGCCAAGCAAGCCAGGCTCTTTAATAAGCATAATGCTGCAGCCTGCATCTTTTGTGTCCCTGGTAAAAGTTGTGCTGCTCAGTTAATGGGAACTGATTATATCAGTATAGCATCTACTCAGAGATAACTATTCTGAATGTTCCCATTTTTCCTTCTGTCAAAAGAGAAAAGACCTATCTGATGAATACCCATCAGTGAAGGACAAAAATTGTGTTCCTGGACACACACACAGGCAATTCTTACAGCAAATCCCACCAGTTCCATAATGCACTGTGCCAACATGATTTGGGGACAATATTTAACAGCACATGCCTTGAGGCTGCAGGTTTGTTATCTCAATACATACCCCTTAATGCACAGTATCATCCCTGATGGTCCAGGGAACACCTGTATTATTCACAGTAAACCTGTGGTGTTCAGACCTGGGGGTAAATTTAACTGGTAAATAGAGTGTAAATTTTTAGTTCAAGCACAACAGGAAATTACATTGCTCTGAACAGGGGAGTGTGCACATTTGTTTTTGGTGATACTTCTGCCCCTCAAGTCTGAGCAGAGAACTTACCAGAGAAAAGCAGAACATATTCCACCAACCTCTCCTGCAAACTATTGACTCTGCAACCAAGGTGTTACTGTGCCCATGAAAACTGCTCAGCGAAGTTGACAGTATTATCACATTCATCTTGAATAAATAGCTGAGGTCCCCTCCCTTTCTCTGCAAAATCAATTAAAAAATCATCACAGAAATCTGTGTGACTTTCTGCTAAATGATCCCAAGGTTCTTGAAAGATGTGAGACACAGATCAGCATGTTATGTTTATGGCAGGAATTAAGCAGAGCTTTTCTCAGAGAGCATCTTGATTTAGAATGTAATTTCTCCTGAGCTCTGGTGGACAATCCTGGGTGCTCCCAAGTGGAATGTGGCTGCATAGATGGACAGAAGTATTTTGAGCTGGGCTCAAACTGAGAGATGCTGATGCTTCTCTGTACCATGCATGATTATTCTATGAGACCTCTTGTTGCTTGGTGTGGCAGCCAACAGATGTATGCTTGAGTTCAAAAACTGCTCAGACAAATTGAAAGACAGGAAATGAATCATAGGTATATTCAACATACAGATGCTCTTCTCCAGAAGCCAGAATCACTGCCAGTCAGGAGAGTGGCCCAGGGACAGGGAGTTTGAGTACTTTTGGCCACATCTTGTAATCTTCTTTATGCATCTGAAGGTTATTGCTCTAGCAGTGTCTGTATCATACTTTGGGGTGGTGTCTTGACATACTTTTCTGAGTGTCTTGAAACTGAGCTCTGTCCTGCATCCCACCAGAAAGGTCCTGTTAGCTCTTCATGCTGCCAATCTGGCTTGCAAGGGGGTTAATACCCTGGGGGAGTGCCTGGAGGACTTTCCATTGTGGGTATCTCAGCAGGCTTCATCCTAGCCTGAGGGTCTTGCAAGACCCTGAGAAATACCCACTTAGGAGGAACCATTATCTGTTTTAATGTTCTGAGGAACACCCATTACAGCAAAGCAACAAGTCAGATGTTTACATACATGTTTAGTCGTTTCTCCAGTCTGCGCTGTAGCCCAAATTTCAATTTTTTCAGTACATTCTCAGGCGAATTGTTCTATTGAGCATTTTGAACGAAAGAGTTGTTGTTTACTTATGATTTTTTTTTTTCTTTTTTACCACTTTCTGACCAGCAGCAGTGTCAGTGAGGGTAGAGACAGCAGGCAGCTGTAACAGATACGCTGGGGCCATATCTGAGCTATGCTATCTCGCATGAGGGGGGGCAAGAAACGTCCGCGGAGGCAGGAGTGGGGGTGCTCTGTACCAGACACAGCTCTCACTCTCCAAACAGCAACTCCCAGCCTCCGAAAAGGCACGCTCATTCTCATGACTGTGTTTTTGTCTTACTCTCTCAACTATAGCATTTCGAATAATTCCCTTCCATCTAGTTCCCGGATCCACACTCCTCCTCCCCCCCCCTCACTCTCCCCTGCCCATGTTGGATCTGGAAGAGGTGGAGCAGCGGGTGTTAAAGGGTTAAGGGAAGTAGGAGCAGGAATAGGGAACGGATCAGGAGGTAAAAATGGATTAATGCCCCTGGGTTGTTCGGGATGTTCTCTGGAGCAAAAACTAGGAGGTACACTCATCCTTGGTCTCCAGTTCTTTCAGTTTTTTCAGCAGTTCCCTTAGTTGAGCAGGCATTGCCGGTGTTAACAGGGGAAGCGGAGGACAGACTGATGGTAACGCTGGTCGAGAAGATAAATCATGCGGCGGAGGCGGGGAGGAGAAGTCAGCGGCAGCAGAGCGGCCGGGAGCCGCGGCAGGCGGGCAGGAGAGGGGGGGAAAGGGCCTGCACTCCGAGAACTACTCACCCGTGCTCCCCGGCACGTCCCCCTCTGGGCCCTCAGACGACTCTGGGGGCGGCGGTGTTCCCGGTCGCCCCTGGTTTTGCTTCTCGGTCCCCGCTGCAGGGATCCGACGAATCTCTGTTACAGAGGGGAGCAGTTTCTGCGGTTCCGGGATTTAGCATTCACCTTCAGTCTTTAACGATTGTAATTGCTCCAACACTTCCTGGAACAACTTTTCTACTGTGCCCTCCTTTTGTGATTGCATGATGTTTGGGGAGGCATTTTCATTGTTACAGCAACTTACATAAATCGAAACCTTTCTCTCTGCGATTCCGAGAACTCAGGGGGGAGGGGGCTGTAGGAAAAGTCCCACCAGCCGTGCCAGTCTTAATAAAATCATCGGCTTGTGATGGTATTTTCCCATTGTCCATTTTAACGTGTGATACTGTTTTAGCCACAGACGCAGTCATGCCTTTAACTGGCATCATTTTAGACGAGCCAAAAAAAAGCTTTCCTAGACACGATTGACGTTTTTCCGAACCTGGCGGTGCAGGTTTTTCTGATGACGCAGCTACGGGAGCGGTTGCTAAGGCTTGAAAAGTAGCCAGTGCAGCCTGCTCACAGCTGGTAGCTCTTGGAGAGTGTTAATTATCGCTTTCCAAGTAGCACCTAGGTCTTTAGCAGCCTTTGCACCGCCTTTTCCTCCAACAATAGCAGCGTCCCACAGTTTATCGCCCACTTTTCTCCATTCTGTTGGGCTAAATAGCAACAGAATATCCTGCATCATCCTCCGATCCTGAGCCCATCTAATCAACTCATAGATCGGTTTCAAGTTACTAGGAATCCCTCTCAGAGAGTATACTGCCTAGTAACTGCACTGCCGCTTCTGCCTGCATTTTCTCTTAAATTAGCAGTGCCTACCTTACCAGCTCACTTCCAGCTCCTGCCGCGACTCTCAGATAGTGCCAACCCCGTCCATGTTTCCCGATGTCCAGTCCAGGTAAAACTGTCGCTCAAAGCAACACCTGCATCCGTCGCTCCAGGCAACAATGTCAATTAAAGGCCCCGTGTCCCTGCTCGGGCGCCATTTTGTAGTGAAGAGCGCGAAAACACGTAGCCTGTGAGTGACTAAAACCAGTATGATTGATACACAGCACTCAATTTTATTAATATTTACACAGCATTATGTAGGGTTCAGAGGGCACGCCTCTTTTAGATAACAAATTCCTGCAGTTAACTACGTTTTGGATAGGCATCTTGTTTTTTGCTAAAGCTGCACCTGCATCTGCCAAACTAGTTGCTCTAACTGTGCTTTCAGAGACACTTCAAGGTCAGGTTGTTTACTGCTCTCAGGACCGAAAGTTTCAGTCTGCTTCATAGTTCTCAAAACATGGATTGGCCACAAGTGCTGGGTGTCCACATTGCTTCAGAAATTCCTCCACATGTAGACACAATATGCAGAGCTGTTGGAGATGAGGCAGCTAGTGCTCAGGCTGCCCTTTGTTTGTCAGTAGCTAGCAAGAGTGATGAGCCTTTGTTGGAGAAGTTGACTCAGTCTTGCCCTGGAAAAAGAGGAGTGAGGCTATCAGTGATGGGAGATGGCATGCTCCTGATTCATATAAGGGCATTTGGGCTACACGAACATTATTTGTGCCTCAGTGCTGTGGAACACTTGATATGGCATGAGGGCTATCATCAGTCAAGTAATTCTTGCCCTTTCAGAGTACAGTGCTTGAGTATCAGCCCATCAATACTGATGTAAACAGCCCCATCACTAGACTGGTTAGGTTCTATGGGCAGGAATAGTAATGTTAGATGTCTGAAGCCTTACTTATATCTCATCACCTTGTGATGGTGTCTCTTTGACTTGATATCTGGCAGATAGCTTCCTCTACAGGAGCTGTCTCGCCCAGCATGCCTCCTTGATCCATAAAGGGAAACAGGCTGTGTGGCAGCAAGGTTCATCTGTCCAAGCTATTCATGGATAAAATTAGCAGTGCTGTAGAAGTGCCTAGACAACACAGAGCAGTACTATTTCAGGTATAGTTACCAGTGATGGTATTGATTTGTCCTTGGGAAGTCTTATGGAGTCAAGGATACCAGATAGCATTGACCCTGTGGAGAGGAACAAGAATACACCAGGTCTTGGGCCAGTGGCAACACTGAGTAACTAAATGCAGAAGCATGAGTTAAAAGACTCAGTCAGAATGAATCAGCGTGGGTCTTCAACGAAGATGATTTCCTCAGAAAGATTACACCCTGAACTTCAGGGACTAAACTGGTTTGCTGCACCAGAAGAAAAAATGTGCCTCCCTCAGATGGTGAAAGAGGTTCTCTAGATGTCCCACATCAGGGTAGGTTTGGAGATTGTTTTTCTGATCCTTCATGCTCTGTTGCAGCTTGCTTCAGGTGCAGTGTGATGCCCTCCACTGGAGGCAGAGGCTGCAGTATTGGAGAGGGCAAGCATGGTAAGCATGGGAGAGCTGTGGAGCAGCATTACTTGAGGACTGGTGGGAATGCTGCACTGTGAGATCGATTGGTGGCTTGATTAGAGAGTGTAATTACATCCAGAAGAGACAATGTCAACTGGCAAGAGACTATTAAATTCTGTTGAAAAAGACATGATTTTTTTTTTTCTCCATCTGTTAAAAAGTTCATTTCATATCTTGACTGATTTTAAAACAGCTATCAGTAGTCTATTCAAGTGCTGGACTTGGCCCTGCAGTACAGGACTCAGCAGGTACCAACTGGAAAGTAGAATACTGCTGATGGAGAGGGAAGATAATTGCAATATAAAGACTATTTCCACTGCACCTCAGCTATAGAAGCACAGCTCTGTCGAGGGAGTGGATCAGTCCTGGAGTGAACCCTGTGAGAAGATTGCATCCAGCTTTGCACCCCCATCTTGCACCCCCCTATCTGAAGACAGCTTGTCAGACAGCTGTTTCCTAGATTTTCCTGCTGTCGGCTTTCTTCAGCAAAGCACCGGCAGTAGCCACTGTTTGAAGTTTTCTTGCCAAAACACACACACACAAATATGCATATATGAAAGGACCATGCCTCCTTGCCCTTGGCTAATTCTTTGTACCATCACTGCAGGCCTGCTGCCAAAGCATCAGCTAATTAATCCACCTCCTTCCCAGGGCATGGATGGCAGCTGCTTCACTGAAGCAGAGGCAGGGTGAATCAGAGTCAATGAGTACGCAGAGGCACTGTGCCTCTTCATTAACACAGACTGGATGGCTCCAGCAGAGACATTCATCTCAGTTTCCTGTTTGTCTGAGGAAAGGGTGAGTGACAGTCCCTGGAAAGAGCTTGTATCATTTAATTTTTTAAATATACTTTCTTTTACCAAAGCACTGCCAAGTTTGTGAGTTCAAGGAGCAGGAGGCAGTGCCTCAGTTTTGTAAGATGGGCACAAAGCTCTTCTTGTGCAAGACAATAACTTGGAGGGGTCTTTTTATTTGTCCTCTGGGTTTTCAGGCTGAAAATATAGTATGACCAGCTCTGTCCCCAGCAAAGATTTTTCACGGATTGGTTGGCATGGTCACTGATACAGAATAAACCAATGCTCAGTAAGAATTTTGGACATATACAGGTATGATTTATGCTTACTGTGGTATACGAGTACTGTCTTGGTAGAGAGTTAATGCTCTCTAGCAGGCTCTAAAGAGGAACCGTGGTAAAGCTTTTAATACACCCCATTATTATGTCCAGTCCAGCATGGGATGAGGTAAGGAAGGATTTTCCCTGAAACAAATTCTTGCTCTCTCCTTTCTAGGTCTGAAGAAAAATGCATAGTGATATCTTTCACAAGAGGACAGGAGTAGAGAAACATCTGAGCTAGTGTATCAAAGAGGGACAGTAGAGACTGGGGCTTGGCAGGGTCTTGCTCTGACTTGAAAAGCTTCAACCTGTGAATGAAGATGGAGCCAGGACACCAGCTGTACAGTGTATCCTGCTTGCATAGAAACCCATGCTGTCATGTTGTCTGTCAAGCCAAAGAGGATTTTAGTGTAATGTTTGAACAAGGGAACAAAACATCACCAGCTGTCTCACCCCAAGCTTCATCTGTCTTCCAGCCTCAGCCCTTTGGAGCTTCACCAGGTGTCCTGCAGAGATGGTCTGTATCATCAATGAGATCTGCTAGTGGGCCTGATGCTAAATAGCTCTTGGGTGTATTTCTGAGATGAAACATTTGATGGAGAGAATCACTGGAGAATTGCCTCATGTGGTAATTGCCATGGGAGTTGCTGCACATGCGGTAGGAAATGCTACTGCTCTTCTGGTGCTCTGGAGGAATCCCTGGGGCTGTCACAGCCTGTCCCCCCTCACAGGACAGCTGGAAGCAGCCTGGAGCCACTGTGTTGCTCTGCAAGTGCATGAGAGGCAGGACTGGCTTTTCAGTAGTAGTCCTAAGCCCTGAGTGATTCTGTGTGAAGTGAAGCATGTTGGGCTTTCACATTATGTGCGCAAGACAGCAATGGCCAGCAGTCAATCTTTCTGTGATTAATCAGATAACAGAGATCTGTTTTGACACCAAGGTAATGGCTTTATTGTCTGGAATTGTCCAAGTCCCTCCTGCCTCACATTTTCACCTGCAAAGTTGTAGCCATCAGTGGGACTTCTGATAGCCAAATGCTGGCTGATCAGTCACAGATCATCCTTGCACAAAAGTCAGGGTGCATTTAGCAAGGGCCAGTTTTGGGACCTCCCGTGAGGTTATATTTTCCAGGCTGCAGCTTTTGTTTGCTAACATTTTCTGTGACACAGCCCATATTTTGAGGATAAAGAGCAGGGCTGAAATTATTACCTTCTCTCTTTTTCTGCTCTATTTTTTCAGAGGTAAAACCTCTATTTTCCTTCCCCACCTTTCTTGCCCATTTATTTGTGACTTTACAACTCATATTCCCAGCTGGCACCCAGTCTTCCTTCACCACTTGCAGGATTGATCCAGACAGGTGAGGTTTCACTTTTCCCCTGAACTGACCTGAGACAAATCAGCTTGTGTGCATCAGGGTGTCAGATGCTGAGAGTCAGGGACTCGTTGATCCTAATGATATACAAGGCCTGGGCTGTAAACTTTTTCTGTATCACTGTCTAGAGGAATTTATGGTGTGCTGGGGGTAGGTTTGGTTGGCACACCAGGAGCAAAGGGAAACTGAGTGGTGCCCAGCTTGACACCTCAAACTTTGAGCCTTGAAGCCTTAAGCCGATGGTCTCTTTTGAGAGGGTAAGAGGGTGATGGTGAAGTAGAGTGCCACAAAAACAGGCATGACTATGTGAAGACAGGCAGCTTCACCCTTCCCTGCCTTTTCTGAAATCATCAGAGCATGCAGCTGCTGAGCATAAGAATTTTGATTTTGCTCTATTTCTATATGGTATTTTAAACGTGATGAGCCATAGTGACAGACGGATTGAAATTAGGATTGTCCCACCAACTCTAACATGCTGACACCTGTCAGATGTGAATGTTATCCAGCACAAATAAAATCACAGCTCTTCATATCAGATCTGAATTAATTTCTCTTTTTTGCAAATCACAGTCCTCATCTGGGATGCCTGGGGGGAATTAGCAAACAAACCAACTGTTCCCTGCTGCCTCTTTCTGAGAAGCCTGCAAGCCCCAGGAAGGTGATAAAAAACTGGAACTGAATCGGTGGCACTTCAGCATTTGCAAAGCAGAGCCCACAGGGCTTGCACAGTCTATTCTCACTTGTTACTGTTGGATTTTAATAACTACACCATGGCTAGTCTCTTGGCAATGCTGTGCCAATGCAGACTGGTTACACACAGGGGATTGCTTTTCTGCTGCAGTATTCAGAGCATGCACTGATTAGAAGAGCTGTATGTCTGCTCAAGGAGACAGGCTGATCCAGTGCAAAGCTTGCCAAAGTTGCCTCTTCCTAATTTTTGTTGAGGTTGAATGAAGCAATATGAGTATGGGGAGAATCAAACTTGTCCTCTGATTGCAGTGAGCTTGAACTTAACTGACTTAATGATTTTAAGCAACCCAGGCCTTATACTTTCTGAAATCTAATGCCTATCATGAGTTTTGGCAAAAGTGTGGAGGGACAGGGTTGCAGACAGAGCCTACCAGAGTGGGGGAACATTCTGGCTATTTTATCACAAGCTGGCAATCCCCGCTGAGAGCCAGCATGCACTAGCCAGCCATGAGTGCAGAGCCAGGCTAGCACAACTGATCAGCAACCAGAGCAGAGCAGGAAAGCCCAAGCCACCCTGCCAGCATTTCCAGGAAGCATCTTTACTCAGGGCTCTGCTCTGCAACCTGCCTGCTGGTGCAGTTATGCTGACAGCATCTGCCTAGAGATGGTGTCTCCTTACCTTCCTGCAGCTGGCAGTGGAGATCAGGACTTTGGCAAGTCCATCCTCTTCAGGTCAAGGAATCACTCTGCAGTTCTGCCATCATGCTATAATGGTGAAAAGCGATTTCTTGCTCTCCTTTTTCACAGTCTGGTTTCTATACATACAGTAAGATATTGGTGGGCTTATATCCTGGAGTTATATTCTTGCATGTCTTGGATGTAACCATGCCTGAAATTGTATTCACATTTCTTCTTTCTTCTCACTCAAGAGAACTGGGAGCAGCTGGTCGATTGGATGCAGGGTGCTGCTGAAGGACAAAGACCTTTTCCCAGGGAAAGGCATGAGGCACGTTGACATTCCTGCTCCTATTCCCATCACGTGGTCAGCAGTACCAAAATGTGTTGCGAACAGGCTACTTCTCAGAAGCACATCTCCTGCCAGGGCCACTGTTTCAGAAGTCCTGGTGACAGAGATGGAAGTGGGCAGCATCTCTTGCTGACTAATGCCAAAAATCTCTGCTTTTTCATTGAAAAACCCTGCAGCTCCTACCCGTTCTGCTGCAGGTGAGCAAGATCAGGCCAGACTATGACCAACTATAAGGGGAAAAAAACCCTGCTCCACCATGTCAACAATCCTCTTTGTAGAAATGCCTTTCCCATGACACCACTTTAACAAAACAGCCTTGAGAAAGAAAGCTACATTCTACCTTAGGGGTGAGGTCAGATGTTTTCTGAGAAAATTAAGAGTTGTAGAGAAGTGCTTTCTTGCATGTGCCTTGCTCATGCTGGACGTATGAAGTCTATGTTTAAGCACTGAGATCCAGCTAAACTCTGTAAATGAAAGAGGTGGTGCACAAAGGCTTTAGTTTCTCAGCACTGTAACTTTGTCAGCATCAGTGCTAGCTTCCCAGGTGGTTAGAACTGTAGCCAGACTGCAGGAGGGATGAGTTTGGAGGAGATGTGAAAGTAATGCATAAACTGAGGAAGGGACTGCTGCCCAATAAATCTCCAAAAACAAGAACTGGGCAGAAGAGAGAGGAAAAAAAATCAGGAGATCAGCTTAAAACTGATAAGAGAGAATACTTTTTTATACAGCAGAAAACAAATGTTGCATTTTGTTGTACCAACAGGTTCAAAAAATGATGGACAGCAGGTCTGTTAATGGATGACAAGAGGAACAAGAAGGACTCTTTCTCCAAGCATCCCCCCCATCTCCAAGCCTGTGCCTGGAGATGCCAGGAAAGTGCTGGCAGTGGACTGCAATAAGGCCAGACGGTAGTGGTCTTCTATTCTCAGCATTGGAGATGGCATGAGGCTGACTGGCTGACCATGCTTGTCACCCACAGTGGCTACTCACCAGGATCACCCTTTGATAGCAGGATATGGCCCTGTGAATGACGCTTTGTTCTCTCTGACTGCAGCATGCTGCAGTAAAGTTGTCCTCTCCTGGTATCCATGAAGAAGTGATGTTTCGTTAATTGAATGAAATGTCTGTGGACAACTAGCTCCTCTTGAGGCTAATTGTGGATATTGCATAATGTTGTCAAGGAGAAATGGGGGTGTAACAGCCTGTGTGCTTTTGGTCAAGTCAGGGAGGAAGAGCTGGTGGAATTTCCAGGGCTAGAATCGTTTGCTCCCTGTCAGCTCAGTAAGCAGGACAGTACAGAAGGGGTTAGAAACAGGAGTGATAGAGCAAAAAAGATACCTAGGTTCCTGGAGGTCTCCTAGCTGCTGGGAGACATTCACTGTCTCACTCAACTCCTCTGTATGCTCTGAAGGACGGGCACTGAAATAGGCTGGTGAGGAAGAGTCTGACAATGCACATGGGATGGGGTCAACCAGGTGCCCTGCCACAGATGGACATGTGCTATGGGGACAGAGGGAAGAGCCAGTCTGTTTTGTCTCTAGGGGATGAGTCCTGTTGCCACCAGTTCGGAAATGCTGTCTGCTTTGCCTGGCACAATCAGTGATCTGGTAAATTAAACCAAAAAACTTGTTTCATGGTCAGGGCCATGAAGAAGAGTGAAGCTTCCTCCTTCTTGAAGGATCTCGGAGAGGTCTCTGGGAATGGGGGAAAGTACCAAAAAAAAAAAAAAAAAAAAAAAAAAAAAAAAAAAAAAAAAAAAAAAAGGGGTAGTACTAAGGTAGGCATGAGGAACGCTTGTGGGAGACAGTAACATAGCATGTTTTTCATGTTTTTTAAGAGGAAAGGGCCTATGCGGTACAGACAAAGCAGACCTTAGAAAAGAAACAGGCCTCCAGGCACCTTTGTATCTTTAAATGCAGAAGCTGCCAGCACTGATGAACCAACAACCATCAGTCCTGTAAGAACAGGATGAAAGATCAAGCAAAGCCCCATGGTGAGAAAGTGTTCCTTTGTGGCTGCTTTTGCAGGAAAACGAGCCATTTAAGGCTGCAACTTTCTTTGCAAAAGTGAAATGCTGCTGTATCTGCGATTGTCTGAAGTGGAGCTGTTTCTCTGCTTTCTGTTTGCTTTGCCTAGCAATTGTCAGTAGCTGAAAATGAGGAAGAGAACAATTTTCTCTCTCAAAAACTAATCAAATTGTGTTTTTGCAGCTATGAAAGCAAGTAATTTTCCTCAGAAGCTTATCTTGTCTTGAATGGAAAGTTAAACTTGTGCACAGCCTGGCAAATATGATTTTCTTCAAGCTCAGCCTCTGGCTTTCAAACTTTGCTTTTCCTCTGGTTGAAAAGATGCTGTTGCAAACTTCCCCTCTTTTTGTGTGCTGTACATACCAAGCACTGGCTTTGTGTCAAAGTCCAGCTGCTTGTCATCAACATAAGGAGATGAAAACCCCTCTTTTAGTGCCTCCTCATTGCCTCATTATTTTAGACAACACAGTGGATGCTTCACTAGTAAAGTGGTCCAGATGTTTGGCTTTCTGGAGCATGTTGATTAAATGGATTTCCATTTAACTTCACTTTCACGATTGCCTGCATGGCTGCTACAGTTGAGCAGAACGTGATGTGCACACTCAGCTGAAATTTCTCCCTGACCTCTTAAACCATTGCTTCAGGGAGAGAGAAGGGGAGGAAGTGTGCTGGTTGCCATAGTAATAAGCCACCCTTCAAAAAACAGGCATTTTGTCTGCCTTGTGAAAAACATTTCACCCACCAGACATCTTTGAGCATGGTATGTATTACAGGGAAGCGTTTAAAAATGCTTGTGCCCTCCCTGAGCTCATCAGGTGGAGTGATGGGAACACTTCAGGTTCAATTCAGGAAAGAGAATGCTTGAACAAGCACAGGCTTTGTTAAAGCATGTGTCTACATGCCCTGAAAATTTGGACCTTTGTAACTATTTCTTCTCACCTGAGTCCTTTCAACTGTTCAGGAGTGGTAAACACAGACTTCTCTTCTGTATTAATAGTTAAGTTTTTCTTCCCTCCCTCTTGGGAGTGAAGGAAAGGGAATGTGGAAATAGAGAATGGTGTTTTCTCTGCTGGTGTTTTTGAGATGCTGAGAAGAAAACAGTTCTCTGACACCAATTAACTCCATCAGGGCATCTGCTGATTTTAAGTGGAACAGCAAATCTCATTGAGAAAGAAATAACTTTTATGCCTGCCTCAGTCCTCAACACTTCATTCTGTGCCGGGACTCCTGCCAGGTCTTTTCAGAAATAATGACGTGACTATTCTTAGCTCTAAGCTTTCTCTATTGCAAAATGGCAAAATGCACCAGGCGCTTCTTACGATTTTACCTCTTGTTTTCATTAAGGACTCATTCCTGGTCTAGTCTTGCAAATATGTTCACAATTGTACAGTTCACTGAGTATTTTTTCACATTGTATTTCTTTTTCTTTCATCCTACAAGTCTGAAAACTGGATGATGATGAAGGGAAAAATAGTTGAAAGTAAAGCAATGAGGAGCAGAACAAGGAAAGCATGGTGGAGAAGTAGAGATCCACTGGAGCAGGCAATGCTAAGGAGAGGTAAAGAAGTGGCTGATATATGACCACCTGGCAAGAAGACATACAGAAGACAGTCTGGGAAGCTTTTGGGGGAGTGTCTTCTGTATTACAACTGAAGTAGAGGAAGACACGGGAACTGGGAAGAAAATGAAAGCAGCAGAAGGAATCAGCACTTCTTGGAGTGAAACTTGGCCAGTTTTGCAGCTGGAACATTTTTCCCCTTGGATGAAAAGTAAATTTACCACCATAGTTGGTAAAGTCCTTTTGGTTCTGCCAAGTTAATCATATCAGAAGCAAAACAAGGAAGATAAGAAGGAAATTTCCCTCTGGGTATTTTGAAATGGAACATTCATTCCAAAAATCTTTCCATGGATGCTCCCTTCCCCTGTTTACAAAAAGGAGAAAATTATCCTGCAAAGCAAAACATCTGTTGCCCACTGCTTCAGTGTTTCACTGAACTTAAAGAAACATTTTAGGATTTATTAGAAATGCTGAGACTATTCTGGTTAGGAAGGGGGCCAGATAATTTTAATTTTGAGTGTAGGCAATGACAGCAATGCAAGAATAAATTTTTTAAGACGCTCAGTTGTTTGCATTGCTCTGGAAATCCTGCTCTAATCTGAGACTGGGCCTAAAATCAAAACTTCAGGTATGGGACTTGGGGGGCAGGTTGTGTCCTGGATAAAATGTGGTATGGGTGGGTTTGAAAGGATGTTGGATGAATGAAGGGAAGGAAAGTTGCCTGGGGGTGACTGAGCACAAAGACAACACTTCTCGCCCCAGAGGCCAAGAGATGTTTGTGGGAAGTACTGCTGCATGTTTGTCCTATTTTTATGCTTTCCCTGAGTCACCTGCATTCACAGTGCCAGCGAGGAGACTGGATTAGATGCACTTTGAGACTGACCGCGAGGTGAGTCTTTGCATTCTTGTTTTAAGTTTTCATGAAGACAGAGAAAACAGGACCCCCCCTAGCTTTGAATGGCTGGGGAGAAGGTGGCGAATAACAAGTGATCCAGGCAAAGTTCCTACTCGTATTTTTCCATGCATACACAGTGTCCTGCCTTGACCATCTTTCCCACAAAGTCATTAAGGCAATTTATGGTGCAAGTGAGTCTGCTGGGAATATGAGAATGGTGAAATCAAGGGTAATTAAATGTGCTCAAGTGAAGCAATGATTCCAGGTTTCCAACATAGCACATAAACACACCAAGGATGGAGTGAAGAGGGAGAAAAATCCTGTAGGTCTCGTGTGTAATATGAAGTTTTGAGAGACATCATTAAGCCACACTGATAATTGTGCCATTTCAGCCAAAATGGATTCAATATGTACCACAAGCAAGGGAAGCACTAAAAAATTTAAACTGGGAGGAACCTCTGGAGGACTCTGGTCTGCTCCCCTTGCTCAAAATAAGGCCAAGAGGAGCAGATTGCTCATGTCTCTATCTGGTCAAGTTTTGCATATTTCCAAAGATGGAATTTTGTCATTTCTCTGAACCTCTGTTTTTGTGTTTGACCGCTGACTTGATGTAAGAAAAATCCTGACAAAAGAGGAGAATGAGATACAAACAAGATTTTGGTGCCATGGTGTGCTGTGGTTGGCAGTGAGAACCTCAAGTTCTTGACAGAAGAGATCCTGTCTGTCACCATGAGCTATGCTCCTGGAACATATCTTCCTATCCAGTTTTGTATGAAAGACATCTGCTTTGTAAGCTCCAAAGCTGCTCTGCAATGTGACCCAAAGCTTGGTGAAAGGAGAAGGGGTGTTTTTTTCTCCATATGTGGACTCCTGCCTTGAATTATAATTCCTGTGTGTATGTTCAGACTTGGCTGTACCATCTCCTGTCAGGGAGTGTTACAACATGGGCTTTATAGTTGAGTAAATTCCCAAGATTTTTAGGGCTGGGTGTGCAAGGAGTTGGAAACCTTAGCTGGGACTCTCAGAAGCTCTTCCTGGTGAGCACACTGAATTCAAATGAAGGCACTGAAGTGTAAAGTAAAACTCTTTAAAAAATAATAAATTATTATTTCTCTCTCATTGCTGTTTCGTCTGAGCAGAGCAAGCCTCTGTGTGAGATTACATTTGCTGATCTTTCTGAAGGGTATTTAATAATGATTCAAAATAAACAATAACAACAACAACAACAAAAAAAAAAAAACCCTGAAAGGACAGCAAGAGTACTTCCCCAGACAGCCCACTGTTTTGCCCTTTTCAATTTATTTAGGCTAAATTTTCACTACCCTTAGCTTTGAGTTTCCAGAGGAAAGTGCTTCTATTGCAGCAGTAACTGGAGATGGTTTGGCTTCCATTGGGGTGCAAGGAGATCACCATCTGTGCATAACACTGGTCCTGTTTGCCTAGTGAGAGATATTCCCTGGAAACAGACTATTTGGAGAGGTTTTCTCATTCTTCTAGCTGCAGGACCAAAGAAGCTGGGAAGTTAAGTCACCTCATAGCAAGCATTCACATGTCCTGGGCAGCATGATGGATTTTACACTGACCACTCTATTGTAGGAGCCAGCATGTTTTCTTTCAAGAGCCTCAGTGTCCTGGGCCAGGGCAGCATCCCTTGTACCTTTGGACTTTGAAGCAGCCCACAGAGAGGATTGCAAGATTTGTTCTACCTGTGCCACAGCAGCTGTCACTTGCTTCATGGCAGCTAAGTGCGTGAATTTATATCTTGGCTGTGCAGGTATGTCAATTAAGAATAGGCTGCTAGGAATGAAACACTTTCAGAGCAGTACACACCATTAATCCCATTCTTCCAGCACAGAGATACTTCAGCTTCTTTGTAAATGAAAATAATAAAATCTATTTATTCACCCAGTTTCCTATAGAAGCAAGGATATTGTGATTTTTGGGGGGTGACATCTGCCTTCCTTACTTTTCTCTCTTGTTCTTTTAGCTAGTTTTCACCAGATGTAACAGTAGGGTTCTTTCCTCCCTCAAAGAGATGGCCTTGTAAGGGAGGTATTGCTGAAGTGTCCATCAGTGAAACAATTGAAATGTGACGTTGAGCCTTATTAGACATCAGAGAATCCTCAGATGAGAGATTAAACCTGTTAGCAAGGTATTCAGACTCCTATCTTATCCATCACTAAGGTTTTTTACCCTCCTTCACACTTTTCAGGGACATAACCCTGCTTTGTGCAGCTGAGAAGACTTCGGAAAGGGAGAACCAGGGGACCCAGTAACTGGATTTTCCTGTGGGTTGCTTAGCAGGTGGAA
Organism: Phaethornis superciliosus; assembly: GCA_023637945.1. Classification (NCBI taxonomy): domain Eukaryota; kingdom Metazoa; phylum Chordata; class Aves; order Apodiformes; family Trochilidae; genus Phaethornis; species Phaethornis superciliosus. The sequence continues at coordinate 32,261,693 of JAJQWJ010000003.1, forward strand.
CAGCAGTGGCAAACCACTGAAAAAAGCACACATAAATTACATTTGAAAATTAATGATCCTATTTCCTACAAGTGATAAGAAAATTTGCCTTGTCTGTGAGTAATTTGCAGTAATTCATGGCAATTTCTAATATTTAAATATCAAGTAAATTAATTTGTCACTATCTTTAGTTAATTGATTTACTGTAATTGTAATGACTAAATAAATCAATTACTTAAAAAGCGCTAGACAAACACGGTAAATCAATTACTTACTATTTAATGGGAATTACTTGATGTTACAGAAAACAACAGAGGAACAAATTCTTTTCTGACACCAGCAGAATTCACTCTCCGGGGAAAGGGATTTCAGCCCAGCTTTACATCTTTATTTAACTCAAATGGTCACATTATGAAATAGTGAGAATTCATGGGAGTCGCAGGCTTGGCGACTCAGGCCATGTGTCCTGAAGTGAGCAGCTGGGGCATGATCAGAAGCATGGAACATCGTATTTGGTGAACAGCACCCATGCCAGGAAAATTATGGCAAGAGATAGCATTAGTGGATGCCTGGCTAAACAATGCCTGTGCCCCAAAAAAACAAATCTAGTGACAGAAATTATTAGAGGAGGACTGACTGGAGAACATAATTGTTATAGCTGTGGGTGTGGGTTACTCTAAGCCTACAGCTTGAACATGGTGTTCACCTCTTGTCTGCTCATCTCAGGATGTCTGTGAGGGGTGGGGATGGTTGGGGTTTGTCTTCGTTTCTGTGTGAGGCAACCATGGATGAACAGGCTAGGACTGCTGGACCTGGAAATATGGTTGTGTACAATGTTTAAGGTGTAGGGGAGGACTGGAGAAGATAGACTCACCAGGTTTATTGAATGCAGAGGATGAACCATTCCCAGGATATTCCAGCTGAAAATAGCTGGAGGCTGGGGCAGTACTCACCCAGTCTGGCAAAGTCTCTTGCCTAGGACTCCCCATCCCATGTAGCAATGCAAGAAGCAAAACCAGCTTGAGCATCTCCTCAACAACAACTTCCTCTGCTGCAGAGGTCTGTTCCATGCCTGCTGTTGGCCACTGGGAACCTGTGAACCCATGAAGCTGCCAGCTACCCATCAGGGTAACTGCTGAGCTCTTCCTGGCAATTTCCTCTCAGAGGATGCTCTCAATTTGCATTGCTCTCTACCCAGCCATCAACTTTCACACAACTTGGAGGAATTTAATTACCTTCTGGAGCTCAAATTATGTCTGATGAGCTTTGAATTGGGAAGCTGTTTCAGTATTAGTCATGAGAAGGTAGGCAAGAAGATGAATGGTGCTGTGCAGAGTGCAAACCCTGTCTCAGGAAACCATGATCAGAGACCACCAGATCTTGGTTAAATAGGCCCAGTGTCATTTCTGGCCTCCTGTCTGCTCTTCTCATTACTGTCCTAACTCACTTTTAGGTTTGTTTGCTTGGGAAGCTAAAAAAAACAAGCTAGATTCAGAAATTATGAAATATTTTACCCAAGGTAAATGCTACTCCTGTATTTTTGGATATGTTATGAACCATCTTAGCATGAAAATAACCCCCTTGGTGGTGTGGGAACCATCCCAAAACACTGAATGGGGAGAGTCACACACTGTCCAGCACAAAAATACAACATCATTATTTGTGTTGTCACTACATGTTTAAAATAAAATTGCTAACTGGAAAAAACCAAACATCTTCAATGGAATATTCTCAGAAGGGATGACGACATCCCTTCTGCATGTACCATCAGGGTACCAGTCCTAGTGATGGTGTGACTACCTATTGGCCTGGCAATCCCTTTCAGGCAGTTTCTGCCTCCTCCAGCCAACCCAGAAGCTTGGTGAGATTGAGACCAGTTCCCTGCTTTCCACCTCAGCATCTGTAGATGGGTAGAGTCTTGCTTGATGGTTTTCCTCCATGCAGGAATCCATGTTAGCTGCCTGAAGTGGTGGCATAAAATGTGCCTAGCGGGACTATGCTCTCCCCTGAATTTAATTCTAGACCTAAATTGCCCTTTGGTATAGAACTTCAGGTTGTTTTCCCAATATGGCAACTGCAGGTGGCTTTTCAGAGGGAAGTAGTTGCTCCTTCTCCATACATGAAGGCTCGGTCTGTTAAACATCTTGTCTTCCTTCAAAGTACTGGGGGTAGGGGTGAATCCCTAAAGGAAGAAGCAGGAGCCTTTAAAAAAATCCACCTTTTTTTAACCCAAAGCAATTAAACTATTTTGGCTGAAACCTTTTGCACAGCAACTTTATGCAGAAGATGGCTTAGCCATGCAAAGTTGTGATATAAGTTATAAAACACTGGGAAGAACCACAAGTATGTGGAATATCTGGTCTCATAATGAGAAGCAGCATGCTGTTTTATCAGTGAAAAGAGACACGGGTGGCATAATCACACACAACAGATACATGTGCTTGTGCTTCCTGCACTAAGAGATGTGAACTGGAGCATCTGCTACAGGCAAGGCTTGGAAGAAATTTGGAAGCAGAGGTTGGAAGACACACTGGAGAATATGAGGGTCTCCCTCCCTCATGGCTATTCTTGTGCCTTGCCGTAAAGGGAAAAGGCACTCTCCAGCCTCTGACTACAGATGGATGGATAACTGTAGAGATTAGCAACTTAATACTGGCTTTATTTTTACTGCAGCCTGACAGGAGCTCGCACAGGAGTGACAGGCTCCTGCTGAGTGCAAGACCTTTCCCAGGAAGCAGGATTTGCTGTTGTTACCTTTACACCCTTACTGAGGTACTGACAAAAATTACTGCATTACAATTGTTAGAATTGTTAGGTATTTAATTTGTCCCTGTTTGTATCAATTAACCACAAATCAACTGGGGAGCCAATATAGGTTTAAAATGGAGAGATGTAGTGGAATGTCTGTGTTACATTTTCTTTTTTAAAAAAAAACAAAACCATACCTGGAAGGTGGAGGTTAACACAGAATTTCTTTATTATTGTTTTGGTCTGTGTCTTACAACAGTTCCCTTCACAGTTGTGCTAGGTGTTGTCCATGCAGTTAGAGGCCCTGCTACAAAAAGTTTAACCCTTATACATGGCACTGGGGTAGCTCTTTATTTTGCAGACATTAAGCCTAGAGCCACCTGAAGAAAACTTGGCATGCTGGGACATAAAACCACTGGGGGTGGTAAAGTTCTCCAATATCATGGTAGAGGAGTATAAATTAGTGCACTGTAAAATCTCTTTGGACTGTCTAAACCATGAGCAGCTTCAGCAGCAGCTTGTCCTCTCACCATTGGTGGCACTTCCTATCTGTGCTCAGGCATAGCTTACTTGGATGAGTTTTATGCTTTAATGGTAAGGATGTAAGTGATACCACAGCCAGTGCCAGTTTAATAAGGTTCTTATGTTCCTGATGAATACCACTTATCATGAGATGCAAGCAGGGGTGCTGATGGAAGGAGTTCATCTCCCATCTCACCTGCTGGATGCCTTTGGAAGGCTTTATTACGATGCAAATGGAGATTGCACAAGGTCTAATAATAATACATCTGTCAGACTGCACACATTTATAACATCAAATGTTATCATAACTAGGATTTATAGAGCAAATGAATTTCATCTGCAGCTGGTTAAACATGGCCTGCCACTGGAAACAATAAGGGTTAATTATGTTTCAGTAACTCTGGTATCTTTCTGATGAACAATCCATCTCTTATTGGATGCAAAAAGCTGCCATGAAGTGAGGAAAATTTTGACCTTGAAATGGTGGAGGAGGATATTGATAAAGAAATTGCAAAACTGATAAATGAGGAGGCAACCTACAGAGGTAGCAAGCAGCAATTATTACAGTCAGGTGAAGAGGGGGAATGGTTGCCTAACTCAGATTTCGCAAAGGATCAAGCTGTCAGCCTCCAAGGACACTAAAGTGAAAGTATGTGCACTGAGATTAAAGATCTAAAGGATGTAACTGCTCTCTTCTGTCCTTAGAAAGCAGTTACTGCTTCTTTCTGACCTTGAAGCCGATGACACTCCTTCCTGTAGCATTAGGCCAGAGGACCCAAGACTGTAGAGTGTAACAATATGGGCACCAAGCTGGTTGCCCAGGAGGAAGCAGCTCTATAACTTGGCCTGTACAGTGGAGTTTCTGCCTGCAGAAGTCGGGGGACCTCAGGATCCAGAGCAAGAAACTGAACTGAATACATGATGCTGTGATTTTATTCCTCCATTTGGGGACTCCACCTCCAGGCACAACCAGACATGCCTTGGACAGAGTCCCTGAAGAAAGAAGACATCCTGCTTTTCCAGAGCCACCTAACACAGAAGGTGGTCCAGCTAAAAATGGGTTGTCTTCTTTATAGCTGTGGTAGTACATCAGCACATTGCTAGAGTGATTTGTTCCATGCTGGGATGACACAGCTAAGAAAAGTGGAGTTAATTACCCTCCAGAATAATCTCTTTGTCTCTCTCCATGACCTGCAAAGAGACTCTGGGTGAGACTGCTGCAGCCAGACACAATATAGAGGACAATTCTCTTCCTGAATACCTGAGGAAAAGGTATTCAAATGGCTTCTTCAAGTAGTGGAGTGCAAACAGCCCCCTTGACCAACATCAGCGAGGAAGAGTGAAGACTTATGCTTAAGGTAAAGGAGGTCCACTCTGGGAGCCAATGCGATAAGGAGGTAAGGTAGAGTATTGTTCACAAATGTCCATCACAGGCACATACATCTGCTTTTGATGTCACTCAAAATTAGACAGACAAATCTTTCATACATCCTGAACCTCAACAGAGCTATCCTGCTTTCTGAAATAGTCCTAAACTAACAAGAGGACAGATGTAGACTCAGTGCCTCATCTACATCAATCACATTCTGGTGAACATATATTAGCTTTCTGATTTCAGGCAAATTACTTATTGATATACTAAAATTGACAAGTGCATGGTGCAAGTCATTTTCCAATGCTCATATATTGTATTCACTGAGGCAACACTGGCAAGTAGTCAGGGAAAATGATTTTGGGCCTGATTAACTTTGCATCAGGCACTCTAGGAAAAAAGATGAAAGAAAGTGTTTAATTTACACTAGAAATTGCAGGCAGACCCTGTGCATTCAAACTAAGCTCAAGGATGTCTGCTTCTTGGAAACATATAAATGGACTCCCAGGTTTTATATCTAGGCATTTTGTCTTGAAGCACAACTTGATTATCACGCTTTTTGGAGTAAGTGGTTAGAGCAGAATATCTCTGCCTTGTTTTGCAAGGATTGTTTAAATTGTTGCTCTAAAAATTTTCATAGCTTTTGCCTTCCCCATAAAAGAAAAGCTAAAAACAGGTGTTAGTCCAGTGGCCAAGAATTATGTTTAAATGAATTCTACAGACTTCACAGGAAAACTCCTTCATTTTTTTTATTTCAAGGCAAGAGTGCACATTGAACACCAAACAATGTATTTTCATTTTAGTTTTGTAATTTTTTCCCCTTGGTACTCTTTTACCTCCCTTCTTCCTATTATGCTCAACACGCAGTGAAAAAATGCGTATGTTTCCATCTAAATATTTCCTTGAAAAGTAGAATTCTCCAAGTATATTTGTTAACTTCTGTGCCTGCAAATAGGCATGTATTTCTGTGGAAGTTATGTCACAGATATTAGAAGTGAGGAAAAGGATGGTTGTTGTAAATTTTGTTTGAGAGATACTTTACAATAGCTGCTGGTATCATATGTGGCACAATCCCAAACAGACATCTGAGTCTGCAGGTGCACAAACCAGGGGAGAATCACCACAAATTTAGGTGCATGGATCAGAGGAGAACCATAGTTACAGAACTCAGTCTACAGCCTTGACTTCAGATATGTCTGTGATAATTGTCCTCTGTTCCTGATGTTGGGCTCGCTTGAATCTCTGGTGACGCCTGTTGCTGCAACAGCACAAGCAGGTCAGGAGGAATATTTCAATTACTGATAACTAAGTCCAGAGACAGGTATGTACAGGGTCTCCTTAGGTCTGTGTTCTTGCATTTCCCCAGGATGTTAACAAATTAGAGAGACATATTCTTTAGTTGCTGCTTTGTCCTCTTTATACACTGCTGACCCAAATGCTGTAGAAATCCCTCTATACTTAATTACATTCCAGGCAAATTATCTGCTACAGGATTTAGTTTTAAATTTTTGTTTTTTTTTTTTTTTTGTTTTGTTTTGGTTTGGTTTGGTTTGGTTTTTTTAGATGTCCTAAGCTCTTGTAGTATATTTCAATAAGAGTTTATATAACTTTATTAGCAGCTCAATCTTTTTGGTATTACCACTCAATCCAAACAATTTGTTACTGGCTAATGTATTTATTTTTCTCAACACCGCCCCTTTTGTCAATGTGGCCCAGCTGCATCCTTCCAAAATGAATAAGGGAAAATTTATTTCTACAGCAATAAAAAAAAGGAGCGTAAAACTCCACAGAAATGCTGTTTTCTCCACATTTCAAACAGAATTGGTCTATTAGTACTGAAGAGAACCATGGCTAGTTAGTTAGCTTGATTACTCTGCAAGATTCATGCAGAGATTCACGGGAGATCTCAGGTTTTTTAGTGATGCTTTTCTCCATGAAGACATTTTAAAAAATTACAGACCCAAATTTTTGAGATCACCATCTAAACTAAGAACTGGTGGGTAGTTGAGGCTGGAGTAACTGAGGAGATGAGCTGATCTGCATGGATAATTTCTTCTTTTTCTGTAGAAATGCAGCGTCTAAGTGTTGTTCCTTTCCACTGACTTTTTATGGAAAGAAAGCACACATTAATTCATTTTGATGAGGGGAAAAAATTTTCTAAAGACGTGCTACAAAAAGTACTCTCATCCTGGGGTGGCAAGCACCTTGGAAGAAATCTTCCATTTCTACGTGGATTTCTTTGCACTTATCATCACTGAAGTTTTCTACACTGATATGCTGCCATTCCTCCAACTCATACATTGTTAATCCTATTCTCCAAAGGTCTTGGTACTGTTCTGAACACAGTCATCCACAAGTTTTTTAGGTGCGCCTGCTTGGCCATATTTCCTGCTCTGCTTAAGAGAATGTTGTGCAAGACAATGTTATACTCTTAATAAATTCAAGACATATCACATCTGCTGCCCCTCTTTATCCACTTGGCTGGTTACTCTGATAAGGAATGAAATTAGAAGTGGTTTGAGAGAGTCACTTCTTGAATAATCTATGCTGTTTTTATCAACTTACTCTTCTCTAGATGACTAAGAAGAGATTGTTTAGTAATTTTCTCTCCTGTCTTTCTGCGTATTAGATTATGCCAGTTTCCTGGGTTCTTCTTTCTCTCCTGAAAGATGAACTATTCTGCTTGCGCTCAATTCCCCAGGTACAGGGAATTTGTAGAGATAACACCTAAATGTCTAAGGATCTCCACACCTGCCAGCGCTGTTTTTCCTCATCACTTGCCTCTGGGACTGACAGTACAAACTGCATCTTAACCTTGTCCTGGGCAAGTCCATTGGCTTCTGCAGATCACCTCCTCTATCTGCTTATGGGACTGGATTGCCTGTAAGAAAGGTTTACTGAAAGGTTGTGTGTATGTACCCAGCTGGTGATGGCTGGGACTCAAGCAATGTGAGGCCGTTTTATTAGATTCATGGGGGTAAGCATAGACTCCCACATCATGAGATCTGATATTCCCCTTCAGGCAGGACTCATTTGCCTGAACATGGATTTCTCGAGACCTTCTGTGGTATGTGTTCAGCTGATGCTCAAGGAGGAAAGGAACTGATAAATCCCATGTCCTATCTACCAGCCACACAGGGATGTAGTGTTTACCCTAAGACATCTCAAATGCACTGGGTACCTGTCCTTAGGTATCTGAATCATTCCTTTCTATGATTTTAACTTGCTTACTTGGAAAGGACATACTGAAGAAGACTGATCCACCTGGCAAAAGAATTGCCCAGGGTCCTGCAAAGAGCTTCCTTACCTGCTGAATTGAGCACAGAGGCCCAAAGTTTGAGACGAAACCAAGTCACATTTCCTTTTTAAGCATTCCGTGGGTCCCTTAAACATATGATCGAAGGACATATGGTAGAGGTGGGAAGCAATGCCAGAACTTCAACACATAATAGCTGCAGAAAATTGGTTTTTGTGAGCCCAGAAGCTTGGCAGATAATGGCCCTGGAAGTGCTTTCCAGCTTGCTTGCCAAATATAAGCAATGTCTAATATTTTAGAAGTACTTGAGCTATCCTAGCAACACATACACATCTTTTTACAAAGGTCTGTAGTGTCATCTCTGCTTGGTTTCTGGTTTGTGATTCTGACCACATCACATTAAATACAGAGATGCACACTGGTCAAAAGAGCAATTTGATGAGCCCCTGTAGCTATTATGTGAGCACAGAGTTCTGCCACAGAATGGTTTGTGAGATTTTTTCCTAAAAACAGCATCTGGGTTCAATTTGGCCAGCCAACTGTCTTTTTAAGTCTTTAAAGCTTAGCATGTCAATTTTCAGCTATTACCATAAGGTTAGAAAACAAACAAACAAACAAAAATAGAACATAAAACTTGTTATTGCTTTCCAGTATAACAGCTCTGAAGCAAGGGTCAGAGATTAAAAACAAGTATATTGGAAGAATGAATAAGTTCATTGATGCACTGCTGGTGGTACCCATGGGGCTACCCCAACACATACAGGCCTTTTCTATCAAAATAACATGAGACAAAGGCTCCAGAAGTGGTGGTCTCTGTAGCTCATCACCTCCCACTCAGGATGGGTCTGCGTTTTGTTAGTTCTGTATTTGCTACTGCAAAACATGCCCATTTATGCTCTTCCACTGGCTAGACCAAGTGAGCAGAAGTGATTTTGCCACAGGTAGTGAAAGCAGCAGTCTGCAATGTCGGAGACTTGTCTCATCAGGTCCTGCAGGGGAACCAGATCTTCTGGGAGGTTCAGGAGGAAATGTAGGACACTAAATAGATCTGGATGATGGAATATGCTTGCTGAGTGCTGGGTCTTCTGCTGTCAAGATGTCAGTTTCATGTTGTTCAAGCCTGCAGTAACATCATGGCAGTTACTCAGTGTCCCCAAGCAGAAAATGGGAGTCAATTACTGAGAGACCCTTGGTGCTTTGCTGGATGCTCTCCCCTGTCCTGAGTGACTCTGCCTGTGGTATGTTAATCTACATGTCACTTCACTGTCAATACTGTGTATTCACTGACTGTTCACAATTCACACAGCCTCTGCTCATTGCCACTGCTTTTGTGCTGTAAGCACTGAAGAGCTCCTTAGAGGAGAAGGTTGACTTTCCATCCACATTGAGAAAAAAGGAGAAAATTATTCCCTAATGTCCATTTAAATTCCAGAGCATCTCTGATCCAGATAATCAGGCCTTTTGAATTCATGTGCCTCAAACACAGCTTTGCTTATGACTTGCCAACACACATATCTTGAACGATGGGGGCAGATCTAGAATCAGCCACCCCAGCACTGCTTGGGGGATTTATCCAAGCTAGGGGTCTGATTCTGACACCTAAAGAGACAGTGCCACAACAACTTTCTAAAGGTGGCCTGGATTATCAAATAGGCCATCCTTGCCTAGCTGGCTGTGTCATTCATTCAAGAAAGAGAATTATCTTGAAGAACTTGTAAAGGTGATAACATGATACAATTTTTAGTATCTGTGTTCTCTTCCAGTTGTATCCTTTGCTGGCTGCCTTATGAGACATGTTTGAGCTTTGCTGATGGACAGTGCCAGATTACTCACCACAGGAATGCATAGGGCAAACTGAAAACTTAGAGTACCCTGGGGGAATATATTAGAAATAAGACAATTTTGGAAAGCCTGCATAAATGCTGTGTGGAAGTAAAATAAAAGACCAAGATGAAGATTCTTGTCTGTATTTTCAAAGACATTGCCAAACTTCTCTTCAATAATTCTGAGTATTTCACATGTCACAGACTTGGAACACCAAGAGATATCCCCTCCTTTTAATTACTGTGTCTCTTTCTTTCAAGGAGACATCACTATGGAAAAGAATTATAAAAAAGGAAAAGGAAATAATGCATATCATTACGATAGGGAGAAAAAACAAAAATAGGCTTAATTTTCAAATGACAAACAAGGTTATTGTGATGTGAAAGTCAGAAAAGGAATAATTCTAACACCAATAAAATTGTCCTCATAAAAACATTTTACAGAAAGGGTAAAGAAGGACTGTGACATAAAGGTATTTTTAAATCTGATCTGAGAAATAAATACATGCAGGAAGTCCAGAGAGTTTTGCATCCACCAATCAAACTCAGATGTTTTTTTTTAGTGTCATGCCATTGTGTGTTTCAAATATTTGTAGAAAATTATTTAGGCATTGTTTCATTTTGTTTGCTAAATAGAACATGTTCCAAATTAGAGCCCAATGCCAAAGTATTTGATAGTAATTTGTGACATGAAAGATTCTTCCAGTATTGACAGCATGCCTTATGTGAGAAATAAAAAAGGCATTTATGGAAAGCTACATTATGGTTTTGATAACACTAGCAATGGTCTTGAGTAGCTTGTAGCCTTTTCCTACATTCAGATTGCTTCTTGTCAACTAATTAACTAATCATGTGCTTATTCTGAAGTGTTTCCCTCTTTATGCCAAAAAGAGAGGCTCTGCATGGGCATCTGAGATACAATCAATGAGCCATGGAGGTCCAAAGGGCTCCACACTTTGAGTCTGAGTCAGTGTCCACTGGTCTCAAGGGGAAAGACCCCCAGAGACCTTCACTGAGTGCCAAATCAAACCCTCACAAGATGGTGAAGAGGGACGCATCTACCCTTTCTGTAAACAAACCTGTCCCGAGGCCAAGACTAGGATTTTTACTTCTGTGCAGGCAGGCACTGTATCCCAGGGGTTCCTATTAGCACACAAATCTAGTTTCATGGATGATGAAGGAGCACTGCCACAGGAGTGTGGCATTCTAGGTCTCCCATCAGGACAGACACTATAGCAGGGTTGGATGTGTTTTTATTCCCATGGAACCCCTGCCACCAACTTTGAATTTTCTCTCATGCATTATTATAAGTTAGTTGATTGATTCCTTAGTGGTTTTTTAATATATATATTTTGCAGACTAATTCTGAAAGTTGGGAGTATTGCAGAAACCTGGCTGAACATGTGACATTCCTGGTTCGAGGTGACTCAACACCCAAACTATATCACTTGGTCCATCTCTTTCAGTTTTGATTAAATAACTCAGAGAAAACAGGACTTTTCTTGGCTATATCTCCACAGGAAGCCTTGAAACATGTGGGTTCAATTCTTGTTTCTGGACACAAGAGTTTATGTCCATGAATTTTCTGTGCATGAAGCCCATCCCAAGCAGATGGGGATATTCTAAAACTAAAAACCTAACTAAAATAACTAAATAGAAACTAAAATAGGACAAGGTATAACAGGTTTGAGGTAGAACACAGGAAGTTCCACCTCAGCATTGAGGAGAAACTTCCTTACTGTGAGGGTGAGGGAGCACTAGCACAGGTTGCCCAGAGGAGTTGTAGAGTCTCCTTCTCTGAAGACTTTCAAAACCCTCCTGAATGAGTTCCTGTGTGGCCTGTCCTAGGTGATCCTGCTGTGGCAGAGTGGGTTGGACTAGATGATCTCTAGAGGTTCCTTCCAACCCCTGACATTCTATGATTCCATGATTTTATGATTTACAAGCCAGATAACTCCCTGCATGTGAAGAACATCGGCTATTTGCTCTCAGATATTTAAAATAAGCAAAACATGACCTGACGATGTTTCTCCTCAGGACTCGACTCCTCACCTCTTATTTACAACCACTCAGCCCTTGCTGGAGTACTGGAATACTGGTTTTTTTCATGTTGGAACAATATTGTTTTGCTCAGATTTTGAGACTAGGAAACTTAAGGTACTTTTTTGAGGTTTGGAGCTGTCTAGGCTGTTCTGAAAATATGTAATTTAAGATTTATCACCTTGTTCAGATCTGAACATTTCCTTTGTATTTCATACAAAATAACTGTGCATCCATAATCTCATTGTGCTTCATCTGCTCTCCCAGGAATATGGGGTGTACGTGGGTACCCTGTCAGAGAAGAGCACTGTGCATTGATGAGCCGAAGAGCCAAGTCTGGAAGAACAGTGAATTATGCTCAGTTGTCTCAAGTCTCAGTACTTCACCTATTATTTTAAGAAAGTTGTCCCCAGAGGTGTTAAAAAAACATGAAGTGCTGCTGCAGCAGAGCTAAAGATTTACTAATAATGTTAAACTAACACATCAGCTTTTTGCAATGCAGCACTGGCACAGAGCTGCACTATAAGACACAAGTACAACTCAAGCTCTCATAGAAATAAAGCTAAAAACATTTCTAATGCCAGACACAATGTTAGCTGGTGTCAATATGCCCAGCCTGTTGATGCCAATGGAAACATGTTGCTAAACAGGCTGAGAATTTTGCTTGTCCTACCTGATATTTCTAAAAGCCTTTTCAGAGCTCCCCAGGTGTTGTAGCTGAATCTAGCAGCTCTCAGGTTTAGGAGGAAAAAAGGTTTTCTGGCAGCTCCTGAAAGTATATTCAATTTGTAGAAAATGTCAAACTAGAAATCCACAGGCATAGTACAAATTATGTTGGCAGCTGCCGAGGCACAGTTCAATGAGGATTTTCCTTGATGTTTATTCATCTGCTATCCTTGGGAACTGTGAGAACTTCTGGAAAGGGGTCAGAGTTCTGCATCTGTGGATGGTGAAGGAACCATGACTTTTCTTTGGTCCTCCTTCTTAACACCCTCCTTTACAAGTGTGTAGTTTTGTGTCAGCATTTCTCTGGGCAGCATTACCAGTTATTCAAGAAGAGGAATAGGATAGAGTAGGTAAGGGATTTTGGTTTCTCTAATGGAGAGGAATCAGCACTTCCTGAGAAAAGTCAGAGGAAGAACACATGTTTTCCATGCTGCAAAGACCATAAAGGCTGTAAAGAAAACAGAAATGAAAGCTTATCTTGCAAGCTAGAGAGCTCCCAAGTGGGTTCTACCTGAAAGAGACTCTCAAAATGAGCTTTTGAACTATTTATGAAGTACAAGAAACTTCAGTAGCTGTACATTCCTGTGCCACCAAATCAGCTGTCACAGTGAATGGAAGCACAGTCAGCACCAGGGCTAAAGGGGCTGGGCAGAGCCCAAAAGCTGAACGAGACTGGTAACCAGGAAAGTTTCCTTGGAAAATGGAGATCTTATCTCCCAGTCACCTCTCCTTTCTTCCAGAAGAGGAGAGGGCTGTTTATGAGCCTGTCTCAAACCTTTCCTGCCCTGGCCAGGACTTGCTGAGATTTTTTTCATGTTGAAGAGTAGTCCCAAAACAAGAGAAAATGGCAGGAAAGAGGCTTCAGGCACATTAGGGGGTCTAAGAACATTCACAGTGATACCATAGTAAATAGAAGTAATATTGAATTGCTGCCATCAGCATCAAGGAATGCAGAGGAAAGAAGATCCAGCATTGAGCTGACGAATAAATAGAGAATGCAAACACAGTTAATGATAACCTCTATGGCTTTATGGAAAACAGTTCTTCACACAGAAATGCCATTTCTTCGTCCTCTGGGTTTCTGTATGTGAAGCAGAAGGAAGGAACCATGTGTGAACTAACAAGTGCATTGTAAGCTAATAAATGGGCACATCTTAGAAGGACATGATGTTCAACAGTTATCAAATGGACTGCGGAGGACACCAGCCTGATGCTCAAGACACTTTTATATTCTCACTAAAGCTTTTTAAGCATATGTGAAAGCACTGCTGATAACACTTGCCTTGGTGACAGTGGTGACAGAATGGTAAATAAGGAAAAAGGAAGGGAACAGATCTGCAATTATCTGAATAATGTAAAGAACACATGTTTGCAATGCGGAGAAATGTTATTTATCCAGGGAAAAGGAACTTTTTGCCATCGGATGAGCCTATGTCCTGGAAAGCCATGAGCTGGTTGGGGATGTCATGTCAGGGAGGATAAGCAGCTGAAGAAATCACAGAATCCAGATGTGGTCTTTTAATTTTGTATATCTTAAATGCATACAAATCCTGTTTTATTTGATTCATAATGGATTCTGCTGGGCTGTTTTTCCCCTGGTGCAGCCAACACCAGCCTTTGTCAAAGGCACTGGTAGGATCAGCCAGCTGGTGTTTCCACCACCTGGGGTAATTACAGGGAAGGAACAAAGCAAAATCAAGAAAGCTTGTTTTATACAAATGTGTTCTTTCCCATGGGGACACTGTTGCCTCACTAAAGTTGAGCTGATGCTTTTAATACTAGATTTTCTCCCCTCTACCCACTGACTGTATTCCTGGTATTTGATGGAATTAAGCATTTTTGTGTGTTTGATATCAAGCCAACTTGATATCAACAATAGAAAAGTTTTAAGAGAGGGAAAAATGACGTCAGCAGCTGCTGATAGACACATAGGTCTTTCCTTGCGAAACCAGGGCAAAAATCTGCCCTTATGTGTTGTATGTTGAGTCACCATCCCTGGAGGTATTTAAAAGATTTATAGGTGTAACTCTTAGGGAAACGTTTAGTGGTGGACCTGGCAGTGTTAAGTTAACTGTTGGATGCTATCTTAAAGATATTTTCCAACCTAAGCGATTCTATAATTCTATGTTCTTGATATAGACAGCAAAATACAAAAAGCTGTTTGGTCTGGTTGACATTTTAGCCATCTTAATGAGATCCTAGTAGTTGTATGTAAAGCAATTAAAAATAATCAAGGTAATTACAGACAGAAAAGCAAGGAGATACCATTATCAAAACATCCTGGAAGAGATTAGGAGATGACTATGGATGCCACAACACCATGGCGGGTCAGTGGAGCATTTCCCAGTGTGCTTCAAAGCCACCCTCTGTGCAGGTACTGATCCTAGAAGTAGATGTAGTTCAATTAATCTACTTCTCCTGACAAGGTACGTGCTTCAGGACGTGCCAAAGCCCTGGTTTCCCAACCACACATCTTCTTGCGATCTGTCTGAGAGCAATGTGTCTGTGCCAGGAGACATGTGTCAGAGCTCCCCTGACACAGATACTTTTGCAAATTCATCTCTCTCATTATGGCTGGCAACTGTTTAAATGAAGACCACAAAAGTATTCTTACACTGTCTGCTGCAGCCAGGTGTTCTATGGCTTTATTTAGAGCTCTAGGTAAGTCACTGCCCACAACATTGCTGGGGAGGCAGGCAGGTGCTGGTAAAAAAAAAAAATTCAATTTCCATCCAAGATGGCATGTGTTGGTGCCTACAGTTGCCAGCACACTTTCCAAAGGTCAGGGGGACACTGTTGTTGTAGCTGTTGTCATTTCCTTTGAGGAGTGTTGGAAATTTCCATATGCTTCACTTGTTATTCTTCTTTAAAAGACATGAAAACATTCCAAAAAAAGAGGGGCCTTTAAAGAAAAATCACTAAAACCTGAAAGCTCTGCTACCCTGCTCACCCAGATTTGGTACCTAAACAGTGGCATTTAACCCATTGTGCTACTAAACTGACATTTTCCACAGTGTTGTTCTCACTCAGTCATCTTTGGCAGTAGCAAGATAAGACTGCTCCTCTCTGGAAAAGACTCTGCCCATCCTCAAACTCCATCAGTAATCATGTATTTTATACCCAGCAAAGCACTGTGGCAGAAGTCTTGTGTTGTCTTCCTTTTCCTGACACCTCTTTGCTCTCCCATGAAACGTCCAGGAAGTGCCCAGTACTTCTCCTGCCGTTCTGACCCCTGGGTGCTTGTAGTAACCTCACAGCTTACCCCAGTCATGCCAGTAGCTGGTGATAGGTCAGTTTTACTCTGCCTCAGACTCAGATCAGAGCTGCACGACCCAGACATTCCTCTCATCTCTGTGCACTAAACCATTACATTTTCCTTATCTGAAAACAGCCATTTAATTGGTGCCTTCTTTTACTCTGAGCTGTTTTCAAATCAAGGTGAACGGGACTGAGGTGGTGAGAAGACATTCATGGTTGGTGCCCTCTGGATGTGTGTCACTGCTGTGGTATGCTTTGACACCTCATACTCCCCTATGGAGAAGGAAAAGACAGCACAGGTTTGATGGCTGTCCACCACAGGGATGAAAAACCCCCTGTGCTAGCTACCATCTCCCACTGAGACACATTGTTCATTAGCCTCACTTGCAATCCACCTGCAGCTTCTTCCTCTGGGGCAACACCATGAAGTGGCAGGATGAAAAGCTGTAAAGATGTATAAATATGATGATGCACCTGATTTAAACCAACCTTCTTGGTGTCTTCAGAGTTCTACCAAGAGAAACAGGTGTGCCTAAGGAAGGGTTTGGCTTAGCTGTGGACATCTTTTTGCGTTTTTTTTTTTTAATCTTTTAAAGATGTTTTGCAAATTCCACATTGGCTGACACCTGCTAGGAAGAATGAAAGTGTGAGAGGAAGAGACCCCTGCTAAGTTACTAGGAGATGCACATGACTTACATTAAACAGGAAATTCTGGTATGTCTGGTGCAAGACAAAATGGATGGCCTGAGAAAGGCATTGGAAAATTTCTGTGCTAGACTTTATTTTACTGCCTGAGTTGTCAATTACTGCACTTTCTCCACCTCCATCTCAAGCAGACAAAGATAAGCCTTCCTAGCTGCACTTCCCTTGCATGTGGATGTTGAGCCTATTTTCATAGCAGCTGTTTCAAATGTTTTCATATACTGCAGTAGATGTGTCAGTCTCAGAGCAGAGGTGCACCCTAAAGCAGAGAACACGGGCATTTGCCTCTTCAGGATGCTTGGTCCATGAGTCAGTGTACTGGGTATCACCCAGAAGTACTGCTATTTTTTTCCTCATCACAAGCACCAGTGATGCAAATAGCACAGCTCACTTGCTGAGGAAAAGGACAAGGAAAACTATGCATATGGCTGATCCCAGCAGCAAACTCATTCCCTTCAGCACCACAACCTGTATGCAAATTTCCTGCACTAGATAGTTGTGCAAAAGCTGTTGAGCACACCATGAAACAGCCTAACAGCTCTTGTACAAATTGAGGGTGGTCATGAATGTTTCAGCCTGGGGTTACTGCCCCACAGTGCTTGGCAATGAATGAAACCTCTCAAAGAGGCAGAGGAGAAGAGCCTGAGAGATAAAACCAGAGATGGTGGGAGGCTGCAGCCTTTCAGCCATAAGCCCAGGCTGAACCAACTTTGTCTGAGATTTGATCTCAGCAGCTGTTTCAGCCAGTGGGTTAGCTGCAGAGGACATTGCTTGTCAGCTATCACAACTGTTTCACTGTTCTCTTTGCCTTAAGAGAGAGCTGAATGTGGCAGGCAGCTCCAGGAAGGAAAGAAGAGTCTGGTTTATTTATTCCACACTTACCAGTCCCATGACTGAAGGCCCTCCCTGAGTAACAAGATTAGCAGTTTCAGGTCACTGCCACCATCACAAGCATCTGCTCTGACTAATAGCATAATGGTACAGCCCTCTGGGCTCCGGATTTGCTTAGGGGTGCACCACATTTGGTATTCAGTCTGTTACTTGTCATATCACTTGCAGCATCTGTCAGAGAAAAGGATGCTGAGACATTCACCTGATCAGGCTGTCCTGGCCTTGAAGTCTGTAGTCCTTACACACCCCTCCAGCAGCCTAAGGGCTAGTGTAGACTCAGGAGTGGACTGGCTGGTACAGCAGGGACACAAAAATAAAAGTGAGCCTTGCTGCTGACCCATACCCACCCTGATGCCCCTTCATCACTGTGCTGGGGCATCCCAGCTCAGCTCTGCAGGTTCCCTTGGTCCCAGATGGTGCGTGAGCCCACCAAAATTCTTCCACTGAAGCATTCTACACGCAGATTCCCTGGGCAGGAGAGGTGTACCAGCTGTGTGCTTTAACTGGAGAGCTCTATGTCTCTCCATTTCTTCCATCCCCATGCCACACTGTTTATTGTGGTGGGATCGGGAGCAGAGTATACTTGTCACAGAGTTCATGTCCTGCACAGTTCACTGGTGAGTGTACAAGTCAAAAAACAGCATTGATTCAGCTTCTATAAAATGTTTTTAGCCTGAGACATGATATCCATCATTGTGGGGTCTTGGATGTTAAGACAGCTTCCTGAAATCTCGCTGGCGAGCTGGATTCCTCAGCTGGAGCACTTTCCAGCCAGCTCTTTCCCCAGCTCCCTGAAAGGCAGGTCAAAGCAGAAACTGGTGCATTCATCCCTATCTACCTGTCATTTCTCAATGGGGTGCTCTGCAGCTGGCTCTGTCACTCACCTAGTAGAGGCATTACTTTGAGAAAAAGAGGTAGCAAAAAGGATCTGAGAACACAGCCTCTTTCTCTGCCTATTTGTAGATTATGCTTGCCCTAGCAAGGTAAGAGGTCAAGACAAGCTCATTGTTTCCAAGATTTTAATCTCAAAGCAGATTGACTTTGGTGTACCTGGAGACATGAAGTGCTGTTTTCTGCTCTGGCTGGATTATGTATAAGGTGTGTCTTCCATTTGCCTTCTTTTCCAAATAGACTTGTCATCACCTAGTTAGGTTTTTAATGCTTCTGGAGCCTCTCTCTTTGTAGAGCTATCTCAGGCACTTTTCTCTGCATGGTTTTCTACTTACACAATGACCTCAGAGATGTTTACTACAGTGTCACTTGATGTTTAAGCTGGTAGGGAGAAGAGACAGCTAACTTGTGACAGCACACAAAGCAATTAAATATTCTTATTTTATCAGGAAAACAGGTTAAAAGAGGATTTCATGAATTGCCTAGTTTTTCAGACACCCACTTAAGATATCCTGAAGAAATCCATTATTTAAAAAGCTGAAGATTCACCACCTAAAAAGCAGACCCTTTAAAGCACCTCAAAATGCAAATCCCAAGACTGTTATCTGAGCTTTATAATAAAATATTCTGGAAAGTATTAGCTGAGAGCCTTCTTCATAGGATCTCTTGCAAGAGCTGAGGCAGCCTTTGGTAGTAACAGGCTAAAGAGTAGCATCATAATTCCAAATACCAGAGATCCTGCCTGGCTGATTTCTCTACTGGCAACAGTGAGAAATATGTGCTAACTTAATAGACCAAATATTTTATTGTCATGTAACTTCAGCTTACCTTATTAATTCTGGTGATATTCATTTACTGCATGACTCTTCCTGGTCACTAGATGTCACTAATAACGAATAAGAAAGAAGAAAAACACAAGAACTTTGTGGGGAGGCAAATTACTACAAAAAACAGTGCCCAAGGGTGCCTTAGTGCAGATTTCTATCAGCAAGAATGGGACTCAAGCACATGCAGAGCTTAAAGGAAAGCTGTAACTGGAGCAAAGCTGTAACAAGGTGTCTTGGTGGCATCAGATGCACTCCAGTTTTTCAATGAACTGGGAGTTCTGCCTTGGATGCACTTCTAAAGTAAGGGTTCCATTGCTCATCCATTTCTGTTAGCAGGAGTGCTAATATCAAGAACAAAGAACAGTGGCATTCTTAACACTGATATTTCAGTGTTTGTTGCCTGCCCTAGGCACACTTGACACAAAAAAGATCTGGAGCTAAGGCACTCTTTGCAGCACCAAGAACAAGATGTATGTGACTTTCCTGTCTCCCAGGCCAGGAGGGAGGGCAGGGCTGATTAGGCAACTGTCATTGCAAGAGCCACCTCATCCATTTTTCTCCAGCGTGTGGAAATTTTCCTTCTCTATTTCCTGCCACTGGAGGGAAAGGAGTGGACTTGGGGAGGCCAGTGTAAAATGCTGACAAGTCTGCTCAGGAGTACCTGAAGCGTGGGGACAGACAGCACCCTCATTGTGCTCCCAAGGAGACCAGGACAGTGATATGTCATATGGGATCTCCCGAAGAGCAGGAGCTGATACATAAAAAAGTCTGTATACCATTTTACTATGCATATTCTGACACAGTGCCCATTTCTTTTGGAAGAGAAGCCAGCAGACATGACATACTTCAGGGACTTCGGGGAGCTCACTGCTTGTTAGCATAAGCCCATAGCTCAGAGCTGATTTAATCCAATAAGCACAACTACCATCACACCATTAGTTTGATGAATAAATACAGCCAAAGCCTTAGATGTGTTTAGCTCAGGAGTGAATCCATTAGGGAGTGAAGGTCATCCAGCCCCCCTCATCCATTTGTCAGCTGCATGCAGCTCTGCTGTTCAGGGTACTTCCAAGTTACATTTCTTTCAGCTGTAGAGTGTGTTCACTGGGAATGTAAGTGAGTTGTGACAAAAAGACTTTTCCTGGGTTGTAATTAGTCAAGCATAACCTTGGGTCCACGTCCTGTGGTTAGAATCAGGGGGAAGGCAAACAAGGCTGATATCCTGGTGGGAGTCTGTTACAGACCACCCAATCAGGATGATGAGGATGATGAACTAGTCTATAAGCAGCTGGCGGGTGTTTCAAAATCGTCATCCCTCTTTCTCGTGGGTGACTTTAACCTGCCAGACATCTGCTGGGAACTCCACACAGCAGAGAGAAGGCAGTCTAGGAGATTCCTAGAGTGTATAGAAGATAATTTCCTGCTGCAGATGGTAAATGAGCCTACCAGGGACGGAGCCCCGCTTGACCTCCTATTCACAAACAGAGAGGGGCTGGTGAGAGATGTGGTGGTTGGTGGACATCTGGGACTCAGCAATCATGAAATAATAGAGTTTTCAATACTCAGGGATACAAGGAGGGCTGTAAATAAAACCTCTACGTTGGACTTCCAGAGGGCAGATTTTGGCCTATTCAGAAGACTAGTTCAGAGTGTACCCTGGGAAACAGCCCTTGAAAACAGAGGGGTCCAGGAGGGATGGATGTACTTCAAGGAGCAAATTTTGAAAGCACAGGAGCAGGCTGTCCCAGTGTGCCAAAAGGCGAGCTGGCGGGGAAAACGAGCGGTCTGGCTGAACTGGGAGACTTTGAAAGAATTTAGGGTAAAGAAGAGGGCCTACTGATTATGAAAAAAAGGCATAACTACTCAGAAGGAATTTAGGAATATAGTTAGGTTGTGTAAAAGAAAAGAAATTCTTTTACACAAAGAAAGAAAATTAGAGAGACAAAAGAAAGAAAGAAAATTAGAAAGAAAATTAGAGAGACAAAACCACAACTTGAACTGAATCTCACCACCTTGGTGAAGGATAAAAAAAAGTCCAGATACATCAACAGCAAAAGAAGGGCAAGGAAAACATCCATTCTTTACTGGACAGAGGTGGGAACATAGCTGTCAAAGATGAAGAAAAGGCTGAGGTATTTAACACCTTCTTTGCCTCGGTTCTCAAGAGTAAGACAGGTTGTCCTGATGACAGATGGCTTCTGGAAATTATAGAAGGTGACAAGAACTTGAACAGCCCCCCTGTAAACCTGAAGGACACAGTCAGTGACCTCCTGAGCTGCTTGGATCCTCACAAGTCTATGGGCCCAGATGGGATCCACCCAAGGGTGATGAGGGAGCTGGCAGAAGAGCTCGCCGAGCCTCTCTCTATCATCTACCAACAGTCCTGGCTCACTGGGGACATCCCAGATGATTGGAAGTTGGCGAATGTCACGCCAATCCACAAAAAGGGACGGACGGAGGACCCAGGAAACTACAGGCCTGTCAGCCTGACCTCAGTGCCTGGCAGGGTTATGGAACAGATCATCCTGGGGGCAATCACACAGCACCTGCAGGATGGACAGGGGATCAGACCCAGCCAGCATGGGTTCAGGAAGGGCAGGTCCTGCCTGACCAACCTGATCTCCTTTTATGATCAGATGACCCTCCTGGTGGATGAGGGGAAGGCTGTGGATGTGGTCTACCTGGACTTCAGCAAGGCCTTTGACACTGTCTCCCACAGCATTCTCCTGAAGAAGCTGTCAGCCCACAGCTTGGACAGGGGCACTCTGTGCTGGGTTAGGAACTGGCTGGAGGGCTGGGCCCAGAGAGTGATGGTGAATGGGGCTGCATTCTGTTGGCGGCCGGTCAGCAGTGGTGTCCCCCAGGGATCAGTGTTGGGCTCAGTTCTGTTTAATATCTTTATTGATGATTTGGATGAAGGGATTGAGTCCATCATCAGCAAATTCGCAGATGACACTAAGCTGGGGGGCAGTGTGGATCAGCTGGAAGGCAGGAGGGCTCTGCAGAGGGACCTGGACAGACTGGAGAGTTGGGCTGATTCCAATGGGATGAGGTTCAACACGGCCAAGTGCTGGGTGCTGCACTTTGGCCACAACAACCCCATGGGGAGCTCCAGGCTGGGCACAGAGTGGCTGAGAGCAGCCAGGCAGAGAGGGACCTGGGAGTCTGGATTGACAGGAAGCTGAACAGGAGCCAGCAGTGTGCCCAGGTGGCCAAGAAGGCCAATGGCATCCTGGCCTGGATCAGGAACAGCGTGGCCAGCAGGTCCAGGGAAGGGATTCTGCCCCTGTACTCAGCCCTGGTGAGGCCACAGCTCGAGTCCTGTGTCCAGTTCTGGGCCCCTCAGTTCAGGAAGGAGATTGAGGTCCTGGAGCAGGTCCAAAGGAGGGCAACCAGGCTGGTGAAGGGACTCCAGGACAAGTCCTGTGAGGAGAGGCTGAGGGAGCTGGGGGTGTTCAGCCTGGAGAAGAGGAGGCTCAGGGGAGACCTCATCGCTCTCTACAACTCCCTGAAAGGAGGCTGGAGCCAGGGGGGGTTGGTCTCTTTTTCCAGGCAACTTTCAACAAGACAAGAGGGCATGGTCTCAAGTTGTGCCGGGGGAGGTTTAGGTTGGATATTAGAAAGAATTTCTTTACCGAGAGGGTGATCAGGCATTGGAATGGGCTGCTTAGGGAAGTAGTGGATTCTCCATCCCTGGAGATATTTAAAAAGAGACTGGATGTGGCACTCAGTTCCATAGTCTAGTAACTTCAGTGGTAGTGGATAAAGGGTTGGACTTGATGATCTCTGAGGTCCCTTCCAGCCCAGCCCATTCTATGATTCTATGATTCTATGATATTTACAGAGCTTCATGAACATAGCCTCAGGTCTGCTCAGTTCCAGCCTGTTGCCTTGGTCCTGTGTGCCCATTCCATTTTGCTGCTTATGGACACACAAGAAAGGATTGGACAGGGCTATCCTTCACCTCAAACCCCTCAGCAATGTGCAAAATGTTGGAGAGGCTTCTATCAAGTGGGAAGGAGAGGAGACTCCTCCACTCTCCCTCTTTCAGAGCAGCAAGAGGAACTCAGGCAACACCACAAGCAGAGGGAGAGACAAAAAATGCAGTAAGAAGTTGAGAGATAAAGCTGAGACTTTTAGTTTGTAGAACTAATTCTGAACAGAACACTGATTTTCTGACACTCTTGCCTGCAGTAGCTCTGCTTTATCTACAGACTGACAAGTTGGCCTCTGCAGCCCCAGACAAAGCAATCAGCAACTGCCTGTCTCCTTGTTCCTTTTCATTTCATGACTGGTCTTCTTGGTTTCTTTGTTTCTTGGCAGAAATATCTGCCAGATACCAAACTTTTTAGCCAGTGTTAAAATCTTAACATTTCAGAAGTAATTTTTTATGGAACCATCACAAAATGCTCTTCCTTCTCCTTCCTCAAGAAATGTCTAATTCGATGGTCTTGACTACATCAAATTGTTCTGTTTCAACACCACCAAATGCTCTTTTTCCATAAGGTACACACATTTTGCTTCTATAATAACAAAGTATTATACCAGCAAATATTAAATGCATCACTGAAATATAATATTAAAATTAGTGTTCTGTTTTGCCATAAAGTTCAAGAAAAATTAATGAAAATGTCCGAGCTGAAAGAGGAATTTATTTACTTTACCTCTGCTGGATGAGCTGATTTGGTATTATCAAGAAAAAATTACCATTATTTTTTTCCAGTACTCTCTTCCAGTACTACAGTTCTAGTCTGTAATTTTATCAAGACTTACATACTTTTGAGAAAATGAAAGGGAAATACCTTGTTCTGGAAAAAACTGTTGTGCTGGAAAAGCTCCAACCCAATATTGCTTTCAAAACTTCCTAAAAACTACCTCTTCCTCTGTCTTGAGTCCTGACTCTCTGCTATAGCTGGTCTTTGCATCTTTGCATCAAAAGCCCAGTGTCTAATTAAGAATGATTCTGATGGGTCATCTCTGCCAAAATCCATTTCCACCCCAGTTATCCTGGAGGATGATGAGTTTGAGCCACCAGACACCCTCATTACAGAACAGTTACCTCCTGTGATGGGAGAGAGGTCATGAGAAAGGCAGAAGCCATGGTGTGGCATTGGTTTCCAGCACCACCAGCAGCCTTTTTGCCTAGCTGAGGCTTTTCCTGACAGGTGGTGTTTAGAGCATGATGCTGTTCAGGACACATATGTCTTACAGTCATGAGAAGCTGGGGATCACAGGCAGTTCACAGAGCAGTGATGGTCCAGGTCTTCTTTCAGCACCAGCAGACTTCAGTCTCCTCACTTGCTATCACTACTCACTTCTGCAGCCTTTTGAGTAGAAATTTGCATGTGGTCCATGTAACAGACCTTTGCAAGCTTGGATATGTTCACTCAGTTCCTGTTTGTGAGTATTCCCATAATGTCCAGTGAGGAGGGGGAAATTGAATTTCAGTAATTATGAAGTTATTTAAGCAGAAAACCGAAAACTCCAAAACATACAAAGACACTCACCAGGCTTCTCAATAATCCATAGACCAGTAAGGGGCTGACAAGCAATACATCATTCTTCCTACCTAGAATGAATTGATTCTGTCACCGGCAAACTAAATGCAATCAGGCTCTTGACTTGAATCATAAATCGTCCTTAAGTCACAGTTAGCAATAAAGTGAAGTGAAGCAGATAAAAATCTAAAAAAAAAAAAAAAAAAAAAAAAAAAAGGAAGTCTGGCAAAAGGGTGGACCAGCAAATAATCTTCAAATAATCTTCAAAGGAAGGGAAATTTAAATCTTTAATTTAAAAAAATGGCATAAATGGCATAATTTTTAGTTTATAAAATTCCATACAGTAGGACAATAGAAGCTGTTACATGTTAATTTCATATATTTTGTCATCCTGCATTTTTCCTGGAAAACTGGAGTGACTGATCAAGTATTTATCAGAATGTCTAGGTCCTGGGGCGCCTGTTAGGCATAATCTGCTAAGAAAAAAATCTCTTTTTTTTGTTTTTTTTTCAGTAGACCAATCTGCTGTATAGGTAGACATTCAGACTAAAGTCCTTGAAAAAACCCTTCCATTTGGGGGATATCCAGAGCACAAGAAACCTGCTGTTTGGGGGAAGACAGGCTGAACTCATGTAGCAGTTCAGCTTACACAGATCTAATTGTTCCTTCTCCTGAAAACTGTGTTAAAAAGACATTACCAGGAACCCGGTCCTGGAAATCTGTGCAGAGAAGGGAAACAGTGTGGTAAAGGCTGCAGCAGCCAGCCAGCAGTGGAGGAGTCCTCTGGCTAAAAGCAGTGCCTCTCTATAAAATAGTATTTATGAAAATGGTCTTTTCAATGGGTCACAGAATAGAAAACACTGAGTGACAGAACAGATTGATATAGAGGGATGGACACAGGTGCAAAAACAAAAACAAAAACAAAGTGGGCCAAGGCTGCTTCTGCTGAGAACTGGAGCAGAAGGGTGGGAAGTAGGTGGGATGGTGTGATTTTAAATAAAACTAGCCTCCATCTAAGATTCAGGCTATGGAAAAAGGATGCCAAGGAAACCATCCTCTGGACAGAAGGAGAGAAAAGGAAAGCAAGAATCACAGAACAGCTAGGGTTAGAAAGGACCATAGAGATCAACTAGTTTCCAACCCTCCCGCATGGGCAGGGACGCCTGCCACCAGATCAGATTTCTCAAAGCCCCATTCAGCCTGCCCTTGAACACTTCCAGGGAGATGGCATCCATAACTTCCTTGGGCAACCTGTTCCAGTGTCTCCCTGTCATCACAGGGAAGAATTTCTTCCTAATGTCTAACCTAAATCTACCCGCTTTCAGTTTAAAACTATTACCCCCTCATCCTATCACTATATGCCCTTGTGAAAAGCCCCTCCACAGCTTTCTTATAGGCCTCCTTAAGGTACTGGAAGGCTGCTATAAGGTCTTCCAGGAGACTTCTCTTCTCCAGGCTCTACAACCTCAGCTCTCTCAGCCTGTCCTCATGAGAGGTGCTCCAGCCCTCTGATCATTGTC
Source organism: Phaethornis superciliosus (assembly GCA_023637945.1). Taxonomy (NCBI): domain Eukaryota; kingdom Metazoa; phylum Chordata; class Aves; order Apodiformes; family Trochilidae; genus Phaethornis; species Phaethornis superciliosus. Next base: position 32,287,746 of record JAJQWJ010000003.1, read on the forward strand.
ATGGTCCCACTCTGGACTTGCTCCAAGAGCTCCGTGTCCTTCCTGTGTTGAGGGCTCCAGAACCGGACACCACACAGTTTGGTGTCATCAACACACTTGCTGAGAGTGTGCTCAATTCCACTGTCCATGTCTCTGACAAAGATGTTAAACAGCACCAGTCCCAGTTACAAACCCTTGAGGAACTCCATTTGTCACTGATCTCTACTTGAACATTGAGCCATTGACCACTTCTCTATGTGTGACCATCCAGACAATTACTTAGCCACTGAGTGGTCCATCCATCAAATCCATATCTTTGCAGAATGCAGAATGCATTTGCAGACAGATGGGTTTTCACACATCTCTCTGCTTTGAGCCCTTACAAACCATCCCAACAATTCCATCCTTCCTCAGGGGGGGGCACTGAGCTCAAGACCACGGGATATCCTGTGCTGCGGATTAACTTCATGGAGTGAGTACCCCATAAGCATTTCAATGCCTGGACTCTAAATTCAATTTCTTAAATGCTGAAACAAGTCACCTTTTCAAGTGATAAGATTTTTTCCCCCTTTGTTAGGAATGGGTATGCAGACACAGAGTTTGTTCCTTATTGCTTGGCAGAGGCAGCCCTGGTGCTGAGTGTCCCTGCTGCACCAGCTCAGCTGTTAGGAGGAGGCATCCTAGCAAGCAAAGATGATCTAGGGAATCTCTGAAAACATGGTAACAGGAATCTGGGGACTCAGCCATGGTCCTCTCTGAGCACAGTCAGTCAAGGGACAATCCATGGATACCTGCAGGGCAGCCAAGTCCTCTTCCCCTGTTACTTTCTGGGCCCCCCTTCCAGATGTAGACTGTCTTTTTAACCACTCATCCTACATCTTTGTGCACCAGAATAGTTAATCTGGTCTTTGGTCTCTTTATAGCCATCAGCTTTCTTGACAGTTTTTTGAATTTGAGTCCTCAGACTGATAAGATAAATTGCTTTGATTATGGCATTCCATCTTCCATTTGGATGCTTGTTTCCACTTCCCATCTCAGAATCACAGACTCAACAAGCTTCCTGGTCAACCGGTGCCAGTGCTTAGCTACACTTAAAATAAAAAAAAGAGTTTCCTGATGTTCAGGGGGAAGCTCCTACGTTTAATTTTGTGCACACTGTCACTGGTTCCCCCTTGAAAAGAGCCTGGCTCTGTCTGCTTCACACCCTCCTTTTAGGTATTGAAGTACTTAGAAAAAGATTCTTCAGGCTGAACACCCTGAATACACCAGCTCTATCAGCCATTCCTCATAGGAGACATGCTCCTGTCCCTTCGTCATCCTTGCAGACCTTCATTGGTCTCTCTCGACTATGTCCATCTCTCTTGGGCTGAGGAACTCAGCACTTGAGGCAGTACTCCAGCTGTGGCCTCACCAGTGCTAAGCAGAAGGGAACTATCACCTTCCTTAATCAGCAATGTTGGACAAGGAGTAAGAAATGCCTTAAGATAGTTTACTTCTACACCAGAAGGCAGTGCTGGATACGAACAATGAAATCTGGTATCATAATTTATATATGAATATTTATAGAAAAAAAAGCATCAGTGGGATTCTGCTATTCAGTAGGGCAGTCTTGTGAAATGAGCTATCTCCTCAGAAAGGAGTGAGCGTTCTGTCAGTGGGGAGGCCTGGTTTCCTTCACAGAATGCCAGGCAACAAGGAGCTGATCCCAGCGGAAGTCCTGCAGCCCTACCAGGTACAGGGTCTGGTAGCACATCCTGCCAAGAAATGTACTACTGTATGCTGGGCTACTAGTGTCAGACCTGTGAAAATAATATCAAATGCAAGTATAATGCTTGCACCCATGGACCCATCCTTTGTCACAGAAGACATCTGAAAATCTAAAGGGATTCTTGCAAGGTCTTCTAGGGTTATGATGATAACAGGATAGCAACCTGGGTACTGATTTTCTCATAGTGTTCGTCCGGGACAGGGACTTAGCGATCATGAAATAACAGAGTTTTCAATATTCAGGGATACAAGGAGGGTTGTCAATAAAACCTCTACGTTGGACTTCCAGAGGGCAGATTTTAGCCTATTCAGAAGACTAGTTCAGAGTGTACCCTGGGAAACAGCCCTTGAAAATAGAGGGGTCCAGGAGGGATGGATGTACTTCAAGGACCAAATTTTGAAAGCACAGGAGCAGGCTGTCCCAGTGTGCTGAAAGGCGAGCTGGCAGGGAAGACGACCGGTCTGGCTGAACTGGGAGACTCTGAAAGAAATTAGGGTTAAGAAGAGGGCCTACCAATTATGGAAAAAAGGCATAACTACTCAGGAGGAATTTAGGAATATAGTTAGGTTGTGTAGAAAGAAAATTAGAGAGACAAAAGCACAACTTGAACTGAATCTCACCACCTTGGTGAAGGATAACAAAAAGTCCTTCTACAGATACATCAACAGCAAAAGAAGGGGCAAGGAAAACATCCATTCTTTACTGGATATGGGTGGGAATATAGTTGTCAAAGATGAAGAAAAGGCTGAGGTATTTAACACCTTCTTTACCTCATTTTTCAACAGAAAGACAGGTTATCCTGAGGACAGATGGCTTCTGGAGCTTATAGAAAGAGACAAAAACTTGAACAGCCCCCCTGTAAACCTGAAGGACACAGTCAGTGACCTCCTGAGCTGCTTGGATCCCCACAAGTCTATGGGCCCAGATGGGATTCACCCAAGGGTGATGAGGGAGCTGGCAGGAGAGCTCGCCGAGCCTCTCTCTATCATCTACCAACAGTCCTGGCTCACTGGGGACATCCCAGATGATTGGAAGTTGGCGAATGTCACGCCAATCCACAAAAAGGGATGGACGGAGGACCCAGGAAACTACAGGCCCGTCAGCCTGACCTCAGTGCCTGGCAGGGTTATGGAACAGATCATCCTGGGGGCAATCACACAGCACCTGCAGGATGGGCAAGGGATCAGACCCAGCCAGCATGGGTTTAGGAAGGGCAGGTCCTGTCTGACCAACCTGATCTCCTTTTATGATCGGGTGACCCGCCTGGTGGATGAGGGGAAGGCTGTGGATGTGGTCTACCTGGACTTCAGCAAGGCCTTTGACACCGTCTCCCACAGCATTCTCCTGAAGAAGCTGTCAGCCCACAGCTTGGACAGGGGCACCCTGTGCTGGGTTAGGAACTGGCTGGAGGACCGGGCCCAGAGAGTGGTGCTGAACGGGGCTGATCCAGTTGGTGGCCGGTCACCAGTGGTGTCCCCCAGGGATCAGTGTTGGGCCCAGTTCTGTTTAATATCTTTATTGATGATTTGGATGAAGGGATTGAGTCCATCATCAGCACATTTGCAGATGACACTAAGCTGGGGGGCAGTGTGGATCAGCTGGAAGGCAGGAGGGCTCTGCAGAGGGACCTGGACAGACTGGAGAGTTGGGCTGATTCCAATGGGATGAGGTTCAACACGGCCAAGTGCCGGGTCCTGCACTTTGGCCACAACAACCCCATGGGGAGCTCCAGGCTGGGCACAGAGTGGCTGAGAGCAGCCAGGCAGAGAGGGACCTGGGAGTCTGGATTGACAGGAAGCTGAACAGGAGCCAGCAGTGTGCCCAGGTGGCCAAGAAGGCCAATGGCATCCTGGCCTGGATCAGGAACAGCGTGGCCAGCAGGTCCAAGGAAGTGATTCTGCCCCTGTACTCAGCCCTGGTGAGGCCACAGCTCGAGTCCTGTGTCCAGTTCTGGGCCCCTCAGTTCAGGAAGGAGATTGAGGTCCTGGAGCAGGTCCAAAGGAGGGCAACCAGGCTGGTGAAGGGACTCCAGCACAAGTCCTGTGAGGAGAGGCTGAGGGAGCTGGGGGTGTTCAGCCTGGAGAAGAGGAGGCTCAGGGGAGACCTCATCGCTCTCTACAACTCCCTGAAAGGAGGCTGGAGCCAGGGGGGGGTTGGTCTCTTTTTCCAGGCAACTTTCAACAAGACAAGAGGACATGGTCCAAGTTGTGCCGGGGGAGGTTTAGGTTGGACATTAGAAAGAATTTCTTTACCGAGAGGGTGATCAGGCATTGGAATGGGCTGCTCAGGGAAGTAGTGGATTCTCCATCCCTGGAGATATTTGAAAAGAGACTGGATGTGGCACTCAGTGCCATGGTCTGGTAACTGCAGCGGTAGTGGTCAAGGGTTGGACTTGATGATCTCTGAGGTCCCTTCCAGCCCAGCCAATTCTATGATTCTATGATTTATCTGTTAAATGTACTGAAAGTTTTGTACTGGTCTGCCTTTTCTCTTCATATTAAATTTTTGTAGTATGATCAACTGAGGATTTTATTACTTTTTCTCATGTCTGCCCTAGTACCATTGACACCAATAGCTTAGTAGAAAAATTCTTGTCTTTCCTCATCACCTGTTTACCCCAAATACCCCACCAGAATAACTTTTCCTGTTGCCTACCACACTTCTCACAAAGCGGCAGTAGTAAATAGAGCTGATGTACCATTACTCTGATCTACTGGAAAGGGACTGCTAGTCCTAATTTAATGGCTGGTGTCCATAATCACCTCCAGCTCTTTCTCTGCTTCTCCCCTTCTCTCTCACTACACATGAGGAACACAGTCATTGCCTCTCCACTCCCCAGTAGCAGCCAAATCCTTTGGTGTTGTAAAAACAGCCAGGATTCAACATAGCATACATCTATGGGCAAGCAAACACTTCACTTGACCAAAGATCCACTTAGGTCCCCAGAGATCATTAGCAGGAGAATTTGGATGATAAACACCAGCAAGATAACTACTACAAGATGAATGTTGACCTAAAGGCTCTCATTTAAGGACTTCTTAATTAAACATCTCAAACACAGACCTTGAAAGGAACCAGGACAGTTGGGAGTTTCTTCATTTGATTAGGCATTCAGATTTTACCACCAGGTACTGAAAGGCTCTTGACTGACTTGATTTATGCCAAGTTCAAGCATTTGCTGTTCTAACTCTGCTCTCAGCAAAGACAATGATGAAATTCCCCAAGATGAGTTCTACCCAAGAACAGTTAATATTCCTGTGTTGAGTATTTTAAGATTCATTGAGACCAAATTCTTTCACAGCCAAGGAACAACACCTAAACATACCAGACATCACTAGTGAAAAAAATACAAGCAATCTTCCTCACCTAAGCTTTACAGGACAAAATAGAGAATGAACAATATTGTTCCTCAATTTTTCCTCAAATAAGTTAGGGATAGAACTGATTATAAAGTGTGTGACAGCACATATTTCTGCCACAAAATTCTATTTCATGACAGCACATATATCTGCCACAGAATTCTATTTCATCAAAATAAGCTTTTCCCAAATGCATTAATTTCAGAGGAAGTTTGTTTTTGAAACAAGGCTGCTGGAAAAAAATACTGAATTGTTCCTTTCTGAACCTGTTATGTCTGAGACCTCCTGAGGCATGGCTTCAAGAGCTGTAGATTGTGCATTTTTTCAAAAGGAAGGAGGTATAGTAAACCCATCAGCCAAGCTACAATGCCCAGAATGACACTGACATTCACTTTTTTCTTATATGAGTCCTTAATGAAGACTAATTGGAGGGGTAAAACAATCAATTCACATCCATCAAGAAAAAGTCATGCCAGAACAAAGTATTTGCATTTATTTGTCTGGGTGACCTGCTTGAAAGGAAAGGGTAAAATGGTGGATTATCAGGGATGCTATCATCTGACATGAGTGAAGTTTTCTGATGCTGCCATCAGCAAAGCAAGTTAATACATTGTCTGGATGAAGTCACCAGGAAGCCCTATCAATGGTTGATTCTAATTAATAGATTTATTAAATACAGAAGTTATTAACTGATGTAGCTCAGACAAAATTTGAGGGATTGATGGTGACACTGAGGGGACAGGAACCAGTCAGGCTGGCTTGGGTGAATAAAGGGAAATGATCTAGAGTCCTTCAGGTGACATTTGTTAAAGACACACTAGGTAAGACATGGAGGGCAGCAAAATTTAGTCAACCATATGTAAGGATGTGGGTATGACTGTGGGTGTGGGGAATGCTCTAGCAAAATGAGACAGCTGATTTAGAAAGGTACAAATAGGAGCACAATTTGAAAGATATTGTTCTTCTTTGGTCACCACAGGATTGGCAAGGTCTCAGTTCAAGTGTTATACCTAATTTTGACTCTGTGCTTCAAGAACTATGCAGAGGTACTGTAAAGAAACCAGGGCAGAGGAGCAAGAAAGAAGAGACATCTGTAATACACAGCATGTGAGGAAAGACCTGGTTATCCCAGGAAAGAAGAAACAGAGAGATCTGACATGGGTTTTTAGTAGGTAAAATGTGCTAGTAAAGAGAAAAAAGTCTGATTACTCTCTGCTTGCTGAGGCTAGGAGGAGGAAAACAGAAAAAAATCAGCATAAACCTCTCATCTTCATAAGCATGTTCTGTGCTTTCTCACAATCTAACCAGCTGACCTCAAAGAGGAATTTTGATTCCACTGAAGCAGGATGCCTCTATCAACCTGCAGTGATGCATTTCTGATGGGATGGTGTCAGAGCTGAGTGTGTTTCAGAGTGCCAGATTTCCTTGCCACCTGGAGATGATGAGTTTTGCTTAGTCTGCCAGAAGGCATGTGTGCTGTGTAACGGATGTGCATCACCTCCTCATGAACTTGGAGGTATTGTGATATTGAAGCAAGGTTAGGATGCCTCAAAAGTCTCAGATTTTGTGCAGCTCTGTGTTTCTTATTGCAAGAAGTGGTAAAATGCCCTTGAAGAGAAAGCTGCATGCACAGCTCCCAGAGCAGGAAGACTTTTCTCAATTTCAGGTGCTAATACATATCACTGCATAACCCTGATGGGAACCTTAATTTGTCATTGACATTTGAAAAAGGAATTTATCTGAATTAACACCATCTTGTTTTGCATTTTTCAGTGTAACACCAATTAATTTTCAATTAGAAGTTTTATTGCAGTTTTCATGGTATGCTTTGGTGGAAACAGGGCTTTGATTTTCAGTTCGTAATATATTCATGCCAGCTCACCTATATGGGCCTCAGATCCACCATGACACAGACAAGCTGGCAATTTCTCACAGTCAAAGGCAAATTTTCCAAAAAAATTCTTAATTATGAAAAATATTTTTCCCACATTAACTTTACATCAGTCCGAGGTATTCAGAGGCACATTGTATTCTTGAGTCTGGCAAACTTTCCTTGAAGATGTGCATTTAATGAACTGTCCCCATTTGCAGTCTTCTCCAAAGTTGCCTGCTCTTCTGGAGAGGCCTAATGAATACAAATTACTTTAACATTTCAACTCTGACACCTCTAACTAGTCATCTAGCTACTGGGTGGTACCTGATGGCAGCCTAGGCAGACCTGGTAAATCCTGTAAGTTACAAGGAGAAGTAAAGAAGTAACAAAATGAGAAAGAAATCAAGAGTGGAAAGAAGATGACAATTCACTTCTCACAGATGTTGGAAGTTTACCTTGAAGTGCAGCAGCAGCACTGGTGCATCAGGACAGCAGGAGAAAAAGAGAGTTTTTATGTTTCAGTTTGTCACATAAAAGGTTTTTCAGCTTTCATAGATATCCTTTGCATGAAAGGAGAAAAGAGGAAGAGTCACCCAGAAACCATTTTTTTGCTGTCTTCCCAGGAAGCCTTGGCTTGCACCATGGTACTCCTTGCTACTATCAACTGTGAAGACTGAAAATGTCAGAGCATTAGAAAAAGAAAGGTGAGGACAGGACCTCCTGGTGCTCTCTAAGAATGGCCACTTACACCAGTAGCACTTGACCACTTTGCTGCCAGATGAGAGCTGAAGTAGAGCAAATCAGCCCTATGCACAGCCTCATTCTGTAGCCCTCCTGGAGCACCTGTATTCAGCTGCTGTCCCAGGGGGCACCAGCCCAGGAGACCCCAGCTTGTGCTAGAACAGCTGGTTCCATGGTTTTTCTCTAGCCCTTCTCCCAAACCAATTTCTTTCTCTGGTTTCCCAACTCAAGAGGCAGCAATAGAGTAGCAAAAGGTCCCCATGAGAAATTCATAGTCTGTAGCTCTTTGGGGACTAGACCATCCCCATGTTGTTACACAACCCTGGGTCACACCAAGGGCAGGACTATTCATTCAGCCCTACGCTCACAGGAATGTACCATTTCTGACCTCACTGTCCCTGCTCTAACACAGAGCACATTAGGTCAAAAAGATCAAGATGTTTAATGGTCCAAACGCCGCAAGAACAAGACTTGGCCAGATCTGGGTTCAACAGTGAGGCCTTTAGAAGTTTTTAAGTGGTCTAGAACCATTTAAATTACACCAGATGCAATGGGATCCAGACTGTTGGATTCCTCTCTAAAATGTGGTTATTTCATTTTGTGTGTGTACTAGAAAATATACTTCTACTCGAAACTGTGATGATGAAATTATTTTAAAGTTAACAACTAGAATATTTATCTTAGGATGCTAAGCCACATGGCTTAAAAAAACCTAAAAGGCTGTAGTGGGCATTTTAGACATAGTTTCTTTTAATCTAAAATTATTATTACTCTATAAGTTAAAACACTTTATTTCCTGCCAGACATTATGTATGATATATAGCCATGTGAATGAATAAAGAGCTACCTCGATCCAGCTTAGCTTTTCCTGCTGAGTCTGATAATGAAATTTATTATTCTTTAATACCCTCAATTTGAGTAAGCTATGAACTAAGAATGTGACTTCAATTATTCTTTGGACTACACGTATTTTCTTTGTGCTACAGCAGTGGTGAAGTGCATGACGCTGGTTCACCTTGATCTCTAGAACCACGTCAGTGTGATGAGAACAGAGAGGAGAAATGAAGCAGCATGGACCAAAGTTCCCTGGAACCACTAAGGACCTTCCCAAGCATGCTTGTGTGTAAGCATGCTTTCATTCATCTTTTTCATGGCAGATTTTCTGAAAGATTTGAGTTCCCTTTAGGGGTCAGATTTGCAAAAGAGATGAGCAGGTGGGAGGCTGCTAGGGAAAATCTGTTGGTAAATTTCGAGCAGAAGCAGCAGGGAGCAAAGCTCTCTGGAGGAGCTGAGAAGAGATTTCCTGAGGAATGATTTCAGAGATCGTTTCTCACCTGTTTTCCTATCAATCAGGCTGCCAAGTTGTAATGGCCTCTGAGAGATGCTCTGCAGACTCGCTTTGGAGAATGAGTCCAGCAGAGATTTGTCTACCCTCACCTTTGCTGAAAATCTCTAGTTGCAGTCTCACTTTATTAATTAATCCATCTCAAAACCACACAAGGTCTGGATTTACCTTCTGGCTTTGCTCACTGCGTGTGCAAAGCCTTGAGCCCAGGTCAACGCTGAAGCACAGCAGTCAGCACTGACATCTGCAAGACTCCTCATGTGCTTCCCAGGCTCTGCAGTGTTGGAGTCTGAGGCTCACTCACACAAAAGTGTTTTTCTTTTCTCCATCAGTGCAGTGGTGACAGTGGTCCTGATCTTCCCCAGGGTGAGCAGTGCAGTGCTTTTGTAATGCTTGAAGAGCAGTGTGTGTATTTGTGGACCAAGCCTAAAGGTCCCGGTCACAGATGGACTGCTTTCTCCCACAGTGAAGTACACAGGATTTTAGAAGTTTTCTTCAAGGAACAAGCATATCAACAGGTCCAAGTAGGTGTAAGGCTCTGAGACCCAGGAGCTACAACACATCTTCCTGCAGAAGAGGGTCAGTTCATCACCTGCACATCCCAGACCATCTACAACAGTGTGGCTAAACCTCACTATGGTTGAACTAAGCAAGCCCAAAGGACTCATCAACCTGAAGACTTCTTGCAAATTGCAGAACTTACCTTACACATTTGAAAAATATGTATTTCATCAATCTGTCTGGGCTCACTTCCAGCTTTTTTTGTCTTCCCTTCTCTTCTTGAATATCCTTTGCTCCATTTTCCCTGAAAGACCAATATTCTTTCTCCCTGCTCCCTGACTGCTCTTTTTCTCCTTTTGCCAGCCATCCCTGAGGGCACCCTGTGGCACCTGCCACATACCTGCAGCTGGAGGATGTGACCTGCCTCATACAGCTCACTGGTGAGCACTGATCTCTCTGCAGAAAGAAGAGAGGTTTATCCAGAACTGCAATACTCAGAGATGCCAGGTTCAAACCCACATTTTGTTGCTTGGAGTACAGCAGCTTACATGACTACTATGTGAAGAACTTCACGCTGCTGCCTTGCGAGGTGCTGCTTTCCCTGAGCTGTGGCTGTAGGACTGGTAATCATATGTCTTTGTGGGAATACAGCTCAATGCTGCAATTAGCAAAGTTGTGAGGGGACTCATGTCCAAGTGGAGATCAGCGATGAGTGGAGTTCCTCAAGGATTGGTACTGGGACAGGCACTGTTTAACATCTTTGTTGGAAACATGGACAGTCAAAATGAGTGAATGCTCAGTAAGTTTGCTGATGACACCAAGCTGTGTGGTATGGTTGACATGCTGGAGGGGAAACCTTCCAGAGGGACCTTGCTGGGCTTGAGAGTTGGGCTCATGGCAGTCTCATGAAGTTCAACAAGATGGAATTCAAGGTCCTGCACCTGGGTCACATCAATCACAAGCATAAATACAGGTCAGGTGGAGAATGGATTGAGAACAGTTCTGAGGAGAAGGATTTGGGTGTGCTGGTTGATGAGAAGCTCAACATAAGCTTGAAATGTTCACTTGCAATCCAAAAAAAACAATTGTATCCTGGGCTGCATCAAAAGGAGCATGGCCAGCAGGTCAAGGGAGGTGATTCTCTCCCTCTACTCCACTCTCATGACACCCCAGCTGCAGTCCCTAACACAAGAAGGCCATGGAGCTCTTGGAGAAATTCCAGAAGAGGACGACAAAGGTGATCAGAAGGCTAGAGCACTGAGGAAGGCTAAGAAACTTGGGGGTTGTTTGGCCTGGAGAAGAGCAGGCTCTGAGTAGACCTTATAGCAGCCTTACAGTACCTGAAGGGGGTCTACAAGAGTGCCAAGGAGGGACTTTTTACTAGGGTGTGTAGTGACAGGAAAAGGGATAAGGTTTTAAGATGGAAGAGGGTAGACTGAGATTAAACATTAGGAAGAAATTTTTTAGTTTGAGGGTAGTGAACCACAGGAACAGGTTGCCCAGGGAGGATGTGGATGCCTGAAGTGTTCAAAACCAGGTTGGATGGGGCTTTGAACTACTTGATCTAGTGGAAGCTGTCCCTGCCTATGCAGGGGGCTTGGAAATAGATGATCTTGAAGCTCTCCAAGGAGATGTTATTGTAGCCTTTCAGTATCTGAGGGGGGCCCACAAGAAAGCTAGTGAGGGACTTTTTAGGATGTCAGGAAGTGATAGGACTAAGGGGAATGGATTCAAACTAGAGGAGGGTAGATTTAGATTAGATATTAGGAAGAAGTTCTTCACCATGAGGATGGTGGGACACTGCAACAAGTTGCCCAGAGAGGTGGTGGAAGCCCCATCCCTGGAAAATTTAAAGTCCAGGCTGGACAGGGCTCTGAGTAACCTGATCTAGTGGGAGGTGTCCCTGTCCGTGGCAAGGGGGTTGGAACTAGATGATCTTAAAGATCCCTTCCAACCCTAAAAAAAACCCAAACCAAACACTCAGAAAAACCTTTATGGTCACTTTCATCCAAACCATTCTACAATTCTATGATTAATTACAGAATTTAGCAGCAGCCATAGGGTGAAACCACACAAACAATTCCCAGAAATTTCCACTTCCTGTGAAAAAAACAATGTTTAGAGAAAGGAACCACTTACCTATTTTAAATCATGGATTTCTTGGTCTGCAGCAGCTTTGTGCATCTCTTTGCCTATGAAAAACACAAAACCAGAAAATGTAAGGAAAAAAAAGCCTCAAAATTGAAGTCTGACAGGCTTGTAATCAAGTGGAAAGAGCTAGAAATAAGAGCAGTCTTCCTGTCAGATACAGCAGGATAGTGGAGGCTCAGCAGCTCAGCACTTGCTCTAGTGCCCTTCCCTGGTCTTTCTTGCTGGCTCATTAAGTAGAATCCTCAAAAAAAAGTCAAAACCAGTTTCCCCTCCAAAAATACATTCAGCAAAATTAACCACCCATGAATAACTGTCAAGACAAATCTTTTCATCTTGCCCAGCTTTTTCAAATAATATCAAGCTTGTGTGTTTCAGTCCTCCTCATGATTTGCTCAGTGACAGAAAATGCTGCTTCAAAACTTCCCCTGTTTAATTCCATTTTGGCTTTAGACAAACATACTAACATTAATTTTTATTCCATTTTCATTTTAATGGACCTTGCCATTTGCAGCAGCTGTTATTTGGCTTCAGCATTTTTAAAGCCAAATGTGTTCTGTTTACTTTGCTGTAGGTTGATTTTGCATCACTGGAAATTAACCTCAATCAGCACTATCACAAAGTTTGGATGACTTTTCTAGCACTGGGAGGGACCAAGGTTTTGGGAAAGAGGGTTTTTGCAGTAAAAACTCAACCTTTTTGACAGTCAATTCTATTTATGAATTAAAGCAGAGTTTGGAAACACCAAAAACTTCAGTGTTCTGGAAGGTCTATTTTTCCCTTGGGTTGCAATAGCAAACAAATGCTAATGGTTTTGCATTCCAAGGTCTCCAGTCATTTACCATATTCCTACTGGGACTGACTGTTCTGCCATCCAAGCCTTACTTCACCTCCTCCAGCCTGATCACCTACTTAGCTTACTGCTTGCCCCTGCTACGTAAATTGGTTTTGGCTGTCAGAGCAGAGGGACAACAGTGTTGTCATGATAAGTCCAAAAACGAGGAGTTGCTTTTAGGGTTCTTTTAAGGTTAGGTAAGGCCAGCATAAGTGAGAATTTCACAGGGAATTTCCAGAACATGGGACCATGCAAGAGTCCATCTCCCAGCTGAGTGCTAGTTCCAAGATGTTTTCCTCAGCTGCTTCAACCTAATGGGGTTTCCTCCCTTTCTCCCAGTTGCCTGGACCTGCCCTCTTTTTTATGTGTCCTCTGCCCAGTTTTAAAGTAGCTCATGGGAGATGTATGCCTCCATATCCTGGGTGGTAGGGAGTGTCAGAGTATCAGTTCAGTGAGTCACTTAGATGAGAGCATTTTTCTTGTCTTCCTTTTCTTCCCTTTCCTAGGTCCTTTCCTGCATCCATTTGCCAGGCATTATAAGCAAGGTTCCTCATAACCAAAGCATCAGATGCAAAGCTCTTCTGAATCACCAGGTAAGGAGATATCAGCCATCATGCACAGAAGGAAAGTTGCATTCTCACGCTTGGCCTTTTAAGTCTCTGCAGTGGAACACATCTTCTGTCCTTGTGGATGAGATGGAAGAGAACATTTCAGCCCTTCTCAATTCTCAGCAATTAATAGTCTCCCAGGGGACCTGCAGTCCCACGTACATATTAGCTAAGTGTCAAAACACAGCCAGCATCTCCTCCTTATCTTTCCTGCACCCTCACAAAATCTCTGCTCTCAGATGGGGAGGGGGGCACAACTCTGACTGGGTATGCCTATAAATAACAACACTGAAGAAATATTTCTCTAAAAAGGAGGTCTACAAAGGCACGGCCCTTCATGCAGCACTAGCAAGAGGTCTGTGTCTCAAAACCCATGCTCTTGGGAAGCAGAGGAAGTTAATGCCTGAGTTGCAAACAAGCTGAAACATTCAGTTCATTCAGTTTGGGCAAGTACATGTGGGAAATATTAGACATCAATGCAAATTGTCTAGCAAGCAGCAATGCGGTCTTAGTTAGCAATATTTAATTATGAAAAAAATGTAGATATTTATCTTCCCTCCCCAGTGCTCACTACATGGCTGCCTATGATAAGTTGCCTGTTTTTAAAGACTGTGGCAAATTAACTTCTTTATGCAAGCCCCTCTAGTAAAATACCTGTTCTGATGGCAGCTGCCCTCCTGCTGAGAGAGATGAGTGCCAGGTCCAAACAAATGGACAAAAAAAAAAAAAAAAAAGGTCTGAGCTTGTAAAGAAGAGGTTCCCAGAGGGCAAATCTGTCTTGTCTTGGTCATCTGTCTTCTTGGCCATTTCTCTTAGTTCTTGTCCATCTGTGACATTGAGAGTTAAGGGTGCAAATACCACAGTAGTCACCCAGGTGCAAGGTGTGGGGTAATGAGGGAAGATATATAAATCACATCCTCCCAGGAGTTACAGATTTCTTTCTAGCCTCTTAAAAAAGAAGGAAGTGGAGAAAGTAATTTACATCAAAACTCGTCTCTAGGACTTGCAGCCTGGTGGGGACAGCTCTGGAGGTGAATCAGTTCCTTATTTGCTCCAGGCTATGATGAAAATTGTCATGTAAGCTTCAGGGTTTCAAGCTATTGTGTGCTCTTTCTTCGTAAGTACTGTTGGGTTTCTGTTGGATTTCTCTCTGGAATAAGTTGTTGTCAGTCTTACACATACCTTTGTCTGCAGAGCTTAATGCAGAGTGCAGCTAATTTGGTAATGCTGTTTTTGGTTCAATGCTTTGGTAAGATTTTTCTGAAGGTAAAATGTTAGATTAGTGAATATTTGAATATATAAAGTGGGAGATCTTAATCGAGAAACAATCTTCTCTTGCATTCACATAAATAAATAAGTTTTCCCACATGTGTTCCTAGTAATTTATCAATATATTTCCCCCCTGGAAAAATCCAGTACTGGCTTTATGAGGCATATCTTTTTGCTAAGCATGCTGATTTTTCTCAGTATTTATCTTGGTGGTTTTAAATGTAAATGCCTACTTTCAGTTTTCAGCTTTCTCTGTATGTTTATTTTAAGAAATCTCAAATGAACAAACTTGTTGTGACATTCTCTGCACTCATAATGAAAAGCACACCCACTGAACTAGAAGCAAGTGAGCTAGCAGAGGCTCTTTTATTTAGCTTAAAAAAACCACAATAATTTTACACAAATAAATGGAGCTTTGGGAGAAAAAAATCTGTTTATGAATTAACTTTAGCAGAAAATATGGGAAAACATTTTAAGTTGTGAAAACAGTGTCACTTATTTAACTATATAATTGAAACTGTGTTAAATGCTGATAATTTCCAAATTGCATTCATAGTTCAGAATTGTTCTGGGTAGGAGGGAATGAAAAATAAGAGAAGAAATACATTGGGCTGAAAAGCTGTTCGATGAGCCCAAAGACAAGTGAAACCTTCCATTTGAGAAGGAGCAAAATAAAGATAGACTTGATTATTTTGTAAGTCTCTTGCTACAGGCACTAAGCTGAATGCTGTTCATCAAGGACAACTTCTTTGTTTAATTAAGCTTAAAAATAAGTGAGTGTACAAGTTAGTGAATTTTTGTTTGCCTGCAGTCTCATGGTCTCTGCAATTGGTTCCTGTTGGCATGTGTTGGAGTTGGGCAGCAAGAGGGATACACAGAAATACAGGAATCATGAAAATTGTGTCTGGACAGGGAGACCAGTGTTTCCTGTTGCCCTCAAGCAGCATGAGCTCTGTCTTCTGTCCAGCTGGATGCACAGGGACTTCAGGCCATCTGCTGCTACTGCCCTGTGCTACCTCTGCAGTGCTGGTCCCAAATTCTTTCCAGACATATTGCCAGTAATTCCACATGGGATCCGTAACTTCAGAAGATAGAGGAATGTAATGCAAAGGTGTATAGTTAGTGATGTGGCATGATGGGCTGTGACTTCAGCATACCATCTCTGAAGCTAGAATCCATCAATGCCCAGGAGACTCAGGTGGGGGGGAAAGCATCAGGAAGAAGCCATGCAATGTGCCAGGTATGTATGGTGATTTTTGTGTGCTGCTTCTTTATACTGCCCCAGCTGTGGTAGCTCTTGGTGAACCTAGCAAGAACGGCAAGACTGGTGAGGCACAAGGTAGATCTATGGGATGCATCACAGAACTATGGTGCCAAGTGGGACCCCAGTTTGAGCAGGGATTTCCCTGCAGAGATGTAACCCTAAGAGTTAAGCCTCAGATTTTTCATTTTCTGGCCTCTGCTTTTTCTCTTTCTGACCCTTGCTTGACTTGAATACATATTCCAGGTAAGGCACACAGGGGGACACTGGCATCAGGGTACTGAGGGATTTGAGGATATTAACACTAATAGCATTAATTACACTGCAAAATAAAGTATCTGTGAAAACATATCCTATGGGATCTAAAGCAAAGATTCATTTGTTCAGTCAAATAACTCACGTCAGAACAGCTTTCCAGGAAGGGCATTCTGTGAATGACGGCTGAAGAAAAACATACCCTGCCCAGGAGGCATTACTCCTCTCAAGGTTACTGAGGAGGAGGGGTAAAGAGTCCAAAACTGCTCAAAGTAGTAGCACCAGTGAGAGCAGTGGGAAAGGAACTGGATACATAAATGATCTTTGGTTTTGCATAACATACCAGTTTTACCAAATGGGAATTTTTAGGGTAATGCCAGATGATTAAGCAGTATGAGTCCCTAGGACATTAGTGACTGCAGCTGGAAATCAGTGTAGAGTATGAAATGCTAATAAAAGCAGAATTGCTAGACAGGATTGAATAACTGCTGATAACCTTTTTGCTACAGGGAAGGCATAGGACCCCTTACAAAATAGCAACCCGTCTAAAAAAACTTATTTCCTGATTTACACCAAGTAGTGGCTGCCCTACAGCTGGGAGATGTGGATTTCTAACCTTTTTCAAAACACTGCTATATGAATTTTCACTGCTGCAACTCAGCACCTTCTCCATAGCCATAAAAGCAGCTGATGTGGGCTTGTCTCCTATTACATTCTTGGCATTAATAATATCCCCTGATGAGCAGCTTCACAGTGGGTTGTATTTTTTTTTTTTTTTTTAATGGGTGAGGGAGTGGAGAGAGAATTAAATTTCTAGTTTTTGTAAATTTGGAGCTCTCTTGCTTTTGCTCTGATTGTCCAGTGATTGAATAGCCCAAAATCCGGACTGGTCTTCCACGAAAAGTTTTCCTAGAGCTCCAGAAAACATCCAGTTCTGAACTCTTATGGCATCATGGAGCTGTCTGCAGCAAGTATCAGGCCTACAGGCAGGAGAAGAATCTCTACCCAGCACCTGAAACACCTGGAATAGGATTCAGCAGTGGTGCTTGGGGAATGGCTTTTCTGTTGCTTGAAAAAGCACTTCAGCATAGGTGCCAGCAGCTGGGCTCCCACTCTTGGCTTTGTCACAGGATCCTGGAACCAACCTCAGCAGCAGCTTCCAGTGTAAGTTGGAATCTGCCCTTGCTGCATGCAAAAGTCTGGCTCAGCATGGAGGGAAGAAGAAATCCAAGATGCAGTTGTCTTCTCTGAGGAAAAAAACTGCATCAGTGTTGCAAATTTCAGCTAAATCAGAGACAGGGCTCATCATGGGGCTCGAGCAGACAATTCTGAACACTTTCTACGGTGCTTGGGATTAGAAAGTTGGTTAGATAAGTCATCTCTTTCCATGGCTCCATGGGAAACAGAACCAATGTAAGAACTTTTTACTTCCAAAAAAAGAAAGAACTTTCTTCTCCTGAAAGAAGGTTGGCATTAAAGTCAGTTTTCCTTGGCCCACGTACAGAAGACAGTAAAGCTGAAGGTGAAAAATTAACTAGAGCTTGGGTGGAGCAGAGTGGGCAGGAAGAACTCTTCCAAAGCTATTTTTACTGCTTTGGCACCCACCTTTTCTTGGAATGCCATTGTTGTGAGTGCAGTTCTTTGCTCATCTTCCTTAGGGAAGGAAGCAGCATAAGGATGCTGGATATTTAGAAAGGGCTGGGAACAGCACCCTCCAAAAATACCCAAGCAGGGTCCAGCTGAACAAGATCCAGAGTGAAAAAATTCCTTGGCAAGTGAGGCAATGAGGACAAAAGTATTGCTTGGTGATGTTGTTGGTTTTTAAATGATGCTGTCTATTTTCCAATCACCTGGAGGGATAGCTGTGGTTGAGGATCCTTATATATGTGACAGATAGTTTATGACAGATCCTGATCAGCAGAATAAGGGAAAAGTGAGCAGCTGGATGGAGATGTGGAAGGTCAATGACATGTTAACCTCAAAGTTAGTGCAGGTATTTGATCAATGGAAACTGTTATTATCAGCATGCCACAAAAACAGAGAATGGAAGTGTTGATGGAAAACAGACAGATGTGGACCATGAGGTAGGGCAAAGACAGAGGGAAGACATTAACCAATGTAGATATCATCCGCATCTGAGTGGACTTATACTCAAGCAGTAACTTTGATGTACAGCCCTTATCAGCAGAACAGTATGCCTCAGCTTGACATTTTAGGTTCCAAGGAAAGACCAAAACCACAGTGTTGTTGTGGCTTTGAACAGGGTGACAGGGGAAGGTCAAGGTGAGCAACAAGGACTTCAAGAAGCAAATTCGTACTTCAAGGAGTAAATTTAGAAAGCACAGGAGCAGGCTGTCCCAGTGTGCCGAAAGGCAAGCCCACGGGGAAGACGACTGGTCTGGCTGAACTGGGAGACTTTGAAAGAAATTAGGGTTAAGAAGAGGGCCTACCAATTATGGAAAAAAAGGCTAACTACTCAGGAGGAGTTTAGGAATATAGTTACGTTGTGTAGAAAGAAAATTAGTGAGACAAAGGCACAACTTGAACTGAATCTCGCCACCTTGGTGAAGGATAACAAAAAGTCCTTCTACAGATACATCAACAGCAAAAGAAGGGGCAAGGAAAACAACCATTCTTTACTGGACAAAGGTGGGAACATAGCTGTCAAAGATGAAGAAAAGGCCGAGGTATTTAACACCTTCTTTGCCTCGGTTCTCAACAGTAAGACAGGCTGTCCTGATGACAGATGGCTTCTGGAGCTTGTAGAAAGAGACAAGAATCTAAACAGCCCCCCTGTAAACCTGAAGGACACAGTCAGTGACCTCCTGAGCTGCTTGGATCCCCACAAGTCTATGGGACCAGATGGGATTCACCCAAGGGTGATGAGGGAGCTGGCAGAAGAGCTCACCGAGCCTCTCTCTATCATCTATCAAAAGTCCTGGCTCACTGAGGACATCCCAGATGATTGTAAGTTGTTGAATGTCACACCAATCCACAAAAAGGGACAGACGGAGGACCCAGGAAACTACAGGCCTGTCAGCCTGACCTCAGTGCCTGGCAGGGTTATGGAACAGATCATCCTGGGGGCAATCACACAGCACCTACAGGATGGACAAGGGATCAGACCCAGCCAGCATGGGTTTAGGAAGGGCAGGTCCTGTCTGACCAACCTGATCTCCTTTTATGATCAGATGACCTGCCTGGTGGATGAGGGGAAGGCTGTGGATGTGGTCTACCAGGACTTCAGCAAAGCCTTTGACACCGTCTCCCACAGCATTCTCCTGAAGAAGCTGTCAGCCAACAGCTTGGACAGAGGCACTCTGTGCTGGGCTAAGAACTGGCTGGAGGACCGGGCCCAGAGAGTGGTGCTGAACAGTGCTGATCCAATTGGCGGCCGGTCAGCTGTGGTGTCCCCCAGGGATCAGTGTTGGACCCAGTTCTGTTTAATATCTTTATTGATGATTTGGATGAAGGGATTGAGTCCATCATCAGCAAATTTGCAGTTGACACTAATCTGGGGGGCAGTGTGGATCAGCTGGAAGGCAGGAGGGCTCTGCAGAGGGACCTGGACAGACTGGAGAGTTGGGCTGATTCCAAGGGGATGAGGTTCAACACGGCCAAGTGCCGGGTCCTGCACTTTGGGCACAACAACCCCATGGGGAGCTCCAGGCTGGGCACAGAGTGGCTGAGAGCAGCCAGGCAGAGAGGGACCTGGGAGTCTGGATTGACAGGAAGCTGAACAGGAGCCAGCAGTGTGCCCAGGTGGCCAAGAAAGCCAATGGCATCCTGGCCTGGATCAGGAACAGCGTGGCCAGCAGGTCCAGGGAAGGGATTCTGCCCCTGTACTCAGCCCTGGTGAGGCCACAGCTCGAGTCCTGTGTCCAGTTCTGGGCCCCTCAGTTCAGGAAGAAGATTGAGCTCCTGGAGCAGGTCCAAAGGAGGGCAACCAGGCTGGTGAAGGGACTCCAGCACAAGTCCTGTGAGGAGAGGCTGAGGGAGCTGGGGGTGTTCAGCCTGGAGAAGAGGAGGCTCAGGGGAGACCTCATCGTTCTCTACAACTCCCTGAAAGGAGGCTGGAGCCAGGGGGGGGTTGGTCTCTTTTTCCAGGCAACTTTCAACAAGACAAGAGGGCATGGACTTACGTTGTGCCAGGGGAAGTTTAGGTTGGATATTAGAAAGAATTTCTTTACGGAGAGGGTGATTAGGCATTGGAATGGGCTGCCCAGGGAAGTAGTGGATTCTCCATCCCTGGAGATATTTGAAAAGAGACTGGATGTGGCACTCAGTGCCATGGTCTGGTAACCGCAGCGGTAGTGGTCAAGGGTTGGACTTGATGATCTCAGAGGTCCCTTCCAGCCCAGCCAATTCTATGATTCTATGATTCTGTGAACATCTTTCAGGCCCTGCACCTTCCATCTGGAAGCAGTACCTGGACATTTTAAAATTTGGAATTGGGGTTTATGGAAACTGGGAATACAGGTGTATGAATGTTTGCAGTTTTAGGTGGCAAGGCAGAACAGGAAGAAGCCAGGCTCGTGATTTAGAGGGTTGGTCTGCCAGTGTCTGCATTTCAACTTGCTGTTGAAATAGAAATCAGCTGGCCATCTTCTATACATAAGTGGATATCAGTCCAACTCTCTGTTCTGTCACAAAACCCTTGTGCATGGCTCAGCAAGCTGTAAGGTCACCTGGCAGCCCGCAGAAGCTGGATGTGAAGGGTACAGTGGAGCTGGGCTGTGATTCAGGACTTTAGAAGACCTAAAATCAGCCCATGCCCCTCTGTTTCTCATTACCTGGGACTAGGCACTTGTCACGCTCTAGAAACAGTCAGGAGGCAACACAACACCTGTCAAGCTGACAGAAATTTGATGGCCTGAATCTGGGCCATCCATAAGCCGAGGTCACTTACACTGCTGCCACCCCTTGATAGGATGTCTGAGAGGAGATTTGTAATGGGTTGTGAGATGTTCAGGCACTTGGGGAATGAGATGTATAAATGCATGAGACTGTTGGCAGAAGTCAAGTGAAAAACAAAAATAGCCCAGGGTCTATACAAAACAAGAAGCCTTTGCTCACGTGCACCATGTCACAAGGAAACTAGAGTGCATTTTTCTATGGCTGTATTTACAGCTTGTGAGCTCTTTGGAAAGGCAGTGACTGCTGGCCCTTGCATCCAGGCCAGCGTTTGCCCTATAGCTGAATGCACACATATATTATTTCTAAAGGTGTTTGCAGTGAGAGGAGTGTGTGCCTTCTCTCAGCTAAAGCCCAATTGCCTGCTTTTTTTCTGGTCTTAAGGCTGGGGGAATATTGAAGACAATAGAATCTTCCCCACAGGATAAATTGCTGACAGGTTTGTTAGATGAACTGGAAGAGTACTCAGCAAATTGACCCTCAGTTTCCCTATTCTGACGAGTTTCAAGCCTCATTGGAAGTGCTGTGACAAGTAAAGTTGCACCTGTTCTTTGTGTCAGCAATTTACTGTGTCTGAGCAAAGATGCACAGAAACCTGTCTATCCAAGAAACCTGAAGTGCTGTGACAAGTTACACTAATCAGGTTCTTTGACATAATTTTGAGCATGCACAGTGTGTAGATTATTCCAGACTCCCTTACTAAGTAACAATGACTAACACAAGGTTTAAGTGATGTTTAAAACAAGGCTTTTCTATTGCTGTCCGTGGCACTGAAACCACAGAGATTGATTGCAGATGCAGCAAGCAGCTTTGACAGATGAATGTTCCAAGTGTAAACATTTGGAAAGTCAATAAAGGTTATAAAATCTGTGCAGAGTATGGGGGGAAAAAATTGCTGAATAAAGGCTTTTGAGGGTGTTTGGCCTGGGCACTGCAGAGCCCTGACAGTTCTGGAAACAGCTATCATTATTATACATTGAATTTGATTGCTTATTTCATCACACAAACCTGTAGGCAAAGCACAATGTGCTGCAGTGTGCATCTAACAAGAAGATAGGAAGAATGTAAGGTTCTTCGTTCTTCTGCTGCTTTCTTTATATAGGAGAGATTTTTGAAGGATATTAGGCCTGTAGGATATTACATATCTGTTATAAATTGGGTCTCATAAAATGACCAGAACACGCCAATTAACTCACGAGTTACCATTTATTAGCAAGCAACAGCAAGCAAACAGCGCTGGCTGCCCGGCAGTCCTCGCTCCACCAAGCCAGCACGCCATGCTTCGGCTTTTCCTCCTTTTTATAGTTCCTTCTGTCATCAGCCGTGCTGTCCTGTGCCTGTGTATGGTGTCACAAGCTGTCCTGCACATGTGTGTGGTGTCACAAGCTGTCCTGTGCCTGTGTATGGTGTCACAACCTGTCCTGTGCCTGTGTATGGTGTCACAAGCTGTCCTGCACATGTGTGTGGTGTCACAAGCTGTCCTGTGCCTGTGTATGGTGTCACAACCTGTCCTGTGCCTGTGTATGGTGTCACAACCTGTCCTGCGCATGCGTTCGTGTTTGGCGCCACAAGATCTCCCCTAGAAACAGACTCCTCGAAAAGTGATTACGTAACCCCCTCAGTCACGTCTCTCAGGTACACCCCACAGCAACTTGTTTTACATAACATTTCTCTTCCTAAACATGAAATCTCCATAACAAAAGACCCCTTTTTAACATTCAAAACTACCCCTGGGTTAAATGAACAAAACATTTCACATCATTTGTCACATGTCCAAGTCCCACTTTCAGAACTGATCTCTATGTACAAGCTTGGAAGAAATAGACATAGCAGTTGCTATCTAATCCATGAGTGCCTTTTCGATATCTCAAGAAGCTTTCTTGCACCTTGTAGTATTCTCAATGATCCAAAAATCAGCTTTCTGGAACCTTAAGTAATTACAGAAAACAGAAATTCGGCCAGGCATACTTGAACCTGATGGTAAAGTTGTTCTGCAAACTAGGATTCCTATGCAAAATGCAGAGATTAAATTGTGTATTTACAGTGCCGAGCCCTTGCATCCTTTCTGTGGAGCAGAAGTGTTCAGCTTCACAAATGTTCTCAACAGAGCCAAGGAAAGTGACATGATGTTGCACTTGCACTAGACTCCATCCAAGAATTTCAATAATATTTATTTTTATCTGAATGTCAGACAGCATAGTCTCCAATGTGAGCTCCGGAAGCCACTGGAGCAAGGACAATTAGCACTAAGCAGTCTCTACAAAGTAACTCATGCGTTCAGCATCATATTATTAAAGTCTTCATTAAAGTCATACTAAAGTCTTGTTTACTTCAGCACTTAAGGAGGCTGCCTTACAGTCATGGGTGTGACAGCCCTCAGTGAGATATAAAAATCTTCAAAGACAAATGACAACAAAAGGTATAGAATTATCCTATTTTATTAGCTGCTTGTTCTAGTTTTAATTTTGCTTCTCTCTGTTACTCTTTTCCCCCTCCCCATACAAAGTGCATTAGTTTCCATAGGAACAAGATGTGCAGAATGGGTTCCTTTGTATCCTCAAGTTGGATTCAGCTGGCAGAAGACACTCCCTTCTTAAAGACATTGTTGTAAAAAATAACCAAAAACCAACAACAAAGAAGAAACAACTGACCCCCCCCAAAAAAAGCCCCAAACAAACAAACAAAAAGCAAATAAAAAAAGAAAAAAATCCCCCAAACAAACAAACAAAACCCCAAACCACCAAAAAAAAAAAACCAAAAAACCAACACACTTTCATCAAAATCACTCCAGACAAATACAAACAAGCTGCCACCCTGTTCATGTAACAGTGTGTTTTCTACCACAGCTCAAGGAGATGCTGCCACTTTTTTGCAAAACGAGGTAGCATGGTACACATGCTTACTGACTTGCCCCCTCTGTCCCAGGCAACACCGTGTTAGGACGCACAGACCAGTGGAAGAGTTGCCACAGCAGAGCAGCCGTGCTCACCTTGCACCCACACACCTCGCAGCATCCAGGATCCAGCCTGGGCAACTCATCTGGCAGGGCAGTGCTGCAAAAACCCAGAGGAGCTGAAGAAGGAAAAGTCCTGTTTCCCTAGAGGTATGTGCAGGGACTCATCTGGTGTTAGAGTGCTTGCAAGATTTCACATCCCATCCCTTCCTAGAGCTCTTAACTGATACATTTCTGGGTAGCTTGAGATAATGTGTTGATTGTTCTTTTTATTAGATTACAATAATTGCATTTGAGCAAGCATCTTAACCAAGAAAAAAAAATGTAATGTTTTTAGTCTTTGTGTAAAATTAAAATAAGAACTTTTTCACATATCAACGACCCCTTTCATGAAATAAACTTGATGTTTAGTGTCCACATGTAAAAAAATCTGATGCTTTTGCACATGCTTTGATGCACCTTTTCAAAGCCAATAAAGACTGCATAGCAATTTTAAAAGTAGGCTTGATTATCTTCAATTAATTCTGCTGTTTTAAGTTAAAGGGTATTCTAAGTAACTCACACTTCACTTCTTTCACCTCGATTTCCATTTTCTTAGACAATTACCTTTTAAAATCATCATCTAATTGCAGTGCACTGTGGCATTAACCTCTGCAGACTTGAAGGCACCAGTTCAGACATTGCAATACCTGAAAAGCACAAGGGATTGCACTAAACAAAATTAATCATGTCATTCTGCCAAACATAGCCCATTTCAAAGATAGAAACTCCAGATTTCTCAGCAATGTCAAGAATTCTCACACAAGTTAGATTTTGCACCGTTTATGTTATTATGATTTTCTTGTGTTTTTTTGCTGCATGTAGAAGTAAGCCTGGTCTCCTAGCAGAAGGTTTAGATGCATGATAAATGGAAAGGGGAGGGAAAAAACAATTAATTCTGATTTTTTACTATGAGAGGAGGTCATGAACTTACCAAAAGCCATCTAATAGCATTGCAAAAAAATAAACAACTCTTGAGTTGCAGTCTCCCCTGAGTCCTGACCCCAACTTTTGATTTTATTTTCAGAAATCAAATGGATTAATTTCCCATTGACAGTCATCCTCTTGAGGAATTACCTTGTTATCCCAAGGAAGCCTCAGGTATTCTAGAAAGCAGCCATATCATCAGTTGGAGCTTGATCATTTCTCTGCTAGAGGATGAATAGTTCTCTCAGAGGTTGATTTCCCAGTCTTCCTCCACCAGTCCCTCCATCTGCCTCCAGCTACCTCCAGGGTTTGTGCACAGGACCCTCTGACACTAATAAAGTAATCCATCTTTAAAAATCTCATGTACTGAAGCAGTACTGTGACCATCTTCATGCATGGCTCCATGATGGTAATCTTCTCATCTAAGAATATAAACCTCAATTGTTACCATCTGTATTACTCAGAATCTGGGCAGGGATGCCTCTCAGCAGTTTTCCTCCATTTCCTCCCAGTGCTGTGTCTAGATTTAGTCTACTACTGCTTTCATAGACAATCCACTATTTGGAGACCTTAATTTTGTAAACCAACTGTGTTTATAAACTGTAAGTAATCCCTCTTCCTCAGAACACAAAGGTTATAATATTAAGATGCCAGCATTTTGGTTTGAATCGACTGTACCTATAGAAACACAGACTCCTGTGTGCTTAGCTAAAAAGCAAAAAAAACCAGCCGCAGGTGAGAGATCTGTTCTGTGTTTCCATCATCTCTGGGCCTTTCTGTGTACACGCCAGGCTACCTCATTTGTCTGATGAAGGGTTCATCATGGCTCTGAGATGTGCAGATCACCCCTTCTGCTCACAGATCACCCTTCTGCCTGCTACTATAGTCCATGAAATTTAAACCATTGTGGTTTGCTTTCCACAATGATTTCACTTGTAAAGGTTTTATGTCTTGAATATCCACTCTAATTTCAAATTTAATCTGCTGTAAATTTGCCAGGACAGCTCATTCCTTTGTAGTATAATCATCTGGTAATGTTGTGACAGGTATATTATCCAGAAGGAGCATGAGATTCCCACGGAAGTTAATGATCACTTCCACTTTTGCCACAACAGGATAGTGAAAAGTACACATCCCATTGTTAAATGAACTGAGATATCTTTATTAGTGAATGCTACAGTGGTGTTCAGTAATACCATAGCTAATGATCCATTTCTTTATGTGGCTGAATTGATATGGGAACACTGAAGATACCACGATTTTTATTTACTTGGAACAAGATCTACCTTTATCCTTTGCTAAGGGATTTGCATTCCAGTGGCAGGTTTAAGGTGAAGTAGATCTTTTATTTCCTATAGCTGCTCATGTTGTCTAGTGAATACTGTGATTAAAGACTAAAGACTGAATACCTTGTTCTAGTGTTTGATGAAAGTCTGAAATATTTAGTCTTTTATTTTACTGAGAAAACAGCATGCCAAGTTTCTTTTTCCAACTAACTTACCTACTCTGTCTCCTGTTTAAATGGCAAAAAACAACTCAGTGTGCACAGAGCTCTCAGCCTTGGATTTGCTTGCTCTGTGTTGGAGGGACTTGTGTTTTTTTCTGTGATCTTCCTTTCACACTGGCACCAGAAGCTGCTCTTTGCACCCACATCTGAAAGCATATTTGTAAATGACACCATCACCAAGCCACATGTGCATTTTACACCCTGTTCTTTTTTAGCTGGCCCATTCATGGGGCCTAATAGAAGTACCACAGTTTTCGATGCCTGCCCACACAGTGCAGGCAGATTAAAATTTCTTTTATTTTTTTAAATTGCAAAATCAGATTACACTGTGGGCACATTCAGCTTCTTTTGAAGCAAATACTGCTTTCTAGCACAAACAAAGAACTTTGGCCAGCAAGCCGATGTTTGTGCTCTGCTGGCGAATAGATTCCAGCATTTGGCTCTCTATCTAGTGGAACACAGACCTTAAGATATATCTCAGCACCAACAAATTCACATCAGTTTTCCCTAAGTAATGCCCAAGATTCAGACTGAGAGACACTGCTTGGATTACAGTTTCCATAAAGCCTCCCTTCAGTTTGAACCAAGCTGTCAAGCCTTCTCAGCTGGCAGGGTCTCTCCCTACACTTCCAGTTTGAAAGCACTATCAAAACCATTCTGCTTTCTGAGCTAGCACAACAGCTTGCTCACAGCACTTTGGTTTTTAATTTTAATCAAGATTCCTTGAAACTAATTAAAGCAAATATAATCATCTGTGCTGCTCTTTCGATTGTCACTACTGATAGTTTATTCTCTGTTGGTAAGCAACGAAATACAGCCTGAACTTCTAACTCCAGCAGTCTAGGCAATCTCCATTCTTATCTATTTACTCTATATAATTAATACCACTCCTCGGAATTTGATTAAAGTACAGGAGATTTGTAGGGGTGCTTTGTTTTCCGTTGTGGGGGTGTTAAAAATCTGTTCCAGAAACAGTGTAAGAAAAGCATTTTTTTCCTAGTGGTTTGTTATTTTGTTATGTTTGGGTTTTTTACGCCCTTTATTTCTAATCTGTTATAAAAGTTCCCCCAGCTCCAGGTGAAAGTTCTTAAGTCTCTACCAGTAGTGCTGCTTGCACACAATTAAATCTTCCTTAGCTAATGTACTTCAGGGCTTTTAGAGGTTAGATGTAGAAAGATCTTCTATCATTCTTTTCCAAACTCATTGCATTTCCTCTCAGATAACAGAGAATTTGCTTTTTTTTACAACATCCCTATTTGCTTTCATTACTTTCTGGCAGCTTTCCTGGAACAGTCAGCTGTAGTGTCTACAGTAAGTTAATTTCTTGGATAGGTTAAATCACAGCAGCTCAGACCTCTTTCCTACTAGTCTAACTACTATATTCCCAGTACATTTTACTGTTAAATTTTTGCTATGGTTCAACAGCTGCAAAAGGATTGTCTGAAGCCAGTGTTGGCAGGTCTTTTTCAGGAACCCCACAGTTTACTGAGTACTTTTCTCATCTCTTGGAATGTGAGCCCTCTATCAGTAGACACCAGCCAAAGATTTCCTTCCATTGTGTTTTAACCTGTTACAGATCTATTGAGGCTCCATCTCAGGCTGCCTTAAGATAGGCTCCTCATGCAGATATGGTCCCTGCATATTTACATACCCTGAAAAGATTTCCCTCTTATCCACTTGCCATGCAAACACATTGGAAAATCCTGCAGCTCAGCCTTCATCAACCAAACACATGGTAGGTGAGGCACATGTCCTGCTATGTTTTGAATGTGACTCCTTTTAGCTTCATTTGTTGCTTCTTTTCCAATTTGAAAATGAAGGGAAAACTAGGCACTCACACTTTCACGACCTGCCAGGCATCTGCCACTCTGCCCTCATCCCCATGATGTTTCTTGCAGCCTGAAAAATCCTACACTACCTACTGATAATGAATGCAAATATTTTAGTGAGAAAGGCTCTGTGCTAGCTGAAGAGATACGACATTGAGGTGACATTGCTGAGGTACAAGCTGGGTTGGGCTCTATCCTGGTGCAAGGAAGATTGAGGCCAAGTGGAAAGGTGGCTGTGGATGAAATCTTTTCTATCCCATCTGTCTTTCCATCCTCTATTGTTTGCTTAGAGCAAATACTTTTTTTTTTTTTTTTTCCCCTTTTCCAGTTTCAGTTTTGAGATTTGTGTTATTCTGAGAAGAACTTCATACCTAATGTACTCCAGGACCTCTGAGCCCTCCACTGTCTCCAGCTCCATAACTCTCACCCTTTCAGTCCTTGGGGGGAAAAAAGATCTGAAAGAAATCCTCCTGCATTCTCAAATACTGGAAGAAGCTATGGAGTGTGACTAGCTGAATCTGGAAAGCACAGCAGAAACATTATCTGAATTTCAAAGCACTGCTTCTTTGTTATCTATCTTCTTTCAAGAACTGACAGAGAAGTTCAACATTCTTTAACTGGACATAAACTTCCATCCTTTTGTGGCTGAAGGGGAAAGCTTGAAAACAGGATTTGG
Source organism: Phaethornis superciliosus (assembly GCA_023637945.1). Classification (NCBI taxonomy): domain Eukaryota; kingdom Metazoa; phylum Chordata; class Aves; order Apodiformes; family Trochilidae; genus Phaethornis; species Phaethornis superciliosus. The sequence goes on from JAJQWJ010000003.1 coordinate 32,316,533, forward strand.
GAAATCTCACATCCTACAAGACAAGAAGACAGACACCACAAGTTATCTATGAAAAACAAAGAAAACCACTCCCCCATTCCCACCCTCCCCCTAAAACTGGTGGGTTTTAGGCCAATCCTATAAGCTTGAGATCTCATATATGACTTTGAAGTATCTGGGAATATTTTAAGAGATCACCATATCCAACACTATGCAGGATAACCTGAAGGATGTAGGGAAGAAAGAGGTTGGTTATACCCAGCAGGTTTCCCTGGTGCTGCAGAAGTTTGAAGGGTCAGACCAAGACTGGGTACGTGAGTAAACACAGGAAAGTGAGGTCCCAGGCTGGGGTGCAGAAGTGGTCTTCTGATGACATAGTCATCAGGACAGGTATTGTTGTTTTAGTTTGTAATTCTGGGTTGCACTTCTCAAGAGGGAAAAAGTCTACTCAGAGTCTCATAAACAACCATAAGCACACAGGCTTAATAATTCAGGCTAATACCTTTGGAGATCTCTAGACTACCCACAGCTAGGGACAAGTAGGGACAGTTTAGAGCAAGTTGCTCTGGGCCATGTTCAGATGAGTTTTTAATATCTACAAGGATGAGGATCCTACTCATCCCTTTACTCCTCTGCCCTACTATTTTACTACCAATTTAGTGACTTCTTTCCCCCTCACATCTGGCTGGAGTTTATCACTGTTCCAGCTGGTGTTTGTGCACTTCCAAGAATAATCTGGCTCGATACTCTCTGTAATCTCCCATTAGGCAGAAGTAGATAGCAACAAAGTTGCTATCCCCTTTGCTTCCCTTTGTCCAGGCTGAACTAGTCCACCTCCCTCAGCCACTGTGCTCCAGCCCCCAACCAGCCAAGACCTCTTTGCCCCACTCACCCAGGTGTGTCCATGCCTAAATTCTACATGGGAGCCCAAAGTGGATGGAGTGCCCAGATGTAGGCTCATCAGTGCCAAGATAGAGAGGGGAATCCAGGAGCTATCTTCTTTTTTTTCCGCAAAGATGCTTTCTGCCCAGCCTGACATGTAGCCTCTGGTTATTCCATCATGAGAGTGGGACTGTGCATTTGCCTCCACTCAACTTGGTAAGCCTCCCATCAAGCCACTTCTCCACCCTGTCAAGCTCCCTTAGAGACAGTATTTATGTCAGTTTTGGGCTGTAAGTCGCAGCTTTGTTTCCTACAAAAAACAGAATAGCAGAAAATGAGTGCAGAGGTCTTAACTCCTTCTCAAAGAGATCCTAACCTCTTCTCAACTTCCAGACCTCACAGACTCTTCCAAAACCAAAGAAATAACCCTCTAGAACCTGTAGTCTTACTGCTATTTCAGGATAAAAGAGCAGGGTATCAAGTCTTTTATGTACAGAAGCACACACCTAGGTTCCCTTCTGTGGATGAAAATGTGCATGCCCTGCTGAATGCAGATGGAAGGTATTAGGTGTTGTGGACAGTCAAAAAGGTGAGGTCAGCAGTGAAGTGCAGAGGTTATGCCCACTTTTGTGGAGAAGGAGTTATGCCAAGGAGTCAGGGTCAATGATGAGGGACTAGGTCCCCTCCAGATGCCACATGTAGCCAGACAGGAGAGCCCCTGCAGAAAGAGAACCCCCAGGGGACCTGGGTGAGAGAAGATGTGGCAACACTAAGTGCTATGACACCTACCCTCAACTCAGGAAAATGGTGAAAGATGAATCAGTGGAGGTGTAGGTTAGTTATTAGGAAAAATTTTTTCACCCTGAGAGCAGCTGAGTGTTGGACCAGGCTCCCCATGGAAGTGGTCAGAGCACCAAGCCTGTCTGAGTTCAAGAAGCATGTGGATGATGCTCTCAGGCACATGGTGTGATCCTGGGGGTGCCCTATACAGGGACAGGCCTTGGACTTGATGATCCTGGTGGGTCCATTCCAACTTGGCATATTCTATGATCCCATGATCATTGATCAGCAGAGAAAGATATGTGATCTATGGGATAGAAAGCAAAGAAAGGTCAGAAGAAATAGCAAATGTGATGGAAAACAAGAGAACTGGAGGAAATTCCTGGGCCAGTACCTGAAAGAGGAGAAGAGGAGGACAGAGGGACTTAGGCCAATGGGAACATCCTAATACACAGGGACAAGTGACCTGAAATCTCAGAGGAGGTGACCATAAGGCACTGAGGTGCCTACCAGACTGGATTAAAAAATATTCTTTGAGAATCTTGTGATAGGTCACCTAGCATCATTGCATTAACAGTGATGCAACGCACCGCCTTCCATGGGTTGCTTCTCATGGGTCATGGTACAGATGAAAATCTGCTCCTCTCACCTTTCTTAATTAACATCCATCTGCACATCCTGCTGCTGGATCTGAACAGGATTACACATTGCTTCATTCCTTTCAAATCCTCTCTCTGTATTTTTCCCAGGATGAGGGAGCAGCAGGTAAAGCTATGGATTCAGGGCAGAGGAGTGAGACAGCCTCCCCTGCTCGGAGCACCTGGCAAGCACACAGATCCTCACATGGACCTTACATTATGGAAATCTTGTGTAAGTCTGTGGTTTTTTTCCTTTTGCAAATGAAGATAAAGCAACAAGCTTTCCATGCTGCCTAGATCCCACAGAACACCTCTTTTAGTGGACTGCCTTGGTCCCTCTACTCGTACAGAGGTCAAGTGGGGATGGTTTTGACACCCCAAAGCACTTCCATTCCCTTCAAGAGGAATGTCTGAAACCTGGGTATATCTGCTGGGGTGTTGCATAATTTGGATGCTTGATAGAAGCAAAGCTGCTACAGCTCTGAGGGCCCAGGCCCAGCTGTTGGTGAGAAGAAACATCTATTCCCAGCAGGTACATGCAAGTGCACAGCACAGGTAGTGTATATATGTGGCTGACAACACAGACAGATACTCAGCACTGATGTAAACACAAACAACACCAATGGCCTGGACTTATCCCTCTCTGGCTTACCAGGACGAAAGGTCTGTTACCAGGAAATACATAAACACACACACACATATATATAAATTGAAATGTACAGTGTGGAGCCTTTAGCAGCTGTGCTTAGACACTCAGTCCTCATCTCTCCTGTTGCCTCACACAAATGCACATGAGCAAGCACAAGTGGGTCTCCTAACTGACCAGCTGCTGCACTCAGACCCTCATGCACACACATGCACCTGGAATAAGGAGCACCCCTCGCTGCTGTAAATAGGTGTCGGTGGATTTTAATGCTCATAGTATGTCTGGTAATCCTGTTTAGTCCAGAGGGTGCTTCAGGGAGCTGCTGCTGTGGACTCCCCAGGTTGACTATCACCCCTAGACCACAGGTCTGAGGGTCTGCCAGGACAGCCCTTGGAGGAGCCCAAAGAAGGGTGTCACCTTCTCTGAGCCTGTAATTTGGATTTCCTCCACTTTGGGGATTCTGTGCTCCACTGGGCTTGTGCAGAAGGTCCTTTGATAGGCTGCAGGCCTCTGGGATGTGCCCAGGAGGAACCAGGATGGGGTATTACTTGGGGTCCTTCTGTCATTGTTCCCCTGAGCTCCCTCATGGGTGTGTAGACACAAAGGTTTTGATCCCATAACCTAAGAGTATACTCACAGGGAAAAAAGTTTATCCAATAATTTCAGTTGATTTCTTAAGAAAGGAGCACTTCTGGTTCCTAGGTCATACAGTCACAAGTGAATCAGGTTTCCTGGTTTCTCTTTGGGGCATTTTGATCTAGGGTAAGCCTCAAAATGGTACACACCTTCTTAGGTGTCAGACTCAGTGGATGCCTTTTCCAGGTTGTGCCTAGAGCTACTACCCAGCACTGTGTTCAGGACTGCAATGACTGTGCTGAAGTCTCTGCATGAATTTGACCAGCCTGCCAGACTTGGGCTGCTCTGAGGCCTTACCTGCAATGAACAGTAATGAAGAGAATGCTGAAATCCTCCTGTCCCTGCTATTTCTGTCCTTCAGCTACTTGGTCCACCTCTTTCCTACCTTGGCTCTTGTATCTGAGCCTTATCAAAAAACTTGAACAAAAGGAGAGATATAATTTACCTTGGGCTGACTTCCAGTACTTGTGTCACTCTGTGGACTGTAGATGTACTTACTTTTTCAGTCTTACCAGATGTGTTCAAGTCATGACATACCAATTCTCAACGGTATGAAGGATTTCCCTGTTGTCCCATGTGGGATGGCTATAAGGAAAGAGCTTTCTATTCCTCTGGAAAAAGTTACTAGATATTTTTTCCTGAGGAGAATCTGGCAGAGAGAGTATAACCATTTCTCTGCCCACCTGATTCATTCTGGGAATTTTAATTTTGAGTTTCTCATCTACCTGTCTCCTCACATCAGGAACACACATGCCCCATATTGTCAGGAAGAGTCTGATGCTGCTGAGCAAGAAGTCCTCAACCAAGGACACAGAAGCTTCCTCAGCTGACAGTCCACCCTCCTTCACTCATTTCTGCAGGTTACCTGGCAGAATGGACAGAGATTACCTATCCAACAAAGCAGGGCATACCCAAAAAGTAGAGCAAGACCAGGGGACAGAGTTCTTGAGGAGCCATAGGTGTTGAGATCTATCCCATGGATTCCAAAAAGCTGCTTAACAGGAGAAGGAGATGGAGTCATTCAAGTTGAGTGCTCCTTCAAGCTTAGTGCTTTGAAGTAATTTGAAGAACTTTTTTTCATGAGGAAGTTTCTCTAACTCCTTGCAGATGTCCCATTTGGCTCTTGTGATGATGGAAATGCAGCTGGGAAACCAAGAGGCCAGCCAAGGAATTCTTCAAGTAGGACCTCCTATCTTGTTGTTCCCCATAGAGTCATGAGTGGTCATGATGCCAAGGGGGTCTGCAACACTGTGTCAGGGAAAGTGTGTTTATGTAGTGTCCTTCAATCTTGCCTGGAGCCTAAGGGGACCCAGAGATCTGCAAGAAAGGACAGTCAGACTCCAAAACATCATCAGATTACATTTGTTTACTGACACAGAATAAGAGTCATGGCATCATTTACTTTTATACGTGTTTATTTCTCATTCTGAGAAGCACAGCAAACTAATTTAATTTCAGTGCATCGCTGGCGTGTAGTAAACTCATCTGATTGTTAGTGCCTCTCATAAAGACCCAGACCCTACAGTCAAAATATGACAGAACTAATTCAACTTTTGTTAACTAATAATGTGTTTCCAGCCTTTGGATAGGCAATCAGGCATAAAGAAGAGGTTCCTTGGATGCCACAAATCCAGAAGATGCATAAAAGACTTCAACTTCTATATATATCTATTTTGCAATTTGTAACTTATTCAGTTAGTCTCACTATTAGAGAGGATGATGTTACTATTGGGGTTATAAATACTCAGGGAAGGTTAGAAGAGCTCTGTGCTCACTCAGAAGGACCCATAAAAAATCTGAAGGCATAAATAAAGTATATTCTGACACTAAAACCTAACCAAAGCTCTGAAATAACCTGAAGGTTCTGGCCAAAACTGCAATGGCTTTTGAACCAAGACCTCCTGAATAAGTCAAGATCTCAGAAAATATCTCAGAAAGCACTGTGTACTTTGACTTTGTGTTGCTCATTAGTCTCCCATCCAAAAGAGATGCTGTTATACATATATAGATTTGTAGTATCGTAAAGAATTCCCCAAGAGGTAAAAAGGAAGAGGAATGTGGTGAACTCACAGTTTCCACCCATCACCACAGATCCCAGAGTCTTTGGATGAAAAAATATAGATTTTCTTTTTTAACCAGAAGTTTTTCATTACAGTTATTTTAAAAAGGAACAGATACTCTTCAAAAAAACATAAAAGATAATGGGACAGTAGGAGTAAATCGTGGTTCCTGGGAGGCATTGCATTTGTCAGTGGTCTTAGAGAAAAATGTCATATAGATTTTTCTCCCTAGAAAAGAAGTACATGTGCTATCTCAATAAAACATTTTAAACAGAAATTGTGTAACCAGCCTTAAAGGAATGAAAAAAAGTCTCTGGTCTTTTGAGATTACTGTTTGAAAGATGCAGTAGCATTAAACTCCTTTCGATCCACGTCTAAATCCATTTTTTACCAGACAGCATTTTCTCCAGCTAACCAACAATACAAAAGTGACACAGCTCACTGTGGGCTCTATGATCTGAGACCCAGGACATACTGCCTCCTCTCCTGCCTCATGGAAAAGCTGGTTCATGAAGACTGTGACACCTCAGTTCCCTACACTGAGGGGATGATAGTAAACGAGGAGAAGGACTGTGGGTTAGGATGTGTCACAGCATCACAGCATGAAATGAACAGGAAGTATGTTTATAAACCACTTGCAGAGGATGCTAAAATAATTGTGAAAGAAATATACCATGAGCAGTGGAATGCCGCAGTGCCAGCAGTCCAGACTGAGGAGCTGGAGAGAACTGAGGGAGATGCTGATCACACAAGATGACCACAGGAATCTAGATGGCTGCAATTTTGAGTCACAGATCCTCATTATGTTTTGGCACCCAAAATCCGTGAGTCTTCTGGGACTCCTCAGTCCCAAATTTCAGCTGCACTTCCATCCTACAGGCTCTGCTCCAAACCAGAGTATCAAAGTCCCCGGAGAAGTGCGTGCACCACATGCCTTATCAGGAGTTCTGAGCCAGGCTCTGGGTGGGTGAGGAGGCAGGTTCAGGTGAGCTGGGACTGTGGAGAAAGGGTGGGGCAAGAGGGAGGGACAAGGAGTCTCTCCACAGCACCAGAGCAAAAGGAGGGTGCGAAGAGCAGGACCTACTCACATCCAGGCTCTCAATCAACCTTTTCTGGTCCTCAACAAAAATACAGCACTGTCTTCTAACTGTCTCCATGGGAAAAAGGTTGTTAGCAGGGATCTTAGTCCCTGTTATCCAGACCTCTATCACCTCCTAACTCTCTAACCTCCTCACCACCCCATATTTGACTTTGGAGACAGTGACAAAGGACAAGCACTTCCATCACAGCAGCATCAGTATGGATGCAGCTTTCAGCACTTTTACAGGGGTGGTTGTGGTAAGCAGGAGAAATACAAAGCTCTGGGTAGCACCTCTAGGGTATCCTGCATGGCAACAAGGGGCACCATCAAAAAGCAACAGGCTTGGTTTATGGAACAGAGCTTAACAGTGCAGACCATGCCAACCACAGCTAATTGTCATCTGGTATCTTCAGCTTCAAACCCTGTTTCTTACTCCATCATAGCTAAGCATTTGGTAGCTGGGAGAGCTCAACAGTGGAGTTTGTAAATCACATCTGTCTAGTTCCCCCACACATAACCCTTCTTTTGATTCATTCCAGATGCCTGTAGCACTGAGTCACATCTAGGTAGCACAGGGGATGTATGTCTGTCCAGCCCTGACATTTCACTACTAGTTTCAGCTGCAGTACACCCTTTCTGATGCCGCAAGGCAAACCAGAAGCCAGGCAAGAGGCAGGCAGGAGGGATTGCAAAGACAGACAAGGAATCTCTTGTTAATCTAAATTTGGAAGGACCTGAAATTTCAAAGCAGGACCTGAATCATTCTTCTGTTTGCTTATCTATTGGACTGCTACAAGAACTGGGCCAAAATCTGAAAATATCTGTTTACCCAGAGAGATCAGCAGAGAAAATGGAATTATTTATCTATCTGGCTGTGTAATCATGGTTTGCAGAGATCATTACTGAATCTGAAATTGCCTGTCAGCCCATCTGTGCATCACTAGGACAGGGATCCAGAGGGATCAGTACAGAAATCAAAATTATGTGTCTATTCACCCTTCAGCCTATTTCCCAGATCTGAGACAGGGAGCAGGTCAGTAGAGACAAGAAGCACATCTCTCAGACCAAGGCCAGCCTGTTCTTGAGTGGTATAAATGTCTACAGTTGTCAGAGCATCACTGCAATTGTTGAAGAACTTGTGATTTACAAGGGAATTGCTAAACCAAACTGTTTCAGCAATGTCCAGGTCCACTATGGATTACAAAAAGGTACCACATGGGCCCATTCCCTCAACTGTCTAAAGTGTTTGTCCTTTTATGCCCAGCCAACACCTCCATCTGATACTATCATTATTTGGAAACATAGAATGGTTTGGGTTGGAAGGGACCTTAAAGACCATCTAGTTCCATCCCCCCTGCATGGGCAGGGGTACCTTCTACTAGACCTGATCACTTAAAGCCTCATCTAACCTGTCCCTGAACACTTCCAGTGATATGGCGTGCACAACTAAAACTGGCCAACCTGTGCCTGTGTGAATTTTTCCATAATGTCTAAACCAAATCTGCCCTCTTTCAGTTTAAAACTGTTAACCCTTGTCCTAGCATTACAGGCCCTTGTAAAATGTCTCTCCCCATCTTTTTTGTAGACCCACTACATTTCCTCATGAGTCTCCCTGTCTGCACAGAGGTAGTGAGGATGAAGGCACATTGGGTCTAGTAGTGAGCCTTTCAGTGTAAATAATAAATTTTCTTCCTCCATGGTATACTAATGACTAAATCCCCAGAGTCCTGTTTCCTGGGGGCTCGGGAATGAACTGCTGTGAGCCTGTAGTTTTCTTGGCATCTTTTTGTTATATAAGGCTCTAAAGGTGCTCAGTGTCACAAAATATCTTATTGACCAGGTCTCTTATAATAGGAATTTGGCTGACAGGTTAAAATGGTGGATCAGAAGGATTTGTGAGTTGGTTGCACAGAATGTGCTAATGGCCACCTCTTTCATCTTCTTGCCTTATTTTCATCACAGTTCCAATGTGGCAGGACACATCTCTTTGAGGACAGCTAAAGCTTATTGTAGCCATTCTCTATCAATCATGCCCAAAAAATAAAGCAAATCTTTCTTGCAAAGTACTTACTGATGCCTGTTTTCAACAATCTTAAGGGAAACTATGGATTCCATTTCTATAAGCGTTTAAGCAGCAGATTGCCTGACGGTAACCAGAGATTTTGCTCTCCCAAACAAGGTCTCACAGGAGTTGAAGTGTGTAAGGACCTCACAGTGCTCTTTCATGCCAGCCAAAAATGTCTGGTCTAGTCAATGCTGAAAACAAGTCATGATAATGTGCTGCTCTCCATGACTATTCTCTGCTCTTTCTCAGCTCTCCGTGACAACTAGCTGGAGCTAGTCCCTAAATATGTGGAATTATGCACCTGCAAGGATATTGCTGAGATCAGAGCCAGAAAGGACTGCAGGGCTTTAAGACGTTTTTCTTTCTTATTGGAGAAATCTCTGATTGTGAGAAATTGTGGAGCCCTTGGCAGCATAGAATAGTTGTTTCAAGGCAAATTCAAAAGTAATTTAAGGAGAATAGAAATTACTTCAGAACATTCAGCTTTTGTAAGATTCACAGTAAATCAAATCTTTGACAGTAGACAGCTGCAACATCTATTGATCAATGTTTTGAGCAAAAAACCGGAAAGCTATGGCTGTATTGACTGTCCATTTATCATATGAAATGCGTTTTAATGAAAGGAGAGGAGACAAGTGTAGTCTTTGTACTCGTGTATGGGAAATGGATGCCCATTTCTTCAATGAACCCCAGTACCTGCAAGTTACTTGCTGCTCTTCTGCAAAGGGGAAAGAAGGGTTCAGCAGACAACCTGCAACCATGGCAGAGAGAACATAAGGGTAGGGCATGTTTCCAAGCAGGAACATGCCAGTTCTATATTTATTAACCAAAACATCGGGATTTTCAGCTGAAATGTTACCAGTATTTAAATTTGCACCCTTCTTTTATTCATCCTCCTCCTTATTCAAGAACCCTAGATAGTACATCAACAATACAACATTTAGGAATGAGAGTGAGAAGCGTGGAAAACACTGGGGTGAACACAAAAAAGCAACATTGTTTTTTTGTGTGTAATGTTAATATGCCACTTGAGAGCTGAAAACAAATTAATTCAGCCCTTGCCACAGTAGGTACAGTACAGACAAAAGGTTAATGATTCTTATGTCATGAGGCAGCTCTGAGCAGCATGCATAAGTCCTACCCAAGTGGAAGGGAATACATGCATATTCAAAGACATTTACCAAAGTAATGAAGAAAAGAGAAGCAATACTTTCCTTTGACTTGGAATTCCCACTTCTGCTCAGATGGTAATAGAGGCAATCATAGTGCTTAAATAAGTTTCTCTCTGCCTTAATCAGAGATGTGCAAATAAGTATTTTTTTCAGTTCAGTAGCTGAACTAAATAATAATAGAAATATTTTTAAGTTGTCTGAGATGAAATTTAGGCTTCATCAGATATTTTCAGTGAGCAGAAATATTTGATGTAACTGAAATCAGATGGTGACTCTTCACTTTAATTACTCTTTCTTTATTTTAAAAACACAGAGCTGAATTTGCCCTTAAAAGTTTGTTTTGAAGAGAAAAATCAAAACAGATCTCTTAAAAGAAGTGTTCAGATTAACAGTTCTGCCTGTCCTATGTCTTTCCACATTTTTGGTTCACTTTTTCACCAAATTAATATTTAATAGGATCATCCAAAACTGTCATCCTCCAGCAGCTGAAAGAGCTTGTCCAAAACAATGCCTTTCCAGATGTGCCTAGAATGTCCTGAAAACACTTTTGCAAAGGTATTCCAGAACTGGCTACAACCATAAGCTGTGAAGAGCAAAGGGCAGGAACAGTGAGAAGAGAAATAGATTGATTTAGAGGGACTGCTTAAGTCTGATGTGTTGTTCCTCCAGAAGTCTTTGCTTGTAGAGCAATTACCTCTACTGATCTTACATGGTGCAGAAACCACATCACAAAAATGCTTGTTTAAACTTCCCCAGTATGTCCTCAGTGTACATTAACCATGTATGGAAAAACAGTTATTACCAGGACCAAGAAAAACTCAGAGGCAAGTCCTTCATTGGGCTGCAGCCACCTCATGGCTATGGCCCTTGGTGGAAGTACAGGTGGGGATGCACTGTGAGACTTGCTGGGTGATGCCTGTAGGCTTGTGACACTATGGTGAGATGCAGCTATGGTTGTATGGCTGCCCAGCCCCTCTTGACCCCAAGAATACACATTTTCACCATTTGGCATAACTATCTGCTCTTCTCATCAATCCTCACTCTCCCCTGAGAGAGTTGATGGAATCAAAGTCTGAGGGACTCAAAGGTCTGGTAGGGTCCTCACCTCATCTAGTCTAGGCACCAGGATGACAACCCTGACAGTGCCACGCAGGGAGCCAGGCAGCCATCCCAGCAAATGCTCAGCACCCCACAGCTTATTGGGCTTCTGCTAAAGCCACAGAGATGTCTTCTGCTTATTTGATTACATCTGCAAATCCCAGGTGATGTTTGTCTGCCATCTCTCATGAAAGCCGTATCTCCACAAGGAGCAGAAGCTCCCCAGTATGCCTGGATGGACTGGGGGACTGCTGGAGCTGGAGACTGGGAAATGCTACTGTTACCGTTTCTTTCATGGAAAAGTCTCCAACACCATCCCACCACTGCATTCACTTGCTTATCTAGCCAGCCCTATTTTTGGTAATTGTGAGGCTCAGATTCACAGTTTTTAAATTCTAGATGCCCATCAAAGAGAGAGAGTTCCTTCCAGACGGTCTGGGAGCTGTCTTGGATCTGAGCCTCCTTCCGTCACTTCTCATTGGGATGAGCTGAGGGATGCTGTCCATTAAATTTTCCTGTGCCCAGTGACTAAGCCTCCTGAAGTGATAATGGGGTGGGTGGGTGCGTGATAAGTTTTGTGGTTCAAAGTGACTGAGTTCAAAGTGCCCCCACACTTATATGTGCCTTTTGCAATGCAGGTGTAGTCCACAGATGCCCAGGATTTAGAAAAATCACCTTTACTAAAAGTCATAGCGTCATAGAATCATAGTGTCAGTCTGGAAGAGACCTTGGAGATCATCTGGTCCAATCCTTCTAATACTATTGTTTATATGAGATGTCTCAGCACCTGATCAAACTGAGACTTAAAACTGTCCAAAGTGCGGGAATCCACCTTTGGGAGGATTTCTACTTTCCTGAGAGACATTCCAATGTCTGACTTCCTCAGAGTGAAAATTTTTCCTCTTGTGTTCAATTGGAATCTCCCCAGAAGTAACCCGTTGCCCCTTCTCTTATCCATGTGATTCCTTGTAAACAGGGATCCTCCATCTTCTTTGTAGCTGCCCTTTAAGTACTGGAACATTGTAATAAGGTCTTCCCTAAGCCTTCTCTTCTCACAGCTGAAGAAACCAGTTTTCTCAGCCTCTTCTCTCATGGCAACTACTCTAGTCCTCTAATCATCCTCATGGCTCTTCTCTGGACCCTCTCCAGCCTGTTTGCATCCCTTTTTGTTTGGAGAGGACCAAAACTGAACACAATACTCCAGGTGTGGTCTGACAAGCACTGAGTAGGATGATGTCTTCTTTATCTGTGTGGTGATGCCCTTGTTGATGCAGCCCGGCTGTTGGCTTTCTTTGCTGCTGCAGGACACTGTTCACTCATGTTGAGCCTGTTGTTCACCAAACCCCCAAGTCCCTTTCTACAAGGCTTCTCTCCAGCCAAGTGGATCCCAGTCTGAACTGCACTCCTGGGTTATGTGTTCCCAGGTTCAAGACCTTGCACTTCTCTATACTGAACTTCAGAAAGTTCCTGTTAGCCCATTTCTCCGTTCTGTCAAAATCATCAAGGGTGGCTCTCCCTTCTGGGATGTCAACATCAAGTCTGCAGCCCAAAGTTCACACAGCAGCTCTGTATGCCAGAAAAATCTCCCAATACAATCCACCATACCTGCAGGAATCAAGTCACCAAGTCACCTGCAATCAATGTCACCAAGTGAATTTAAGCATAGGACCTTCTATTAAAACAACCAATGGATTCAACATGAAAAAAAACCCTCCCAACTGTAGTGAGATAAGGCAACACCCAGGTGCTGCTAATCACCAGGCAGTGGGCGTGAGCCTGCATTCAGCCCACCTGTGCCTGGTTAGGGCTGGCCCCAAAACAAACAAACAAAAAGGCACAGCTCTATGGCATAGCTTTTCTGAACCTTTCTTGAGGTATGACTCTCTGAAGTCAGACCGGTGCTCTGGCAGAAGCTGATACCTTCAGGGTCAGTTGGTCTGGGTAAGGGCTAGTGCTCCCAACTCGACCAACCTCTCCTCTGGCCCCAACTGCGCCCAACCCCCCTAAAAACACCTGTCCTGATGTTCAGGATGCATGTGCGAGCATGCTAAACTGAGAACTACTGCTCACGGTTTAATTTGATTAATTAACTTGCTGAGAAAAGGTAGCTGGTACCCAGTAAGTGGAGAAGGGGTGTTTTTAGCATGAGGAGAGGTTAAAAATTCATTTAGTCCTCTGGGAAAGAGAGTGGATGAGAGAAAAGAAGAGTGGCAAGTAATTTACTGCTAGTGGATCAAGAAGCTGTTACCTGGGAGGAGGGGAGAAGAATTCTAAAGTACCATAAAACCAGTATCTCAATAGAGCACATGATATTTAGTGTCCAGAGTTATGAATTTCAGTTCCCTGTCTCATCCTTTGCTGCTCCGACCTCAGACATGAAGAAGGATGTGGGAGCTCTAAAACTTGTCCCTTTTATCCACCTCTGTGAATTTCTTCCATTAAAAAAATATTACCTTTCCTGACAAATCTTGCCTCCAGCACCTCCTCAGAGCCCTGCTACTCCCAGCACAAAAATACAGAGCCCAGGTCTTGATCCTGCCCCATCTCACAGACAATCCAGTGCATTCTGAGCATAAAATGCTTCCAACACAGAAGGAGATGGACTGCCCTTCCTTATCCCTCCACATGTCCTGCTATGGATGATAGGCCTTAAAGCTGGGCTATGGACACACACAGACTGCTTCTGTGTCCTTGTAGGATTAAACCCAGTCCCTCCTGCAAAACACAGCAGCTCCCTTTTTCTCTAGAGGTCAAGGAGTTTGTATCTGCTGGTCTACAAGACTGATGCAGTTAAACCAGATGAAACTGGTGGTCATATAAATCAAAGCCTTCAGTCATCCACTTTCCCTTTGATCTCAGGGACTTTTCAAACCAAACTTCTAATGGGGAAACAGTTTCTCCCACCTAGAACTTCCCTATAGCTAAGCCCAGGCCCTCTTGCTTGTCTTGGAGGAGAGGAAAGCTGCAGCACACATGGGAACCACGCCCTGAGCACACACAACAGAAGTGGACCTCTATTTGGATGGGGAAGGCTTTTCCCACCTACTCCCCACCATATGGCCTCACATGAGAGCCAAGAGCAGTGCTTACCCATCAGCCCAACATAAGGGATCTGTCACAGCAGGGAAAATAGCATTCACATCCCTTCCCCTGCCTGCCCTTGGCCTGTCTCCAGCTTGCTCAGAGTGACTCATTTTCTGTGGGTTACTGGCAAAAACGGTACAAAGCCAATGCAAAAAATATCCTATATGAAGAAATTTTAAAGGGGAGGGAGATGTGGGTTGTGGGGTGTTGGTTGGGGTTTTTTTTCTGTCTTTTTTGCAAAGAGAATGAGAGAAAACTCCAAGTGAAAATGTCTGATGCTCATGGCAAGTGAAACCACCAGCCCTTGTTAAACTGCTGACATGCACATTCTGCCTTCTTCTGTGTGGCTGCAATTTAGCACCAAGCCCATGCTGACACCGCACTACCTTATCTAGGTATCTCTGGCTCACTGCATGAAATTAGTCTCTCCAAAAACCTTTCCTCAATAAGAAAGGTGGATTCCAGAATGTGTTTGGGCTTGTAATCAGGCTGTCCCTCGGTGCTGCTTTTCTTCACTCTTCCTTGGCAGGATCTCTGCTGACGGACGTCGGCTGGCAAACAAGCCACAGAGACCCGCATGAAGTTATTACCCTCAGGTACTGAAAACCCAGAAGCCAGCTCTCAAAAATTCAATTACCCTAAAAACAGGAGTTTGAAAGATGGAAAAAATGTTGGTATCTTCTAATTTTCCTTAGGGGTTTTGCGTTGAACCATTGCCTTAAGGCAAACAACCTAGAAAAGTAATGCTAGAAAGAAATAAAATCCATCGCTCTCCCTCAACCAGATGGCTCCCTGCACTCAGATTAACAGGTAGGGATATCACTGCAGTCACTGGAGCCTGCCACGAGTAGGATCAGGGAGGTAACAAGGCACAAGCTGTCTTTTCACCTGCAGGGCCAGGGGCTTCCCCATGGAAAGGGGCAGAGCTTTTGCAGTACTTGACCACTTAGCAGAGGAACTCATTGCAAGCAGCACCAAGAACCTCTCCACTCCTGCCTAAATGTAGCCTGGAGGTCAACATACATTAGTCTCTTATACCTAGGAGGCAGGAGGTGCTTATGGCAGGTTTGACAGGGTTTGAAGGTTGATGTGCAGTCGTTCAGGTCATCAGCTCAAGTGGCGTTCTGATGCATGCTGTTGTTAATCCACAAATGTGGCCCAGGTTTTCTATGTTGGTTTTGGTCACAACTCAGTTTGCAAGCTTGCTAACCTTCAGAGTTTTCCACATATTTAGAAAGGAGCTGGCACATCATATGGAGATGTCACTGTACATTTCAAATAGTTCATTTTCTCTTGGAAGATGCAAGTATCCCACAAAACTTGTCTCAGGCATTCACTAAAGGTACTTGAGCATGGGGTGGGGTAGGGATCCTGATTTAGACCACCTTCATATTAGATTTTTTACATTCAGAACAAACTTGTCTGTTTCTAAGATTTTTAAAGTCTCATCATTAAATATCATCTGAAGATCCTACTATTACATAGCAAAAACATTACACAGGACATCTTTATGGGCCTGGATGTTCTTGCCTGTTTGCTAAGCAGAGATACACTGATTCACAGTAAGACTGTCTCCAGTCAGGTGTCTTAGGCAGTCCTGGATGGTACCAGAGTGATGGTCCCTGTTCCCCAAGAAATGGCCTACTCCTTCCTCCTTCTCTGAGAGAAAGTCCAGTCTATCTCAACCATCCCAGGAGAAGTTTGTCCTGCTAGGCTCATTGAAGTGCCCTGGGCCCTCCTGTTTCAATGAATTCCCATGCTCCTGTACACTCGGTGTCTCGCTTAAATACCCCCTGATACAACAGGACCACTTTCTTCCATTCTGCCCTCAACAGACATGGAGGAAACTTACCACCTGATATGCCCTATGCCTATACTCACCTGCTAGGGTCTTAGGACCCTAGAAACCTCAACTCACCTTTCCAATCACCGATTTGGGTTGAAGTGTTTTGGGCGACATCCTTCCAAGTTCAACTGTGACAAGAACAACATCATACACCATTAAGAAAATTAAGATGTAAGTAAATTAAATTCTTAGTTGTCACACGTCCTCTTATATCTACAGGGACACACTGGCCCTCTTTCTCGTTCATATGAGGAGCTGTTTATGCTGCTGCAGTAAAAGAATTGCTATCTGGGCTTGTAAATCCAAATTATACTCCAAGTATTGCTGCTGGGAAGAGGATTTAATTTATCACAAGCAGTAGGAAGATGATATTTCATATTCCCCAAGCAAATCTTTCCACAGCAGAATGAAAGACTACACACTATGTCTGTGATCCAAGTTGGAGGCCTTTTTAAATTCATGTTAGGCAAACTAGCAAAAAAAAAAAAAAAAAAAAAAAAAATTGTACCCCTTTCCAACTTTTCTGTGTTGACAGATGACTTACAGTTTCGTTTCCTGGGGAAAAGTTTCCAAAACAAAACAAACAAAAACTAATAAAGATATTTTCCAAGGCTTCCCATGGGTCCAGAGTCTTACCTATTCATTATACTGCAACATAATAATGCTGAAGGAAGTCTACAAAAATCTTGAAGTCAGCAAAATGTCCAGTCTTGATTCTTTATTCAGGCATGGAGGAGAAATGCCAGAGGTGCTCGCACTAGAAGAATGGAAGAAGGTATGGATAAAGATTTTCAGCTTTCTTTCTGAAGCCAATCCTTAGTGGGAAGTCAGCACTGACATGATGGTGGACTCTCCACGTATTCACCCACGCAGGCTTGAGCAGTGACCAAGCTACTGTGATTTTCTGCTAGCATTTCTCCTACCACAGAGAAGCCCTGGAAAGGCTGCAGGGGACTTTCAAAGAGGAGTCACAAGCAAGATATGTCTGTGTTGTGTTGGTTAAGAACCAGAGGAAATGGCCAAAATTACACCAGGGGGAGTTTTAGACTAGATATTAGGAAGAATTTCTTCACTGAAATAGTAGTCAGGCACTGGAAGGTGGTTGAGTCTCCATCTCTGAAAGTCTCTGAAAGTATTAAAAAATTATGTAGATGAGGCACTTCAGGAGGACCTTGAAGGTCTTTTCCAAGCATGGCAGTTCTGTCATTCTGTGATCAGTTCTGAGGGGCTCTTTGGGCACCAAACACCTACCTTCAGGCTCCAACCAAACCCATGCCTGCAGCCTCATGGTCCACCAAACAGACAAGCACTGCCTTGAGGATGGCTTCAGAAGCTCTCCCAATATGGACACAGAAAAATTTTTTTAAGAAGGAAATGGTGAGCTCAGGAGAACTAGGTTGTGATTTGGTTTGGTAATTCCTAAGAGGAAAGGGTCTCCCTCTCCCTTCGTGGCCCCTTTACTCACTTTGATGCACATCTTCTATTGAGTCAGGGTAACTGATCATGGTGTAAGGCCACCAGGGATGGACCTGCTTCTGGGGCATTCAGCTCCTCATCCTCATCAGGCCACGCCCAGGGTGTATCAGTGCTCTCTGAAGGATCCAGACTATATGTATGATTTTGAAGGATATCTATCTATCCAGCTGTCAGTGACCTGCTAACAGGCCTAGTGACAAGGTCCAGGATGCTCTTCACCAAGTCCTCAACTCCTCTGTACCCATGCAGAGCTCACAGCTCAGCTTGGCTCCTTCCTTCCTTCTCTCACATGTAAGCAAGTCAAAACAACTAGCTAGGAGTCCAATTGCATTCCACTGCTTATAATTTATTCATTCTCATTTCTGAACCAGACGTAACAAATACACCCACCATTAGCTCTGAATATCCATTCCCATGATGTAGAGCACTCTCTAATCAATGAATATGCAGAGCCTGTTGCTTCCACTGCCAGAAGCTGGTAAAACCCACATTCACTTCCTTTCACTTCACTGAGATCTACTTCATCACTCACTTAAAACACCCAGGTTACTGGGAGGGAGGTATGCTAGAAGGCTCCACTATGCAAAAGATAGTCTGAACAATTTTCTTTTTTTTGTTGTTTTTGTGGGTTTTTTGTTGTTGGGTTTTGTTGTTGATTAAGTTTTTGTTGTTGTTATTGTGTTGTTTTGTTTGTTTGGTTGGTTTTTCTTCATCCTGCTTCTGGGTTTGATCCTGCACATATCAAAGGCAAAAAATCCACTGCCACAGGAATTAAGATCAGCTCTCAGGCTCAGGGGTGAAAATCACACCTAGAAACTAGTCCAATGCTCCACTTTTGGTATGCTAGGCTCAAATAGTATCTGTCGGTATCAGTCTGAGAAACCATCTGTAGTGCAAGCCTAGAGTGAAAGTAATGAGATCTTCAGTAAACAAAGTTGTCACTGTAATGCAAATTACCACATGGTTAATGCACCTATTTATTCACTAACTCAGACAACTCACAAGCTTTTCAGTCAGAATTAACCTTACCATTTCTCCATGTGACATGGGAAACAGCAGAAAATAAAACAAACTGACGATCCCAGAAATCCAGTCATCAGTATTTATAGCATACATAGTGATCATCAGCTGCAACACACTACCCAGTGGAAATCCTTAGCTATGCTAATAGAAAGAAAACAGAAAGCAAAATCCAGATAATCAGCAAATGAAACACACAAGCAAAAAAACGAAAACCCCACCATAATCATTGTTATTTTTCAAAACCACACTACAATTGCAGAGCTGTTCTCTATCCTGTTACTGGATTTATGCTCTGGAAAAGTTAAGCAGCTTAAATGGTCTCACCCCTTAGTTGAGGAAAAATCTAAATCAAGCCAAATTCTGAAAGCCCAGAGGAGTGACATAGGCTGGAACAACTGTTCTCCTTCCCAGTTTGTCTAACTTAGTATTGGGTGTTCCACAGCTAAAGGCATTGAGCAAACCATTGCTGTTTTCCATTGCAGAGTTAAGGTCTGAGAAATATGCCATCCAAGTCATGTAGACTGCCCTCAGCTTCAGTTTAAATGTCACTTGTTATTAAAGTCAGGTAATTGCTCAGAACCAATTTATACCTTCACTATAAAATGCGCCTGGGTTTGGACAACCACTTCATCTTCTACAGTTCTTGAAGAAGACAATTTTGGGATAAGGCAAAAGCATTTGTGTACAACCCAAAGTGCTTTTAGGCTAAAGATCAGGTCAGTGTTAGATCTATAGATCTGTGGGGGTGTTTTTGCTTGTACCATAGTTGCAGTTGCCTGTAAAAGCAAGAAATAGAACAAGCTCTGAAAGTGGGAATTTTCAGAAACGTAGAAGCAGGTTTCATTTTCAGAAAGAATTCAGTATCTTTTCAAATGTCTAGCAGAGAACAAAGCAAGAAATATGAGAACGATGCTTCAATTCACGAGCAAATATGTGAATTACAGATTCCCTGATCTTTTTTATCTGCCTGTTCATCCATCCCCTTGCTGAGGAGTTTTGTACTGCAGTACAAGTCCACAGATGTGTCAGGAATACCAGGTGACAGCTGAGCACTGAATTAATATTCTCCTCTACAACCAAGAGAGTTACAGGAGTTTGGAGAGGGGAGAGCAAAGCTTTTAGCCTTTCAATATGCAGCTAGTGTGCGCAACCATGTGCAGAAAAGAGCTCAGCCATGGAGATTCACAACATGATTAATTCATATGCACACAATCCTACTTCACATAGCTCCTTCAGCAGAAAGTATGCAAGGTGGGAGGCTTCCAGATAAGTCGTCCCACACATAATTATTAATGGTATTGTTAAAACTTTTGTGTTGTTGTCTGTGTGATGGAGACAGTCATTCATGAAAGTGCTAACAGCTTTCATTACCAATACTGTCATTTTGCAATGTTGAGAAGAAAATGAAGAGAATTAACCTCACACCCACTGTCACAGTTTAACACTGGCCTGGCAATTAAACCAAATAACAGATTGCTCTCTATTAATCCCCCTCTCCTCCCTGATAGAGGAAGGAGAGAGAATAAGGGAGAGAGACTTATGGGTTGGAAACTAAGCTACAGAACTTTAATGAAACAGTAATAATAAATAGGAAAAATTACTAAATATATACAAATATACAAATATACAGATATACAAATATATAGGAAAATTGATCCCACGTTCCTCCCCCCTTTCCCCCAATAACTCTCACGTCACCATCGAGGCTGCAGGGCAGCCCTGGGAGAGTCCAGGCTGGACTCCTGGGGTCAGCAGCAGTCGGGAGCTGGAGGCAGGAACACACAGATTCAGGCTGGCAGGGATCAGGACCACAGGCAGAGGAAGGGAAGCAGGAAGGGCAGGAAGAGCAGGAAGAAGGGTTTGACCCTTGTGATCCCTCAAATTTATACCGAGTATGATGTGTATGGGATGGAATACTCTGTTTGGTCAATTCTGGCATCTATCTTGTCTGGTCCTCCCCAGAGGAGGGTTTCAGGTGGGACCTCCTTACTCCTGGAAGGTAAAATGTTCCTCAGAGCTGAGCAATGTCCTTGGTTCTGCATACCAGCCTCTGGCACTAACTATAAACATCGAGTGTTATCAGTCCTAGGAGCAGACACTATCTGAGAAACTTGCTGTTAATTTCAGCAAGTGCAACAAGAGACTTAGCTGAAAGCAAAAGTACAAACCAGAAAATCACCTCTATCCTGGCCCAAACCAGGACACCCACAAACCTCCTCTATCTCAGGTCTTGCCCAAAGATTTGTTTGGCACTTTGAAGTCAGGAGTCATTTGCTGTAATAATTTGGGATGCTGAAATAACAACTACTTTATGAGTCTTACTATCCTTATGCTTCTGGTAGCCCCTTGGACTGCATTCTCACTGTAAGTAGAGGCACTAAGGGTAAGTGGCACAGCCCAGTCCTTGCCCATTCTTCTAAATTCTGCCAGTCTGTGAACCGGGACATGGAAATCAAGCTCCTAGGAAGAGGTATTCCCCCTGATTTCAATCTTGTTCCTGTTTCTGTTCTTTCTCTTCCTCCTATTCCTTATTTTCCTGTTTGCTCTCCTCTTCTTCCTCCATTCCTGTCACCCTCTCTCCCATTGCAACCTTTTATACACAAGACTTCAGAAATGTTTTATATAAGATTAATGTATTAGGCAAGTATAACTCTATATTTAACCTGTCTATACCCTCCTGTGAAGAGCAAACATTTGCCTGCGCTGTAAGAGGCAGAGTGCAGAGTTTGATCTCTTGAGCTGATCCCCTGAAGATGGTTGCTTTTGTGGATGAGCACTGAGCACTTGGAGGTCAAACTGGCTCAGACCACCCCTTCCCTGCCTCTATATAGCTGCTCCATGAACCACACCAATATGGGAACCCATGGGGCTGAGGACATGGAGGTTTGGGGATATGCAGCTCAGTGCACTTTTTCAACCCTGCTGTTGCTTCAATAATAACCAAAACAGTTTAAAAACTTCAGCCCAAAATGACAGTGTAAAAAAGCTGACATAGCTATCTCTGATAGATTGTACCCTGCTTTGTGGTGAGGATCCTAGAGCTCTGCCTTGCTATGGTCATGAAAAGCTCATTCCCAGACAGACATTCTTCTAATTATACTGCAGATAGCTTTCAGCTGAGATTTTTTAACTATTTCCATGACAGATCCCAAGTAAGAGTATGTACACTTGCGTCTCTTCCCCCCCAAGACAGGCATATGTATTGTGATAGGGGATAAGAAACTGGAATCCTGCTGACCTGTATTCAGTTTGGCTATTGGGGAGCCACTGCCCCTCCACTGCCTCCATTCAGGGTATTGGGGGCTAGGTCTGCTCCTGTTGTAGCTGTAGTGTTCCTTGCACCAAGGAAGTTCCATCTCATTTGGTGACTGAATGATTAGTGGCTACCTCCAGAGTACCAAAGCCTGGACCTGGTAATGAAATGAAAATGTTAATTAGGATTTCCTAATAAGGAAATCAGGCTCGAAGGAACGGAACATTAGAAGAAAATAACAAAAGCTCTGTCAAAATGTATGAAACTATTCTTACCCTTCTCTTATTTTCCATTGCATTAACATTGTTTCTCATATATTAATCAATTTTTCACATATTAATCAATTAAGCTTTCATAAAAGATGTGTAAAAGGCAGTGTGGCCAGAGAACACCTCCTGAAACAGGGACAGGGCCCAGGTCTCGGAAACACCATATCCTAAGAATTCTCCACCCTGGTGTCCTCCCCTTTCTTCTAGTCCCAGTCAAAGAAAAATTATAATGCAAGACAATAAACTCAAACAGCATTACTGAAGTAATCTCGTGGAAGAGTTATCAGGAGGCAGAAAAGCCTGAACATCTATTAGCATCACCAATCTCATGAACTTACCTTCTTTTGTGCTGTCCATACATCTCTCCAGCTCTCTTGTCAGGATGGGACAGTGTCCTGCTTTTTTCTCAGGCTGCGAGTTTCTCAGTGCCCTTTCTCCTCCCCCTCCTACAACGTAAAGAGTTTCTTGGCCTGACTGGTAGGCAGGTGATGCATTGCAGGGGTCAGATGAGGCCAGGATATATGAAGGCATGAAAGTACCAAGTTCCTGCTGACAGAAGGAGATCCTGCCCCAGTGCCTGTTTGTTTGCAAATCACCTGCACTTCTGCCCTCTGACCCTTTTGTTAGAACATGTGCTCCATCCATATTTCATATTTTATTGCTCATACTGTAGGCCTGTTGAGGCTGCTTTCACATCTGTCTTGGGTGCCAGTCCAACATCATATTACCATCTAGGTCTCAAAAGCATAATCCCCTATGCTACAGTGGCCCATCAATGGTTCTACAACCACAGATGACTCAACATGTACAATCTCCCAAATGAATTAACCATAAAGAAGACAATGTAATTAATCAGTATTAATGAGCACAGCCCTATCGTTTACAAGCCATTTCTATGTCTCAGCCACTGCCTTTGATCTTCTATGCAGATAAGTGCTGGCTCTAAGTCAAAATGCAAACCATATCCTGCTCCCCGGGGGCTCAGTGCTATGTCCTCCTGCTGATGGAGCATCAAGTGACTTGAGTGCATGACTTCAACTTGGAGTAAAGACTAAGGTGAAGATCTGACCTGAAGACCAAAATGATGATAAAACAAAAGGCAACCCAGCAGGACTATTTCTTTAGGGTAGGGGGTGGGCAAGGGATAGGTGACTGCACAATTATGAAATGAAGATCAGGTTTCTCAAAAAGCTGGGAATCTGTATTTAGCTATTGCAGTATCTGATAATTTACTGTGTTCCCCAGAGAACACAGGAAGCCTCTGGCCAATAAAGCCTAGTGGGGCTTCACCTGCTGGAGCTGTAACGTGGTCACTAAAACTAGCTGGAAAGTGAGGTGGTGAATAAGAGTTAACTGTGAAAAAAACAGAGCGCTCAAACACATCCCATGTGGTGGTGGCTTTCAGGTGAGTAAAGATGGATATTTTAAAGGGAGACTAGGATACTAAAACGAATGATTTCAGAATTATTTTGAGCAACACTAGAGCTTTTTTTGTGTGATAGGGATTGTCTGTGCTTGCGCAATGCCTAAAGCTGCTTCTCTCTTCTGGACCCAGCCATTACGGTAACAACAAGAATAACAACAGCAGTACTCAAGTGAGAGCAGGTTACATATTGCAGCAAGGTTAAGATATGACAGAAACATTTAACGATAGCTATATAAACAGTGCAGAACTGCCAGACCCAAACTTCAGTGAAGAAGCATACTCCTGCTGGAGGAAAGACAACAATTAGAAAGACAACAATTGGGGTACTTAATGAAGGGCTGTTCAAAAAAGAGAATGTCATAAGGACAATTTTTTTCTTTATTTCTTAAAAAGAAGGCGGAAAACCATTAACTCAAAGGGAAGATGGAGATTTTTCTTTCTGGTACCACAAGAAACAAGATTCTTTAAGGCAAATATAATTGGCAGAGCGAGATACACGAGCAGGCCTTACTGACAACACTGATGTAGTCAGGATGGTATGCAAGAAATAAGGACCAGAATAAGAGAAGCTGTGGGATCACGACTAAGAAATGATGGGCAAATCCAAGCAATTTTAGCAGATACAAAGGCAAGACTAAAATGTCCTGGAATTTTGTGCTGGGGAGTCAAAACATTATGTTAATTGGAACTTGGTTTTATTGTAAGACAAGACAGTTACTATCCTATGTTATAATTTCTTTCCAATCGACATAAAATTTCCTTTGACATTTTGTAAAACCACTTACTCAAGAGACCCTTCTACCACCTAATCACAGTCACTGTCCTAGGTAATTCTATGTCATCTGCAGTCTAGGCAATTCCCCTACTCATGTTTTTTCTTACATCTCTTATGAATAGGATGGGTAGCACAGTTCATTGAGATGAACTGGAGACATCTTTAGTGGTCTCCTTGCACTGTGAAAACAGACTCTTATTCCTTACCTTGAGCTGATTTTGAATCTGAAACATGCTTGACCCAGTCTTTCCTTGATGGGTTTTATGAGGGATCATAGAATAGTTTGGGCTGGAAGGAACCTTTAAGATCATCTAGTTCCAACCCCCCGGCCATGAAGAGGGACACCTCCCACTAGACCAGGTTTCTCAAAAGCCCCATCCAACCTGGTCTTGAATACTTCCAGGGATGGGACATCCACAACTCTTCTGACTATCCTATTCCAGTGTCCCACCAGCCTCACAGTGAATAATTTCTTCCCCAAACCTAAACTAAATAGACCCTTTTGTATCTTGAAAATGTTCTCCCCTTGTCTCATCGGTCCATGCCCTTGTAAAAATTCTCTCCCCAGCTTTTCTGTACCCTCTTCAGGTACTGGATGGCTGCTGTAATTTCTCCCTGAAGCCTTCTCTTCTCCAGGCTCAACAACCCCACCTCTCTCTGTCTGTCTTCACAGGAGAGGTGCTCCAGCCCTCTGATCATTTTTGTGGAAATCATCTGGACTTGCTCCAAAAGTTCCACATACTTCCTGTGTTGGGGGCTCCAGAACTGGACACAGTACTCCGGGTGGGATCTCACACAAGCAAAGTAGAGGGAGAGAATCACCTCCTTTGGCCTGCTGACCACACCTCTTCCTTTGATGTAGCCAGGACACAGTTGGCCTTCTGAGCTGCAAGAGCACGTTGCCAGCTTATGTTGAGCTTCTCATCAACCAACACTGCCAAGCCCTTTTAATGAGGATGGCTCTCAATCCATGTTCCACCCAACCTGTATTTGTGCTTGGGACTGCCTCGACCCAGCTGCTGGACCTTGCACTTAGCCTTGTTGAACTTCATGTGCTCTGCATGAGCCTATGCCTGAAGTCTGTCAAGGTCCCTCTGGATGGCATCCCTTCCCTCCAGCATGTCAACCACACCACACAGCTTGGTGTAATCAGCAAACTTGTTGAGGGTGCACTCAATCCCACTGTCTATGTCATCAGCAAAGATGTTAAACAGCACCAGTCCCAGTATCAATCCCTGAGGAACACCACATATCAATGGTCTTTCACTGGATCTCTGTAGAAGAACCTTGCCTACTGTGTTTGGTAAGAAACAGACCAGGTAAGAATCCTTGTTATTCAAAAGCCTCCCAGGAACATAAACTGATATGTCATGATAATTTCTTTATTTTTCTCAGATATTTCCCACTTGTTCCTCTGTTTACTACTTCCACTCTGCACTATAGTGAACATGTTCTGTAACTTCCATTCTTGTGAGATGGGGCTGGTTCATGCAGAGTACACTACAGTACTGTCAGAACTTCTATAATTTTTTTTGTGGATTGCAGGTGGTTCCAGTGATATAATAAACAAATCATTAAAATAGAACAACAAACTTTGTCAATATTATTGACAAATTTGTCAATTATACGTTGTCAATATATTCCAAAATACCCAGTACTGGCCTTGTTATAAAATACAAGCGGCTTGTTTCTTTCTTTGTATAGAAAAAGTAGTTCTGGGTTTTCTTATTGTCTCACACAATGTCACCGACGAGCTCAGCAGAGCTGATAGGGTTAGTCCTATATACCATCCAAGCAGCCTTTCAGCTAGGTTACCCCAGGCGCATTCCTCCAGTATGGGTCATGTCACTCAGCCATAGTAACCTTTGGCTGTGTCCCCATGACTCAGGTCAGGCAGAGGATCCAATCAGATGCTGCAGCCACTGTGTGAACGATGCTCCATCAGGGAACTGAGGAGTTTGTTCCACATGGGCAGATTATTTTTCGCCTTCCATTAGTCATGTCAAGCATTCACCCAGTCACTCCTGTGTGCGAGTGGCCTGCTGACACACATGGTGGACTGGACATGTACCCAGAGTGTTGTATACAGGTTATTGTCTTTGCAGATCTTTTTTCTCATATATATTTAGTCATAAAAGAAGGGTAAATTACCTCTTCATACTCAATGAAAGCAGTTGATCTATAAAAATGTGCAGAGACGATTTCAGAGGAAATTCCACAGCATCTCCCAAACAGTCAAACAACTCTCACTTCTCTTCTCACTTCACTTCTCTCAAGAGAAAATTGTTTGGTTCTTCCTGTTCTCCCTGTAGGTAGTGTCATCAGATTGCAACTTCCCAGTCAGGCTCCCCTTCAAGATTAACAGCCAATTACAAATGGAAAGTGTGTCAGGGAACTTCAAACTCCAGCCCTGATATGTGGCACAGATTAAAGGCAATCTCATGTCACCAGAAGGAAACACCTGTTATTTGAAATTACTCTCAACGTACTGGCAGACCAATAATGTGAAAAGGTAGATAGGCAGGTCAGCAGCAAAACTTCCTCTGTCTTCAATAGCTCCAGGTTTCTACCTGCCACAAATATGACTTCCCAGTGATAGAAACCTGAAAGAACTGCACAGACAGTGCTGTAGGCTGCAGGAGCTGAGGGACCCGAGGTTGTTTCCTCCCTGCAGAGGAAACAAACGTGCAAAGTACCGAAGTTTGCCAACACCTCTGTCTGGCCAGGGCACTTCTGGCAGGATGCTGAGAAGCCAACATCTCTTCCTCACAGCCTGACCGACAAAGCACTCTCATCTGTCACAGCTGAGGTTACACTGTTGGGTGTAATGGTTGGTCTTCTGTAAGGGAGTATAATAAAAAGCACATGATTTTCTGGAAGAACAAGCTCTTCCCATCTTGCAAACAGAGAAGGTGTTTGCAGCTCAGTCATGTTTGCTGTGCCATCCTTTCTACTTTCGGAGACTCCTCAGAGGTTACTTCTGAAAATCTGGTAGAGACAACCAGTCTTGTCATGGTTACATAGATTTATTTCTATCCTTTCTTTTTTAATTAAAAAACATGTGTAACCATTGACTAAGCAAAGTTTTGTGGTATTGAC
This sequence comes from Phaethornis superciliosus, assembly GCA_023637945.1. Lineage (NCBI taxonomy): Eukaryota > Metazoa > Chordata > Aves > Apodiformes > Trochilidae > Phaethornis > Phaethornis superciliosus. Next base: position 32,343,821 of record JAJQWJ010000003.1, read on the forward strand.
AAGGATGCTTATTTCTCTTTTCTATCTGGACTTTCACAGGTGAACATCATTTTGAGTACATACAGGTTTGAAACACTCCTCAGCACATGTGAAAGTGATCTTGAAGACTCCTACAAAAGCAGGTTTCTTTTATCCCAAGAGGAGTCCTGTGATGCTTTTCCCCATCCAGTAGTGGCTCTAGTAGACTGGAACACCTGCCACTGGAAAAGCAAGGGAGTACCAGCTCCTTGAAGTGGGGAAATACCTGGGAAGTTTTTAAGAGGCAACAACATAAATACACACAAGGATGTCCCTTCCTTGTACTTGCTCAAGCCACTCTTGGAGGGCAAGGACAGCAGCTGAACAGTTGAACCTTGGCCACTTCACACTGTAGTGATTTACTGCCACAGTCAACATGGACCACATCACTGTCCCATCATGGGCCACCAGGATGGAGAAGCAGAGTTTGTGGTGTGCAGGGCAGCTGCTGAATCTCTGGTTTTAAATACAGACTCTTGCTGTTACTGTCGCACAATGGGTTTACAAGTCACAGTGCTGCTTTAGGAAAAAAACATCTCTAATCTTATGTAACAAGTCCTGAGAGGTATGCTGCCACGCAAGCACCGTTTAAAATCAATCAGGCAATAGCATAAAACACTTAGCACTTGGCTGCATGTTTCTGCTCTCCCCCGCTTGGCAGCCATCCTGGTACAGACATAGGACCCGTGGGAAGAGAGAGGAAGAGCAAGCCACCACTTTGACACAGTCACCCATCCTCAGCTAGGACTGTTCCAGCTCCATGGACCAAGTGGACTCTCAACCTCAGCATTCAGCTTTACTTCATCCAGCAGTGAGGGAAGACAAGTCTATACCCATATCAAATTGCTGTGACTGCAGTTACAGCAAGTTAAACACTGCTCATCTCTGTCCCTGAATGCTTGTTGAGTCCCATGGAAGTTACAGTTCTCAGTGTCCCAATAGAAACCATCGCCCAGACTGGAACAGACTGGTGCCGGCATCCTACAGTCTGCTCAGGGGCCTAGAGTAAAATCTTCCCTCCTGTTGCCCACTGGCAGGATGCAGCAGCATCTCAGCTGGGACTGGGGCTCCTGCAAAGCCCATCTGCATGCGTCAGATCTGTGCTAGCACTGTGATTTTTCTTTCCTGAGGAAATAAAAAGTTCTGAAGAAATCTATCCTAAAAGAGGGTACGTTCACACTACACATAAACAACAATTTTTTTTATAATGAGGGTTGTGAAACACCGAAACTGTTTCCCCAGAGAGGTGCTAGATGCCCCATCTCTGGAAACATTCAAGGTCAGGTTGGATGGGGCTCTGAGAAGCCTGATCTAGTTGAAGATGTCCTTGTTGACTGCAGGGGATTTGTACTAGATGACCTTTAAAGGTCCCTTCCACTCCAAACTATTCTATGTTTCTATTATTCTTTGACATGCTGACTTCAGCCAAGGGCTAGAAAGATTGACATATACAGTTGGAAATTATCTTACCCCCCTTGGTGAAGTTTGCATTAACTTCCACCCTTTAACCAGTATCTTTCACAGCTACCTCCCATGAAGGGTCACCATGATTGCAAATTCTAATAAGACCAGCGGCAAGCTGGAGGCTGAAGAGCCAGCTCAGAGTTTTCTTTGCTTCCTTTCAGATCCACAATGGAGGTTTGGAGGAAATCACAGACTGTGAAAAGACAAAAAGCATGGCAAACTGGGATTGGACATTGCTTCTTATGCACTTACTCAGTGTTGCACTCAGTGAAGATTTTCCTCAGAGAGCTGGTAGAAGTACATCTTTTGTCACCTAAAAGCCATAGCTAATCCTGGACATCCTTGCCCTGAGCTGCTACCTAAGATGTGGAATTTCTGGTCCATGTTTGCCCCATCTGACAAGCATTGGGCAACAGCTTGAAGGAGTTATCAACTGCACAGAGCAACTGTTCACCTTCTGCATTTCTGGCACAGGTTTCCTACCACATCTTCCTGTCTCACAAAGGTAGACTTGCCCTGACAGAGACAGTTGCTGAATTACAGCCTGATGGAGAAGGATCATATGGGACAGTGATCACCAGGGGGGCATCAACAAAACCTGTATCTTTCATGACCTTAGCAATATAAATGGATCTTCTTGAAGCAAACAGTGATATAAATTTCTGCTTACCTTGGAGGCTTAGAAGACCTAAGAGCTATTCCATTCAAGGAGTTTGTACTTCATGCTGGGACAGTTAAGAATGCAATGCTGTGCCCTAATGTTAGCTTCTGCAGATGATTTCTTGAGATTCCAAAAGCCCGTGAAATAGCTGTGGTTGACCAGTACATAAGAACAAAAGCCCCCAGTGACAAAGATATGGGCTGATAGAACATACAACATGGTAGATTGCTACAACATGGTAGCATTCATGTTCATCATGTCCTTCAAATGACTTGTAGACAACAGGTGCCTCTGTCGCTTGTTGGCAATGGCTTCACATCATCAGAGGCCAGATGGCTATCTCCACTTTCATGTTGCAGTTACACCAGAAGATGAACTGCATACATTTTGCACACTACAAATCTGTTTCACTGGCATGTCTCTACATGGGAAAGGTTATGTTACAGAAATTTCAGTTTTGCTGAACAATGGTGTCTGACTCAGTTTCAGCACAGCTACAAGCCTACGCTGTTGAATCAGCCACAGTCATACTTTATGAGCTGCTTTGGAGAGCCAAGGGATCTGGCGAGAGCCCAGCAGAGAGGAAGGCGGATGCTATGAGATGACTGCCAAAGGCAGAGGTCTGGTCTCAGACTGCAGAAGCTGTCCTCCAATCACAGCCCCATGTCTGCTCCCAAGAAAGCAATGCCTCGTTTCTTCTGGCCAAAATTCAGCTACTGATGACTTATAAACAACACTCAGAACAATCCAGTTTCACTGCTGCTTAATCAGCCATGGGTGCTGTATGTCCTACAGCTATTGGCAGAGAGACACCAGCAGCTCAGCTACCCTTTACACGCTGCCTTCACAGATGGGAAACTTGCTTTCAATTCCACAGGCAGAGAGGCAGTGTACAAGGCAGCAGCAGCTTAAATAACTTGCTGCATGTAATGTATGACCTTCACATGCACACAACAGCAAGATGAGAAGAAGATTTCCCTTTGGGTTCATCAACACAACAGGAACACCGGCAGGGTTTATCCTTTACTTGGGGATAATCTTTATGGTCATGGCCTGTTTTTTATAACAGTCAGCAAGTAGCCCAAGAATTGTCAATGCCAGTGTGACCTCATAAAAGAAGCAAATGATGTAGATTTCTCTGTCAAGTTGGCACAGCATCTGGAATCCACACACAAATGCTTTGTGACCACAACTGTGTTTCATTTGGTTTCTTTCTTGAACTCAGACCAAGGTTCAAAAGTTGGTGTAAGAAAAATTAATGCAGAATTTACTGAGGTTTCATTTAGGAAATTACTTATATTACTCGAGCAGTGCTTCCTGGGCAAATGTCTGCCAGATAGGCTCTGAATGATTGCTATGGCCAGTCTCCCAGTGAAAGGTATACATTAGCTACATTGCAGGCGGGCATTACACATGAAGATGTATCAGATATTATCGTCCCAGTGTGATTATGTGAATCCAAGACACCGAAACACTAGAGGAGAAACTGGATGAGGCTGGACACACACTTCAGAAGTTACTAATAGTATTTGCAGCTTATAAAGCAGCATGACTATAGTTAACCCAGATGGCAAATCACACAGCAAGACTAGAGGAGGTTGAAGTGTTGATCAGACAGCAGCTCACATTTCTGGATGACACCAACATATATGCATCCAGCCCTGCTTTCAAATCTCTGAAGCCCAGCAACAGCCCAAAGAGATGTTCTAATCAGGGGCAGAGGCTGTGTGATTACCTTTCTCTGTCTTGGTCATATCAAGCAGCAAATAAGCAAATAATCTGTCCTCTGACAATTCCATTTGGAAAAAAACTATACTCAAGGGCCATTGTGGAGGTAATTGCAGACCTCCCGGTTCAAGACAATTAAAGACATTCATTATCTCGCTCTACTATTGCTCTCAATGGGAGGCAGACTGTGTCCTTGCCAGCAAGGAGCGCTATTGAGTGATTTTTGGAAAATACTCCAGATGGTACTTGAGACACTTGGAAAACCTGTGTTTGGAGAAGCCAAAGCATGGCATTCTCTAGCAGCAAAGCAGCAGCACACCAAAGGCACACACTCCATCCAAGTGTGAACACTCCAGTGTTTTGGGTTTTTTTTTTTTTGTTAAATTTGCCTTTCCAGTGAACATATTCCTTGAAACTTGAGATGTCCACAGGGATGAAAACTAAGGATTTCCTCAGGGTTTTTGCAGGATGCTTTAGTACATTCTCATCCCACCTTTTTAACTGGGATGAAAAATGAGCCAGTTTTCAGTACATCCCACTGAAATTACTCAGGTCCCTCCCAGAAAGACATGATGGGTGGTGTTCATACAGAGAAGAAAGATGGACAAAGCATAAAGCATTACGAAAATACCCGAAATCATAGTCTGTGTCCAAGCTTTTTGTAATATGGAACAATGAGAATACAGTCATACATCTGTTCTCTGTGTAAATGTAAATGTAAAGCCAGTTGTTCTTATGTTTTAAGTTTTTCAAAAACAGTTAGGATAGGGTCATGGGCCATAGGATCCATAGAGTATAGCCAGATGAAAATCAACCTAATCTCATCAGCCATGCCAATTTGCCCCAGCCAGTTGGAAGTGGCAATGGCTTGAAGTGATAGCACTGGCCTTCCACGACCAGCCCTGTGGTTCAAGCTGAGGTTGTACATACTGATTTGGATTCAGTAATTCTGCTTTGTCAATGTTCCTGAGCAGACTGTGCTGAGTTCTGCATTTTGTATGCTCAGTGAGGTCTGCTGTAAGTTTTCCTCTTGTTAATCAGTAGAAAATTTGCCTTTGGGACGCAGCCCTCTATTTCCTTGGCACAGAGGAGATTTTTGGACTAAAAAAAACCCAGTACTTGTATATGAGCATGATTCATTATTTATGAAGCAATGACTGCTATAAATCCCAAAGCTTGCTTTCTCTGCCTCCCTTCTGGTAAGTGTTACACAGAAATGTAAGGAAGATGCATGCTGCTGTCCCAGTGATTCCAGTAATTTACAGAACAGGTAGATTACAAGAGGTAGATAAAGATGTCAGACTAACTCCTTGCAGGTAAGAGGCATTTAATGGAGTTATTTTGTATGTAAGAATCTGCACTAACCCAGCAAAAAGAAATTTAGTAGATACCCATAAAACCTGGCATAATGTATTTGAATTTTGTCAGTAGGAAAAAGAGAATGAAAAAGATTGCCAGAGATCTAGCAGCAAAGGGACAGACTTTTGGGGTTAAAAAATACTGGGTTATCCATCCAAAGTATATTTAACTAGTCAGGAACTCGAATGTGGGAGTAAGTTACTATGTTGTAGTAAGATGCATGTAAAGGAAATGCAGGGAAAGATTTCTCACTAGTACATTAAGGAGCAATAAGATTAAGAGACTTCTGTTGTTTTTTTTAAGCCAGACCCCTGGGAATGAATTTCAAAGCTGTCTAAGATATTTGGGCATCAGCACCAGTCAGATCAACAGGAAACTTTGAACAAACATTTAAATTGAAGAAACTTTCTTTTCATTTGCATCAGTATTGCATTGTAGACAACTGAAGACCCCTGAAAGACTGAATGGTTCTTCATCAGAAGTTCTGGTATTTCTTCCAAAGATATTCTCCAAACCTTGAGCACTGCAGTTTTCCATTAATGGAGATGGGAAAAGCTGGACTACCTAAATATTGTAGAAAGGGGTACAGTTTTCCATTTAAAAGCAAAGTTCTCAAGGAAGACAAACAACTGCTGAATAGAAAAACAAACAAACAAAGAAACAAACAACCAAAAAAACCACCTAACAAAGCACAGAAAAACAGCCCAAACCCTCAAACAATCCCTGCTGAGGGGCAATTTTAATGGAAAATGGTACCATTTTTAATTAAGGACTAGATGGTGCCTGTAAAGCTCAGCCTTGACTAAAGAAAGGTATATAGCACTCACAAAACTCTAACTTAGAATTGTAAAAAGGCCCCAAAAAGTTATCTGGAAGAGGTGGTGGTTGAACATACACTTTTTTTTTTCCCACCCATACATTAAGATGATACATTTCTAGTACTTCTGGCAGTTTGGGATGCCACATAAACTTAGGAACAGCCATTCTGGATCAGAACAAAGGTTTGTCTTTCTCCAACAGTGGCCAAAAATAGGTCCTGATGGAAAGCTACAAGAACATTGTGAATATGGTGACACTTAACAAATCCCACTCTAGATTCCAGCACCCAGCACTTCGCAGCTCCAGGCTTTTTAAAACCAGACATATGCTTTATCTATTTAATGTCCCTCATGGAACCTCTTAGAGAATCATAGAACCATTTAGGTTGGAAAAGACCTTTAAGATCAAGTCCAACCGTTAACCCAGCCCTGTTGAGTCCACCACTTATCCATGTGCCTATGTGCCACACCTTCACATCTTTTGAATACCTCCAGGGATGGTAACTCAACCACTTACCTGGGCAGTTCTTCCATAAAGCTGTCACATTTCCTTCTGCATCCACATAAGCTCTTCTATCTGCAGTGTCTCTCACTAAGATGCTCCACAGATCTGCATCCTGCTGTACAGAGGACCCCTTCCCTGTGTTTGGAACCTTGGCACTTTTTATCTTCTTTGATGTCAGCTATGGTAGGTAGAATTCAGCTTAATTATATGCCAAAACCCACCTTCACCTTCTCCCTCTGCCTTGGCGAGTTTAATCAGCATACCTCCCCTTTTCTTCTATGTGCTCACATAAAGGCATAATTTATTTCCTTCATAAACAAGGATGTGAAAGGTCCTCTGGATGCAGGTGACATTATCCTGCTATAATGGAGCACACTGGGGGTCAGGATGAAAGGTGGGCAAAAGACAGCTGTGACTAGGTGCTTGAAAGGGGAGTACAAGGTGATGAACTCTTTATCAGCTCTTTTTCTGCTCCCATAATCTAGCATTTCTTTTAAAACAGATCTACAAAATTTCTGATGAGTTTGGTTGTAAGACAAATAGAATATAACAGTGACTAATGCATCCATTTGGAGGAAATCACTAGCATGTTATTAAATTTTTAACCTTCAAAATTTAATTTGTTAAATCTGCCAGGAGGAGTTTTTAGATTGCTTGTGTTTTCTTTGGGAGTGGTTCCAAGTCAGAAGGGACTTGAGCCTTGCTTACCCTTACTCTTGGGCAGGAGGAGCAATATACAGTGATGATAGTTTTGACTTTGTTTTAAGCTTTAACCCTTTTTCGAAATAAAGGCTCAGTTCCCTAACAGGTTGTATATCCAAGTCTCTGCAGTGGAACAACTCTGATTTACCTCAGCTGAAGGCCTCTAGTTCAGACAAAATGGGCTGCCAGCTTGATTACTACACCCCAGGTATGCCATTAATAATGTAGGAATAAATTTAATGCTGCTAAGTAACAGCAATACAGAGGATTTTGTCACATGCAGGACAATTAATGTGTGGTGTATGGTATTTCTACTTCTCCCAAGTTCCCTTTTAAGTGATGTTCCTTGTGATTTGAATTTCAAAGAGTACTTCTTCTAGTACTTCTCATTATTGATGGTGATTGTTTGCAGGAGCAGCTTAGTACAGCTTTGTTGGCTCATCACTTTTGATTCCATGCCCAGATGATAAGGACAGAAGCATACAATTAATTTGGAAGCACAATCCTTCATTCATTTCAGTTGGGAGATTTGCTTGAACGCCAAAAGTCTGATCTGTCCCTGGCTACATTTACTATTGCCTTTACATAGAAAATATCTTCTTTTTCCAGTATAGGTCTCTTTTATGTGAAGGGATCTCAGAACTCAGCTTGCCTGCAAGAATCCCTGAAGAGCTTAGCAGACAACCATAAGCTATAGATGATCCCCTCACTCTCACAGGGAAAAAAAAATATGATTTGGGGGATACTGATGAACAAAGTGAAAAGAACAAGCAGTTTGGGACACAGACTTCTTTCCATGGTCAGAAAGGACAGGAGACAAAAATTTGTCTTTTATTTAAGATCATGCTTTTTCCCCCTGGAGTGAGAAGGGTCTTGGAGGGTCCAGATTTCCTGATCAGTTCCCCCATACCCAAACCACCTCCAGATGCCTGGAGCCTGAAAGCACTGCCTGGCTTTGGACAAGTTGATCATGCCCATCTCAAGAGCAGCTCCACAGTCGAGACACTATACTGGCCTGTGAGCTTCAGCACTCTGAACATCAAAAATGGGTGAGTCCCTCCTTGGCTTCCTGCATTGCACAGGGCATGCAGGGTATCACCAGAGCACTTCTAGGGTATTCGTTAGGACACTTTCTTTGTGAAAAAATTGTCCTAACTCTTTAACAGATACTCCAGGGGAGGAAAATTAATAAGATAAATTTATGTTCCCCTCTGCATTTTAAAGTGGCATCAGTTAATTCAATAAGCATTCCTGGCAACTAGGTATTTAACAGCTGGATGGATTATTCCCTTTAGTGAATCCAGTGAAAAGTTTGTGGCACCATTCATTAAGGAGTACTCAAGTCATCGCTACTCAACTACATTACTTACTAACCATAATGTCCTATTATTTTGGCCTGTTTCCTCAAGTTTGCCCTTTCACAAGTTTTCGTATCAATGTTTTTCTCCTTCTCAACTGTGAAACCTGATCATTTTCCCATGGTGCTATCCATGAAAACTCTCATCAGCTTCTCATTCAGTTATTTCCCATGTTTAGCATCTTCTTTCATCATGTCCATCATTTTCCCTTGGTCTGTCCCAGTAGCGAAACCTGAGGCCAAGTTTTGTCATCTGCCTGCACACTTTAACAAGTCTTGTCTTTGGCAAATTCTTGGTAAGCATCCTGAGGAGCAGTAGGGCTGTATCCTTGCCACTGGAAGCTGTAGTAAGGGACTTGGAGGTGAGTATCTGAACTACTCCATATTTTTATGGTCTGTTAGTGCAGAAAGGAAAATGCTAAACCCAAAGCACTTTTCTAATCTTACAGGACAGGCACGGACTTGTTTAAATCTGCCAGGTGATGGAGATTTTGGAAACCATCATGTCTTTCATGCACATGTTGAGGATACTAATCTATGAGGTTTTATTCAAACTCTGTAGGAGGCAGGCAGAAAGAAAAGGGCATGGTACTCTCCTCAGATCACCAATGCCAAGGTGGAAATAAAACTCACAGAGCTCAGCTCCCTAGCTATTTGGGGATCCTGAATCACACAGGGCTTCTCCACAGGCCTGGACATCTCTCTTGAAGAGGCTGAAGCAAGCCAATCTGACAATCTGCAGCTCATTTAATTTAACTTAATGTCTGCCCAAGCTAGGCATCAACAGCCCATCAACAGCCCATCAACAGCCCATTAGAAATCTTGTTCCAAGACCTCTGATGAGTACCCCCTCTTACCGTAGCCCTTTGCCTGATCTGGCTACTACTGGCTCTCCAGGGAAAGGGCTGTCTCTTACCATGTTCATATACATCTCCTTACATACCAAGAGTCTAAGCAACACCATAAGACAAGTAATAGGTCAATTTTTGTGTCACCCAGCTCCCAAGAAATATCTGACTTAAATAAAGCAGTTATGTTGCAGTTTCCCAGTGGATGGAAAGGTATTCAGTGTGAGATGCTGAACTCAGAAGATCCCTAATTATATCCAAGGGGAACCTTTATCATCTGTCTTTCTCTGTTCAAGGTCTGTAATACCTAAATATTACCACCAATGATTGGTTCCTTCCTTAATAAAAAATCAAAAGATGGCCTTGGCATATTTCCTGTCTGACAGATGGCCACCTCTCAATTAGCACTAACCTATGCCTTTCCTGGCTACCTTGGAAGACAAACAATGCACAAAGGCACAGAAATGGTACAGTCCTTTCTTCCCTGCAGATCCGAACTGGTCAAAGAGCTGCCTTGTGAACAGGGAAGTGCTGGTGCCAGTGCTTTCTATTAGACTTCCTGGAAGAATTCCAAAAAGTTCAAACATGGGAACTTCATGCAGTGAGACAAGGCACAGATGGCAAGACAAAAGCAATACAATTTTTTTTCCAAGCTTCTGAGTCTCTCAGCTCTTGGACATGTGAGAAACTCGGCCATTTCTGCTGCATTCATGTAAATTATCTAGAGCAAAGGAGATACAGACAACCCCTTCCACAGACTGGGCTGAGGACTTGTGTATGTAAAAAGATAGTCTTGTCTTGCTACCATTTTGCTAACAGGTCCTTTCAAATTAATTTAGTATCAGATGTCTTACAGCCTGTTTACTTCACCCTTGCAGGAGATGATATCTAGCAGCCACACCTTCTTGTTGAAGGTCAGGCAAAGAATGGCAGTGATTGCATTTAGATTCTTCCTCCATTGCAAGTAAGTGTGCATATCCAGTTTATAAGAGTAAAGAACAGTTCAAAGTAATGAAATATTTGAGCAAAGCTACATGGTTCACTCAGCCAAAAAATTATATATTTTACTTTTCCATTTGCCATAAATACAGAACAAGAAAAAAAAATGTTCAGCTTGGGTTAACCCAAGCTTTCATTTTTATTCTGATTTCAGTACTACCAGCAAATGCATCAACATAAGCTTCAGCACCCACACAGCTCAGCCATCTCAGATAACCCCTTTTTTCTTTCTCAGAAAGTTAAAAGCACTCCTGGATACGCTTTTGGGATCTGATCTAATTAAATGGAAAGATTCTTCTTTTCTTTGGCAGGGTACAGATTGGAGGGCTACTTCCCGATTGCTCTGTAACATCACTCTGAATAATGATCAAATGAAATGTGGTTCAGAACATACCAGTGCCTATGCTGCCGGGATTTTCAGCAGATGGAACTCGTATGTGCTTACCTGCAAGCCAAAAGCCCTGCACACTGAGGAGCACAGGGTGCTGGTGCCCAGTTGTGTCCTGTAAAGGATGAACAATTCTTGAGTCTCGTAGGCCTGTGTGGTTTTGTTTGTTAAGAGTTTCTTTTTTGTTTCCTTGCTCATTATCACTGTAAATAACAGCTTTCAGCCTTTCTCTCCTGAAACCTTCTCCTTTCCAAACCCTTCATCTCCCTCTGCAAGCTCTGCACCACAAGATCACTCCGTAACTACCCTAACTCCCAAGTTATTATGGCTAAGCACATACACTGGGATACCTTGCTTAAGCCAACAACCATTGCCATGTAATCTGGGTTCTGTTTCTATTGGGCTTGAGGTGACCTTGGAGGACAATCCGCCACCCAGCTGTTTCTTTAGAGGCATTAAGTGACATTCTGTTTCCTCTGAAGTAAAGAATGTTAGATCATAGACACAGGAGATGACATGCACAGAGCCACCACGAGTCTTTAGCAGAGTTTGCCAGGGAAGACTTAAGCCAGGTTCTTCTGCTGGAAGAAGGAAGTTTCCCATTAGCTGTCTAGAAGGTCTGGCCTTCAGTCTTGTAGTGGGAACAGAGAAGGAGCAGCACTTTGTCCTCCCGCCTTCTTCCCTCTCTGGTGATAGGTGGTGCTGCTGCTCTTTACAAAGCCCAGAGATGCACGCACTTGTTTTACTGCTTTTCTTCTCAGGGTGTCCTGGGTCTGTGTGAGCATACACAACAGCAGAGACCCTCAGACTTTGTTTGGACAGCTGAGGACCACAGCCTAACATTTCTCCCACCGGCTCCCATGAACATTTTAGCACATCAACAGATATACCAGCTAACGATGCTCTCCAAATCCTCATGGCTATCACAAAGCTCATCCTGACTTCTTGCAGCATTTGGCATGTGGTTTCAAAGCAGGGACTCTCCTGCTCCTATGCTGTGGTGCCTCCCAGGTGGTTGTGGCCAGCAGGCTTTCAGAGTAACTCAGTCTGCAAGGGCTCCTACAGAGTGACTGCTAACAGTGGCTCAGAGCATCAAGAGAAGCAAGAAGAGAACTGTGTAACTCTCCATCCAGGTGCTGTTCCTCAGAGTCCTTCTGCTGAAGTCAGTGGTTTAATGCTTGGACAGAGTATGTCCATGCAGCAGCCCTGATCTGAGCAACAAGCTGGAAGATTATTTCCCTGGAGCTATAATACTATATGCCTGTGAAGTCTCAGTCTTTCCTTACCTTCTGCAGAATACTATGTTACAGGAATAGCTGTTTGCGTGTCTCTGTTAATTTCTGCTTCTTGGTGGCCTTTACTTTTTATATCCTGCCTTGAAGGCTCCCAAACTCTTAGGTCATTACAAAGAGCAGGACCCTAGGCCAACCTAGGCTGCCCTGCATCTCATCTTCTCCACTGCTCTAGGTGGCCTTGTTTTCCACATTTCCTCTTTGCAAGCATTATTCTTGCTCTTAATTTTCATCAGGTCTTTGAGCAGTAGCTCCTCAGAAGTTCAGATCACAGCTGAGCCCTTCTGAGAGGCCCTGGGGAGCAATTACTCAGTTCCCTGCTCCCAAAGAAAGACGAGGTCCCTGGCTGCTAGGTAGTTTGTCCTAGCAGATTGCTGGCATACACTTAGAATAACAAACAGCTGCAGTAAGCCTCCAGCTGCCATCAGACCCAAGGAAGGCAGACCCTTCCTCCCTCCCTCCCTCTCTCCTTCCCTCCTTCCCTCCTTCCCTCCTTCCCTTCCTTCCTTCCTTCCTTCCTTCCTTCCTTCCTGCCTTCCTGCCTTCCTGCCTTCCTGCCTTCCTGCCTTCCTGCCTTCCTTCCTTCCTTCCTTCCTTCCTGCCTCCCTCCCTCCCTCTCTCCCTCCCTCCCTCCTTCCCTCCCTCCCCCTCCTTTCCCCTTCCCCCTCCCCTTCCCCTTCCCCCTCTCTTCCCTTCCCTCCCCTTCACCTTCCCTCCCCTCCCCTTACCTTCCCTCCCTGCACTGGCCCTTTCAACATCTCATCATGCTGTTCTCTGTCACCACAGTGCTTTGCCTACACACAAGCTTTCCTACTGAGGTGCATCTCCATCAGCCCTGGAGTCAGGTATAGGTAATGAAGAAACATAGGAATGAAGTGCCTTTAGGGACAGAAAGAAAGCGTTAAGCACCATTGCCACACACAGAGCATAAATCTTCACAATTTCTTCCAGCCCAAAGCTCTTACCAAGAAGCTGTGAAATGTGATGGCACAATGTGCTAAGGAAGCATCATGCATGTCCACCTAGTATTTAAGGGGGACTCTCAGCAATGCTGCTGGTCTTGAAGAGAAACCTCCAAATCACAAACTAGTCTGATGCAATTCACCACACTAACAACCCCTTTCTATTGGTCCTTGAAAACCCTTTTCCAAAAGTGGCAAGCGAAAGGCAAGACTCACTTTCAATCTGCAAGGTACTGGATTCTAATCAAAATTAGATTGGGCATAATCATAGAATAACTGAATCATTTTTGTCATTTGCTTCCCAGAGTAAGGAATAGGCCAATTTATGGCAAGATTCATGCAGATAGGGAAGTGGGATAATTAACAGTGGTTAGAGTACTGGTAAACTCCTTCCTGTGTGTTTTTCAGCAAGAGAAGAGGTTGACAACAAATGAGTATGCCCTAGTCTACAGCAACAATCACAACCACTATGTTTGGATGGTGATTGCACCACTACTCATATTTTCTTGGTTGTGCTGCAAAACACAACCAATTTAGGCCTGACACCCTCACTGGATGACGAATGTGCTTAGTTTAGTGCTAACGGGAGAATGGGAAATGTGGAGGCACAGTGTTAGAGAAAACAATTACTCCCAGATGTTACTGAACCTCACCTTGATAACAGCATGGAAAATGCTTCATTTAGGAAGTGTCAGAAGGAAACAAACAGGATCACAGGATGTGCCTGCCTGGAAGCCAGAAGATTTGACTTGATGACCCAGAAATACGTTCCCTGCTCCATTCTGTATAAATGCTATCTTTTTGTTTCAAAGAAAAATTTAAAAAATCCATTTGGGAAATCCTTCTATTTCATAAATACTTGTGGTCACCAAGATACTGTATTTTGCCAGGAATTCACCAGCCATCCAAGCCAGCTGGTATCTCTAACCAGTAGAAGTAATGCCTGATGACAAGAATTTGCACTTTAGCAGGTAGAAAGCATTTGGTTGCAAGCCAGCCCCCCTACGGTGTTGTTCCTGTACAAGCAGAAAGAAAGACAGTCTTTTTCCTAAAAGTCTTACTGGGTAAAGGCATAATGAAAGTGATTTACAGGCTTCCATTCCCAAGAAATGAAAGGTGAAAAGTACTTTGGAGAATCAGGGTGATCATAATTTGGGGCTGGTTTTGTCTGCTGATTAAATATTGATTCTCTCCCAGTGTCTATTACATTAAGGAAGAGACTGTTTTCTGCAAGAACCAAAAAGCTCCCTAAAGTCTGGAGCAAGTCAGAAATGACCAAGGGACAGATATTTAGATGGAAACTCTTTTGTGAGTATTTCTAGGATATACTGAAAAAAAAAAAAAAAAAAAAAGAGTTTGGAAGATAACTAAGAAGTTGTGAAATAGGGGAAATGAGGCTGGCGGGATCTTCTGCTTAAAATCCCCAAGATAGTCTCTAGTCATTTAATGCGTATTTTAAATCTCGAACATCCTCCTTCAGCAAAGATATTGGCACTTCTTATTTTGGGAGTATGAATAACAACAAGCAATAAGAAAGCAGAGAGAGAACACAGCCTGAACCTCAGTAGGGATGTGGAGGCAACAACACCCAGGAGCCTTGTCTCCCTCTCTGCACAGGAGAGCAGTGATACAAACAAGGCATGTGGTCTTCCAACAGCATTTTGTGCCATAGATGTTGAAGCATCTAGAAAGAAGTGGCGGCAGAGAAGCTTTTAGGGAAATTACTTGGCTACCAAGCCTGCTGGGGATGGGAAAAGGAATGAGTGAACCCTGCCTAGCCACATTATGTAGAGTTATTAAGAAAGCAGAGAACATACCCCTCCAACGCTGCAGCATGCAGCTCGTGTGTGCTCGTCACTACGCTAAAAAATAAAACACATAAACAAAGTTCTTCAGACCTTCTGGAGCTTCCCCATGGCCTCGGAGTAGCAAGTTTCGCGCTAGCAGGTGCCTGTGTGTCTGGGAGAGCCGTACCCGGTGCCTCTGCGGCAGGGCCAGAAGAGCCGCTGCCCCGGGGAGGGGCGGTGAGCTCCGGTGGGTGGGGAGCAGTGGAAAGCCCCTGTCTCGGAGGAAGGCCTACGGAGGAGGAGACAGGCAACGAGGGGCCGCTATGCACCCCCGGAGGCAAGTACAAGGGGGAGTGTGAGGCTGCTCCTTGCACAGGAGGGGATGTGAGGCTGCTCCTTGCTGCAGGAGGAAAGTTGGCCGCACAGCCACGCAGAGCTGCTTCTCCCTCCGCCTGCCTGCCTGCTTGTTCCCTCCCTCCCTCCCTTGCTCCCTCCTTCTCTTCCTCCTCCTCCTCCTCTTCCCGGCTAGTTGAACGCACAGTGCAGCCAGGCGGTGCAGGCGGCGCCGTGCCCGGCTCCGCTCGTCCGCCGCTGTCCCCGCCGCCGGCATGCTGCCGGGAGCCGCGACCGGGCGCTGAGCCGCCGCCGGCCCGGGCAGCCGCACCGCTCCTCCTGCAGCCCCCGGCGGGAGCATCGCGCTGCGGGTCACCTTGCAGGGAGGTAAGTGACCCCCCTCCCCCAGCGCCCCCCGTCATCTCCTGTCCGGGAAGCCATGAACCAAATTCCAGCCCATCCTCCGGAACGAGGCTGTCGGGCACGGAGCGGGGGCGGGGAACACCGCGGCCCCCTCAGCCGCCGCGGAGGAGTCTCCGGAGGGAGCCCCGCGGAGCGCAGGGGCTGGGGCTCGTCGCCAGGCCGGGTCGGCTGGGATTCTGCCCCACCAGGCAGAGGGGGCCGCCCACAGCGGTGCTTTCCCGGTGCCCTGCAGACAGCCGGTATTAGCATGACCGCTCTTGCACGGGGGGGCTGCTTTTCCAGTGCCATGGCAAGGTTTGAGCTGGGAGAAGTGGAAGAGAAACTGTGTGTGGGGTCCTCCTTTTTCCTTCCTTTCCCCAGTGCCTTCAGCTCACTATGGCAGAGCATCTTTCCCTCGCAGCACTCAGCCACCTCTCCAGTCCAGGACAGCCTCTGCCGCGGGAGGGGAGAGAGGCACTGGAGGAGGTTGGGGGTGGGGGCTGTGCACAGAACCATGACAGCTCCGGGACAGAGCTTGAGGTGGGGGCAGGCAGCAGGCTGGCTGGGCTCCGTGCAGCCACAGCAGCCCTCACCTCTCACCACCCTGCTCGAAAGGCGCCGGAGTGGATTTCTTTCTCTTCCCATCCTTTCGGTTGCGGGCAGCGACAGCTAAGTTGGAGACAGGGATAGTTAAGGCGAGGAGACCGTCGTGGTCCCTGCTACTCAGTGGCAGAGAGAGGTGACCTTGGATAAGTCCCCCATGCCTGCCTGGGGCACTAAAGCAAGGCACAAGGGTTCAATGAGAAGCCTTCTGTAGGAGGAGGCTGGCACATACGTTGAGACCTTTCTGGAACTGGGACTGCAGGAGTGCAAGCCTTCCTGGAACAGGACTGGTAGTGCTCACTGGTCCAGCGCTGCAGGAAGAGAGGTGCAAGGGTTTCTGTGCAGGACTGAGGGTGGTGGTGGGTTTTCTGCCCCCCAAAAACCAGGAAGCTACCTAGTGGCAGGAGTTGCTCCGGGGAGCAATCTGTTGAACTGTGTCTGCAGAATAACTGGAGGAGAAGACTGCAGCCTCAGTGTGTAAGGAGAGAGAAAGAAGCAAAGAAAAAGAGAACTAAACTTTCGAGGGAGATTAAATATTTAAATCACAAGTGATTAGACATTAATCCCTCGTAAATAGGGCATTAACAACAATTAAAAAATGCTTTGATATTCTTAAACCCGAAAAGATGAGTTAACTGGTATTTACAGGGGGAGTATTGTGTATTATAAAATGTCGCCAGAACAGAGAATGTACTTTTCTACATTAATCTATTTAAATGACTTGCTGATAATTATAGTTAATGAGCTATTAACTCCAAAATAGCTGCATTTATATGCTCTTTGTTTTAGTTTCAAACTACCTTGCTCCAAAGAATAAGCCATTTCTAATTTTACTGACCAAGGTGACATTTTATTGACAGTTTGTTACTACAGGTCATGCCAGGGCATATGTAGAATGAATGCGTTTGTAGGAATTAAATGAAGTTTCCTTTTATTAGGTGAATGAGCAGACATCTCAAACCACTGGTACCATGCGCTCTGGAATAAATCTCAGATGCACAGGAAGGCTCTTCGTTATACAAATGCAGATGTAATGCAGTACTGGTGTATATAGGCACTGTCACAACACATTTAACTGCTGCTTTGTGGATTTAAAATAATTTCACTTCTGAGAATAGTATTAGAAAAAAGGTGCAATATAGTTGGGTGCCTTTTTTTTGTCTTTACTATAAATTCGTACTTGCAGACAACAATTACTACTTCTGTCCAGGAGTGTTTTTAATACTGCCGATGTGGTTATTGAAATTGCAGACTACATTTTGGGCTTCCAGGTTTTGTTTTCTTCACTTTTAGGACTTGACTTTTAGCAGGTTATTGTTTGTACAAAGCCACTGTATAAAGTTGTAAAAAAAAAAATGGAAAAGAACTGAAGAGATTTAAACAAGAGGAAAATGCTGTCCATGTTCAAGTGACTTTGCTTTGACAACTGTGAATCTGTGTGTGTGTGGAGAGCATGTATCTGCTCATGTTTGAATACACATGCTCTGCTATCGAATCAAATCAAGTGTTTCTGAATACCCTTTCTCTAGTACAAGATGGAAAATGCTTTGAGAAATCGGATCACAAAAAAATGCTCCTCCGCAGATGTAAATATTTGTGGCCCTGAGGATTCAGGTGGCACTGGTCCAACTTACACCACCTAAAAATAATTTTTAAAAAATTGTGCTTTGAGTTTAGTGTTATAATATCAGAAGAGTGACAAAATCTGGTTGTTTTCATTGCGCTATCCAAGACTGCATTTTAAAATAGTGGTGCAGTACATGAGAGATGTGAGTCCATGCATGCCTTTAGCACTCCCTATTTTATACATAGCATCCCTGTAGATGAGTAGCTGTGTATAAGTATCTATATAAAACCTGAATGTGTAAAGTTCCCTCATTAAATGTTCATCAGAGTCTATGCTGTCCTTAAGCTCTGAGATTTTAATTCACTGAGGCATGAGAAGAATGAACTGTTCACATCAAGTTGGCATAACCTGAGCATAGGTTTAATGGGGTTTATGTACTTTGACTGTGTGGTCAGACCCCTTAAAAATCCTTAGAGAGAATGAAGATCTCTGAAATGGTGCTTGCAACTGGGTATTTTGCTCAGAAGATAATCATGGCATAATCAAATAGTTCAGCTCCTTGAGGGGGACCTGCTCATTATAGGTCCCTTGAGGCATGTAGCTTGGCTTCAGATCCTGCAGGACAGGTATGCTCCCCCTGCTTCCTCAGGACACCTCCCACAGCATCTCCCTGCTATGAGCAGTGGCAGATCCAGTCCTTTCCCAGTGCCTGGTATCCCCATACCACCCACCCACCTTGCAGCTGCTATTCTTGTGCTCTCTACAGCAAAATGATCTCCCTTCTCCCCACTGCATGTGGCTTGACAGATCGCAGAGGCAATGCTAAACTGAGATGCTGCTAGCCAAACCCCTATGCCTACCATACAGAAATCTCCTAGCTCGTAAATTGCAAAAGGAAGAGGTTGTAGGATTTTTCTTCAGGGTCTGGCAATGCTCAGAGTCTAATGGGCTCCATTATTCATTTTAACTCTGATTTCTGCAAGAAGGGATGAGTACAAGGTTAAGAAAGGCCTGTAAAGGTCAATCTGTGCCCACTGATGTTAGTGTTCAGTGTTTCCCTGTCTGTCCCTACCTTTCTCCAGCTACCAGTGTTGCTATGGCTAAATCACTTATTCTGTAAAGCATTTGTCCCATAGCGTATTCCTGGCTCTGCAATTGTTTTAGAGCCTGATGAAGCAATGCTGATTTTATTGCCCTAGCACTGGCTGTTTAATCTAATCATTCTCACCCTAATGAACTGGCACTAGCAATTTTACAGTATCGTAGAAGTGTTTTTTCTAGCAAAGTGAATTACAAACCTGGGGTCTTTTGCTTGGGACAGGAGATACAGAAATCTTCATTTTGCACCAAGTCTGCACTATTAGGCAGTTTTCCTGTTCTGTCCTCTCTTTATTTAGCATACCATCTTCAAGAATAGCCTAGAGTGTAGCATTGGTGTGTTACATGCAGAACAAGTATGAGGCAGGTGCCTTGTTCTGTTTTATTTCCTGCATTCAATGTGGAAATGTGAGTAGAGCCAGGTGAACAGAGTGTATGCACAGACCAGCCTCTGACTGATCAGAAATGAGGTCTGAGTTAATAGGACCATTCCTGGAGCCACACCTGGGTGTTTCTGTCTGTGGGCCAGCCTGTTTACAAACACAGATCACTGAGGACTTTAGGTGGAAGGGAAGCAGTGGAGTCAGCCTGCAGGCAGACCAAGAGGGCCAGGTGATGCTTTGATGTTGATACTACTGGATGATCATCAAGGTGTTCATTTAGGTGCTCTGTTGTTTGCAGTAGGAACTTCATTTTGCTGTGCCCTTTGCTACAGGGAAGAGCATCAGGTGGCTTCTTAGAGGCTGGGGAATTTCTTTGCAGCTCCAGGCATCACTAAAATTAGGTGTAGGGGTTTTTTTGGTAACTCAGTCCCTTCCAGACATCTTAATCTTAGATTGACTTTCCAATACCCTGTGGCATAGCAACCAAGAGACCTGAGCCATCACATCTTTCCCTCTAAGAACGCAGCTTGTCTAACAAGTGAATACACAGCGAAACAAGCAGTTCAGCTGTGCATAAGTTGTTACTCTGCAAATCATGAGTAACACCGAAGTTTGTAACAAGCCCCAAGCTTGGCTAGGAGGGATTTTTGCTCTATGCAGGAGGTCTGTGGGACTCACTTCAGATGAAACTTTTCTTGGTGAGGGCACTCTGAATGATTAGGATACACCCCAGAGAACAGCTGTATTCATTTGGTTCAAAAGTGGAAGACAGCACAATTTTCTGCTCTTTGAGTTGGCAAACACATCTTTCAGCCTGGCCACACTGATGAAGGTAGTGACCTGAGCTCTTTCATCATGTGTGGCTATTACGTCATGAAGGTCAGTTTTCTTGTGCTGGACATAATCAGAGTGTTTTAACAGAACAGCTTTTTGGGATAGGTAGAAGGAAAAGAAATGTCAGCTTGGCCTTCTGTTGGGAGAGATACATCTTTTAAAACTAGAATCAACCCTTGTGATGCGACTTGCCCAGTTTGAAATGGATGTGGGGAGCTCAGAGGGATATGATGAGGCTGGTGCATTTGGGATTGTCAAATGGTCCTATTCGGTGGTCTTGGGGACCCCGGAACAGCAGAGCTGCAGAGCACCTGGTGACAGAAGCGAGTGCAGAGGTAACCTTTGCTCTGTGTGAGACCAGATAGCCAGGCTCAGAGCAGAGGACACATCTGTGCGGTCAGGAGAGAAGGTGGAGGCTTGAGAGAAGTGTGTGTCGGGCATGTACACAAGAGGCTTTGCCTATGGGGAGATGGAGAGTTAGGATAGGATCCAGCTGTTTTTTAGGTATACCCTGAGATCACCAGCTAATTCATAGCATTTAAGTCTCCAAATGCAGTTAGGTAGCTGATAATATCCCAAGACACACCAAGCTTTTTCTGACTGCATTGGTGAAATGAATTTCTCACTTAAAAAGACACAGAGCTCCCCCCCCCTTTCCCAAAAATTTGCCATAAGTTGCGCAAACAGCAAGGTGCTTTTACACTGGTCCCTCCCACAGCAGCCAGGGTTATTTGCATTAAGGCAGGTGCTGTCAATCTGGTCAGGTTTTTTGCTAGCTGGAAAGTGCAGGTTTTTTAGCAAATGAAAAAAGTTGTATGTTTGGACTGGACTCAACAAAGAGCTGAGGCTGTCACAATTAGTCAAGAAGGAGGATTGCTAGAAAAACCTGCAGTGTAATTTTTTTTACGGAAGGCAAGTTGAACTTAAAGCCAGGTTGTTCAATTAAAAATAAATAAATGAAACAGTACATTTCATTTTGGCTCAAGTAAGATACTTCCATCTGCTCAAAAAGAACTATTTTGTTGCAGAGATACTTCTGCGTTTTAGGTCAACACAAAGTAATTCCTCCTTTTTCCCCCTCTGTTCTTTGGTTAAGCTACTGAATCAAGCAATCAATTATTCAGGCAGATCTAATATGCATATGGTAATTGTTTCCACATTTAAATATACCTCTGAATAGGCAATCAAGAGACCTGTATTTTATTTCCTGCTCTACTACTATGACCTTGGACATTCACTGTATTCTGAGGCAGGACACTATGTTGGGACAGGACAGGCTCATGTCTCTCAGCGGATTTGATGCGTATTGGTAATACTACAATAGTATGGAGGTCTTTTTACTTCCACTGTTAGAAATTAAACATTTAGCTATCGCTATTGCATGCATTTCTAATGCTCTCAGTGTGAGTTAGTTGCATTGCCTTATGAAACTCCCTGCAGTTTACTTAATAGGTCAAAAGGAATTTTAGCTGCTGAAATAGCAGCATTCCCTTAAAACAAGACCTATTTTAATGAGCTCAGCTAAATCAAAGAAGAAAAATACAAGTGGGAAAGGGTTTTTTTTTCTTCCCTTTCCTTGAATATTTCACTTTGTAATCAATTCTGAAGGTGCATGCATTGCCTGTGATTTCTCTCAAGCAAAAGTTCCATATACATTACTGCAATTTATAGATGTTTGGAATACCTTAAACCATGTTGAATCCCTGCAGCTCTCACCATTTGGCTTGTCTGCTCTTCAGGAAAGATTTCTCCTGTTTGCTTTCTGTGTGCTGGCAGTGGGTGAACCAGTATCAAATGCACCAGTACTTTGTTGAATCTGGTCGTTTTGATGCTGCTTCAGTTTATTCTGAAGTGGCACAGCCCTGATAAAGGGTAGTTATTGTCTCTTCTTGCCCTGCTGGCATTAGATTTAGATGCACTAAAATTCATATGGCCAGCACTGAGTAGCTGACATAAGGATGTGGGAGGAGTGAATGTCTTGTTGGGAGCATGGGAGACAGGTTGGAATCTGTTTGGAGCAGAGAGTTTTGGATCACAGGGTAATGCAAGTTTAAGGAACCTCAGGAGTTCTCTCTTAAGCTCAAAGAAGTGTCAGCCTGGTTACGCCAGGCTGCTCAGAGCTTCATCCAGTTGGGTCTTAGAAACCTCTAACTGGACAACCTCCCTAGGCAACTTTTTTCAATGTATGACTGCTTTCATGGGGAAGATATTTCCCCTGCTAATCCAAGACCTTCACACAGAGGCACATGAGCTCTTTGAGCCCGTGTGGCTGATGCTCTGCAAAATCAAGCAAGACAAGAGGGCATGGTCTCAAGTTGTGCCAGGGAAGGTTTAGGTTAGATATTAGAAATAATTTCTTCACGGAGAGGGTGATGAGACATTGGCCTGGGCTGCCCAGTGAAGTAGTGGATTCTCTGTCCCTGGAGATATTTTAAGAGAGACTGGATGTGGCACTCAGTGCCATGGTCTGGTAACCACAGCGGTAGTGGATCAAGGGTTGGACTTGATGAACTCTGAGGTCCCTTCCAACCCATCCGATTCTATGATTCTGTGATCTGCAGGGAATGGCAGCAGGTACAGCCATAAACTTTTATAGCAAACAGGGACTCTGCCTTCAGACTTACTACGGCTTGTCTTCATCTCTGCCAGTAATGCAGGCCTTTGGGCTGGCCACGTCAGGTCTGCCTGGATTAATGTCTTTCTTATCTGTTGTGAGAAAGGGCTGGGGCTTTTCCACTGTAGCCTAGTATTCCAGAGGTAACTGAATTGCTTGTGCACATAGGACTTCTGGTACCTGGCAGGGATCTCCAGCAGGCTAAAACACCCTGATGCTGTGCTAGAGCTGTGCAAAGGGCAGAAGGCAGCAGGACAACAGCATCCTGCCAGGTCATAGGGGACTGAAGGAGTTTTGGGGTGGTGAGCAATACCAAAGCTCTGCTCCTTGTCTGCCAGAGCCCCAGGCATAGCATTTAGCTGTTCTCTCCTTGCCCTCTTTGCAACTTGCATTTCTCAGTCTCACACCCTTTTCTTAATGAGTTTGTCAGCCACTGTCATCATAGCGGGAGTCTGCAGAACACCCAGCAGAGCATAGCTCTCATTGCAGCTACTGTAGCTGGGCTCTGCTGTAACACAACTGATAGCTTAATAAACCTCAGCACTGCAGACTGAGTATCTTGGCACTGGTTGCAGCTTTTTGTTAAAACAAAAAAGAGAAATGCAAGAAATTGGAAAGAATGATGGTTATAATGATTATTGGTTTCACTTTTAATACCAGAGACCTGGGTAGAAATTTCTAATTCCCAAGGTAAAAATTAGATTGCATTTTGATCTGCTATTTGTCAATAGCTTGAACTTGGTTGTCACTTCTGGTTCCAGCCTTAAGTCTGAAAATGCAGAGTTATTTCTGGTTAGCTTGACTACCAGTGAATGATTTGTGGGGAGAAATTCAAACTGTGCAAAGATAAATGAAACCTGGATCAAACCAGTTAAATTAACTCAGCATCTTGGAGCAGACTGCACAGCTCTCTTATTTAAAGGGTCCCGATGAGTTTCAATTTCCTAGCAGCATCATTCTGAAACCTCTCTGGGATCTTAGGTAATGAGAATGGCTCTTTTTCCTTTTAAGTGTCGTCTCCCTGCGGAGAAGGTATCTTTCGGCTGCCTCAGGTGGTCAGTCAGAGGTTATCTGATCAGTTGCACTGCCATCTGGGATCCTCTAGGATGCAGTTTGACATGGAAACTGGGGCAGTCTTCATTTTAAGATGTGCTTTAAGCCTGGCCCAGGTCGGGACCATGTCAGCCCTTATTGAAAGGATAGTGACTGAATCCACCTCCAGGGTTTCATTTGCAGGCAGGACACAATCCCTGAGCCATTTGCTTAAGCACTTGCTGTCTTTTGTGTCTAAGTGTTACTCATGGCCATGTGTCCCTGTTCATAGCTTCTCCATCTGAACTTGAGGGTCTCATGTCACCAGTTTTCACTCATCTGAAGGTTAGTATTAAGTTGAGAGGGTCTCCCCTGTATTTTATAATGGTATTGTTGCTCTGAAATGAACCCACCAGTCTTGTGCACCTTGGTTAACTGCAGTTAATTTCTCCCAAGGAACATGCTTAGGTCTCTGAAGTAGCTGAAATGAAGTTCAACTTTTGAGTCTTACCCTCCCACCAACACTGAGGCAATAGGAGATTACAAAGGCCATGGAAATCTGATTTAACTTCCTGCAACCTGTGGTTTGGAAGAGAAAAGCCCTGGGGAGGTTTCTCTTATCCATGAGGATGTGAAATTTCATTTGTGGCTGACAGCACTGTTAATCCTGCCTTTTTATTGATGAAGCAGCTCTGGGTACCTCAACTGTTTCTCAGTTTCCCTAGACAGCAATTGACCTTGCTTCAGCTATGCATCAAATGCACTGGCAATCAAGGTGCTATTGATTTAAAGCATTAGGCCAGCCACTCAGGAATTTAACCTGAAAAAGAAAAATCAATGCCACATTATTATTATTATTATTATTATTATTATTATTATTATTATTATTATTATTATTTCTATTAAGGTATTATAATGAAAAGGAAGAAGAGTCTTGGTAGGTCTGTGCCATTAAGCAATACACTTGCAGGGCCAATAACATTAAGATAGGCTCTGGTAAGGTAGCCAGCCAGTTACAGATGGAAATGACTCTAGGGTTAAAAAATTTTCTTTGATTGCGTGCTGCCATCTGCATCTCTCTTTGCTGACCTTCCCTGAGGCATGCAAACTGCAGTGCTGTGTGGGACTCTGGAGAGGATATCTTGAGCAATGCATTAGCCCTGTAACTGGAGGAGCTCTGTGTGGGAAGGGGATATTCCCTGTCTTGTCCTGGCCTCATTTCAGATGCTTTCTTCCCTCCCTCTTCCATCCCAGGAAGGTATCACTCAGAATCTACAAGACTGGTTTGTAAGACTGGTTTAAATGCATGACAGGTAGGCACCAGCCCGATTGCTGCTTAGATCCACAGTAGGATGGAGCAACACCACAAGCTCCCTCATGTCTAGTAAATGAAACCTACCAGGATCCATCCTGTCAGCTGCAGGCTGAATGGTCCAACATCAAATGTGTCTATGCTTTTTATCTCTCTTGCCTGCCAAAATGAGGAGTTTCTGAGGAGTATGCATGGCACTTCCTGCAGCATAGGTATTGTCTGGGAGAGGGCATAGTGACAATCTGAAATACTTCTGGGTCTCATGTTCACTTAGGCATTTTATCACGTTTTTTCCTGTGGCTTCTGCTTAATTTTCTCATTTTGTTCCTATGAGAAAAACTGAAGGGTTGTCTTAGTTTCCCACGATTTTTGAGAGTCCCCATGAAAATCAGCTTTAAAGAGGTGGGAGTGTCCCTTCCTCATAATCCATAGCCATGTGTCACCTGGATGACAGGTGAATGCAGAGACAACCTGAAGGGAATCAGATAGCACAGCTCAAAAGCATGAGATAAAACTGCATTATAATAGCATTTTCCTGAGTGCTGCTCAAACCAGACAAAACCCCTTTGTTGGAATGGTGTGACTTCATGGAGCTGTAAGTCCTGACCCAAGCTTTGCTGCAGACATTGAGGCAATGACCAACTATTGACCTTTCCATCCATTTTTCTTTGAGGGCATATGTCTGATTTGAGCATCTTCTTCCAATTTTACTACATCTGTGATG
The DNA here is from genome assembly GCA_023637945.1 of Phaethornis superciliosus. Classification (NCBI taxonomy): domain Eukaryota; kingdom Metazoa; phylum Chordata; class Aves; order Apodiformes; family Trochilidae; genus Phaethornis; species Phaethornis superciliosus. Next base: position 32,369,611 of record JAJQWJ010000003.1, read on the forward strand.
TATTTCTTCCAGCTATCTCAGTTTGCTTGGACAAATGGCAGGGCTAAGAATGCTTCTGAGATGGTCTACAGTTTTGGGGGAAGTCTCTTAGACTTAAGTGAGGTAAATGGTTGGTGTCAAATGTTGCGATACTTGCACTTTATTCAGTGAGCCTGTGGGGAACTAAGCAAAATCTGACAACTTACTCTTCAGTTACTGCGTTTTTCTGAGCTTCTGCCTTTAGTGATGTACTTTTGTTTTGTTTCTTTGGGAGGGGAGAAATGAAGAAGTGGAAGGTTTGTGGGCAAGCTGTTGGAGACACAGAATCATCTCCTAAGAGTGTTCCTTAGCTGTGCTTGTTGCTGGGTCCTATCCTTCCTCTGAAGCCTTCTAACCTACGAAGCTGGGTTAGTTTAGCAAGCCCACGGGAGGTTTGCCAGCTTTCCAGCACTCTGGGATTGGACTCATGCCACAAGCACCAATCCTAGGGCAGATGTGCAACACATTGGCCTCCTCACCCACTCACATTTCCTGAATTTCACTTGTTTGCTCCACAAGTAGCTCCCCTCACACCAATATATCTGAGCTGACACAGGCTGATGTTACCCTGCCAGGAACAGGAAGAGGGCACGGTCTTCTGTTTATTTAGCACAGGCCTGGCTGCATATGGAAATGAGTTTTCCTTGGAAAGGCAGGGCACCTGCTTTCAGTCTTACCTGCTGCAAAATGATTGAGGGCTTTAGGGCTAATCCTTTGGTGAAACTGAGTCCAAGCTAACCTGCAAATTGACAGCAGGTTCCCCAGGTTTGAAGGTGTGACCTGTGTTGTGATAATTCCATGGGATCCCTTATATTGTATTTTCACTTGTATAACTTTTCTGGTGGTTTACCTAGGACAATCACTGAACAATTTGATATCACAACAAAATGGTTTTCCTACCTGCTAAACCAAGTGCTGTGAATGCAAACACTGCAGCACACTTAATTAAGCCCTCCTGTATGTTACACAAGTTTCTTGCCTCATTTGTAGTGTAAAAACAGAAGATCAGCTTTGAGGAATAGCTTAAATATCTCTTGCAAGCCAAATGAGAGAAGGCAGGTGTGTGGAGTACAATTAGACTTTCACTAACCATTGCTCTGCTAGAGGATCTCTGCTATAAAAAGGAAATAGAAAACATTGAGTAAAAATAATACATATGTATGTGTGACTATATGTGCAATTCTTGTTTTCCTCTAGGCAGCACACTGAGGATAGGTAATCCTACCTTAAGCATTTGGCCTTAGAGGATCTAATATGAAGCTCTTTAAGCCTGGAACATTTCTGTGATTTCTATGGTCAGGCCCAGAAACAAAACCCCAAGCTCATTGTTGCTGTGGCAGATGCATCCATAATTGAAAAAGCTTCTTCCTTTGACTGCACTTGAGCAGAACTGATATCCTGGTGAGAAAACATTTGGGCTGGAAAAAGGTACTTTCAGTTTTCAGAGCTGTCCCTTTGATTTCTCACACCTTAGTGTACCCTACAAGAAACAGAGCCAGGTTGATGGTCTGGTGAGACAGGGCAGCTATTGTTCCTGTGCAAGAGGAGGTAGCCAGCTTTTGGGTCTCAAGCAACTGTGCCTCCATGTCTTCCTGGTGAATCCTTCCATCCTTCCTGGGATGGAAATGCTGACAAGCCCCATCACAGACCTTTAATGTCACCATGTGGCAGCCTTGGAGGCATCAGAAGCAGAGCACCCGAAGAAATGAATGGGATTTGAGACACTGTCCAGAGGAGTTTTAATTCCTCTTAGTGAGATCCAATCTTATCTTCAGGTGGTGTTTTTTTCAGTTGATTTGAAGAGCACTGTGCTTCTTTTTTCCTACAGCTCAGTTTTCAAAGAGTAGTAAGCACTTACCAGGGGTGAAGGGTGGCTGTGGAGCTTGACAGCTGAACACACGAGCTGCCCTCCCTTCGTAATTGCGGATTTCTGAGAAATGAAAATTGTTCTTTTATCTTTGTGCCTTTTCCTCACTTCCCTTATTAGAGCGTTTAGAGGAAAGGGACGTGATTCCCAGAATGACAGTGGCATACCTATGGGTGGAAGGAGGAGGCATCATAGCCCTTCTCTGAAGGGTCCCACAATTACTGAGGCATCACAGGCAGTCCTCTGTCACTACACACTGTCATCTGCTCCTGTTCACCCCATGGGTCTGGGGCGGGTTTTTTTTGCCTCTCAGCATGGGGATATATCTGGAGAGCTAGTGCAGGGTGTGTACATATGTGGGGCTGCATTTCCTCATGAGGCGTTACCACAGACAAGCTGATTTGGGTGCTTTGATATGTAATTTATTGCCTATATCCTCACCTTGTTGTCTGTTTCCTTTCTTCATCAGGAAAATGGGAGCCACGGCCCCAGTGTGACCTGCCTCTAAGGTACAACACAATAAAGACGAACCATCCCACTCCCTCTGACATCTCCCAGTATGGATGGCTTGGTTGAACAGAACAGTGTGGTAATGCACAGTAAGATAGCTGAGGCTGGGAAAAGGAATGGTTTAATTAATACAAGGAACTTAGTGACAGAGAGCCGAGATGGTCTGGTTTCCGTGTACCCGGCCCCCCAGTACCAGAGCCACCGAGCAGGGAGCCTTTCCTCTCCCAGCTGCCTGGAGAATGGCAGGAATGACCCTGTCCAGCAGCTCCTGGACCCCAACATGCTGCAGCAGACGGTGGAGTCTCACTACCGGCCCAACATCATCCTCTACTCAGAGAATGTTCTGCGCTCATGGGGCGAGAGCATTGGCTCAGAGTGCTGTGAAACCACCTTCATTGAGGACCGATCCCCTGCCAAAGACAGCCTGGAGTACCCAGACAGCAAGTTTATTGATCTCTCAGCAGATGACATTAAGATTCACACCCTCTCCTATGATGTGGAGGAAGAGGAAGATTTCCAGGAGCTAGAGGTCAGACGTCATGTGGGATATGTGGGGAAGGCTGGGGCACGAGGGCATATTTGGGGTTAAGTGTTCAGTCTCCAAGAGCTGCTCTGCATGGGATCACCTTCTTCGGAAGCTGCTCTGCATGGGATCAGCAGCTTTGGAAGCTGCTCTGCATGGCATCATCTATGTTGCTCTCTCCCCTCGCCAGGACAGCGAGCAGTCACTTATCTTTATTTGATGGGTAAATCCTGTCTCTGTAGATATTAATGGTAAAATTCCCACTGGCCCTAATAGGCATTAGCATTTCCCTCTTGCCTCTGAGTGGGCAGGTCAGAAACTGAAGATGACTCATGTTTTTAAACGCTGTGTAAGATGGGGGTCAGGAGCATCTGTCACACATCCATGGAGCTTCTCCTGTTCAGCAGGCCAACATCATCTCTTATTTTTTTCCTGACTTGAGCAGGGCATAAAGCATATTGTTTTGCATATTGGATCAAAGCATAAAATGTTTCTCTCTCTGAATGAACACAAACCCCAAAGTCTTTGGGTTTCATGCTGCAATGAATCCAGTGTCTCTGAAAAATTTTTCTCTGATGGAGTGGAACACTTCATTAGATCCCAAGTGCAATGTTTTCTTTTAGGGTCCTGTGCTTCATTGATTGCTCACAGTAAAGTAAGATACATTTTGTTCTCCAAATGGTGCATACTTTGGAAATCAACATTCTGCTTTCTTAAATGAAGCAAGTTTTTTTACTTTTAAAAATATTTTTGGTTTTGGATGAAACCAGCTGCCCAAGTGCATCACAGATTTGTGTTTGCTAGTTTGTGTGGGGTGGAGGGAGTGCATAATGCTGCTGGTCTGTAAACTTTCTCCAGCACTGGACACAGAATCCTAACCTAGCAAAGACTGTTTGGCTGTCTGGAGCAAAGGCATAGCTTCAACTTGGTGTCCAAAGTGAGATCAAGAAATGATTTTCTTGTGTTTCTCTACTGCAGGAGTTTTCTCCACTGAGACCTACCAAGTACTGCAACTTCTATTTTCATCTCCTGTAATAACAGTGTTCCACCCTGTGATCAGCACAGGGGCAACCCAACAAGAGCCCTACTTCTCTTTTATTCACTTTTCTCTTGCTATTGATAAGGTAGGGAGAGAGAGGTTTTTTTTCCAGTGTGTGCTAGTAATGCTGTATTCAATGCCTCCACAGAGAGACAAGCAGTTTCTCTCTGAGGCATGTGAGGGTGTTAGCTCAAATCACACCCTTGTACAGAATGTCAAAATTGGCTGTGGGAAGTCTCATTTTCTTAATCAAAATAAAATCCCTAAGTGCTGCCTTTTTGCCCTAGTTTCTCTCATTCAGTAGTGATGCAAGTGACTGCAGCAGGCATGTAATTGCCTAATGCTGTTATTGACACAACTGCCCTGACGTACAGGCAGAAAAAAAAATATCCCTCTTGTCAGTCCAAATCCATCCAGATTGTCTTTAGCCAGCTGTTGGAGAAAAAGCTTAAAAAGGCCAGGAAAATATTCAGGAAAAGAAGAAAATGTTTTATATTGAAAACATTTTGTCTATTCTTGGTGGGATTTTTAAGGTTCCTTTACAATGCTGGGGCCTTGAACGTCGAATGGCAGAAGCGTGATCAACTTTTCATCGAGAACATGTCCTGTAAAACTTAAGGTCTGGGTAGAGTGACTTAAACCTTCCCCCTCCCCAGATCTTCAGGGGAGAAATGAAAGAATCTGGGCAAATCTTGGTATCAAGCTGTGACAGTATGTGCATCATTTTCCCTGGCTTATCCTTCTTTCTATCCTGTTTCTCTGTACTGTAGTCTGCTTAGGTCAAATTAAGCCCTTATTTGGGAACTCTGCACCTGACACCACAAATTCCCAGCCTGCTGGGTGCTACTGTGCTAAGAAAGAGGTGTATGGACAGCCATCCTTACCTACACATATAGAGTGCTGAGAGAAGGAAGACATTCACAAAGTGCACCCCTATGCATCTTGGTCTCTTCTGTGTTTGGTTTTCTTCTTAACCACAAGAATGGAGAAAGGGAGGAGAAAATGAGGGGCAAGGAAAAGATCTGCATGACTAGAAACACGTGCATTGCTGGAATTGTTAGAAGCTGCTGCTTCCAGGCCGTTATCAATTTCTGTTGCTGTTTTACTTGGCCAGCCTTTTGCAGTGCTGTTACTTTCACACTCCTCTGTGAAGCAGACCCAAATGACCAGCCTGCTGAGTAGCTGAACTTAGCACAACAGTTCTCAGCGTGAACAGTAACTGGCAGCATCCCCAAAGATCCAGATTCTGTGGATACATCTAGGAATGCAGAAAAATGGGGAGGAGAGATGCATTTGACAGCATGAAACCAGCAAAAAAGGTGACTGCTGTGTTGTGCTTTTCTGCTTCCCATGTATGCTGTGTCCAGATGCATTAGGGCCTACTGGGCCTGCATGGTACTGAGGTTTTCTAAAAACATAGATTCACATGATAAGTCTCCAGGATTGTAAGAAAAGGATTTGAGGATAGCAGTCACTGAGTAATGAACCATACCAGATTGTTAACTACACAAAAATTTGCCTATCTGTCCAAATGAGAAAAGCAGCACGTTAGTCACGCAGCACGAGTCTATCCCATGAGAAAGCTTTTTTCCCCCCATTAATTACTGACAAGAAGCAAATGATTTTTTTAAACTTCCTATTAGGCCTGAAGTCGGGTAGAAAAGGAGTAGAAGTTTAAAGAATAGTGAGGGAGGATGATACAGCAGAGGTGCAAGGTTCTCCTTCCCCTCTGTGAGAGCCTTGAAGGATTTGATTCTGCCACTGAGGATGCTTGGCACATTACTGAGGATTTTGCCTCGTTGACTGTCATGACACAGTTCATCGAGGGATGGGAACTACATAGTAGAAATGCAGATCAGGGCTCAGTTCTTGTAAGGCTTTTTTGTCATAACATGCCTGCTTTGGCACTTCTTTCTGGGAAAAAACCTCATTCAATGTATTCATTGAAAAACCTCATTCAATGTATTCAAGTATTCAATGTTTTTGCAAACATTAGCAAAGAGGTGAACTTTGTGCACAAGGGCTGTTGTCTCTTGAGAACTGGAGGCTACCACCTGCTCTCCATGTGTCAGCACAAGGCAAGTGTATTCCTAACTGAGGCATCTCAGTAAATATCCTCCTGAGAGACAGAAAAAACCTGGGAATGTGATTTACTTCTTTTCTGGCGTTTCCCGTTTCTCTTTTGCATCGCATGTGTTGTTGCAAAGCACCTGTCTATGTATTTTTCAGTACCGGTTATTTAGTTTCTTAAAAATGCAGAAACACCTAACTCGCCTCTTTGTAGTCCATGGATCCATGGACTCCTCCAAGTAGTTCAGGAGTCCATGGGCACATGCAGAGAACAGCTTTAATGGACCCAACAGGTAAGTGTGTTTCTGTCAGGATTTCATTTTTGAAGAAAGTCGGGCTCTTGGTAACCAGAAAGGCTGTTGTTTTCCTGCAGAAAATTTCACCACAGAGAAAGTATCTGAAAAACACCAATTGTTCCAACTGATAGTAATTTGGTTTTGGTTTGAAGAGCTCACACAGATGGGTTGCTGGGGTTGCTGCTCTGTTACCCTTCCGGATGGGTCTATCCAGCTCACCAGTGTCTCTGACAAGTTGCGTAACCAGAGGCACCTTCTTCATTCTCCAAGCCTGGTCACTCTGAAGAATTAGGGAGATCTTGCAGAGGAGCAGGAGGCATCTAAACAGAGGTCGTGTGCATCATTACAACAACATGGCCAAGTTTAACTTACTTTTGGGGTTGTTGGGTTTTTTGGGGTTTTTTTGTGTGGTTTTTTTTGTTGTGTTATTTTTTTTGTTGGTTGGTTGGTTCATTTGGGTTTTTTTCACTAGCAGTGTTTCTCAGGGCCTGATATAATGTTACTCAAACTGCCTGTGAAAATCATCATTGTCTGGAGGGAAAACTATTTCTGAAACAGCTCTCATTGGCATATAAAGCCCTACTTCACTCCAGCAGTCAATCACCAGGCATGAAAGCAGAAGGCTGAACACTCTGTCAAAACTTTAAACTTCACTTTTTGTTGCTCATCCCTGAAATAAAATGCTTCCATGTTTAGTTATATCTGGAATGCTTATAAATATCTTATGAGTTCTTTATGCCACAGCTAATGGATAGATAACTTGTCAAATCTTGCAGCAGTGAAATATTATGAACTGGTAGCTGAAATGTCCTCCTGTTGGACTTCATGTGTAAATCCAGTGTCATCTTTTATCCAGAAACATAATTTTTCATATTACACTACTAGTAGTTTTCCTCTTAACCCCTAGATAAATGACTTATTTAGAGGAACCTAAGCTATTGATGGCAGAAAATTGCATTATTCATATGTGTCGCATAAAAGAATACATCTGAGCTCTCTTTTAAAACCCTTTTTCTTTTTTTCCCAGCAATGTCTGAAACAGTCTCTGAAAAGGAAATAAATAGAATGCTTTGAGGATTGAAGGAAGAAAGTAAATGTGGTGCTTTTCAAGCGAAATGTTCTCTTTTTTTTCCCCTACCAACTGCTGGATGCTGGTTTGAAACTCATCCCTTTAACATGAGCTTAGCAGTGTAGAGACAGGACTCTTAAGCAGTGTCCTGAGCCACCTAACCCCTTTTCTCAGCATTCCCAAACACCTACTACCTCTATCTCTTCCGCAATGTGAAGAGAAGGACCCGGAGGGGATTTTTTCCATGCAGCCCCATGACATGTGCAGTTTCTCTCCATGTGGCCAGCTTGTACAAGCTTAGAGGGTCCTGCATTGTACTTAAAAGCTCCTGTGTCCTGAGCCTCCTCTGGGAGGAGGTAACCAGAAATCACATTTGGATACCCCCTCAGGGAGCTGAGCATGATAGGCTTTCCCTTCCATAGAGCTCTGCAGCTTGGGTGAAGAGTCAGCCTACTGCAGACATGGGAGGCAGTTGCATGGATGACGTCTGAGGCAGATCTTGGATGCTTTAGGTACTTTCTTTTGTGGCCATTTTCCTTCAGGATCTTGCACCTCAATTTCACTAATGAATTCCATGGTCATCGCAGCTTTTTTATGAGGTGGGAAAACAGTATTTTCTTCATTCTGCACTTTGGGGAGCTGAAGAAAATGGTGCAATAAATGTCTTGCCTTACTTAAGGATGAGTTGAGGATCTGGAAATGTCAGTTTAGTCTCTTTTGTCATGTGGGACATCCTCAGAGGAACACAGGAACATGGGAAAGATTAGAACATTTGGGTTCTTATTTCTGGAAACACCTAGATCCATCCATGTTTGTGGACTGTGTTAATTTCTTCTGGGTACTCAGTTGGCATGCCAGAGGAGAACTCTGGAAGGACTGCACAAAGTTCACTGGCAAAATGGTGGCAGAGGTATTTCAGTGTAAGTAAGTGGAAACTAATACATTTATATGTATATAAAAATCTAATCCATGTGAACTCAATGCTGAGATACATCTCAGGAACAAGACAATGGAGAAATCATTGTCAGTGCTGCGAAGTCCCTTATAACAGTGTACAGGGCAAGCCAATAAGTCAAGAAAATGTTTGATATCTTGAAGAACAGTTTTGAGAACAAGACAGAATGCTGGCAGTGGGCTTTTTTGCTGTATTGAAGTTCAGTGCAGACGACTTTCTTAAATAGGGTGGGCAATTGTGGTCCATGTTTCTTAAGGGCATAGTAGAGATGGAAAAGAGCAAAGAAAAACATTAAGATGAAGTATCAGTCCCATTACAAGGAGCAGTGAAAAATGTTGGGACTCTTAGTTTTGTAGAGAAGGCCAAGGGCTCTATCAGCCAGTTGCACAAGATCATGAAGGGGAAGGATGAGGTGGATGCAGTTTGCCAAATCTCAGTATTAGGCTTAGTATAGGTTTTATAGTAGTAGGTATTAGTATAATGCTTTTTAGTATTAAAAGCAGAGGACAGTTGAGGGAGCTAGTAAGAGATTGGCATGAAACTGGTAACAGAAAATTGTTCTTCACAAACAGAGTAGTCAACTGTTGGTGACTTGCTGTCACAACAGGTTATGACGGATTGGCAAGTTATAAAGGAATTCGATAGATTCATGAATGAGGTATCCATAAATAAAAATTAACAGGAATTGTCAAAGCTTTTCTTTGTCATATAACTTACACAACAGTAGTGGGTGATGGGGGAACACAAGAGATGGACTGCAGTGTCCAGTTGTGTGTCACATCTTGCTGCTGCTGTCAAAGACAAAGCATGGGGCTTAGTGGACCACTGATCTGACCCCACAAGAAATGCTTTATGTCCCTGGACTCCTTTACAGGCACATTATTAGCAACAGGTTACAAGAGTGATTACACTTTATTTGTATTTGATTTATTTTTCTTCCTTAATGAGAATCCACTGGAGTCTGGAGGTACTGAGCCCTGCCAAGGGATATTAACCTTTATTAGGTGAAGAGGGCATGGCTGGGAAGTCACCTTCATCAGTCTCCAAGTGTCCCGCTATGAATCTTGTTAATCACAACCAGGGCCCAGAGCGATTCCTTGTCTGATCATCTCTTCTCTGACTTGTCAAACTGATACTACACACTGAGGTCCCTGGGCTCCAGACTGTAAGTGGAATGAGCTTTGGATGAGCTGTATGCTGTCATTTGCACAAGCTGGGGATGAGGCGCACTTCTTTGAGGACTGGACTGCAAAGGAAGCTGTGTCAGCTCTAAAGCAAAAGGAGGACATACATAAAGGGTCACCCCGCTCGCTTGCAGTATATACTGCTACTCTTCCTGCTGACATGACTGAAGGAAGAGGGGTGTCTCCCTTACCTTCCTTAATAAGCAGTGTTGGGAACCATCAGCTCTTCTTCTCCTGCCCGGAACCTTAGTGTCCGCAGGCTGAGCAGGTCCTCTTGCTGAGTGGGAGTCCTATCACTCACACAGAGATTAGGGGTATTTACTTTATGACTGTGATTAATGCATTCTGCCAGGGAAAGAGTGTGATTTAGGAGGCTGTGGGAACTGTGTCTGTTTATTCAGATGCTGTATGGATCTGTATATTGCTGCCTGCAGTTATCTCCTGCCAGTGGCAATGCATGGAATGCAAATTACTGGTACAGGCAGACTGACTGTATGGGACATGATCCAAATCCAGGGGGACAGGAGGAAAAATAGACAGCTGCATTCACATTTTTTTGTTCCTGATACATTTTAGGTTTGCAAGGTTATATATGAAAAGCTTTCCAAGCAAGGAGAGACCGTTGTGAACCCATTCTAGAAGGCTGTCTGCATGATTGACAAGGCAAGTTAGACTGGAAGTTTGGGAAACAAGACAAGCTTGGACCAGGTCAGTGCTAGTGGATTATGGACCACTTAAGTATCTTTAAAATTGAAGTGGAGCAACTTCAAAACTCAAAATGGTAGAAAGAAGTAGGCAAACAAATAAATATCTGCTTGAGTAAATTACCTGCTGTAGGTGACCCTGTTTGGGCAGGGGGGGTGGACTAGATGATCTTTTGAGGTCCCTTCCAACCCGTAACTTTTTCTGATTCTATGAAATAATACATCACTAGGACAAAAAATGTATGATGGCAACAAATTTTAGATACATCATCTCTTAAGTAAGCATCAGCCAGGTGCTGCTCAGTGACGAGTAACTGTGTGGAGGTAGAGTAGTGGTAAACTGCAACCACTGGTGGGAGAGCTACTATCCAGGATGCTGCCTTCACCATCTGCTGCATTTAGGTGAACTCAGACTGACTGCAGAAGAGCAAAGGAATGCAGAGTGCTGGTCAGAATAGGGCATCAGGTTTAACTACATTACTGAAACAGGCATCGTATGGAGGGAAACAGAACACATATTACCTTATAGCTGCATCACGTGTTGGTCTTTGTGAAAAACAGACCACCCAACTGTCTGGTTTTGAAGCAGATCCCACAGGGCCATACCAGAAATTAGTTTTGTATGCAGTGTGTGCATGTTGCTTAATTGGTTGCTTTGAAGAAAAAAAAAAAAGAGTTAATAGCAAACTGGCTGTTTCCTGAATATCCATCAAAAGTTGCTAGCAGCTGTGGTTCACAGCAGACATTGTTTTTTGACTTCTCCAGTGTGCCTTGTGCTTCAGGATTGGGAGGCACCATGCGACTATCAAGTCCAGCCACCCGTATGCTGCAGGCAGTCCACAGCAGGCTGTGTGCAGACCCTCTGTTCAGTCATAATGTCTTGGTTGTGGTAAAGCACAGCTTTTAGGGATAGCTAGCCTCAATGTTAAGAAAAGGCTTTGTGTAATAGAAAATCCATTAGGCCTGCAGAAGAGTGTTCATCACCATCTCTGTGAAAAATCTGCACCTTGTGTCTGCTCTTCATCTGTTTTGCTTTCAGTCACTAGGATTTCTTCAGCTTTTCTGCCAAATGAAAGAGCTCTCTCTGATCAGAAATTATCTACTCATGCAGGCACTTGCAGACTGTGATGAAATTGCATCTTAAATTTATCTTACAAGTGTAGTTGGCTTCTCTGCTTTCTTCCTGTGTAGATGACTTTCTGCATCATGATGCATGTGCCTGCCTTCTGAGTCATTATTTCTCCAGCTTATTGGGAAATGGTGGTACCAGGACTGGACCCAGTAAGCACATGTCTGTAGCACAGTACCTTCCCTTCCCTCTTCATGGTTCATGTTTGTTCTTCCTGTTCCTCCTCACAGAGGAGGTATATTCTCAGCTTGCTCTTGACTGAGAACTCTGTTCTAGTGGTTTTTCTCCAGGTATCTGCCTCGTGAAACACAACAGTCCAAAGTGCACACCCGTCGTTCAGCTCTGTGTACAGAGGTGTCTAAGTGATTTGGTATCCCTTCTTGAATATCCTCTCTCCCCTCCCTGCTGCACTCACGTGATGGGGAAGTGTTACTATCAACTGAATCAGCTATTTGAACTTCACATACTAAAATTCATCCATGTTTCAGCATCACCCTGTCAGTCTCCACAGTGGCCACATCTGTGGTTATGTTCAAGGCTGACTTCTTGCACCAGTCATTTGGGAAGTGTCAGAGGCAGTCCCCTGGAATACAGAGGTCAGGGTTTCCTGTCAAATTGTCCAGCACTTCAATTCCAGCTGCTGTAAAATCCCACACATTCTGTGTCTGAGAAGTAGACATATTTCTGCAGAATTCCAGTTTGTGTCCTGCCCATATCACTTCTTCCTAATGCATTTTCAGGCTGCAGATTTGCACAATTGAAAAGCAAGTGTAAATAAGAAAAGAGCCAAAGGGCTTGTGTAAGGACATTCCAACTGGGTCACCAAATGAAAGCCTCTGGTGGTGTCACCTAGCCCTTTGGGGAAACAGGCCGTTGTCTTCATGTCCTTTTCACATATTACCAGAGAAAAAGAGGAGGGGAAGGGAAGGATTCATTGTAATCAGGAAATCTCCACTGTGTGCCAGAAGTTCCAGAGATGGGTCATTTCTGCTGCTGGGCCATTTGCACAGGTATCTATTCTCACAGCAGCACTTCTCGTGGGCTGTGGAGAACACAGCTCACTTGGCAAAGGGCAAACTGGCTCTTGCTGAGATTACATCTTTTACATTGAAGCAAAAAGATGTGTCTCCAACACTAAGCTTGGCTTGCAGTGGAAAGATGCTGCCTTCTGTAAATATTCTTGATGCGCTGTGGTTAGATGTGGTTGTGCAGTTTCAGTGGAAACCACTGGAACCAGGTGTCGTGTCTGAAAAGGATTAAATCCCTCAATATTATGAAGAGACTGTCAGTTGCTGCTGCGGCTCCTTGACAGCCTGTCATCCTCCTGTATCTTGTCCCTTAGGTGGTGCACCTGCATCAGGATGTATTTTGCCTTGTTTCATCCTAGGATTTTTCTAGCATAATGAAGAAAGTGGGCATGCCACCTGACTTACAAGATAGAAGAGCTCTTCTCAAGAGGAAAACTTGATTCTATCTTTACCGTACCACCTAAAGGCTGGAGTAACTGAGAGTTGTTAGGAGAGTAACTATTAGGGTACTTTGCTCTGCTAATAAACAGGATATTTTAATCCAGGAAAGGATGCTCTTTGTCATATTTTTTGGAGTTTTTTTGGGGGTTTTGTAGTAGTTTGTATGTTTATTTGTTTTTTTGATGGTTGTACCAGTTCTCTCTTGCTTGCTTATTATTTTGTTGGAGGGTCCAGTGGTGGTACACTTGTAGAAAAAAAAAGCAACTGATAGTTTGATTGCTTAAGCCCATCTAGCTTAATATTAAGTAAAGAAAATCACCTAAACCTTGAAAATGAATTAATTATGCTATTCCCAAGCTTCTGCAAGAGTTAGAATTTTTCAGTCAGATTAGTGAAGTTACGACAAAATTGTGAAGAGTTCCATGTAAATCTATAAAGCAGCTGTTAAGCATGAAAGGAGCAGTGATGTGGAGAAGAATATTAGTGATCATCAAGGATTAGTCTGCTAACCCAAAGTGAGTGTAATTGGTGAAGCTTCTCAACTCCCCTAAAGTCCAGCTCCTCCAGTGTCAGGGTGCAGCTCTCCTAGAACCTGGAACAAGTGAAGGCAGACGGCTAACCAAATTGTCAGAAGCTTCACCACTGCAGAAAGATTTTTGGCTAGGGAAGATCTCTTGGTAAGCTCAGGACTGGGTATTATGTTGTAGGAGACAGAAGGTTAGGGAGGAAGGTTAGCTTGGAAAACTTAGTGTTTAGCTGGAAGAGGTACCTTTTGTTTTTGTATAGTTTATTTTTTTTTCCCTTCTGGTTCATATCTGGACTACAGATACGTAGTTGGGGCCTTCTGATCAGAATTACTCTGTCGCTCTTGGTGATTGATAGTCAGGACATCAATTGCATTCACAGTGTAACTCTACTATTGAATTAGTATGAGCCTATAGTGGCTTGATCTTCCCCAACAAAGGTTTTTATGTTAACATAACTAAGAAAACTTTCACAGTTATCCTCTTGCAATCTACCAGCCACCATTCTGGTCATCATGGAAGCTCTCTGAGATGACATGATGCCACTACCTTGAGAATGGTTGTTCCCTTTGGAAAGCAGCATAACTGATAATTTTCTGGTTCAGTACTTGATCAAAACTATCTAGAGAATTTTTGCCCCATTTCATCTTCACCTGCAAGAAAAGGCAATTTGAAATATGATACAGGTGCTCTTCACAGGTACAGTGCCAGCACATTACTCATCCAAGAACTGGGAAATCAAAAGTGTTTTTATACAGTACCTGTCATAAACTTTAAGGAAAAACACTGCTTCAAGAGACCATTTCAGCAACGCTGTGTATTTCCTCCATCTTCCTTTCCTCTTTTACTTCTGAAGGAAAGATTATTGGTATTAAAAATTACTTACATGGTCTGTTCTGAAAATTAAAGCAAAATGGAAGTCACCAAGCTCAAACACCAGTATCAGCAGAAGTGAGATTTTCACAGAGTAGTAGACTGGTTTGGGTTAGAAGGAACCTTAAAGATCATGTAGTTCCAACCCCCCTGCACGGGCAAGGACATCTCCCACTAGACCAGCTAGCTCAAAGCCCAATCCAGCCTGGCCTTTGGTACTTCCAGTGATTTGGCATCCGACACTTCCCTGGGCAACCTGTGCCTGTGTCTCATCATCCTCACACTAAAGAATTTATTCCTAATATCTAATGTAAATCTACCTTTTTTTTTTTTTTAATTTAAAACCGTCAATACTCATCCTATCACTATACGCCCTTTTTTGTGTGTACGGTTTTTTTGTTTTGTTTTTTGTTATGTTTTTTATGATTATTTTAATTTTAAAAAAATATTTAATGAATTTGTGCCAAATGGAGCTTTGTCATTTCTGCTGAGGCATCAAGACTCCTGACACAGGCTGGGGTGTTCTACATGATGGAGATGGTGTGCACAATATCAATGCATGGGACCTGTCTGGTGCCCCTGCCTTTCCCTCTCAAGCCACTGTGGTGTGTGGCAGGTATTTGGCAGCACTGTCTGTCAAAGCACTCTCTCCATGCTAGCAAGTGGTGGGTCATGTCACCTGATGGGTTCCTCAAACGAGTCATTTTGGGAGGAATCCCTTTGCAAATATCATGAGGCTGCCATGACTAGGGAGTCATGGTGTCTTCTCAGTCATGGTTCACAAGTGGTATGTTTAGAAAATACCTTCTTGCACATAGGTTCAGTTTCCTTTCTTGATCACTTTGCAGCATGTTCAGGAGTTTCTCATGTAGAGCTTACCTGTAGAGCAGTGTAATCTTAGAAGTTGTTTTGTCCCAAAGGCAAAAAACTCCTGAACAGGATGCTAAGTTTCTGAGGGACACAAAATTCATGCTCAGAAAGGGAAGTTTCTGAATGTGACACAAATGTCTTTGAGTGAGATTTTGCACAATATTTTTCCTACAATCAACAATGAACATGCAACTATGAAAGATATTTTTGAGAAGATTTTTGGATACCTTTTCTCAGCCTGGAGCTCCTCCCAGAGTGAGTTAACAAGCTTTGCAAGACACTTGCACTAAAGGTTTAACTCCAAAGCCTGGAATCGCCACAGGCTCAGTGCCTGTTAATATATGTTGATTCCCTTCAGGTGAGGAGAAAGCAGCCAGAGAGCAGGGTCTCTTCCACTCCTGCTCTGCTGGAGAATTTTTTTTTTACTTGCTCAGCAGCAGGGCAGTCAGGTCCCCTGTGGACCAGTCCTAGTAATTACTGTGAAAGAAACTTTTGCTAGGTAAGGTTGCTGCAGCTTGACTGTGGGGCATCTATGAACCATGCCTGGGCAGGTTCTTCTGTCCACACACTGTAAATCTGGCATCATCCCATCGCTGATAGAGAAACTTGGGCTTTTCTTGTCTTTCAGCTTTTGTTACTTTGGCTCGTTATGCTTAGGTTTGCATCATATTTGCACCATGATCATACCTTGTCCCCAGTGGGTAATGTCTGTCTGACATTCTCTTGGACACCTGAGCAGTGGCCTTCCAGAAGACTGTTGGAGCTGGGAGATGCAGAGCAGCTCCTTCTGCATCAGATATGTGACAATATCTTTCTGAAGTGCCAACTCACCCCAGCTCACCCTGGTTTGTCTAGGAAGAGTGTCTCTTTTGTTCTTTCATGCAAAATGAAAATGTAAAATGTGCCTTTTTAAGCTCCCTACGGACCTTGTAATTTCTCCTTTCTTGCTTACAAGTTCATGCAGTAGTGATGGAGGCTGTGACACAGTTGGAGATTCCTCTGGTGTTCATGTGGACAACACCTGTTGGCCAGTGCTGGGTGTGCAGTAGGAGACAGAAAGAGTTGACCTTGTATTGCTGGGTGGGGTGGCTTCCCCAAGTGTTGGTGCTAGCAGAGGAGCTGCACTAGCAACCTGCAACTTGCAGCACTAGCCCTGTCTCTGAGCTATGCTCCTACTTCTCTCCTGTTTGATTTTGGTTCAGACGTAAGGGTTTGGGTCTCTCAACTGGTAAAACAGAGAGTTAGTGTCCTGGTGATCCTTTCAGCAGGACAGGGAGGCAGATGTGCTGCAGCCACCAATCACAATCCTGAAGTCCTTCTGAAGGATGCCGCTGGCTGGTGTGGGTACGGCAGGAAGGCAGGCTGACTCCTGTGGTCCTGTCACTGTGGGGGGACAATCAAGCAGAATGGGTACACAGGCCCTGATGAACAGGATACAAGTGACCCCAGAGTTGGCCCTACTTAGAGACCCCTGCCTGCTAGAGACTCTGGGATGAGTCACCAGAAGCCTTGTATCATAGAATCGTTTTCAAAACCTGTAAGATCATTAAGTCCAAACAGGAGTGCTGGGAGGACTAACTTGATATTCATGAATTTCCCTGGTGTGACTGGAGGGAATTTTACACGTCCCAAGGCAAAGGAGAATAATTATATCATTAACCAGCACCTCTGCATTTCTCTCTTCCTTGCTATTCTAGAGCGATTATTCAAGTGACACTGAAAGCGAAGATAATTTTCTGATGATGCCACCAAGAGATCACCTTGGCCTCACTGTGTTCTCCATGCTCTGCTGCTTCTGGCCACTGGGAATTGCTGCCTTTTACCTGTCTCATGAGGTATGTTAAAACATCTCCTGCTAATTCAGAGTTTTGCCTCCACAGGGTAGCCATCACCCCACACGGGAAAGAAAAGTTCATCAAAACCCAAATTTGGGAAGACATTCTCCAGAGTGTTGGGCAGTGATTAAACAGGATAGTGCATCCCCCACTTTGATATGTCTCTGTGATAGTGGTTGTTGTCTTGTGAGATACTTTTCTGAGGGAGTAGTCTACAAAATATTTTACGTTGTAGTCAACAGCGGTCAGATTCTATGTCAGGCTCCACAAAGTCCAGCTAGGCATTTTCCGCAGATGTGACTTCTGAGTGGAAAACACCCTTGATATCTCAAACGCTTGGATTTTCCACTGGGAAAATGGATCTGTTGATTCCCAAGCTGATAATTTGGAAAAGCAAATTGGGTAATGTCCTTCCAGGAGGCGAAAAATTATTTCTGTTCTGCAGAAGTGAATTAGTTTTTCAGGAACAATTGCTCCCCCCCTAAAAAATTGCTCAGCCTGTTTCTCTTGTCCAATTTTAATAGCAAAATAATTTTTACCAGAGAAGTGTCAGTGTTTTGGTTTGTTTCATTCATGAGAGAGGCTTACTGGTTTCCAACCAGTGCCTAACAGTCACCTTGTGCCCTATCATTTGTTTCAACAAGTATGTCTTCACAAGTGCCTGCAGAGTAATTACTGAGTTTCCCAGCATGGTAGATAATGTAATGTGACAGAAAAGGAGTCACACTGGAAGTCTTATTAGTGACTGCAAGGAAACTTTCACTTATATTTACTGATGGTAGCAATGCCTGTTGCAAATTATTCAACAGCACCAAAATTATTCACCTCCTCACCTGTCTTTCTAGTGTGCCTGCTGTGAACATTTACCAGCACTGGGGATTTTTCAGGACTGAGCGAGCACTTCAGATCTGAAGACTCCTAGTCTTCAGTAACAAAGGAAGAGAGGGCCTGTCATTGAACTTTGAAGGCTCTGAGACAATTCAAGCTTATCCACTAGAAAATTACAAGTTTCCTTATTTGAGTGCTGTTGATTTCCAAAGTTTGGGTCAAGGGAATTGCCTGATGATGATGTCTGTAAAAAGTAAAGCAATCAGGTGAGATATTCACACTTTTGTATCCTGCCATTTGGTCCTTCAAGCAGAGCTATTTGCCTGCAATTTCAGTGGCCCCATCTCTTCACACACATGGACTAGGGAGGATTTTTCACCAGTGTTGAGACCAAGGATGGTTTGAGAGGTTGTCACCATTAGCACTGTGTTTGCTCTGTGCTGGCGAAAACAGTGTGTTCATTAATTTCCCATGGTAGCATTCTCTCAGGAGACCTGAGGGTTGGTAACTAGTTTTATCTAAGCACAGTCCAATAAATGCAAAACAGACTATGTAGTTAAGTACTAAAAAGCAGTAAGGCTAAGAAGCTAAATGTGCTGAAAGCCAGTGTATGAAAGACAAGGCATCCAAAATAGCTGTTAACTGATCCCAAGAGCCAGCATAGGTCAATGAGATCCTACTACCTCAGTTGGAGCATAAGGGAAGATGGAAAAGGTAACATGAAAGCAGAAAAAAGATAATTGTGCTGAAGGATTTAGGCCCTGGAAAATGGAAACTTACATGTTTTTGGTTTAGCATAATACTGGGGAAATGCTAAATGTGGCTGCCTATAACTAGGAGCTGTCAATAAGAAAGGTCAGGCAGGTGCTTTGCTATTATTCAGTTGAGAGGTGGTAAATTAATTAATCTTTTTAAATTAAATCCTTGGATTCACCAAGACAAGATGTGACTAAATCCACACAGGAGAAAGGACTGTGTTTCAGAGAGGTTTGACTTCTGCTTTTAGCTTTTGTGTTTGAAGCAGAAATTTTTTCTTACCTCCTCACAAAAAATGATAATAATAATAATAAAATGCCACTCCTGCATACTCTTTTCCCTCTGTCTCTTAGCTCTCCCCAACAGCTGGATCAACTCAGAGCTACTTTTCCCAAGTCTTTTGCAGAGAGTTGGTCAAGTCTGTGCTCATCCCAGTCCAGCATGGGAACATCAGTCTGTCTGATTTCTGGGCACCTTCTCTGCCTGCCTTTTACTCCAGCACATTCCTCATGGCCCTGACAAACCACCAGCTTTCACTGAAACTGGAAATACTGCAAAACCCCAAACCCAAAAAATTGGCCTTTTCCAGTGGAAAAATTAAGCTCAAATTAAGGCCAAAACCTTCTGTAGTTGAGAACTGGCTAAAGTAGTTGGTATAAATCACCAAAATCCTGCACCTAGCTATGCTAATTAAGACAGTGTTTTTGTCTCATGCTTTGGAGCATAAACCATTCAAAATTATGTTTTATATGTGAAGCAATAAAACATTATGTCCTATGAGCATGTGATTTTTATTTATCTAGGTCTTTTAACTTGAATCCCTGAATAGCATTTGAGATCTATTAATACTAAAGGGTAATCTAACATTCTCCATCCTTTATCAAAAATCAGAACTATAACTAAAGATCAAAAGTTGACACTTACATTCACCTCTTTTTTTGTAGTTGCTTGAGCTTTTGAAAATTTCAGTTTTTCAAAAGTCTCCTGTATAGTTCTTACTAAAAAGGGCCTGTCTGAAAAAAATCACGTCTAGGAACTTCACAGGTTGCAGATGGATTCTTTGGGACAGAATTTAGCATTTGTGTTTAATTTCTTTTAAAAACCCGCTAGGTGCAATGCATTTACAGATTAAGGCCTGATTTTCAGAAGATATATTTGCAGTGCAGCTCAGTCCAAAAGACAAGTGCTTTCTGTTTAATCCTGCAGTACCTGCCAGTATAGTTAGACTGCGTATGTCTGTGTCATTGAGTGAAAGAATTATACATGGATAGATATTGCAAAATTTCAGAGGTGATGTTTGCAAGTAGATTAATTTTTCCTGTGCTCCACAAAAGCAATGTGCTTTCTATAAGGGCTGTTTCTGCTCTATGTGGAGGTTACTGTTTTCTCTAAGGCTCTTGCTGGCTTCTTGTTGCTGCTGTCTCATTTCTTGGAGTACACCTGTATGGAATGATGCAGCTGTGCAGGTGGAAACAAAGATGTGCATGAGGTTTAGCTGAGCCAGCAGGGAGGAATGGCAGGTTCAGAAATGCACTCTAAGAAAGGGAGAACAATTCCATTCCACTGGCATATCCAATTTTCATGAGTAGGTTGTTGCCTGTTGATCTCCCTGTCCCAAGCAAAGCTGGCAATTTTTTGACTACAAACAGAGCACATGCATTTTTATGCTTGCAATTTTTTTGATCAGCTGCTTTCCTAACACCTTATAGGTGAGCCTAAAGGGCTTAGACAGAGGCTGTTTTAATGCTTTTGCAGAGGAAAATCTAAGTGTTATATGCCTTTCACCATAAAACGCTCCTCCACAAGCAGTCACTGATCAAAAAACCCTCTCTATGTTTTATTTTTTTTGTAAATCTCCTCTCTCTGGAGTACTTTAGCTGTCTTTTTTTTTTCCTAGAAATTTCTAGCTTTGTAGATTTCTAGGCAAGTCTGAAGCTTCATAAGTCAGAAAAAACTTTAAAAATATATCTTTTGTCTTGTCAAATTTACCGTTATATCTACAAGGTGATTTATCAGGGCATGTCAGTATGTCTGCTTGGTGGGGGTTGATAATCCTGAAGGGTCCCTTCAGTCTGAATCTCTGCATTTATTTTTCTCTCTGCATTTATTTTTAGGAAAGAGAGCAATACGTTGGCACGAATTTCTTTCCTTTCTTTAAGAAGAAATTAATTATCAGAGACCTAAGTCTGGGGTGAATGAGCTTCACTTTGTACCTTCTCTCTTGTGTGACATGGGTGGTCATGGGGAGTCCTTCACCTCATAGTAAGTCCCCACCAAAGGTTCTGAAAGACGCCAGCCAGACCAGAGCAGAAACAAGGATATAAACAACACTTCTATCCATCTTCCATGTAACATTCTTGGATTTCTGTCAGGCAGGCACAGACATATACCTGAAAAATCCCACTGGATGCTTCTTGGTATCTTTAGGTGCTCAAATAGCTTCCAAACCTTCTTTCCTCCCTAGCAGCACATGAAAACTGCCAGGCAGCAGTCTGCAATCCAAGCACAATGAGAGCAATTGCTTCCCTTCTGCTTCACTTACTCCATGCCATAATTACCTTCCTTGCACAGTGATTGAGGCGTGCACAGCTCTGTAATTATTTCCCCAGCCCATGGATTGCTTGAGTAGGCACAGTTCCAAATATCATCGCTTGGATTGACTTTCAAGAAAAGTCAGAACTGCACACCACGTGAAAGAACTTTCTCTGGTTGTCATGCAGACCCAAGGCATACATGAACAGGCAAAGGAGTAGCTTATCATTCTTTGCTGTAACTTCTGAACTCTTTTATTACTTGCTATCCAGTTTTCAGAGGTAGAGGCTTTGAAGAAACTCTATGTTGACATGTTTCAGTGGTCACTGTGGAGAAGGGAGAGAGATCATAGGATCATAGAAATCTAGGGGTTGGAAGGAACCTCAAAAGATCATCTAGTTCAACCCCTGCCAGAGCAGGGTCCCCTGTAGAAGGTCACACAGGAAAGCATCCATGTGGGTTTTGAATGTTCTCCAGGGAAGAAGACTCCACAACCTCCCTGGGCAGCCTGCTCCAGTGCTCTGTCACCCTCACAGTGAAAAAATTTTTCCTAATATTTATATGGAACCGCCTATGCTCCCGTTTATAACCATTGCCCCTTGTCCTATTCTTAGTCACGCCTGAGAAAAGCTTGATTCTGTTCTCCTGGCACTCACCCCTTACATATTTATAAACATTAATGAGGTCACCCCTCAGTCTCCTCTCCTCCAAACTGAAGAGACCCACCTCCCTCAACCTTTCCTCATAAGGGAGATATTCCTCTCCCTTCATCATCTTGGTCACTCTACACGGGACTCACTTAAGCAGTTCCCTGTCTTTATGGAACTGAGGGGCCCAGAACTGGACACAATATTCCAGATGCAGCCTCACCAGGGCACAGTAGAGGGGGAGGAGAACATCTTTTGACATACTAACCAATGCACCCCAGGATGCCACTGGCCTTCTTGGCCTCAAGGGCACATTGTTGGATCATAGTCATCCTTCCATCCACCAGCACTCACAGATCCCTTTCCCCTATGGGGCTTGCCAGCAGCTCAGTCCCCACCCTACACTCGTACTTGTGTTGTTCTTTCCCAGATGTAAGATTTTACACTTGCCCTTGTTGTAATTCATTAAATTTCTCCCTGCCCAACTCTCCAGTCTGTCTAGATCCCTCTGAATGTCAGCACAGCCTTCTGGGGTGTCAGCCACTCCACCCACTTTTGTGTCATCAGCAAACTTGCGGATAGTACACTCTACTTCCTCATCCAGGTCAACAGTAACTATATTGAATAGTAGATAATTCAATAGTGATAATGTTCATGTCCCTGCAGGGAGGGAGAAGAGAGTATAAACTTAACCTTTATCAGAGACTAGAGTTTAGGTACTCAGCACACATGAAAGTATTTCACATTCTTAGCTTTTATGCATAAGATTTTGATGTCTAGTCATGTTCATGCTGAATAGCACAAGAACATAACAGCTAGGTGTTATCTGTTGCTTATTCATTAGAAACATGGCTCATAGTCCGCATCTGAAATGGGAAAACCATGAGACAGGACAGCAGTGCAACCTGCCACATACTGGATGTAATTCTGACCAGCCAATCTGGCTATTGATGCTGGTAAGATCTTTCTGTGTACCAGCCCACCCTGTTGTTTTGTTCTGGGTTTTTTTGTCTTTATGCACCACTCCTCTGCATCAGAAAACAGAATATAATAAATTATATAGAAGTTGACATCCACAGCCATGAGTGTACGTTTGTAACTAGTGGTGCAGTCTTACCTCTGAGATGAGAAGGCACAGGCAAAACCTAGAACCCAGTATATTTTTCTTTAGTTGTTATATGTGCAGTGACAGGCCAAGCTGGATACTTGCAGGATGTGCTTTAGCAATGCTGGCAAAGCAGATAGCGGGCTTTTGCATTTTCAAGAGAGCTTTTTGATTTTTCAGCACTGCATCATTTCTTGGACTAAGTAGCACTTGTACAAAAGATCTGATTGCCAAAAGAAGAAGAGCTTTAACCTCTGTAAATATAATATGAAAAGTACTTTTTTGGTGTGTTGGAGCAGGATACGTAATCACACAGTCCTTGAGTTGAAGCTGGGGTCTTGCCTTGGGTCACACAGCTTGGCTGTAGGGTAGTGGGTGTGTTCTGGTGCTGCTCAGCCCTGTCTTTGCTGTCAGTTACACAAAGCTTTGATACATCTGTGCTGATCACTCAAAAAGCAAATCTCTACATTCTTCATCCAGATCTGTGTGTGCTTGTGAGTACAAGCACATGCAGGCATCCTTCTGATGAAATTCTGTAGTCTTTGGGCTGTGAAAGGTTATGAATAAAAACTATGGACAACCCAACCCTCTTGAGTCAGGGAATGAGTCAAAAAGCCCTCAAAATTAGTTCCTTCTCACATGGAGCTGCTAAGGACTTCTGTGTTAGTCATCTTCCCAGCAGAACTATTTGCCATTGTCTTCCTCATGTTGCCAAAGGCCAACAGTGAGGCTGTTGTTTTAGTGTGAGAGCCCTGGCCCTGGGACGTTCAACCTGCTGACCACACTGCATCTCATTTTCAAGGTAGATGGCAGACACCATGATGTATGGCCTCCTCTGAGCCTATTTCTGTCTTATTATCTGATGAATATAGATGCTGTTTATTTAGTACCTATTATTTCTTTAATGCCAAGTCATCAGTTGATTTTTCACCATGCTATTGGAAGTCACACCCTCTCCACTCACTTCTCTGTGGAAGATTTGTTTTGCCAACTGTCCTTCCAAGGAGGGAAGCAAGCCAGAGACTCACACTGACATGCAGGTCCCCCAGATGGTGCTGGAGCAGTCCCTGCTTACATGACTTCACCCCTAGGTGCCTATAGGTCCTAGACCCTTCTCTCAAAGGGCTTAGCTTTTTACCTGGATGAGCTGTATGCTCTGGGACTTCACCCTAAGAAAGAGCAAAGTTTTTCCAGCCACATTTGTAACACAGCAATAGCTATGGAGGCCTGGCATGTTAGACATCTGAGGTTTGGCAGAGTTTGAAGGCTCTGAAAAAAAAGGTTTCTATGTGAGAAAATGTAGGGTGAGCATTGCTTGCAAACTACCCATACAGCTCTGCTTGCAAACTTGTCTCTGTGTGTATGAGTGCATATGCCTGCACTCCTGTTAAAACGCAGTGCTTGCAAGGATAAGCACTTCAAGATCATTGAGTGATATGATAATTTTAGCTACCACAAGACAGCTGTCTTCTAATTGCATATGGCTCTTCAGGCATACATAGCCTGTGCTTTGATTTGCATCTATACTCAAGCCTAGGACTGAGGAGCATGGCCTATGCTGATCACCTTTAGCTGATGGCTTTCACCCCTTGTCTAGCTTGTCTGCTCAAGGCTTGGGGCAGGGTCTGCCTGTATGTGTCCCAGGCATTCTACCCTTGGCAGGTCAGTTGACATGATTGATACTAACTGGGAGGTGGGTCTGCCCCTGGGGAAGGGAGCAATGCTGTGTACATTGGTTTCCCAGGAAAGTGACAACCATGCATGTTTATAAAATAGTATATTTTACTATTAGGAGGTAGTGTCTGTTAGAGGATAGTACTTCAAAAGAGAGAAAACAGCCCAAGAGAGGAAAAGATGATGCTTCTCCATGCCTTCCGGCCCAAGCAGCAGGAAGGCTGAAGATGCAGTCCCAGCAGCATGCACATGCAGAGCATAGAGGTACACCACTTATTTATATATATATACATGGTTGGACACACAGATCACAGCAAAACACTCAGAGCACTCAACAAATGCAGACATCAGCATCAGCCTCACCCTGCTCCTCTGTGAGCAGGATGGAGGTCCACTAGTAAGAATATATCTGCACTTATATCTGTGTATCTATATATCTATAGGACAGCTTTTTGGGGTCTGGAGCTCTCCCTTGACACCGAGTGCCTCTGTGCAGGCAGAGAGTGAAAGGAAAGTGCTCAGAGGATGATGCCTCAGGTCATCAGAGCCCATGGGGCTTGCAGAGCATGTGCATGGCCAGGGCACAGACAAGACTGTATTCACAAGGTCTCGTCTACAGAATGTCACTGCTGTTCACACTCCTCCCCTTGCTGCCATCAGGCAGATGGCACATTTGGCAGGCAGAGGATAGTAGCGAATACTGAACAGCACAGCCTGGTCCAGCATAAAATAACATGGCTGCTGTTCTCAGCTGTGATACAGAGATGAACTACCTGCTGAGATAGGCAGGAACGTATGTCACTATGTGAGAGTGATGGGTATCTTGTTCTTCAAAGAGCAGCTCTGAAATTGATGTCCCTGGCCCGTGATTAGGGACATTTGGGTCACATCCATTGTGACTTTGCAAAGAATCTTGTCACATAGATCATTACCTTCCAAGTTTGCAACTTCTGCTCGTTTCAGAGGAGAGAGAAAGCCTAGTTCTCAACAGAGTGGAAGAGGGTGTCTCATGACCTTTTGATTTCCCAGGATAGCTTGCTCTGAAGTGGGGTTTACTACCAGCACCTCTAAATCTTGGCTTTCCAGTCAGGAGCTGTCTGACAGCTGTGTGGATATGGATAGACTTTGCTTGTATTGACTTTTCCTGTTGGAGTAGGAAGAGACTCCTGAGAAGAGATTGTGCAGAGAAGAAAGTTGCCATTTAGCGGCTGTTGTATATCAGCAGCTGCTGATTTCAGTGTGCTGTGTGTGAGATCTTGCACCATGGAACTTTATAAGTGTGTCATATAACTTGCTTTTAATTTCTTTTTGTCCTTTAGGTCTTGTGGTCACATCTCCCAAGTCATGAACTACAGCTACGAAAAAGATAAGATTAATGAATGGCCTGATTGGTTTTGCCCTTAAGCTAATTTTAAATTGGAAAGATAGCTCGCAAATAACATTCCCTAGAGATTTTAGTTCATTATGCAGGTGTTTAATTACAAGGAGGTTTTGAGACAGAAGGGATACCAACTCAAAATGTTTGAGGAGATGAGGGGTGTCTTTTATTAGCAAGAACATCCTGCAGAATGGCACAGTTTGTACATGAATTGTTCTGTGTCAGACATTTATGCTTCACACATTATGCTGAGCCAGCCAGAGCCCCTATCCATATAGTCATGCTTCAGGGTTATAAAACATTATTCTCTCCAGGCATCCTCTTTTTTTTCACATGCTTATGAGACTGTGAGAATTGTTTTAGAGCAGAATAATGCATTGTCAGCAGGTTACTTGCACACCTGCCACTAGTGTCTTGGTGTATATGTAGTATTCACAAAATAATTCAGAGGCCTGTCTGGTATAGGCATCTTAAGAGTAGAGTAATAAATCTTCAACAGCAATTGATGACAGGGTTCAGGCCCCTGACATTTAGGCAGTTCCCACTGAGTTTAAAAAACTTTTTAGTCTCAGGCAGTGTTTCTTTGGCGTTTTTTTAGCTTAGACAGTGAGGCTGTATTTTGTTAGCAGGGACATAGAGGGTCTTTTTTTACTAATCTCCATATGTCCTGGTTAATACTTGATTTTTCACATCTGCAAAGGTAAAGTCTTGAGGACAGATTATATTCCAGGAGAGGACACAAAAGAATCCAGGGGTGCAAACAGGGCATATGATTTTATACCTCCCTAGTAGGTCACCATGCTGAAAGAGGCATGAGAAAAGTATAGACCCATTGCAGATCTAAGAGTGGAACATGGCCTCTCCATTCTGGCCATCCTCGTTTCTGCTTCTGTTGTCAGAAAAGCCAAAGATCTTTGGATGCTGCTTCAGAAGCCTGTTGATATGATGAAGCTTCTCACATCCTAGGTGGTCACTCATGTCCCTAGAGTTCTCCCATGACAAGGAGAACAGAGGCTGTGTCTAGAGTAGTTCTTTGGTTGCTGTTAATATAGTCGACATTTCTTTTGTCTCAGCACTGTGTCAGCACTGTTTTCCTAAACAAAAACAAATGAAAAAAGGTACACACATCTGAAGTTTTATATATGCAGCAGTAAAGGAATGTATGTTTTCAGTAGCAAAGACTTAAGGTTAACATTTTATCTGTCTGCAGAATGCTCAGATATTTTATTTTCCTTCTTCTCAGAGATCAACATCACATACCAAAGACCTAGGGCTATATTCTAATCTTGAATATACAGCTAAGTAGAAGTTCTGGTGAGAGCTACTGAATTACTGTTTTGTTTGGATGCACAGCAAAGTGAATTGATCATTTCTGATTACAATTTACCTGTCTCTTTCAAATGGGCTGCAGAAGAATATTTGTAGAACAAGTGTAGACTTGATTATGGCAATCTAGGCACCCACAAATGCCTGCCAGACAATTTTAACTCTTCATTGGATTGATGAACTTCTCAGCAGCAGAAAAGAAATAGTTTTTAAATAGTTATTTTGGGATAAACTATAAGAACCAGGTGAGAAAGAAAGGCCTGGGATCCACTTGCAGCTGTGCAGTTTATATCTAAAACTGCACTGAATTTTCAGTAGTGATACCTATGCTCTTTAGCCTAAAATAAATACTGGATTACCCATTGTATCAAACGAACAAGGCAGAACCTGGGAAAGGAAGGCAGATGTTGTACAAACAGATGCAATATCTGAGACAGGAAGGGAGAAGACTTTCCATTTTCGGCTGTTGTGCCTTTGCAGCATGAACCTCCCTTGTGGTTATGCACTGAGGTTTTCCTCCAGGGAAAATGGTTGCTATGGCTGTCCCAGCAGTGAGCCTACAGCCTTGCCCACTGAGTACAAGGGTTTCTTCAAGTGAAAACTAAAGCTGATAAAAAAGTCATATTATGGGACCCTGGAAGGCAGCTTAGTAAAAGATGGATTCCAATTGCTAGTGGCAGTGTCCAGGGGGACCTCTATGAAGTTAAGCTCTGTGCCAGCCAGGAAGCCTGAGAGCCAACAAGACCAACAGAAAATAAACCTGTCCTACTAAAGTAGATGTAGGGACTACACTTTGTTCCCATGAGTCTGGACAAAATACTGAGCCCAGCAGCAACCGTTTCCCTGAGGCAGCCACCAGAAATCTGGGCTGCTGCAGGCATACAGATACACACATGCTCACCTCCTAGCCCTGGCCTAGATCTGTAACAGTCTTTATCTCATACTATACTCTCTCTGGTACCCTTTTTCCAGCCCTTGATTTATTTGTGCCTAAAATGGATGAAATCTTTCTATAAGAAGTTAAAAAATGAGTTAATTATCTAATATTATTGTGTTGTTCCCAAACACTGTTTCCTAATAAACAACAGCATTTGCTGGATTCTTTGCCTCCAGCTGTATCCACAGATGTAGGCAGGGCATTAAAATGCACCTATCAAGGCATGTGATCTTAATGTACTGTTGTACAATAAAACTAAAGTAGTATTTATGTGCTTGGGAGGGGAAAACACCATAGTGTGAAAATATTTATTTTCGCTTCCCCTGTGCCAGTATGATTCTACAATAAAACTAATGTAGTATTTATGTGCTTGGGAGAGGAAAACACCATAGTGTGAAAATATTTATTTTCCCTTCCACTATGCCAGTTTAGTATTAAAATACACGCATTATGGAGCATAATGAGCAATGAGCTGTGAATGACATTTCCATATCTTGGCATTTCTTGCAGTATTTTCATCAAGTGTGAAAGTCATGGTTGGTTGATTGAATTCAAGCCCATGCATGTTTATAGAGAGAGTCAGCTTCCTATAAGAGGGCAAGGGAAGCCAGACATAAAAGCAGAGAGGTCATAGCAGGAGGGATGGAATTGGCAGTCCCTGTTGAACCATATTCCTAATCCTGACTTACTTTGAGTGAGTACTTTTCCGTCATAAAGTCCAGGATAAAGGATGCAGCTCAAAACAGCTGTTACCCAGAAATCCCAGGCCCTAGTCCCAAAGATGGCCAATGGATGTTAAATGTCCATCCCAGCATCATGATCTGTATCACCATGAGGAACCTCTCCTTTCAGCTACTGTCTCTAGCTGGAAGTGTAGAAATGTGATGGTGGGAGCAGGAAAGAACAATTCTCTTCTTCCCAGGTCCTCTTAAGGAGCCACTTCTGAATTTGGACTTTTTATTGCTCAGTCATCAGATGGGGGATATCTGTGGATAGAATCATGTCCTCTCTTCACAATGGGGACCAAAAGTTAGTGACAAATACCCTGTCCATAGTTCAGAGACTAGTAGCTGCTGCTGGCACTTCCCTACTTTATGGCAAGGATATGCTACAAAAGCTGAAGGTGGTTCTTTGGCTGCTAATGGCAGACAGAGTAACTTGCAAAGCCTCCCATGTGTGATAACCCAGGAAATGCAATTCAGTGTCCAGAGACATGTGGGCCTTTGAACTAATTTAAATAGTAATTGTCCCACGCTGGGTTTTCTGGATTTCATTCAAGACACCCCACTTGGTAATTGTGCCAAATCTGTCCTAATTTGTTGACCTTGTCGCACAGATGGCGTTGTTCTAAGCAGGTTTCTACAAACTGCAACAAATGAAGCAATTAATTAGGAGCTTGCACTTACACAGAAGCTATTGTAAAGAGATAACTTCTGTGACTTTATGGGACCTTGCCACAGCATTGGTCCAAAAACTGTTCAGATTGTCTTTGAAAAGTTTCAGTGCATCCCCCTAATCTCAGTTTGAACCACAGATGTGACAGGTTGGCTCATCTCAAGCTGGATTCACCGTGAGTATCATCCAGGCCTTTCCTGATGTGTCCTCAGGACATTTGTTTCCTTCCTTCTTGGTGAAGACCACCTTGTCCCGTGACATTCGGTGGCTATTCCTAAATTGTGGTGAACAATTTCTTGTTCTTCAAATTTCTTGTTTTCCAGGAGTTTCAATATTCCCATAATGATAAGGAATATATAAATCACTTGGGCATTGGCTTATTCTTCCATATCTCATATTCTCCATATCTCACTTTGTTCTGTCATTACATCAGCCGTTTTTCCTCTGGTCAAATTTGTTTCAAGCCTTCAGATATCCTGATTCTAAGTGTGTCATAGAGGCAATGACTCTCTACCCAACTTCTAATAACTTCTGTGTTGTATAATAACAAAATTATAATACACACTTTATGTATCTGATAATGGGAAAACAGACCATCATAGAGGTTTCCAGTGCATGTATGCACTCTGTCTGGAAAAGCAATAAGCAACATGAGTTTCCCTTCATTTTGTTATTAACATCAAGCAATCTCAACATATTACAGGGCATTGGGTTCAGCCTGGGGAATCAGTGACATTATTTGCCTGGTTTTTGCCTGTGAATTGCAAGTGGAGGCTTATGTTTGCTGTACATTTCTTAAGATTACTTAGCAGAAATGTTGAAAAGAGAGAATGAAGTGGCATTTAAGCAAAATTCACGGTAAGGTCTAGAAGCAACATTTTATTGTGGCTTTGGATGAGTGTCTCAGTTCAGGGTTCCTGTATTCCAATGTGAACTTGAGACACAACTCAGCCTTTACTTTATACACAGTGTGTCTAAATGGGGCTTAAGAGTGGCTCCCCTTCACTGAGGGAAATGGGATCTCAGAAACAAAAAGGCCTTCATCTTGTAAAGGTTATAAGAGCATTCCTGCATCTCCTGATAATGTCACTCTCTGTGGATGATGCCTTTCTCTAGGATCTCTTGCACCCATAGCCACTGGGTACCCAGATCATCCTGTACTTGGGCACATGACCAGTTCCAGTATTCAAGAAAAAGAAGCTGAGTAAAACCAGTAAATTTCCACAATGTTCATTATGACTAGAGGTTCCTTACCTCATGACTAGAGGTTCCTTACCCCACTTGGCCAGTATGCTAGAAGGCACCACTGCTTCTCCTGGTAGCAGGAATGAGCTAGGAACACTCCAAGAAAAGCACTTGCTCACTCTTGGATCTAGTTCTACTCTTCTGAATTTCTATGGTGATTGGACCTCTAATGCATTTAATAGTGGCACAGGTTTCAGTTTCATCGATCAGTACATAAAGCAGCAGTAAGTACATTTGAAGGATGCCTACACCTCTGCCAGATTTGGCATGGAGATGTTTTGTGGTATGGCTTTGCCTCAAAAAGGGATGAACCTGACTCTTGGTTCTGCTTCATTTGCTGAAGACAAAAGGAGGAGCATCTGCAGGGTGCCTTTGGAAGGGGACCATGACTAAGACCCTCTGGCCATCGTGCAGCTTTCCCTTGTGTTGCTATCCTGGCAGTCAAGTTCTGAATGCTTTGGTGTTGCTCTATCTGCCCCTTGTATCCACTGCTCCTTGGACTGGAAATTTCCCATTTACTGTGGTCCAGGAGAAATGAACAATCCAATTTTCAAAACCCATTAGGGATTAATTACAAAAAGCCATACTGTTTTAATTAGAGCAGCATACCTCAGGCAGGTCATCTCTGTAATGCAGCCATAGTGTCAATGTCCTTTATATCAGAGATCTTCCCAGAAATGTGTAGAAGGAGTAATCTATCCTGCAGGAAGCATGAATAGACTGGCACACTCTGCTACAGTTATCTTGAAAGAGAAAAATAGCATCCTGCTGGGTGCAGTTATACCACTGCCAGTCTGCAGGTTGAACTTACTTTCTTGTGCTATCCTGAATAGTGCTTGGGTGATTTACATGGTGAGAGACATGTAAATGACAGTGCTGGAAGATCTGGAAGGGGAACAGCAGAGTCTGGCTGTGTCAGAAGGGAAGTAAATTTGCCTTGCCTGTAGTTTTGCATACAGTAAGACATTTTTCTCTGGCAAAAAGAGCAGACCAGCCCCATGCGGATTCCTGTGAGGCATGGCAGCGTATGTCAATGGAAGTTGCTGCAACCAGCACCTGTCATTTGGTGCCAGGGACCTTCCTGCTTATCTTTAAACCCCAGAGAAGCAAAGGAACATGGATCAAATTGAATGCCAGTGAGATTTAAGCTGCTGAGTGATTCATCAGCATTGGAAAAGCAACCTTATATTCATTAGCCACTTCATAGGCAAAAAGTGTCAAAAGCAAACCCACTGAAGATGGGCGATTTTTGTTTTCTCTGATCACCTGGCACGTCAGACAGGGCCCCCTAGAAAAGGGGGAGGAAAGAGTCAGTTGATGGTGTGGTGTTTAGCAGGAATTCAGGGAGGTTTCCAGACAGCAAAGGCAATCAAGGCATTTGAACATATCCTTCATGGGAGTGCAACAACCAAAAGTCCAAGCTGGTTCTTAAAAAATCCAAAGGGGTGAACACTTAGAAGGAGGAGAAACAGCCTTCTTCTCTGTATAGGCCAGGCTTGCCAATGCAGGCATCAGAGTCATGTCTGAGGCTTCCAGCTTTAGATATTAAAGATGCCACAGTTTGTCATCAAACCCATAAATTCAGGAGGTCTTTAGAAAACAGAAAAAAAGGGTCAAGTGGTGGGAATCTGAACTTCTCTCTACATTGCAGACCAGACACGCAGCTCCAGGTAGAACTGGGGCTAGGGACTGGGCGATTCTATGTCTTTTTTTCTTGTGAAATAGGATATATGTGAAGATTATGTTGGTTTGTTGTTTTCCATTATGTGATTTGTGGCTAATAGCTGCTTCCACTCATTTTGGGAAATCAGTGAGACCTGAACAATGTCATGGTGAAACCTGTAGCAGACGCTCCTGTTTCCCTGTAGTCATGGTTTTGTTACAGTGACATCCTATTACCACAAAACCCTTCCCCCCACCCCTCTGTAATAGCTTGCTTGCGAATTTGAGGCTGTAACGTTTTTGTGACCACAAAAGAAACCGCATGTTTGAAAATTATTTGATAAGGCCAAAATAATTTACCACCTACCAAGTGTGACATATTTCAGCGATTGCTAATTAAGCTGAGAGATTGCTGTCATAGCTCCATGAAAAGGAAAATCACAACCTCTGTGAAATCTCTTTGGCAGAATGTGCATAGTCTGCTATCTCCAGTATGAGCACACGGTGGTGATAGCATTGTCGACATTAAATCACCCTTCCAGTGTGTTCAGCTTCTCTTTTAATCTACAAGGCCATACCTCACCAACCTGGAGTCTTCACTGTATGTGCTTACATCTGCTAGCAAAGCAAGTAAGATCATTCCTCCTAGCAATTGCTGTGCTGGGAAGCTAGGGCAAAATGTAGAAATGCCACCATTTGTAAACTCTGGCAAATATGTGTACTGCTTATCCTGTTAGGTGTCCAGGCTGGGGACATTTGGTGTAACAGTCAGGAGGATGTGTGCTCTCCCTGCTCCTGCAGGGATGTGGCTTTGTACCACTGCATGAGTTGCTGGGAGCAACTGCTTGTGCACTGTGTGACTGCGTAATTAATCAGGAGAGAACTGGAAGATTGAAGACAGTGGTGCTATTACAAGTGACAATGTCTAGATACCCAGCCTGGTATTTCTTTTGCTGAACAGACATGGAAATGTTGTCTAGTTCAGGTCTTTCTCAGGCATCCAGAGCCTCCATTTCAGGGTGACCAGATGGAGCAGAGAATTATACTAACCTCAGCCCTGAGAATAACCTCAAATTGATGCCACAAGCATTGATAAATCTGAGGGTAAAACTTTGGTAGGCTCTACAGTAACTTTTTTTTGTACCGAAACTTTCATTCATCCCATGCAAATAGCTTCTCAATGATCTCCCTCACTCATAGGCATCAGGAAGCAGCAAGATCAGGGACACCCCACAGGGATGGGTAACGGGAAGCCAGGGATGATGTTACAGCATGACAGTGTCCTCATCATCACAGGGAGCGATCCCACAGCACCTGACTGCAGAGCCCATTGCTGCACTCAAAGCCCTGATGCCAGGTACCTACCCTTCTACCTTTGCAGAAACCACAGGAGTTATATTTGGAGCATGCCTTTTCCTGGAAACATGGATCACTGATTATGGAAAACATTCCTATATGTAGGGGCTGAGTTATAATGTCTGGGCTTTTGCAAGATGGCACATATCGTAAGACCTGAAACCTACTTCGCAATGAGGAGTTCAGAAGACTTAGTCAGCAGCAGGAGCAAATGGTCATCTATTAATTTAAACAGTAGATCTGCTTGCTGTTATGCCATTTCAGCACATTCCCATACTTGGTCAAAGATGTAGATAAACATGATGCCTTCCAGCAATTGGTGTCTGCTTTTCAGCTTCAGCCTGTGCCTGTGAACACCTGAAAACAAATAGCTCTTTTAGCTTGAGTGGGAGAGTTAGCGGTAGGAAACTTGGAGGAGAAGGGGTCAGGCTGTGCAACAACTAATGGCAGGGGACAGAGTTTGGAGGGTGTGAATGGCATTGGGGTGAGTGATACAAAGCAACAAGGGCAAAGGGAGACTTTTCAACAAAGAAAAAGGAAAATCTGGCCATTTGTGGGGAAAGAATTTTTGCCCTTTTTGATTAGGAAGCTCTGGAGATCTAGGGCAGGGAAGAAGTCCTGGTAAGAATGTAGTGTTTAGTTATGGTATCTCTAAGGTTGTTTTTACAGCCCTGAAGATATAGAAGCAAATACGTGTAGCACTTATTTTTGTTTATTCTCTGCACCACGTGCATGACAGGGAAGAAAAATCAAAGGAGAAACCTTGACGTGAGCTGGGAAGTTCTTTCCTCATTGCTAGCGTTTTAATCACTATAAAAGGGGCAAGTCAACTAATGCAACCTATGCTCACATTGGGAGGCTCCATCTGCTCTCTCCCCACGTGAAGTATCAAGGGTCACTGAGCTGTCAAAACTGAAGGGGTTGTCTTTCAAGATGAGGTGAATTATATTCCAATATCTGTCACTGCAAGCATTTACAAATGAAACTGCAGCTCATAGCTTGCCATTTTCTGCTGCTATGTCTTTGTTTCAAACCCCTTCTTGCAACCAGGCAGTGTTTCAACCTGCATTGGAGCAAAGGAGAAGCAGAAGATGGGCAATGCTTCTCCTTCCCTCACTCTTGGCAGGTTGTGATCCTCCTTTTCTGCAGCAAAGACCTGGACCATGGCTGGGATTAGGAGGTGTCAGGAGTGAGAGAGCTGTGCTTGAAGGAAGGGCTCCTGTGCTTCAAGGGAGTGAATAAAGGAGAGGCGTGTGCTGGGAGGCAGGTGAGCCCCTGTCTTTGTAATGCTGATGAACAACATGAAGTCCTGGAACCAGCTCAAGCGTCTTTGTGAGCCAACACAACTTCATATGAAATCACGTGTCTCTGAGAGTTTCACTGTGCCATAAAGTCCTCTGGGGAAAATCATGACTTCTCACCTTAAAATCAAATAAGGGAGTGAGAGCATTAAAGGGAATCTCACTATGTAATTTTAGGTAGACTTAGCTGGACAGGATGTTCAACTAAGCAGCCAGAACAAAAAGTGCTGTTAAAGGCTGCAGTGGGGTATTTCAGTTGCTGTTTGGCTCTGTGTATGACTGAGACATTGCTGATTTGTTTGTGATGCCTGAAATTCTATTACTTTCTCAAAGACCAAATTGTTCTGCTTTGCGTATACAAGAGAAAACCTCTTGCTTTTCTCTGATGAATTGATTTATGAGAGAATGGAAACATATTTTAGAGAAAGCAAGTTGAAGGCTTTTTGTGAATGATAAGTCGCTGAGCATAATTCAGTTTATTGCTAATTCCAAAGAAAGGAAAGAGTACCATGATGTCATGTCTTTTTAATTCCATTCAAACATTTCATCTCCTCTTTTTCTGACCAAAATGACTCATAAAATCATAGACATTAGGCATGGCAAAGACCTTTAAGTTCATCTTGCCCATCTGTCTGCCCCCACCATCTCATTATTTAGAATGGTAAACAAGAAAACCACGTTACAGGGAGACACAATGTTCTCTTCAAGAATTGTTTGTATATATCACCCTGGGTCTGTGAGTAGGGAGCTTGAAGTTGACGTAAATAAAGTGAACACCACATGGCATGAAATGAGGCTGAAACAGATCTCACCTTTCTGGGCTAAAAGAATCTTCCCATAGGTAAAGAATTTGTTTTCACCTCTACCCCTTCTTGATTGTATTCTTGCTTACATCACTTCCCACAACTGCTTTGTCATAAGTCACTTTTGATGACTTCTTTAGATTTAGTGGCTTAGGGTTTAGAGCTACCGTTTTTTCATGAACCCCTGGTTGAACTCACTGGGAGCAATAAAGCCACAGAGCATCCCTGCTGAGGGGGCATCTGTGACTGGAAATGCTCCAGGTTCAACAGTCAAAAATAATGGGCTGATAGGAAGAAAGATGATTTGCTGGAAATCCAGTTATGAGAGGCAGGTCTTGAAATAAAAGCTGTTGGAGAGGAAAGGGTCGTACCTGGCATACCTGGACCCTAATGCCCCTGACATAAGACTGAGGGATGTGTGTCGAATCTCTGCACATCACTGCCTTTCTGTGGGGCAGGGACCATCCTAAAGGCCAATGGGATCATGGCATGCATACTCACATCTGGGACTCCTAAATACCACATTTAGCACACATAGCATATAGAAATATACCACAGCGAAGAGTTTATTTAGCACATGCATTTCACCTGAATCTCTCAGAAGCTGAAATAACACCTAAGCCAGTCATACTGCCTGCCTCTCTCCTTACTCATTCATTACTGCTGTTCTGACATCTCTGCTGTCGCTCCTGACAGCAAGCCTAGGTTCTTTGGTTGCTTCTCCTGAGAGCATTTTTGCAGGGGCTGGCAATACAGCTTTGCACCAGCAAATGCCAGCATGCAATTTGGATGCCTACTTTTCAACTTGACAGTTTTCTGGCTACACATGTTCTCTAATGTCATGAGAACCCTCCAGAATCGTTATTCACAGTACATGTTAAAACCTAATACTTTTCTGGTGATGTGCATCTATTCTGCTCTCAGGAAGCTTGACAAGTTCACTCCTTATCTCCCAGGATCACTTTTGCAGTGGCTTCAGCTAAGCCTTCCCTCTGTAGTATGGATGGCTGGGGCAGCCATCCCCTCAGCTGAGCCTTCCCCACAGGAATGCCGACTGCTCTGATTATCTGTCTGTGACAGGGATCTCTGTGAGAGCTTGGTGCCTCTGAGCCTCTGCAAGGAAGGATCGTTAACCTGCTGCCTGCCTGCCTGCGGAAAAAGATATCCATGTACGTAGCAGCAAAGGATAACCAAATCAACACCCAGCCAGACTCCATTAACACAGCCCTCAGGGGGCAAATGCCTCTTAACATGAAATCATTTGCCATTGATCATTTCAGCACCCAGGGCTCCTGATAGGTTCACAAGCCAGTTTTCCTTTAGTGAAACATCTTCAAACAGCATCATTCACAGCAAATGAATCTGCTTCCTCAGAGGTGAGTGTGAAATGAAGAGCTGTCTGTGGACAATTTCCATAAAGATGCTGCAAGAAATGTCAGAAAAATGCCACCTGCATCCTGGATTGCAAGCATTCCTGTGCAGTGGTACATGTACCTCTGTTTTGCCTCCTCCACATTTACTTTCAAGCCCCAGCTGGGAAAATGGGCAGGAAATATACCCCATCTTCTAAATTTCTTGAGTAGGTCTCTTTACATTGGGAATGGCACTGCCAAGAGATACCCCATGCCCCTCTAGCTCTGCCCCATCCTCAGAAAATCCCTTTCATCAAACCCCTTCCAGTTTCTTCTGACTGCAAGGAGATGTCCAAGATGGGTAGCCATTATGCAAGTTTTTGGGGTTTCCACTTAAGCATTTGGGGTTCTGACTCTCTAGGACTTAGCTCAGCCTCCAGCTCCCAGATAACCCCAGCAGGAGACAACAGAGGAACTTTGTGGGATGAATCTGCAGGACTTTGTTTACACAAGGTCCTGTGGGTCAGCTTTCATGCCAGTGTCTCTGTGACAAAATGAGCTGCTGGTCCTTTAGTCAACAGGGGTTGTCTAGGCTGCTTGGGTAGGAAGGTACAACCCAAGCAAGGGAGAAGTCCTTTCTGTTACCTCTGCCAGTGAATTCATGCCAGTGAAGGCAATAATGGATCCCTTTTGGCTTTGACAGTGCTGATGATGCTCGTGTTAGATCACTGTGAGAGAACATTACATAGCTTTATATTTATGATTTACATAGATTGCATTGTAGAGGTTTAATGTCTAATATATGCATTTGCTGCTCTGTTGGGAGCTGTAAAGAAGAAAATCATGTAATAAAGAGCCTTCTGGTCCTGACATAAAATTGTGCATAATACATATTATTATCTGTGCCTGTGCCATCCCTTTCTTCTTGCTGTTGCCTACATTTTCAGTGTGTGGCAGTGCTTTCAGCTCCTAAAGACAGCTCCTTGTTGCTGTAGATCAGAGCAGAGAACAAGTCTGGAGAAGAGGTGAACAGGGAGCAATGCAGGAATGCTCTCCAAGTGTTAAAAGGGCAGGTGTAAACAAGGCAGGAATACATTCTCTAAATCCACTGCAGGATGGCTAAAAAATCAGTCCTAGATTGCAGTAAGGTCATGGTACAGCTTCAGAAAAAACCTTCTAGAGGGCAAGAAGGGGAAATGCAGTAACACTTCACCTGGGCAGAGGGTGGAAAACAGTTAAGATGAACAGTCAAGAATGGCTTTGCAGCTTTTATAGGCAAGCTTGAGATTTCTACAATATGATGATGACGATGATGATGATGATGATGATGATGATGATGATGATGATGATATTATTATTTGGTTTTGCCCAAATCCTCTCTGATGCTGTTTTGATAATCACTGGAACATATATTATTATACCTCTGCTCTGTGCTCTGTAACTCATTTCAGGTGGAAAAAAAACACAGTGATGTTTAATTTCACACAGCAGCAATCTCTCTCCGTTTTGAATTAGTTTGTTGCTTACTTCATACCTAGTGCATTTCCAGCCTTTTCTGAACTAGCCTTTTTACAAATTTCAGAGTAGGTTACTGTTCCTGTCAAGATTACCACTCAGCTTTGTTCAAAAGCATGATGCCAGCACTCTTTGAAGCCACAGAGGCACGTGGATAGAAATAAAAAGTAGTACCAGGAGTAGTACTTCAAGGACCAGGGTAGAGTTTGCAGTAAATACCTAGTGCCTTACTCTTCCTACAAGTACTTTCTCCATCAACTGGAGCAAAAAAAATAATTTTCCATCCTGTGAGATGTCTTTCCAGACTTAAAAAATTTTCTTTAGCATCCTAAATTCCAGTTCTGAACTTCTAATATTTTTCATTAAGAGATAGGAAAGAGATTTCCAGATCTGGATGCCATGTTGTACTGGGTGATAGTCCTCCATTTGCCATTTAAAAAGTACATTTAAGACTCCAGGGTTTAGTTTTCAGTTTAAGTTCTATACTGTTTCTGAGTAATGGGAGAGATCAGGACTCTGGCCTGGTTCCTTCTGAATTACTTGTTATCTGTGAACTGCTCCTTGTGCTGTCTACACAGTAAGACTTATTTTGAATCTCTTACCTTGAAGAATAATATTCATCTTTGCATGGTACTCTGTCTCAGTTCTTCCTGCAGATTTTGTGTCCTTTCATTGGTGAAGGTAATCTCATCAAATGGACAGGGGAGCTCTGTCCCATTTGTAACCTGCTCAGATTTGCTTGGTCTGATGTCATATGGAAACTGCATATAATGTACTATTTTGACAGCTTTCCTAGCTGATGAGCTAACTGCTTTTGCAGGATTGCTGAGTTTGACTGTGTATTTTTGGGTTGATGTTTACTTATTTGGGGCTTTATTATGTTAACCTTCCATACTCTGAAAATAAAAAGTAGTTTCTTCCAGCAGAAGGAAAAGTCATGTGGGTTTCTTATTATTCAGTAAACCCATACTCAATAGCTAAGAGTAGTTACCATTTCATGCCAGCAGGCTGTGTTAGGATGTTTAGGATGTTTATGGTCATCAAAAAGGCTTTGACAGCTCAGCCAAGAGCAGAGTTCTTCTCTTTGCTTTTTTTTTTTTTTTTTTTTTTTTTTTAAGCTCCTTGCAGAACCACACAAGTTTGTAGCTGAAAGGCTACATGTCTCCATACAGATTTACTATCCTACATGGAACAGGTTGCCCAAGGAAGTTGTGTCTGCCCTCTCCCTGGAAGTGTTCTAGGCAAGATTGGATGGGGCCTGGAGCAACCTGATTTAGTGGAAGGTATCCCTGCCCATGCAGGGGGATTGGAACTGGGGGACTAAGGTCCCTTCCAACCGAAACCACTCCTGATTCTATGATTTATATTTGTGTTCCTAAGTATTGGCAGGACTCCCTGCAGGAACATCCCGAGGTTTCCTGGCCATGGTGCATGATAGTGGAGAATTAGTCCCTGTGGCAACTGTGATCCTAAGGTGAGAGGGAGACATTCAGCAGGCAAAGTGCAGCTGCCTTGGAGCAACGCTGCAGTGGAGTGTTGGAACCGAAACATTTTCCTTTACTTTGTGTTTTTTTTCCACATTTCCAGGAAGATATTCACAGAGAGCAGTCTAATTCTGTCAAATTCTATATGCAGGCAAACAACATAAAATATATTGAGAGAAACTCATCCCAGCCAGGCTCTTCTGTTTGCTTCTGTAAATCTAGGCTTCTGCCTTGCAAGTTTACTGGTGAAGAAAAGGCTATGACAAATCCACTTCAGGGGTCTTTTTCTGGGCTGTTTGGGTTATATAGCTGTGCCAGCTGACAGCTATTTCCTCCATTGCAACTTATCCACTTAAAACAGGAGCACTTTTACAGTGTGCTCCACTAGGAGTCACAGCTATTTCTATCACCCTCTTTTGCAAATGCTGCATTCTGAGCTTCCCCCGTTTGACATGCACGTCCTCTTTACCAGATCATGCAAGCAAACAGCTGCTTTTGCAGCACCCCTTCTGGAACATCCGTTGAAATTACAGAAGGCAGATATGTTTATTAATATTTAAGATCTGTCAGTGATTGCATTAGCCAGGCTGATGGTTCTGCTGAGATTTTCACTGCAAAAAGAGATGAACAAAGGAACAAAATGAACAAAGGGTTCTGAGATTTTTAAACCACTTCTCTTCCATAGCAACCTTCCCTGAAGAGTAGAGGACTGTTTAAGGGAGGTAGCATGATGTCCTTGTCTGGCCCTTTTACAATTCCCAAGACATCAGGTACTTCCCATTGCTGGAGACCAGGTATAGAGAGCCTTTCCTCAGTTGTTGTGTTCGTTGTTTCGTGTTATGCTCTTAGTTTTTTTCTCTTTCAAACTTGATGAGGAACAGCTGTACTGCTGATGGAATGAGCAGTAATATCCAGCTTTTTTGTATCTCAAAGGGCAGTATCATCCCCAACCCCGGCAACATTAAAGATGAGACTTCCAAGAATTCGGATCAATACATACAAAATGAGAGCATTATGTTCAATCCTCACTTGGGTTATTTGGCTTTCATCATGGGCTGATCATCATTTGGGCTTCCCTGGAGATATCCTGTCCTTGGGACACCTGAGGTCTGCCCCACAGGTGGCATTTCACTGTTGCATCACTGGGGTGAGAACTAGCAGAGGTCCCTGGGAGCTTATTGCTTGGAAGAGACAGGCGTTTACTCTACCAGCTGTTCAGAATAGGTGAGAGGATGCCAGAGGAGACCCAGAGGACACCCCAGGGATTTGTCCTGGTTGGTTCACTTGTGAAGTTTGCTTACCTTTCCTACCTCTTTCTGCCCCAAACGTCTTCTAAGTTTTCTGTTCTCACGCAAGGACTCAGCTGTTGCTTTCTCTTAGCAGG
The DNA here is from genome assembly GCA_023637945.1 of Phaethornis superciliosus. Taxonomy (NCBI): domain Eukaryota; kingdom Metazoa; phylum Chordata; class Aves; order Apodiformes; family Trochilidae; genus Phaethornis; species Phaethornis superciliosus. Next base: position 32,411,226 of record JAJQWJ010000003.1, read on the forward strand.
GCCCTCCCCTGTATGTGGCTGCCAGTGTTGAGAATGCTTGTAGGGTATCCTAGGTTTTCTGGGTCATGTTTTGCCACATCTCCTGAAGGACTTGACACACACTGGCCCTCTGTCTCCTTTCCCCATCTGCAGAAGCCTGTCCTGACTTCTGTGTGCATGGATGGAGCTTGGGAAGCCCTTCATGTAGCTCTGGAGCAAGCAGAGGTAGCATTGTATGCTAAAGACTTGAACAAACTCCAGTGCAGTTTAGGCTGCTGCTTCACAACATTTGCATTTTTCTCCCAGCTGCAGCTGTGCCGCATCACCAAGTATCCTTGTTCTGAGGAGCCACCAGTTCCTCTAACAACTTTCTAGTTGTTTAAGCTCAAACATCAACCAGAACAAGAACAGGCCACCTCGACTCAACTCAAGGCTGGGACTAAGAAACCCAAAGATTTTTTTGGTTCTACTGCATGACCTGAGATTTTGCTTTCCCCTTCTTTTGTCGACTGCACATTAAACTTACTAATGCAAAGGATAAGTTCTGATTTTTGAGGTGAGACCCTTGATATGGTTTTTTACTGTCATTGCAGTCGTCTAAGGGAAGGTGGGAGGAAGATCTGGTGCAGGCACCAAGAGGTGCCTCAGATCCAGCTGCTACGGCCTATGTGGCTTCCCAACAGATACGTGTTGTTAAATTCCCCAAAAAGCCCCGCCAGTGTGCCATCCTCTGTGTGGGTGGGTGTAAAAACAGTTTCAGAAAGTTTTAGAAGAAGCTTAACAACAGTGAGGAAAGCTGCAAGTCCATGCTGGTAGCCCAGGCCTATTTGCAAAACACAAATGCCACTCCCACTTAGCACAGAGATCATCTGACAATGGCAGGAAAGCTGTGATTTCTTCCCTAAAAAGCGGAATGATCCTCACTCAAAACTTGATCCAAAAGGTTTTGAACTCTTTTCAAGGCCAAGATCTGAGATACAGTGATTTTATTTTCATATTATATACATGTATGGTTATGTATGTCCAAGTGCACATAGATTTGTATATAATCAAGATGTCACTTCGCAATTAATTCAAGCACAGCTTGGCTATGTCCCATGAACCAATCCCAAGAGTCAAAGGAAGAGCTGAAGCGAATTATCCATGCTTAAAACTGTGAAGTGATTGATGAAGCTGGTACGTGCGCTGTGACCTGGGTATCGCAGCTTCCTCTGCCCATGAGACCAGTGATGACCAAACTGTTGAGTCCAGTGTGGCACTTTCTCAGAAATTTTGAGGATGGGTGGTGGTCCATGATCCATTGAAGTGGAAACCAGTGCAATATATAAAACTACATCCTTGCTAATAAATTGGATGTATCAAGAACTGTTCTCTTGCTCTGAGGTCTGTGGGTAGGAATGGTCTAGGCCCATTCCACTCTCCTACCTTCTGTCAGGGTCACTGCATCAAAGATGAAGATCAGGAGTGCTCCTCTAACTCCTTCACCATGCAGATACCTTGTCTGTGACACCGATACCTGCCATAGTCAGAACCACATCAAGGACTTTTATAACAATATACAAGTGTAAAGTTCCAGTGCTAGAAGATTAACAGGGACTTTCTAATGGTATTACAGACACAGACCATTGGGTTTCTGGCTGCTGTTGCCCTTGCTGGATGGTGCCTGAGCCTCTTGCTCGTCAGTGGGTAGTTCTCAGAGCAGTTCTTCATCACTGTGTGTTCCATCTACTTGCTTGTGTGCACTTTTCCAGTTGCACATATGATGCTGCTTTTCCTTCTTCTGCCTTCAGATGTATCAGTGAAGTAGGACCAAGGGGAGGATAACACCCTTGCCACTGGCCACTGGTGCTGATGAGACACACTCCGTAATGGCATTCCCATGGGTTTGATAAGGTTGGTGTAGGGCAGGGTAGAAATCAGAGCTCACAAAGCACTGTTTTTTTCTGGATCTAAGCACCCTTGACAGTCCACTCTGTGATATGGCAACCTTTCCATTCTGTTGAATTTTTCAGTAGGACTTTTTTTGGATATATAGTACAAATGTCAATATATTTTGAATTCCAGAGAAGTTAAGGGTTACCAAAAAGAGCTGTCTGGTCTCCTGCTGTTTATTCTGGGGCTTTAATTGCAGCAGGTCTTTGTAATTTTTTTTAAGTCTCTTGCAATTACAGAGTACTTCCCCAGTGCCCAGTTCATAAACTGGTTTCTCTCTCTCTTTCCCCTTCTCCTCTTTCACTTTCCCTCCTTTGCTAAAATCTTGACTGGCATAAGCAATTAGCCACCTCTGTCCCCTCTGCACTTGACACTGTTCAACTCCCAGATAAGCAGCAATATTTAAAATGAAAATATCAATACTATACTAACCATCTGCATGTGAAGAGGAAGTATCAGTGACCTCCTGAATGACTGATATTAAATATAGGATTAGTCTTCAAGCATCATCCTTGATGCCTCTTGCTTGGCGGATCTTCCCCCAGAGACCCAACTCCAGTCCCTGTTTGTCCCAGAAGAGTGGGGTAAACACCATGAGACAACCAACAAGTTAGGGGGGTGTCTGACAGCAAGATTTCCAACCTTTCCTTTTCACTCATTACTTCCAAGGAGTAGTATCCAGGTTTGGCACATGGATACAGATAAGCCCAGATCCACTCAAGGACCAGCAATGAAGAGATCTGTCTGATAGATTCCCACATTACCATGAATGGGCTGCTTTTCAGTCACCCACCTTTCTATTTTAGAGCTAGACAGGTATCCCTGTGAAGCAGAAAAACCTTTGCATGCTGGTAAGGCATCAGATTTTAACCATCTTTAATTTTAAGCCCATGATCAATGCAAGAACTACCATAGAAACTCATTCATCTGATTTCAGAAGCAGAACTTGTGGTAACAGAAAAATGCTCTGCTTTCCAACATCAGATTATAAGCCTTGATTTCGAGCTGTACATCCCTAGATTTCCTTGGAAGACCTTCACATGATTTTGGCTTGCAGACATATGTCCTGGATGCTCAGGCTGGCTCCACATGGGTAGGCTTTGTTGCTGAAGCATGACTTTGTAGCTGTCATACAGCCCTGCTCTCCAGAAGCTGATGAAAAGCCTGACTTGCTGAGAGGAGGAGGGCATGCGTCTTCCAAAAGTCCCACTTACTTTGTATTCCTCAGTAACCTTGTGGCACTTGGCATGCGAAAAATGTTATTACTGAGGTAATTGAGCATTATTTTTAATAGCAGAAACATTGAAAGCTGGCAGATTGTGTGTCCTTAGATGTTGGGGAACCCTTCCAAGAACTTGCTTGTTCACGTGTGCTTCTATCGCATTTAAAGAAAAGTATACATTGCAATTTATCCCTTTACAAGCTGGAAGAGCACTTGTCTGGCATTAATAAGTCAGTTACAATAATATAAAAAATTAGCAACAGTTGCATCTTAAATAAATATATACTTTTCAAGAAGGAAACCAGTATGTATTATTAACTAACTGTACTATTAAAGCTATTGCCCAATATTTACAGTAACACTAGTTTTACATTGCTGATTTATCTATCACTCATCCCCTCACTTCAAGACAGGTATTACTTTTTAAACTGCTCTTTCTTTCCATAGATATATTATTCATGTCAGTGTAATGCAAGTGAGTATAAAAACTGAGACCCTTAATTAAGATACAGACCTAGGAATGTCCCTGACATTCTCTTGTGTGTAACTGGCCTGTATTCAATACTCTGTAAGATGCAGTTATTCCATCACTAAAATGCCTTCTACCCCTGAAAGACACAGCTATACAAATGCACAGATTTTGTAAAAACTGGAAAAAAGATATAAATTATTGAAACTCCATCCGTTCACTATAATTTGAATCATGAACTCTCTTCTGAGTTCTGAGAATAAAAAAATGCTGCTTTTAAGAATGGTGTTACTACACAGTAATAGGTCAGTGTGTCAAAAGTGCAGAAATAGTCTTAATTTTAACTCAGCCACAGAACAGTGGTAACGATTAATAGAACACATTAAAAAAAATCCTATTTTTCAAATATTTGGATAAGTTGATGGCTGGGGTTAAACACAGCATATACTTAAATATTGTAAGGTATTAAATGACCATATTTTGATTGTTCAGTAAGTTTCAATTAACTATTGTGCTGCTGCTTCCAAGTCCATCCCTATCATAAAACACAGGGAAAATTATGTTTTTCCACTAAGCTTTAGGATGGCAGCACTGAGAGGGTAGCTTCTTTTCTATATAGGAGTTTTCCTTGTTTAAATTAAATCCTGTAATAAGCACATAGGCTTGCACTGATTCAGAATGTGAATGTGGGTGCGTATGTTTTTTCCAAGGTGGTACATTTCAGTCACATTGTTTGAAAATGAGCCGCTAAAATTGTCTCACTAAATCTGATTCACCTTTCTTCTGCCATTAGGCTGTATTGGGTGTGCAAGTGGTCTCCTGCATTTGCATCCTATAGAAAACAAGTTTTGCATTAGATCCCAGGGTCTTCTTCCAAATATGAAATGGTTTCTGCACTTGGAAGTTCAGGCATGAACTACTTCCTGACTTTCTTGCAGCAAAATCATACTGATTGTTGTTGGTAGGGAGTGTTCCAAGACAGGAGAATCCCTCTGCTCTCTACAGAGTACTTAGTGCAAGAGGGACAGGTATGCTAGTGGGGGGGGACTAGCCCATAAAGGGCACTACTGTCTTTTGGTTTTACACACATCTTCATATCCTTGTTTGCTTGGATTTCAATAATTGCAGCAGTGCCTGTATCCGATTTTCTCTAGTTGTTCCATTCCTTTTTAAATATTTGTTTTGTAAGTGCTAACATAATCTCACATGGCACATAGTCTCATGAGATGCAGTTCATCTTTTAGTCTTTGCTGCAGGTAGCACTCCACCTTGCTTCCCATATTTGGCAATACCATGTGCACGTGCCACCTCATCTGCCCATACACTACAGAAAAAATTCTCACCAGAGCTTAGTGAGGGACTTCCTTGTGCATGACCATTTCCAGCCCAGTGGAAGTGTCCATAAAAATGTGTCAGGATTCCCCTTCCCTATCCCCCCATATTCTTCACAAATTCTCACAAACTCACACTGTTCTTTTGACAAGGCATTGAAAACTTCAGAATTTTTATTGGAAATTACAAACACAACAGTAAATCACAGTAAAATGTTAATGGAAATAAAAAGGGAAGTTGAGCATGAAAAATGTTATCCCTAGGTGAATAACCTTATAACAGGAAGAATTTAATACCCTGTTGGAATAACCTTTCTAGCAAGGCTCAATTATGGATAAGCTTCACATTGCTTCTATGAAAGGAAAGCACTTCTTGAGTAGAAAGGGGAAATTTGAGTACTACTCTTGTCTGTAATTGAATTAGTCAGTCTGCCTTTGCAGTTGCTGAAGTAGGAAATCCAGTATTAGAAAGGAACAGCTGAACAGAAGAAGGAAGACATGTCCACACATGGACTGCTTCAAGAGGATTATCATATCCTATGTGCACTCAGGCAGCTCCTCTCTGCCACCCCAGCCATATTAAAGTTATTTTTCTAGACCAAAGCTGAGACATAGTGAAAGAGCTGACCTCAGTATTAACAGAATTCTACAAAGAAATTAATATCTAAAGTAATTCTCTAAATAATCAGATTTAAAGGGCTTGTCTAAGGAACCCATTTGTTCACAGTTTCTCAAGCCACTGGGAAGTGTCCCATACATTTCACCTAGCTTCAGATCAGACCACAGAAAAGCCACAAGTAAACAGGACATTTTGGAGAAAGAGCCTGAGGTTAGGACCCCACTTGGAGCCAAGCAGTAGACCTCATAAGCTCTGCTGTTGGCAAATATCAAAGAGCAACCATCCCTCAAAGGCTGTGAGGCTAGTCATGTAAATTCACATCCCACCATCCACCTTTTGCATAGGGTCACAGCGTTATAGGGGTGCCAGATGCTGCTTCATGGAATGCAGAGACAACACAATGATGGATGTGAATCAGTTATCAATTAACTCACTTATTTAAGTTATCCACTCATATAAGTACAGCCCCCTTGCTTTACCCTCCCATGGGCACTCTGGCAAAATTCAAACCTTTAGGGACCAAAGAGAGACAAACAAAGCAAAGAACTGTCTGAGAATACATATATGCCCTTGCACTAGAACTCCAGTGTTTCAGAAAGCCAGTGTTTTCCCCTGGAAGTTTAAAACTCTCCAAAAGCACTGGGAATCTTAAAACAGAGCAAGGTAGCCTCAAGTTGCTGTAGACATCCTTTTTATTACTTTTCTTTCTGTGGGCAAGGGCCAGAACCTCAGTTTTCTTTCATATGAAGTTAAAAAGGAAGCAAGATGATTTTTAAAAAGCACTGAAGTGACTCAGCCTAATTGCTCCAACAGCAGCAATAGCGACTGGAACACACTCGAGATTGCTGTCATGACCTGGTGCTTTGCTTCAAGCCACATGCTTGCAAATAATAAAACCACTCTTTCTCCCTAGTGAAGAGCTTGTTGAAAGGGGGCTCATTCCAGCCTGGCAAGACAGCTTCTATTTTCACTATTGATAGCTTTCTTTCTGTGGAATCACATCACTGTCTTTGCCTCAGCTCATTCACAGTTCTCACACTATCCAGCCCAAAGTGGTGATGGCCAGAGAATTGCTCACCTAGGTGCTCCAGAAAGCAACTCCCTGGCTTCAGTACATATGTGAGATCAAAGGTGCTTGGTTCATCACCGATGACCCAATAACAGCTTAGCAATGTACCTTTTCTGCTTGACTGATCCATAAAACCGTGCATGTGTTCTCTCCTTTCCCATGAAGATCCTGCATGCCCAATATTGCATACAGTTTTTCATACAGCAGAAGGTATTATTGTATCAACCCCGATCACTTGCACTCATTGCTACGTCATTTGCACTGTCTGGGGATGAGTCTCCTGTCTGCGTTGTCAGGGGCCTGGAAAGCACTTTCTCCAGTCCTCTGTGCTCCGCTAAGGTGAACCTCCAAGTGCGTCATTCCCTCTGGGGGAATTAATTTCTCCCTGGGCCTTTTCACAAGAATAAACAATAAGAATGTTGTTAGCAGCCTCCTACAGACAGTTTGGACACTCCAGCAGCTAGCCCAAGTAAAAAGCATCACACAACTTGAGCAAGGGGTTTTGGTGGGTCTAAGTTAGGACACAGCACTGGTAGTGAGACAAAGAAATGCCCCAAAAGACAATGCTGGGCTCCTTCACCCAGCTCCTTTGGCACTGTACAGGGAAACCATATCCACAAACACTTATCTCTTCCTCCTCAGGGGAGAGCAGGGAAGACCCTGCTTGACTGTGATTGTTCATTTCCCACCAAATGAACCCAAATCATCCCCCCTTGTATACCTGGGACAAGTGTGGGCACATGAAAGTCATCTGCTGGTAGTGGGGACATGACCTCACTCATGGGCTTAGGCACTTGTGTTAGGCAGGCACTGGAAAGAAAGCTCTACAGTATTTCTTTTTTTTCTGCAAGTTGCTGCCACTGGTCTCATAAGCATTTCCTTTCCCCTGCTCAGGGTCCTTTGCTGTGTTACCTAACAACTGAACTGCAGAGGGGAAGTTTCAGTCTGTGGTCCTACCCAAGAGGGACACAGCATAGTGGAGAGGTAGAGGCTACATCCAGCCCACTCTGGAGTCCAACACAGACCAAGGCATCTGTAATGGTGTGGACACCACTAGCAATCTGTCCTGCTGCTCAAGGCTGTCGAAATCTCAGACAGTTGTGGCTGTTTCACACCATCTTCCAGAGATGTCAGGAGGCTTTCTGGCTTCAAAAACCTCCTGTTTTCTGGAATTCCAGTCCTTTCCCATATCCCAGATATCTCTGTACACTTGAAATCCCTCTTTCTGCCTGGTCCTAGCCTATGGAATTTATTTGCTCACATCCCCTTTAAAGGTTTCCTTCAAGAGGATAGGTCTCTCAACTGCTGTCCACACTCCAGCATGCAGACACCATAGGGTATGTCTTAAATCTGTCTCACCTGGAAGTTGAAAATGTCAGAGACATTTGCTGAAGGAGTCAAGGACAAAGTAACACAGAACTCACTTTCATCAGGAGCTGGTGGAGCTGTGCCCTGTGAAAGTGATTTCCCATCTCTGAAAGTTTTGTATATATTGCTGCTGTTTCCATGAGGAACTACACAGTAACTCCACAGAGTAGGAAAAGGCGTACCTATAGTTATACTAGAAAGAAATATTTTCTTCACCTGCAGACAGTTTTTTTCTGTAGTGATAGATGGGAATGTAAGCAAAAGCACAGTATATCTTACCTGATACTCAAAGAGTGTTTTTGCAGTTAGCATCCTTGCTAGTTTGAGAACCTTTTCTCTGAACTGAAAGGGAACTAAGGCTGAGAGAACACCTTGCAATAACATTTGTACCCTGTACCCAAAACAGTTAGAGCCTGGCCTTGTGCTGTTTTCTAGTGGAGAAAAAAAGAGTGGGCAATTAACTTACTGTCACTTTTGGTAAGGTCAGGTATCTTTTTGACTGCCACCAGCACTTGTGAAGGGTAAGGATCCCTCTTGTGCTAGGTGCTCCACAAATGAAAGCTAACACCTTGGTTATGATAAGAAAAAAGCATGTATCTATCCCCAAAGTCTCGCAGCTTAGAAAAAGTGGGAGAGAGGCAGGAAGCAGAAGGAGACAGTGGGAAAGCACCGGACACCATGGCAGAGGGTTGCTTTAGACTCTGGCTCCATAGCTATCATGAAGTAATTTCAAATGATGAAAACATGTTCATGAATATTTTAGTGGAATATTTTCAGAAAGGATGAAAATCATGAAGCATGTATTAGCCCAGCAGGGCAGAGAGATGAAAAACAGAGAGAAGGGGGAGGAGAAGAGTAAGGAATCTCTGAAATAATTAATTATCAAACCACTCCCACTGTGAATTACTTCCTGCAGAAATCTCCTGATGGACAAACACCATGGAAGTATTAGACCAGGACAGGATTTAAGCCTGACTAGTGCAGTCCCCTTTCTGTAGCTCTTCTGTTGTAGTGTGAAGGATGCTTAAGCACACACTCAGTTTGCATCTGCATCCAGACTTCTAGCCTCCTCACTTGCTGCTGCCTCCTCTGGACATAGCCCATCCTCTTCCATATCCTTTTGTGCAAAACTGCAGCTGCATGAATGAGATGGGTCTGTTGCTCCTTGTAACCCCTCACCACATGGTTGAAATCACTCTGAGCAAGTTCTGAAGACAGTCCAGCAGGGGCAAACCAGACCTATTTCTCTACTCTACTCTTACACAGGGACTCTCCTAGGAGTCAAATTTTAACAGCAGTCTGGCACTACCTGCACCCTCCCTCTGTCCCCAGCTGGCTGAGCTCTTGGGAAAACCTGGGCGAAAGTAAAGTCAAGTTATGTGGCCCATGAGCTGTCAGATCCCAAGGTAGACTGGTTCTCAGGCTGAGGTAAAGGCCATAGCTCAGCTCTCAACAGGCTGTTGTCCCTGTTCCCAATGTTATTGCAAGCTGGGGCAGGCAGAGAGCACTGACCATGTTCTGTCAACAGTTCAGCTGGCAGGTGTAGTGTGGGGTGCTGATCCCTACCACAAAAAGTCTGTCTTTACCAGGCATGTTTTCAACTGGGTTTTGCAGGAAAAGCCAAGGCAGACTCTTAGCCTTCCTCTGCCTGCCTGGATGTGGTAGAGTAGTCCTGGACATGAGATGGCTAAACTAATGGGACTTAAGTCCCATTTAAATGTGAAAGGAATATTCTCTGTTGCAGCTTTCATCCTGCCAGCTGCCCAGGGTAGCACACTCTGCTCCCAGTACCCTAAAGGGATGTGGCTGGAGAGCAAGAAGCCATGTCCTTTCAAATCAAAGGGAGCCTGCTCTGACTCCTGAGGTTTGCATTTCACAGAAGGAATCCTCTGTTCAACCAAGGCATTCTGCTGAGGCTTTTATCCCTCTTCATAGATAGAATGTGGCATCTGGATCGAGTCCTTCCATGGTGAATGTGTTTGTGCATTCCCTGTCTCCCGCTTGGCACAGGATGTGCAGACAGGGACACACACACAAACACACAGCCTCCTTGCTGATGGGGACCTGGCATCTGCAGCAGATGCTGTTCAAGCTTGATCTGCCTGCTGCTAGACAAGCCAACTGACTGAAGAGAGGGAGCTTTTGATTTTTGTTTTTCATTATTTTTGGCAAACACAGCAATGCAAATTAAATCACGGAGAGTGAGATGTTTGCTGTATGTAAGCAACAAAATGAAGGAGAGGGAAAGAAAAAGGAACAGACTCTGTGGTTTTGTTTGTACACTCTGGAATAATTTGATATTAAAAAACTTGGCCAGGTTGTTGATGACCCCTCAGAGCCACTAAGCAGTATCCTTATTAGCCAACTGTGCTGTCTCTATTGGACAATCAGGACTCGTGTTTATATGCTAATGGATTTACACTGAGGAAGAGCCCTGCCCCTGTGGACCGGTTTGTTAAATAGAGAAGAGACATTTGGGATGGTCTCTTCCTTCCACCATTTGTCAAGAAAACAACAAATATTATGGCTGGGGTCCCAATGAATCAAAAGTAAAATGGTCCCAGTATTCCAGAGTAAGAATTGCTGCAGCCCTGCTCCATCCTGCTCCTTTCTCTTAATATGGCAATCAGAGATTTCGGGAGTAAGCCTGCATTGAGAAAACATAAGGTGGTTACTTGCAGGAATTAGTAAAATGCTGGAGAAAGAGAGAGTATTAAAGCTAGAGAATCTATAAGGATATATGTCTCAAGCCAGTTTGCTTTCTTTCTGAGGGCAGGAGTAAGAGCTGACTCAGACATGATGATGGCACATTAGCAGGATATTTTTGCCTTCGAAACCAACGTCTTTGTGCTGCAAGACTTGCAAGGGTCTCTCACTCTTTTGATTAAGGCACTGCAGGTGTGGAGTAAAAAGGTCTTTTTGTGATGCCAGCAGACAAACTCGGTTGGGGTTTTTTGAGAGGCTGTTAGTAGTGCTCAGGCAGGTGACTCACTCCTCTCACCAACTTTCTGCCCTGCTCACCATGGAGCTGAAGAATGAGCAAAACCTTTCCAGTTCACTCTGACTGCTACTGGGCTCCTTCAAGCTTCCCATCCCTTGGAAGGGATGCTGCCTGGATGTCTTCTGTACACACACGCTTCAGCTCTGCAGAGACCTCTTTTCCTGCTGAAACACACAGCTTAAGAACCCACCATCCTACATCTCCCAGCCTTCAGACAGCCTGCACCCCTTTTAAAGGATGGGGATCATGTCCACAAAATGCACAAGCAGAGATGCTCTTTGGGTAGGAAAAAGAGGGAGTGAAACAGAAATAAGAGAAGCAAAACCGAGTACAGGAGATCAAGGGGGAAGAAGTCTGCAGGGGAAGAGCAAGGACTGAGATAATCCCCTTTGACATACTCCCCACGCATGCAAGCCACTGCACCATTGAAACACAAGACCATCTACCTGGGAGTACAGAAGTAACAGGATAGAGGACCTTCGTACATAAGAGATTAGGTACTGCTATCTGCTGGCATGACAACACTGTGATGTGTTATTGCTGGAGAACATGGAGTTCTTGTCTTTCAGGTGCTGAGTCATAGGAAAGACAAAGCTGTCATCACAGGGTGTTGACAGCTTAATACAAGGTTAGACCTTCCATTTCCATGCCAACAGCAATGGTGACAAATACAAATTATTTTTTTCAGGTCAGCTGATTAACTTTTCCCGTAGTAAAAAGTGGGATCTTGTTGAGTCCTCCTCTACTGAGAATAGAGTTAAGTCAAGATATGAGCATGCCATACCATTTCTTCAGCCTGTGCAGAGGTGTAGCTGGCATTAGTAGATGCTGGTAGGTGTCTGGGTAGGATGCCTGTCTTACACTACATATTTTCTCTCCTTACTCATTATTTCCCCATCCAATTTTGGGGGATTAGGTGTGAAGGATGAAGAAAATCTTTCTACTTCGGCGATCACATCACCAACCAGCTGCAGTGTCCAAATCCGCCCCACAATATAAGCAGACCAGCCATAATAATTATTTTAGTATCCCTCTTCTAGGTGTTTTCCAAGGTAACAGAGTCAATACCAGCTCTCCATCCAGCAACTGGAACAGAATAACCCATAGGCCTAAGTCATGTCTTTTCAGGAGGGTCACTACTCCACAGGAGTTTATTCATTTGAGGCCATCCTAGCCCCAAAACGGGGAGCTAACATCCTTAGAAAAGGTCATGCTTCTGAAGAAGTAGCATGTCTTGGTTACTGAGAAGTGATTAAAAATTGAACAAATGAGGACTGATACTGGAGCCAAATGCAAGTTTTTCTACCAAAATTTTGTTTTGTTAAGATTGTATTTGTGTGTATAGTATACATTTCAAAAAAAGAGTTCTTTTGAGAACTTTGTCTCAGACGTTTTTCAAAAAACATTTTGACAAGGTTGGAGCATTGGAGCATCCCATACCAATACATTTTCAAGCATAAAAAAAATGAATTATTTGAATTAGAAAGATACTTTTCATCTGAAAAGTTTGGTTAATGTATGTATGTATATATATATATATACACATACATACATATATCAAAAAACCCTAAGAAATACTCAGATGCAATGTGAAATATTTCAAAAATATCTATATAAAGTCCTTTAACTAATTTACCTCTTTTTAAAATTATGCTAGCACAGCTTAGCACATTTTTGGCAGTTTTCTGCCCTTGATCAGAAAGAAATGTCACTTTTCATGCTTAGTCCCTTACTTATATCTCTGTTTAGTCTTTAATGCTGTTTGGATTGGTTTAAATTTATTAAAAGTTCTCTTTGGTTTTTTTTTCTCCTCCAGAGTTTTTGAAGTTTCTATCTTCTGAAATGGCATATTTGTGACATTCATGGGACTTTACTCAATATTTTTTTTTGCCATGTTAATATAGAAACTATTGTAAAAGCAGTGGTAACAGTGAAAAAATCAAAGAAATAAGACAGACAGAAATACACTGTCTTATTCCCCTACCTTTCATTAGCTCAGAAGATTATGGTAAAAATGGGAACAAAAGTCTTGGCCAGTATTTCACATACATTTGCATACTGCAATTAAGAATAACATAACTATTTTTAATTGAAATGTAGTGATTTTACCTCTTATGCTAAACAGGTGTATTTCCAATGTCAACAAAATAAAAAATCTACTCTTAACTAAATAAGTAACATATTAGCGTAATGGGTTATCTCAGTGTATCACCCTACATTATATAAATGAACAATGTTGAGCTTTCATAAGAATAGATTAAAATTCTGGGTCAGACAAGGAGTCCATCCAACTCAGTAGCTTGTCTCAAGTGCTTCTGTAAGCAGGAAGTGAGTGTTTTAAGAAAAGAGCAAGCATGTACCTCTGGAATATTTTCTTGGTGGTGTTTCCAAATAATATCCACTATGTGTTCATTGGTAAAATTTCAATAATGAATTCAGAAATGCAGCTTGTAAAAGAATTTCCCATTTGATACAAACCCTTAAAAGAAAACACTTTGCTACTGAGCTGAGAAGAAAGAAAGAAAGAAAGAAAGAAAGAAAGAAAGAAAGAAAGAAAGAAAGAAAGAAAGAAAGAGAAAGAAAGAAAGAAAGAAAGAAAGAAAGAAAGAAAGAAAGAAAGAAAGAAAGAAAGAAAGAAAGAAAGAAAGAAAGAAAGAAAGAGAGAAAGAGAGAAAGAAAGAAAGAAAGAAAGAAAGAAAGAAAGAAAGAAAGAAAGAAAGAAAGAAAGAAAGAAAGAAAGAAAGAAAGAAAAGAAAGAAAGAGAGAAAGAGAGAAAGAGAGAAAGAAAGAGAGAAAGAGAAAGAAAGAAAGAGAGAAAGAGAGAAAGAAAGAGAGAAAGAGAGAAAGAAAGAGAAAGAGAGAAAGAAAGAAAGAGAGAAAGAAAGAAAGAAAGAGAGAAAGAAAGAGAGAAAGAAAGAAAGAAAGAAAGAAAGAAAGAAAGAAAGAAAGAAAGAAAGAAAGAAAGAAAGAAAGAAAGAAAGAAAGAAAGAGAGAAAGAGAGAAAGAGAGAAAGAGAGAAAGAGAGAAAGAGAGAAAGAAAGAGAGAAAGAGAAAGAAAGAAAGCGAGAAAGCGAGAAAGCGAGAAAGCGAGAAAGCAAGGAAGAAAGCAAGGAAGAAAGCAAGGAAGAAAGCAAGAAAGAAAGAAAGCAAGCAAGAAAGCAAGCAAGCAAGAAAGAAAGCAAGAAAGAAAGAAAGCAAGAAAGCAAGAAAGAAAGAAAGAAAGAAAGGAAGAAAGAAAGAGAGAAAGAAAGAGAGAAAGAAAGAAAGAGAGAAAGAGAGAAAGAAAGAGAGAAAGAAAGAGAGAAAGCGAGAAAGAGAGAAAGCGAGAAAGCGAGAAAGAAAGAGAGAAAGAGAGAAAGAAAGAGAGAAAGAGAGAAAGCGAGAAAGAGAGAGAGAAAGCGAGAAAGAGAGAAAGCCAAGAAAGAAAGAAAGAGAGAAAGAAAGCGAGAAAGAAAGCGAGAAAGAAAGAAAGAAAGAGAGAAAGAAAGCGAGAAAGCAAGCGAGAAAGAAAGAGAGAAAGAAAGCAAGAAAGAAAGCAAGAAAGAAAGAAAGAAAGAAAGAAAGCAAGAAAGAAAGAAAGCAAGAAAGAAAGAAAGCAAGAAAGCAAGAAAGAAAGAAAGCAAGAAAGAAAGAAAGCAAGAAAGAAAGAAAGGAAGGAAGGAAGAAAGAGAGTTTCACATATATGGAGATATATGCAGGGAGTCTTTTATGAACTTCAACAGAATGGACCATGAAAACCAAACCAAAACACGAAAACAAACAAACAAAAGAACACACACACAAAAAAACCAAAACCAAAAAAACCAACCCACAACAGCAGAAGTATATACAAATAAATGAAGTGTTTCATTTGTCCAAAACATTTTGTTTTATCTATAGGGGAGAAGTTAATAATTTTAATCAGAAGGGACATCAGATTTTTTAAATGAAAGCAGGACACCAAAGTGTCTGCCAGAAAGAGTGAATTTTGCTCAGGGCTGTTTATATCTCTGCCACTGCTCACAAGGGATCCCAGAGCTGAGACACCTGAAACAAGACACTGATGGCAGCCCACAAGTTTGCTGCTGTCATCTGGGCTTGGAATCAAAGTTGGGGGACAGATAACTGCTGATCAAGAGAGTAGGGACCTGCTGCTGGTGTTGGAGAAGGGAGATGGGCAGAAAGACATGGGACTGAAGTTTGGATCCTGTGTTTTTCCCCTGGGCTCTGTAGGGCCAGGCCTGAGACTTCCTGCTTGCCCTTTGAGAAGCAGACCATCAGTGGTTTGCAGGAACTGAATTTATGGCTTGCTGCTATGTAGCTCTCATGTGGCTCAACCTGTCATCTGTGAGGGCATTCCAATGCAAACAATAGTAAATCAAGACAAGGCATTTTCTTGCTGGTACCATACACACATAATCCATACATTAGGGAAATTTGCATCTTGAATTAATTTTTTTGGCCTTTGTAACTGTCTGTTTGTCCATCTGTCCATCAGCCCTCACTGATACCTTTTTAATCCATTGGCCAATTTTGCTCATCAAGTAAGCAGGGCACATAGATGATGATCACATAGATGATGAGGTCCATTTGTTGTCCAAATAAGCAGGGGGGGGGAGGCAAGAGATGCTTGAGCATCCCATGCTCAGCCCATCCCATTCCTCATGCTGGGCAGCTCTCTCCCACCATTCAAGCTGCATGGATACATGAGCTATCTAGCATTCCTGCAAGGGAAGGACTCCCTTCAGGGTTTCACACTATGTCAGATGGATCCTTCTAACAGCACCCCACAAATGAATTTGAAGTCACTTTCCACTGCAGGCTCCTAAATGAATCTCCTTGCCTCTTTTCAAAAACTAAGTCTTTATTTACTGAGAAGAGCAGCCTTGATGGTACTCTGGATGTGAACTTATACCAGAGCTGGCTGATACAGAAAGCTGTAGGAGTATAAACCGATTTGACTCCTAAAGCAGCACAATTAAACCAGCAGACGCTCTCTGTAGTTGCTCTCTAAAGCCTTTGTGATTCAGTTAGATTTCCTTTTGATTGATGTTAAAAAAGTTTAGTGGCACTGGGATACTTTAGGGAGCCTGGGTTTGCTGCAGCTTTTGCCTTTTCTTGCAGGATTACTCCACTTCTCTTTTCCTGCATCATTTTCCCTGCTTTTATATGAATGTGGTTTCGCTGATTTAAAAATATGAACGAAAACTGGGCATTATTTTTCTATTTAAATTAAGACCAGGGATGAGAACAAAAAATGGAGAAGTTGTAGAGACATTGGTTAATGCTGGCAGGTAATCCACCCTGTTGGGTGTTTGGTGCAGGGGAGGGGGAGAAAAGAGGATTAAGATTTAAAAAGAGAACAAGGAACAGATGCAATAAAAAAATACAGTTTTGTGACTTTTTGTGTCACTCTTGGCATTTTTTTGCCCAGCTCTTTTGTATGGAGTTTTGGAACCATATTGAGCAACAGTGGGAGAGTGGCCACCGGGGGGTGGTATGTTTGGTATATTTGATGTTTTTGGTACTAAAGCAAACCCATAGCCCAATTGTTGGTGGTGCTGTGGGTAGGGTTCCATGTGAGAGTAAGGGCCAGCAAAAGTTTTCAGTGGTCACTCTTGGCATTTTTTTGCCAGGCCCTTTCATATAGAGTTTTGGAGCCATATTGAGCAACAGTGGGAGAGTGGCCGCTGAAGGGTCGAATATTCGAGGTTTTTGGTACTAAAGCAAACCCATAGCCCAATTGTTGGTGGTGCTGTGGGTAAGGTTATATGTGAGGGTTAGTTCCAGCAAAAGTGTGGGTTTTGTGGTCTCTGAGGAGGTGGAAGGAATGGAAAGGGTCTTGTCACATGAGAGTAGCCATCATCATTTTATCTCTAGTGACTATCTTGGCATGGCTGAAATACTCTATTGAAAAGTTGAGTTCATTCAAGGTAAACCTGTTCCTTGAAAGAAGAGTAAATTATTTCACTTTGAATGTCAGATGCTGAAGAGTTACCTGGTTACTTCTTACCTTACTACTTACCATATCAAATGACAAAATGTTTCTCAGAATTGGCTTGAGTTGGGTTTCCTGCCTAGAAAGATGCCACCATGGAATCAGTGGAGATCAGAGGAATTGCATTGCAGAGTTTGCAGGCTGACTGGCAAATGCCACACCCGGGGATTAATCCTCAGGAGACACTTCCATATAACTGTTGTGGTACCCAATACATGTGCTGGGAAACCAAGCTGGGAAAAAAACCTGCCCTGAGGAAACTGATCTCTGCCAGCAGCAGATCAGAAAGAGCTACTCTTAATGTCCTCAACACATGAAATTGGCAGTAGATAAAGAACGATGTAACACAGATTATGTGTAGAGAAATGGCTGACTGTTAAACAAAGCTGAGAAAACTCTGATATCAACAAACAAGGCTGAACCTTTCCTCAAGAGTTCTTAATCTTGCCTCAAAAAGTCATTAATGCCCTATTAGATAGGAGATTGTATAATTCCCTTAAAACACAGGTTTAATTTCAGCTCAAACAGGAGCACCTACAGGTTAGAAAACTGAGAAGTCAGAAGGAGAAAATCATTCTCTGATCAAATCTCTTCCTCTCAGGAAGCGAAACCATCCCAGAAACAGCTTCAAAACTGCAGTGTCTCTGACTCTCCACATTCTTGTCCTCTCCCAACTGTGGCTCAGGATACCCAAGGCAGAAACCCCCATCACATCCTTGTCCCACAACCCCTTTCTTGTCTGTAAGAGAGACCAGGACCACTACACTGAATATAAAGTGCCCACTAACATTGTCTTCCATCACAAATGAGGAACAGGAACCAGAGGCAGACAGAAGAATCCAAAGCAAGCTAAAGACCAGTCACCACAAACGACACAGAGCTGGTGCCTCACAATGTCCCTCTCAGCTGGTACTGTGGATATTTTGAATTGGAAGGATATTACATAACAGATTATTCATCTGTGCCAAGCCACAGCAAATTGAACTAAAATTATGAGCCCCCAACTTGGAACTGGGGCTTGATGCTGCTGCTTCACATTAGACACATATCCACCTGGCTTGGTGTGGGGTCCTGTGGTCATTCTCATGGACATAAAAGGTTCCAACAGTGAGGTCTGAAATCCACAACTATCCATGTTGGGACCATGCACTGTACCTCAATACAAGTGGAGTTGGAGGGTCATAGGGAAGTAGGGCTGGATAAGGATAGCGGGAATCCACTCTGTACACCAACATTATATAACAAGACAGAGGCAGAAAGATCTGAATAAACCTTTTTCCAAATTCAAGAACCTACCTCCAGCAAGTCCTTCTGAAGAGCCATAGCAAAATCATCACATGGCTCTAAAAATCCTCCTTTTGCCTGTGAAGCAGAGACAGGAGCTTCTCCAGGCATGTTTGTGTATAAGGAAATCGGCAGTTGAATAACACCTTGCACAACTTTGTACAACAATTTACAAAATTCACAAAATCATGGTATGGTTGAGGTTGGAAGTGAAATCTGCAGATCATGTAGACCATCCTCCCTGCTAAAACAGATAGAGCAGGTTGCTCAGGACCATATGCAGTGGCCTTTTGAATATGTCCAAGGACTGAGACTCCACAGCCTCTTGGTGGCTGACCTCTGTTATTGACCACACACCAGATGCAACATCAGAATACTCTGACATTTCTGAAATGCAGACTCATCTGTGCCACTGTCCAGACAGTCCCAATTCAGATCATGCAACAGGGGTAGGATCACTGTGGGCAAAAAATAGCTTCTGATGTCCCCTGAGCTGGAAGCATTTTCTTGCCACTCACAAAATGGAATCTGAAAACTAGGGATAATTTCCAGATTTCCCTTCCTGAGTAATTGTCACACTTTAAACTTCGTGTCTTCAACAAATGGTACCTCAGTGGCTGCATCCAACCTCTTAGGCAGATCATGTATATGTCTATGTGTGTAGACACAAATCTATCTCACGTCTGTGTGGGTACATGCTTGTATGTGCATAAACTAGGCTTCATCACATGTCAATTTTCCTAAATTTTCTTCTCTTTCATTACAAAAGGGTAGCATCTGCTTAAGGGCTGAAAGCAAAGGAGAATGGGGGAATAATCTTCTTTACCATAAACATCCAAATTTCTGTATATGCCAGAATTGCTCTCATATCACAGGCTGAGGTCTCATTCTCTCAAGTGCAATCAAATGAACTGCTGTTGCTGTGGAGCTTGTCTAAAAACGTCTCTCCATATTCTGCTCATTCAGGCCTTTTACGCCTGCTGTTCTCATTATTATGCTCTTGTTTTTCCAAGCGCCGAAATCTCACTCGGACATTTATAGTTGTATCTGCCCTTGAATACACAATCAAATGCCAAAGGCAGAGCCAGCCAGGGGCTTAATCATGTCCTCACCTACGTCATATTTTCAAATTCCAGTAGAAAACATTGATATCAAAATTTTTGATGGCTCAAAACCAGATTTATGAAATGATCATGCAGAACAGGCTGACTCATGATAGTCTGTATCTATACCCTCTTCTCCCCACTCACACTCTCTTCTTACGAGTCTTTCATGGGTTTCCAGGAATAAATATTGTTTCAAATATATTACCTTCCACCAACAGAGCACCATTTAATTTGATAGAAATCTTTTTACTCAGGACACTTATTTTCTTCTGCTCCATCACCATTCAGCGACTTGGTACAATTTTGACCAGGCTGGAAGTTCCTATGCTGTTGCAGTGCAGAGAAGGGGATGCTCACAAAGAAGGAAATGCCACTTGAGGGGCTTTCTGGAATAACATTTGGTTAAACTACACTTGTCCTTAAAGTGCAATGCAAGAGGCTACTCCAGACATAGAATGGCCACCAATCTGTCCAGCCTGCCTGGACACAGGTTGTTCTTTCTGCCTCCACCATGATGGACCTGTTTTGGGTTAGTCATGGCACAGAAAGGGGTGAGGCAGATCAGAGGGGCTGCTGATGTGTCTGCTGCATTCACTGTATTACACAGTGATGTGCTCTAGCTGCTGAGGGCACAAGCCTCTTTTCTACAATGAGGATTCATTGTTGAAAGAAATGCTTCAGGGGTAAAATTTTCACAATGGATTTTGTTCTGTCACTCTGAAGTGCAGCAGAGCTCTTTGGACATCTGGCAAAGCCTCGAGCAAAGTAGTAGCAGCAGCTGCATATGCTAGTTTATCTGTCCCCTCCCCGTGTGCTAATAGAACTCTGGTAACATGCCTGTATCATCCTTTTGTCACTGCTACCCAAGTATCCTCATAGTATTCCTCATAGTATCTCAGGATGCCCCAGAGGCAGTTCCACATGGGCTAGGCATTTGCTATCTCAAGGTCTTCATCAGCCATCCCAACTGAATCTCAGTGCTACCAGACAGTGAAAGATCATGATATGGTCAAGATCTTAGGCTTTTTATCTTCTAGAAGCTCAGAGTGGGGGGAAAAAATAAATCCCGAGCAAGTTATCTAGTCTCTACCTATCAACACTGGAATGTGCATAGGAATTCCCCATGATCCAGCAATTGGTTATAGACACTGCAGGCAGAAGGCTAGCTCAGGATAGGTTGGATACCTTTTTTTTGAAGAGGAAAATAAACTTAATCATCAGCAGAGATTAAGTGCACCATTAAGCCCAAGAGTTTTGTGTATCTGTTTCAAAGTGCCTGCATTTCAGGTGATGTCTGCTCCCGACTGTTTCCACAGCAAGCTCCAGACAGGGAATTGCTGCTTGAGACTCGTGTACACTTCCTGAGCTAACTCCTCTGCAGAAATGATGGAAACCTCCTAAAGAGCTCTTCAGTACCTGAAAGGCAGGCTGCCACAGGCTCAACACCTTAATACGCTATGGGCACAGTGGAATTTGCAAATGCTGACAGAGCAATGAACCATTTGTCATTTATTTAGATCATCATTTCTGACTGTGAAGCTGTTTGGTGGAACTCCATAGTGCCTTTGATGTTCTTCTCAGGACTGAAAAACATTCTTGCCCTGTCCTAGCCCTTACACTGTGTGACTGCCAGCCCCATGCTTTCCCCTACTGACTCACACCTCCCTTCTGTCATTCATGGTTCAGAGGTGAATCCTGACTTGTAAACCTGAAGGTGAAAGATACTGCCCAGAAATTTGAGATCAGCAGAAGTACAAGTTGGGCAGATTAAAAACAGTAGCCAAAGCTTTTGACTAGAAGAAAGATAGGAGAAGATACAAGAGCAGAAGGAACTCAACTGTATGAGTTGCTTCTCATTCTGTGGTATTTTTTTAAGAAGTGATATTCAGGGTCTGGACAGTGGCTGCATGTAACCTTTGCATCTCTCCTCTCTGCCTGCGATTTCTTTCCATGAAGCAAAAAGATATCCTCACTTCACCTGACCAAAGGGGTCAGGATACCCTGCATGGAGCCATTCCTGCTCCCCAGCCTCAGGGAGATGAGGCGGAATTAATAATTTTGATCAATGTGTTTCTTGTTTCCAGACACAGCCTATCAGAAGGTATTTTTGGATTTTGATATATGAGTTACTGTGGGATGCAGCAGACTTTTTGGCCTTGCAGCCGTGGAGGTACAGTATTCATCTTCTCTCAGCCTATAAAACATGCAGCCTAGAGACATGATGAACATGTTTTGCGAAAGCTTAGGTGGAAACTCCAGGGAAGATCCTGCTTTCTAAACAGCAAGACCTTAATTTTGTTAGTTAAATGAAGTAAGATAAACCTCCCAGAGCTCCCTACCTCTGCTTCCCATGCCCCTTTTCACTTTCCTGGCTTACTTCCAAAGCATCTAAACAGAGGATTGATTGGGGGCTGGTATTTGCACAGGCTCTTGCTTTCAGATTTGGAGTATCCAGCCTTCATCACAACTGGTACCAGTAGATGGCAAGTTGATAGTCATATCTGGGCATTCAGAGGATGCAGACCAAGAGGAAATCGAAAGGCAGGAGTAGTCCAGGGATACAAACTATCTGCAAAAGAAGTATCTCATCTTCCAGCTTTGCAGTGAGGGAACTTGCCTGGTGCTATGCAATAAATTATCCCCCACTCATAATTCATCCCATGTCTTGCACTTGTCCCTTCCTCTGTTTATCAAACCTGTTGATCCTGATGCTGCCCAAATACTATATAAAATTGGTTCATCAATCATCTGGCTCTCAGTCACAGTCTTGACAAGGAAAGGAAGAAGTGAATGTATGGAAGTACTGTAAAACTCCACAGATAATGTAATTCTGTTTAGGAAAAGAGCATACTTCTGCATCCACTTTTAATCCCATTAGAATAGCTGTTTATATTCCTTACTGCTTAAATTAAGGCACTTAGCTTGAGGAGGCTGTAATGAATCAAGCTCTCTATTAGTAGGGCATTTGGATCTTCATTCTTGCACCAGTCCTGGCTGCATTACCCTCCAGAGTCCAGTATAATGTTAATATCAGGTCAGTATTCAGCCCAGTAATGTTGATAGCTGGGGCTTTGCTTTTCAGAGCAAGGGCGTAACAATTTACTGAGTCCAGAGCTGAGTCTGTGAAGAGTCTCTCACAGAAATCCATTTCCCAGTTGGGCATGAATGGCTGGACAAACAGTGCTTTTATACCATTTGGTACATCAGCCCCAGGGCATTGGCAAGGTCCCTGGTGGTGCACATACCCAGCTCTGATTGAGCAGAAACACGTAGATGGATGTAGGGATTGGCACCCAAAGCTGAATCACAGGCACTGTGGGCATCCATGACAGTGCTGTTTAGTGAAAGTAGAGGCAGCAT
This sequence comes from Phaethornis superciliosus, assembly GCA_023637945.1. Taxonomy (NCBI): domain Eukaryota; kingdom Metazoa; phylum Chordata; class Aves; order Apodiformes; family Trochilidae; genus Phaethornis; species Phaethornis superciliosus. The sequence goes on from JAJQWJ010000003.1 coordinate 32,433,943, forward strand.
CATTCTAATAAATCCTGGTTTGCACTAGTTTGCAGACTAGCACATCTTAAAGTAAAATTTGGTGGGGAATTTCGTTACTGATTATTTTTATCTGAAATACATTCTTTTAAAAAAATTTATACAGAAATTAATATATGAAAAATTATATATAATTTTATCATTTTAACCACGGTGGCATTGTGAGAAGACTTACTGTTCTACCTACAATGGTGTCAAAAAGGAAGACTGAGCTTGTTTTGGTGCCTGAGATTTCTGAGTGATGTGTCTGGCAGCATTTACCAAGAAAGGTCCACAACAGATATTGCTCTCTGTACTTCAATCCATTTTGGCTCTGGAGATTTGAATTGCTTTTTCTGCTTGTTTGTCAGCAAAGTCTGATTGTGGGGTTAGATGGTCAGTCCTTCTGAGTAGAGAAGTTGTATCTTTCAGCCAACTGTACCCAAGGTAGGGACGCTATGAAGAGAAGTGAACACGCAGACCACTGCCTGCATTTAGAGGTCTTGATTTCTTTTTAGGTTTAATCACCATTGTTTTCACCTTTTGTATCACATCAAGGAAAAGCTGGTGAGACTGCATCTGGCTGAGCTCTCTGATCTACTCAACACATTTCTTGTCCTCATTTCCCACATGGATTTTGCTAGAGTGCAGGCATCCCTGGTATGGAAGCCTCCAAAAAGAGTGCCACTTCTCTGTGTCAGGCATCAAATGGGCTTGGTCATAAGTTGTTAGATGGGTACCAAAACTAGGGGAGTTTCTCAAAGTGCAGATATGTTATTCTTGTTTAAAAAAAAAAAAAGAAAAATTCAAGAAAAATTGCTAGATGCTAACCTATTAAAATCGGCCTCAGTTGCACTTTGTGTTTTCTCGATCTATTTATTTAAACCTGCAGAAAGGCTGTAATTTGCTTATAGTGACATTGAGAAGTAATAGAATGTTTTTGCTAATTAGGGAAGTGCAACAAAGAATTTTCTTAGTGATAAGCAAATGTTTTCACACTAGTCTTATGCTAATGGAGGGTGGTTTCTGTGTTGATGATTCTCCATCTCAATTGGAACATTTCTGAATAGAATAAATGAGGAATATAAGGTAGTCCTTCTCATGTACCCTTACCCATGCTCTCTACATTCAGAATTCAGTATAGGAGGGATTAGATTTTGGTAGGTCACCAAGTAAGCATTTGATTAATAAATACAACAGAAAACAACACCGCTCATATTAGGTGAGCTGTTGGAAACTAGAACTTCTCTGAAAGTGCAGGGCTGTTCCTCAAGCAATGTCTAGCCATATGGTAATGACAGGAGCTGCAAAATTCAGCAACTCCATGGCAGCATGTGACTAATTACAAGACACCTGGTTTTGTCTGGGCTGAAGTTTTAATTAGAAGCTGCATTGTCAGCATAGGCCAGATCCTTTCACAAGGTTCAGAACTGTCCCCAAAGAGCACATGAAGAGAAAAAAAAAAACAACTTTCAGTGAGCAGGTTTGTAACTAGGTTGGAGATCCTATCAGAAAAGAGGCTATTAGTGCTTGACAAATCACCTTCTGAATTCCTTTGTATCGCTCAGCACTCTTTTTGGGTAAATCCAACCTCATTCATTGCAACAAATCAAGACATACTGTCAGGTTTTCATATAATTTTACATTTTGGCTAACAGTTTCTTTTCCCTTTGAGTTTTCAACTATTTTTAAGTGAAAAAATACTGTTTTGAAATTGTACAGTTTCATTTAAAAGAGGTCAACCCAAAAATATTCCAGAATTTCATAATACAACATTTCAGAAGTTTCAAATTGAAATGTTTCAGCATTTTCAAACTTTCCCTCTATTTCAAGGGCTGAGACAGCTTACCTCAGTTTATACAAAGGATGAAATAGCTTCAGTGCTGTGCATTTACCTTCACCTGGTAATTCCAATCTCATTTCTATGAATAGGAGCCTCTCTGTTCAAGCCTTTTATTAATACTGTGATGGATAGTGAATGCTAGAAGGAAATATTCGAGGAGAGCTGAAGGACCAACTCTTTATAAAGCTTTCTTTGCTTTCCTTGTCAGGAATTTCCAATTATCCTAAGAAATATTTTCATGATCCCCAAAACCCCTGGCATTTTTCCTGAATGGGCTCTTGTTTTGAATGTTTGGAGGTCCCAGAGAAGCAGTTCATTAAATCCCAGGTCACCATGCAGCAGCCTGGCTGGACATTCTTTGCAAAGTGAGTAGGATGCCTTCTCCCTCTCAACTTCAGTTCATGTTCCTTCAGGACATAACACTAGGTGTAAACTGTGTTTATAAATTGCTGGTTTGAAATTATAGTTTTCCTCCTGCCTATAGCCTAGTCTGTCTCTCTTTTAATATCTGTTGTTTGACATTGTTTCTGCCTGAAATATTTATAAAGCATTAGGCTTTAAAAAGTAGGTTAGTGAATGAGAAGAGAGAGTTCTCCTGATAAAGTCATTGACAGAAAGTCCAGAAGCCTTTTCTACAGTATGGAAGCTGTAAATTGCTCTGAGTAAAACAAGACAAAAATAGAATAATAGGTGAAACTGAAGCAGAGTGTCTCATCAAATAGAGCATTTGTGGAGAAATACATTTAAAGCATTATTAATTTCCCAATCATTGTAATGAGGGATCAAAGACTGTCTCAGAACTAAAGGAGCTCATATGCTTCTACAAGATCTTTCTTGTAGGTGACAGATCTGTTACTGGCTGCCAGGTGACCCTGATGATATCACACTGTACCGATGCCCAACAAGGCCGAAAGAAACTGTTTAGAGACAGTATTTTAGCCTTTAAACAGCAAAGGTATTTATTGCAACAACATTGCTCGTGCTGAACAAAAGAGTTCCCCCCGTATTTAGGAAAAGTAAGGTAATTTATACAATTCGGGGGAGGGGGTGGTAACACCTATACATACATATTCATAGGATTACATCATGTCATTACAATATTCATGAGAGGCGGAGTTGGGCCGGGTCAAGGCAGGGTCAGGGCGAAATCAGGTGAATCACAGTGGAGTCGAGGCGGAGTCAAGGCGGAGTCCGGGCAAAACCTCCTATGGGGAGGTGTTGAGCTCATCACATCTCTTGTTTTCCCTGACCTCACTATGTTGTTGTAAGGAGCCGCCAGGACCTAGCCATGACTCTTCCTCTTATCCATTTTCTGTGACAGCTTTATGCCCTTCTCGTGTAGGTGTTTATACTTCTGTGGTGCCTAGCTAACCTTGATGATGGTTTTCTGTTTTGGGAAAAGGACTCTTGCTCTTAATTATCTCTAGAGAGGAGTTAGCCTTTGTCTTGGGAACAGGACTCAAGGCCTCTTAATTATCTCCTGGAAGGAGCTGGCCTGGTTGAGGCCTTGCTTTACAAAAAGTTAACCCTCTCAGGGTCCTTCTGTCTGGTTTCAGTACTCTATAAAACTGACATCCGTCTTTCATCATGATGCAAGACTATGACCCAAGGGCTCCAAGGTGCCCTAAAGGTGTATTAGAAGTTTGGAAGGCACTAGAAAGGTGTGCCAGCCATATCCTGGGCTGCATCAAAAAAAGCATGACTAGTAACAAGATGTAACTATGTGAGGTTCATTGTGTTCAAGCCTAAATGCCTTGCATGTAGTTTTGGAAACTCCAGCTGATCAGATTTAATTCAAGGCACCTGTTGGGGTTCTCAAAGCTGCATAGAAGATGTGATACAAGTACCAGAGCTTTGGTTTAGCCTTCTGATCTACTGGGACATGACCCTTGGCTAAGAGCCCATCTGTCCATGTTCTCAGGGGAGGCTGAGTCATCTCAGAAGCCATCATGATTTTTATTCCTAGGATTAAGTATTAAGTCCTAGGATGTGGGAAAGCTTAAATTCACTTAAAATTACCACTTGTGATGTTGTTGGTTTCATCATCGTTCTGATTGTGCAAATAACCTCATTTGACTAAAAAATTATCTGATTTACAACTGATTTTCTGTCATGTCCCATGATCAGGTTTCAGCTAAGAAATGAGCATCACCTATTCATTTCAGATGAAACAAATAAATACATTGCATTGTTGTTGTTGTATATCTTGCAGACAAACAAAGCAGTAGCCAAGGGAGACTTCCACCATGCAAGCTCCAGCTCACGGCGAGCACTCTTCCTGGCTGTCCTGTCCATCACAATCGGAACTGGCATCTACGTTGGGGTGGCTGTGGCTCTTATTGCCTACCTGTCCAAAAACAATCACTTATGAGACTCAGGAAAGTGAAAGAACCAGCCACCCGACACCTGCACTGCAGAACTCCTCAGCAGATCAGACTGCATGATTTAAAAAAAAAAAAAATAAATAGAGATAAAGAAAGAAACACCTTCTGGGGGCAGGTACAGGATAAGATGGGCTTGTGCTTTATTGTAGGGTGGGAAGCTGGCTGGGGTGGGGATAGTTCCATCATTTGTGATGCATAAGTCTTGCTTCTCTTCATGACTCTCTGAACAAGAAAGAAAGAAAGATCAAAGGAGAGAAAGAAAAAGCAAAGAAAGAATAAGAGAGAGAATGGAGAACAAAACAAACAAGAAGGAAGATATTTAGGGATATGGGGAGGGGTATTTTGCCTTTGCCTTCATTGCAATATGGTGTTTACAAGAAGCTGGCAAACTGAGCTGTTCTCTTAATACCTTCTTGGTCACCTGAACTTTGCAGCCAGCATGAGCTTGTGCTTAGTTTGCTTGTTAAGCACAGCACTGAGATATAGGAAAGCGTGGACAGTGGCTGGTTCTCTGAAAGAGCAATATAAGAACAGGAGGAAGAATATATTTTCTGTTTTTTGAATGCAGGACTCATTTGACTAAGGCTGAAGCAGAGACCTCAGTGTAGAATGGTATTGCCTACTTTTCTTGCGTGGGTAGGTTTCCATGGAAAGAGAAAAGGAAATTAAAAAATATTTTTACTTTCCTATCCTTGGTTTTGGATTAATATGTGACCCACAGGCCCACCCAGTGCAGAACAGCTGAGGTTACTTGCATGACTTGGCTCCGCAGACTGAGTGTGAGGTCAAAGTAGCACAGGATCCATTGTAAAATTCCAGTCACTTCATGATAATGGTACATTCCTGTGGCATATTGCTCATCTGGGTTGCTCTGCCTTACCATGGAGACCTGCATAGCAGTCAGTGTAAGAAACCTGGAGGAAAAAATGCAAACTGAAAGTCTAATCAATTTTAAACTAAAAATCATGGTAAAGCATAGGAACTAACCATGGGAAGGAATGCTTCATACATTTCTGAGGTACTGCTCATACACAGAGCAGTGAAGAAGACCATTCAGATTACAAGCTCACAGCTCATCCATGGACTGGGGACACAGCATAGCCATGAAGAGACAAGCGTGTCCCTTGATAAACAGCGCAATGGTACGTTGTAAGGGAATTTAGCATTGTCCTTACTTGATTGACTGAAATGATAAATTTATTTTCTTTTTTACTTCTTCCCTACAGTCACCCTTTTATTTATTTATTTTTTTTGTCTTACAGATGTACCATGCATTCCACCAAGGGTGTATCAGCATAGGAATATATGTATCTACATATATATACACAGAAAGAGAAAAAAAAAATTGATCTAAACAATTAGTGTTTTATTATTCATTACCTTATATTTTATAAACATAATTTCTTTACCTAGGAATGCCATCAAAGCCATTTTTTCTTCAATGCTGTAGTAAGTGTATCAGCTTTGCTCTGGGACAGTTTTTTCTTCTGTTTTGGGGTTGGCATTATTTTAGTTTTAACTTGAGTTTCTTTATTTTAGGGGTGGGGGAGGAGAAAAACATCCAAAACTATTTTTCTGCTAGTTATACAGTTTATTAAAACACATGATACAACAGCTGCTGATGCTCCGTGTGACACTTTCTTTGGATGGATGTGAAGCATTAGAGTGAGTGAAATTGTCCCAGTGCCCTGAGTTCAACTATCTGAAGAAATACCCATATGGACCCAAAAGCCTACTATAGTCACTGACAGTTCCTCTTTTGCACTGATTTGTTGGGCTCCAAACTAAGCCTGGAGTTTAGCAATGTACTTGTAGTCATCTTCATCAGTTCTCAGCCACCGCTAAAGCTGAGGGCACAGTAAATGCAGATCTTTGGCCAGGTTGCCCTACTAAGGTAAAGTCAGTTCTACAGTTCTTCTGCTTCAACTTTTTTTTCTAGTAACTGTCATGGAGGCCCCTTTGAAGCAAGGCAGTAGTGAGTGGGCAGGTTACAGACCCCACTCTGTGTTTGATGTAATGTGCAGCATCTGGGTTTGGGTGAGGGACAAGAGCACAGTTTGCTACCTCCTTATTCTTCCAGGAGGATGCACAGGATTTCCAGCTACAATGCTTTCAGCAGGCTCTCTCAAGAAGTATGTCATGGCTGAAAAAAACCAACCGCGTCTTTGTGGTTTTAAAAAATAACCTGGGATATGCATTGCAGTTATTGCCTTACATTCCCCCTGGAAATCAGGTGGCTGATTTCAATGTGACTACTTTGGTTCACATTTGCCCCATTTCAAACTACTCTCCCTGTTCAGGAACAATGGGAAGTCAAAACTATCCTCAACCTTGGTCACTCTGGAAACCTGCATACCAGAGTATCTTGTCTCTTTTGTTCTCACAGGGTCTCAAAATTACAGTGTCTCTAAACAGAAAAATTATTTTAGAATTCTGTCCCAGAAGAGATTTGTATCTGGGCCTTCTCCCATCATTTTCAATCTAAAATAAGCACCAAAAAATGGGAGGGAAAGGAGGTGAGGCAGTATGGGGTACATCACCCTCAGCTGCACTCTTAGTAGTACTGAAAGCTTCAGCAGCTGGCTGGTCCTGTGCATTCAGGTGTGGTATCTCACTCTGCTTCATGCTCTTCTGGAGCTAGGCCAAGGTCTTGTACTGTTATGGGGCAGAGATACAACCATTCTTACACAGTGACTCCTCTGCTCATGACAGCTGGGTAGATGATGTGTGTGAGTAGAGGTCTTTGAGCTATCTGTTAATGGGAGGTACCAACTCACAGAAGAAGCCCCATACTTTGACAGCAGAGCTCTTGTCTCTCAGCCTACTAATGACATTCAGGAAGGGGGAGCATGTGCTACTGTTATCCATCACCACCTTGGGAGTGTTTGAGGGTACTGTAAGTTCCTTTCAAGATCCCAAAACTGAGCACCACACATCAACAACTAATCGATTTCTTAAAAAACTCTGATTAAGTGTGTTTGGGTGGGGTTCATCACAAGAAAGGAGAATCATAATTAGGATTCAAGCTAGAACTCTGAGGACACCATGTTTCTCCTGGGTGAGATGTGCAGTGAGGCCTGGGAGGACACATTTGCTTTTGCAGAACACAGATGCCCAGTGAGCTTAAGTTTGGGCAAGGTAACAAATTTCAGTTTGGACTTGGCTTTCACCTCCTTGGGCTCCTGTGCTTTGCCCCTGGAACAAAAATCATTCCAAAGAACCACACAGACAGGGAAGTGGATTGCTGTGTGTAACATGCTCTTCATTTATGCACGTGATTTGTGGGGAATTAGCTCTTTCTTTCAAAGCCTGAACTTTAGAGCACATGGTATTTAAGAAGAAACTCAAGGTTTTAATTTAAAAAAGGAAGCAACTAATATTTCCTAGTCCCAGTTTTAATTTAGCCTGGAGTTCTAAAGTTTGGAAAGCAAATACAGAAACTGTATGCCCAACAAGAATAATAATCTAATATTCAAACCAGTCTTGTGGTTGAGAAATCTGCCTTGATTTTTGATGACGGTTGTGCAGGCTGAATATTGATATGAGAGGCAAAAGCCAGCTGTGGATCTAGAAAATCTTTTCCAGATGGGCAGCCTTAAAAATGCCATAGAGGCCCTTGCTTCTGGCCTTAAAAATGGAATCGCAAACCAGGGAGTGGAAATTTGCATGTATCCAGGAACCCCCAAGGGACAGTAAAAAGGAGTAACACTGAGGGAGTAGAAAAACCTGCCCAGCAAGAGCACTCCTGAGAGCATCACCTGGCTGAAAGCTGAAGATGTGCCTCTGGTGCACATCTGGAGCACATTGTGCTGCACATGCTGGAGCAACACACAACGCAGCATGGGGCTGGCACTTGGCATGGCAGTCCAGGAGGGCGAGCAGGGACCCTAACCAGGACTTTAATTCTGGAGAGGTAAAGCTGGGCCTCACTGCAATCCAAACTGTGGATAAAGATTCTGTTGATGGCTTTCGTATCTCAGTGTGGGTCCAATCTGGTGAATATCTGCAGAAAGGGCATTTACCATGGGCTGTTGGTCAGCCAGGAGATGACCAGTCTGTTCCTAAGTGTCACGGCCTACCAGTTTGAGCAGACCAAAAACTGAAGGACAGAATTATTGTTAACCCCCTCTCCCCCAAAGGGAAGATAAAAGGGGAAGAAAGACTGGAGACTTGAAGTTGGAAATTGAAAACAATTGGAGACAGATTTACTAGCACAGGGGAAAGGCAATACCATAAAGGATAAAGTAACAAAAATACAAATATGTAGAAATATATATATGACCCCGATTTCTGTGGCAGCAGGGATGGGTGCCTGAGGGCCCCTTGTGTATGCACGTGATGACCCTTAGATGACCCAGGAGGGGGTTCTGTGGCTCTTCCCAACACCTGACTGATATGGACTCAGAAGAGCACATGGTGAGCTGGTGGTAAAGGAGCACAAGGGAACAGCAGCCAAGCAAGGAGCAGCAGAAAGAGAGGAAGGGCTGCTGGTCTGCCTGACCTTTATAGAGTATGGACAGGAAATAGGAGGGAATAGACGCCTCTGCTCCACCCCTCTCAGAGTCTGAAAGCCATTGTGCCTTAGTTCCTCAGATTCAAAAGATGACACTAAGATAAGTGATGTTGACGTGGCCCTACTGCAGCATCTCTGGATGGTGGAATATGTACAGCCTTGTAAAGAAAAATCTATTCCATGAAGACTAGAAAGTGCCACTGACATCAGTAGTACCGTAGGAGCTTCTGAGCAAGGATCTCTGAAGCTGGGAGGATGCGTTTGCTCCTCAGTGTCAGGAAGGTTCTGATGAAGAAAAGACAAGTTGAAGGAAATACTGGTTTCCTCATCTCACGTTTTGGGTTTACCACATGGTGCGATGTGGCTGAAGAAGAAGAACTTCCTCTAAGCAAAGGCAGCTGGTGGAAGAGCAAGAAGGACCATGTGAGAAGTATTACATGAGGTGTGCTGTTGCTGTCTCACAGATTGCAGAATGCCTTTGCCTTGGAGGATTCTTTTCCTGCAAGTCAGTGGGCTGTGAGGGGCTGAGACAGCATTTCAGCTGCTGTCCTTCTAAACATTGGTTCTCAGAGCAAATACCACATCCACCTCACCACACTGGACTGAAGAGGCAGCTATAAAGTACCACCCATTTGAGACACTGAAGCAGCCTGTTGGGCAGGCAGAATTTAGGATCTCTCTTTGCTTTACATGTGCACCTGAAACAAACTTTCTTGTAGGGTTGAGTTGTGCTCTGGGCCAGCAGCCTCAGGCTGGCACACCAGAGGGGCCGTTCTGGCAAGAAAGTGGCTTGACCCTTACAGAGCTGGAAGAACAGAGCAGGTGAATGGGATGACCTTGCAAAGATGTATGGTTTCACAAGAAGTCAGCGCACACGTGCACACACATGGGTAATATCAAACGCTTTGAGTTTTGCATGCACACAGGGCCTCTCTGAAAGAAAGGCGTACCCAGATTTTCAGTGGGCTATGTATCCCGCTATCTGCAGAGACAGTCCTGGAATGTAATGTATATTGATGAATTTGTATTTCTAACCAAGTGAATTTCATGAAAAGAATTAAATTAAAGGTAACATAAAGTAAAACTTTTGTAATGAAATAGAGCAAACCCCTAGTGCTACTGATTCCTGTTGGCTAAGGGCTAACTAGACACCAAAGGGCATGCAAACAACTACACAAAAGAAAACCCACAAAGATATTACAAACAGATAAGAGACAATGGTAATGGTTTAAGTCTGATGGTTTAAGTCTGATGGCGCCTCACAACAACACAATGGAGTCAGCAGAGGAGTCAGCAGAACCAAGAAAGGGTAAAAGTTCAAAGCCTGATGAAGACTTCTTACTTCCTCCAAACCTCCTGAAGACCCCAATACATCTCCCCAAAAAGAAGACTCCACCTAGATTCCGCCCAGACTATGAATATTATAATGAAATGAATATGTATAGATTTGTACTCAATATAAGGTAATGCCAGAGCTTTGCCCGGTGTGCTTGAGGGATAAAAATTCTGTCCCCTGCACCCAGCGCTGCTTTGCTTGCTGCAATTTATTAATTAAATTGAGCTACTAAAGAGAATATTGGGTCTCTGTCACTGGTCATTTTTATAACATGGAAGAACCCAGCTGTGTAAATATATTTTTGTACTGTATACCAATACCCCTTTCTGCATCAGTGTGGGCAATGTTTGCTATTCTAACGGGCCCACCTAAAAAGAGGTGAGATAAATGTGGTCCGTACTTCATAAGATACCTGAGAGCAAGAGGAACAGCAACCAAAGGTGAAAGTGATGCCTTGGGGTACCTTTGGCCTTGTTTGATGTTGATGAAAAACTTAAACAGGCAAAGTCGGGAAACAGCTTTTCAAGCTTACATGGAGGTATTTCTAATTTTTTTCAGCAGAAGGGAAGAGGCTCTGTGTGCAAATGAAATCCTAAATTCCTGTTGCTTGAGCTGAAAACACAGTTCTGAAACTGGGCAGCCACATAAGTGTTGTGTCCTTTCATTCAGGATACCCACACCACACCTGAAACTACACTACCAGCTTTTGCTTTCTGAGTACCAGCTTTAATCCAGTACAGGACATGGACTGACAAGCAGTCTACTGTTTCAGATACATAGATATATTAAAAAAAAAAGCTTTCATGTTATCTTTCCACACACAAGCTCTGAATCAGAGCAAGTCCCACCTGTCTACTCCCAGCCAGAATAAATCTGGCATGAAATTCGCACAGTGCACTCAGGCAAATTTGGCAGGAAGACCAGTATGTGCATCTGCCTTACCCAGATGACACTGGTATTTCTGAGTGATGCCACGGTGTACAAATTTGCATGAACGGGGAAATCACAGAAAGATCGAGGAATAATTCTCTTAAATAGCTGCAGCAATCACTCCTGCTGTTTACAGCCATACCATTCCAGACTGGCTATGAAATGTTGTCAGCGATTGCTGAGCCAAGAAAGCACTCTTTAGATGATCATTACTCATTGATGGATGCTTGTTGTGAGTCATTATTCATTGTTTGCAACCTCTCCTTTGGGAAAGAAAAGGTTGTTGACCAGGGAGGGAGAGACAGGGATTCTACATCTGCTATGAATGATGAACTGGAAGAAGTACTGACAGGTAGACCGTTGAAAGTCTGCTTATCTGTATAGGGACAGCAGGAAAATTACTCTGGGTGCTTTCCTTTTTTCAAAGTTACTTTTGGAAACTGAGTTAATGTGCCTGTCATTCAGTTCAGCTGGAACTTGCCACCACGCTTTCAGGCAACTTTTTTTGTTTTTTTTTTTTAGTAAGTATCACTTTTGAGAGTATCATCATGCTCTGTCCTAGTGTGTTTGGACACAGGGAGATCCTGTTCAGTTTACCAAGAGGTCTGGCAGAGAGAGGAAAGAAGCTGGTCTCAAAGCCTACAGCTGCCTCATTTCTCCCCTCTCTTTCTGGAGTGAGACCTTCATCCTGCATTGGCTCAGTCAAGAGGTGTCAAAGAGGTGGCACTGACATCTTTACCAAATGACAAGCAGTAGTGATAGCTAAGATTTACTATCATGAAAAATATCAAGCTGTAAAGTCCAGGGTCAGAAGGCTCCAATTTAATCATATAATGTACAATGTCGTTGTGGATTAACTTCAAAAGATGCACTGGGAGTGCTGGAGACTCACTGAGAGGGAAAAATAAAGCTCTTTGTCAAAGTCTCAGAGCTCAAGGGAGCAGAGAAACTCCTAGCAAATAATATGCTAGGGTTAGAGACTAATTACACATTACATCTGCCATCTGTTGGGACTTCATAATCCCCAGATACTTCCGTTGATTCTCAGTGTCTTCTTTTGAGAATCTTCCTAGCTTGAGCGTTTTTTTATTGCTCTGTCAGTATGAAGTTCATTTCTCCCATCTTCTTTGCAATACCCACCATACGACTAACTTGCAAAAGCTCCCTGCTGAGGTAAGAGGGCATAACAAGGCACATCACTGCACACCAAGGCTGAAAGAGATTAGGGAGGACATCAGCCTGCCTGCCCATGGCACTGGAAACCACCTCCTCTGGGCTGGCTGCCGTGCACCTTTCACAGGCTGGGAAATGTCACTTGGTAAGTAAGATGCAAAGGAAACTCACAGGCAGCCAACTCTCAGCAGCTCCTCTGGAATCACCCCTCAGTTTCTTCCAGCCTCAGTACCTGCAAGGTGTGTCTAACCTGAGGGCCTTTTTAGTTTAGTAACCATTTTCAATAGGACTTGAGGTGGGGTGTTGACCTCTTTAATAGGATTAAATATCTGTAAACTTCATGAAAAGGAGCAGTGCAACAGAGAAGAGATACCCATTCACTGGCCCCAGAGAAAGGGCACGAATTGTCACACTTTAGGCTCAGCCGGTACCAAAGAGGCATCTGCTCATTCACCCCCACTGTGGGACAGGGTGGGGAAAATCCATACAAAGGCTCCTTAATTGTTACAAGGACAGGGAGGTTTAATTGTT